>CM068490.1:8280435-8973768 GCA_034769265.1 Remorina albescens
TCCCTGCCTACATGATATTCTGATCATCTCTGAGCTCCAGCCTGGCAGATGGGTGGAGAACACAGCTCCCAGCATTGAGAATGACCCAGCCACCGAGGGTTTAGCTATGAAGTTTACTTACCAGCAACATTATCTGTGTAGCTTGTACCTCGGCTGGCCTACATTCAAATCCCATGCATCTCTTTTCACTTCTACGTATTCTGTCCTGTTATGTCCTTTCAATGGGTCCTTGCTTGTCATAGGCAGCAGTGATTTTTTTTTTTTTACCCCTCCCATTTTTAATTCTAGGCTTGACAGTGTGTGCTTAAATACAAATGGGTGCGCGTGTCTGTATTTGTAAATGCAGGTAAAGGCTTCCAGGCAGTACAGGCAGCCCTGATGTGAAGTGACATGTTGAGAGACTAAGCCTTTGGACACTGACTGCGGGAGGGAAGAAAAACCAAATAAAAAAGACACAGCCTTTATAAAGAGCTGCAACACAACAGCATCAGAGCAGCAGATGGTATGTCACTCCCCCATCCCTCCTCCAGCCCTCTTTCATTACAGTATCTTTCTATCATTCTTTAATCACGCATCACTTTTTATCATCAGTTTTTTTTTTATGTTTATACAAAACAAGTACAGCTACATAAAAGCCACAGAATAATAGTGTGGCAAGTTGAGACTGGGCGTGACTGGCTTGTCTGATAGAATGAGAGGGATCCCTTCCTCTGGCTGTTTGCTGTAGTCATCATTGTCCAGATCAGGCCAGTTCACCTGGCCGCCTGTCTGCCCAGCTTACCATTACGTGCCCTTCAGTTGCCTCACATGACCCATTTCAGTTGAGTTTAACTGATGGAGAAGATGCACCATGTTTGAACGTAAATGATGTGAGAAGATCTTAGAGAATAATCAACCGTTACCTTGTATGAGGTACAAAATCTTTTAGCAGACTGGGTGTCTAGAAGGGTTGCGGCACCGTAGGAGCACTCAGAGTTTTCTATATCCGGTTTAGTAGTTGCTGAAACATTTTAAATCTAAATGTAGCTTTTGAGGTCGAGTCATCAGAATTAATGTCTTTTGTATAATATTATCTATGATAGACATATATCCATAAAAATTTACAGACTCACGTTTGACAAAAGAACTGCGCATTACATGCATTTTGATATGCAAACAAATAAACACAATTTAAGCAACTCTAGCTTGTTACTGCTCTTGAAGAAATGCACATATATGATCAAAGAATCAAAGCAGAAATCAACTAACCCACAGGCAAAACTGTTCGACTACAGTTGATAAGAGAGAGGGGGAAAAAAAAGCTGGTGATGATGCAGCACGTTCCTACACACCTTCCAGGGCCGCTGCCACTAATTATGACGCCCAAACTGACTCCTTTCTGAGGCAGATGTTACGCTCATGAATCTTGAAGCAGGTCAGATACCCAAATTGACTGCAAAATGGGACAAGAGGTCTCACGGCCACAGTCAAGGTTTTCTGCTCTGACAAGAGAGCAGGTGGTTGTTTGTGGAAACAACAAACCAGAACAGAGCGAGAGAGTCAAAGGACGCAGCAAATTCTCCACTCAGCTCATCCTCCTACACATTTTACCTTTTTCATGTAGTCACTTGAAAAATGTTTTGAATAAATCAGAAACAACTCAAATGTACAAGATGTTTTGTTATAATCATAAATTTAAATCATATTGATCTGGCTCAAGCTAAAGCTTCTGTCTTATACAGCGCAAAAGGACCATCTCTAGCCATGCTGGTGTGTGTGTTCGTTTGTGTATGTGTGCATGTGAGCATTGCCTTGCAATAGTGCTCTGTTGAACGTGTCGAATTACAGAACGACTGGCTAAATATAGTTTCTGCCATGGCTTCTTTATGCATTAATGTTTTTCTCTATATTACTGAGGGTTAGGGTTAACCCTATATTACCACTGAAAACGGAGCATTTTCTGATTCTATGTATCTGATACTTTTGCTTATATTGCAATACTGAAAATAATAATAAAAATAAATATTTATTAACATAATTGCAGAGGCCAGTATTGTAACTAAACTGTATTTGTGATCAAACAGTCCTAGCGTCACGTTGCCATGTCACAGTTGTGTTTTGCACCATTTTAAAACTTTGGAGTACCTAAAAAGGATTAGAATTATCCATAGCAAACACTCTGAGCACAAAATTTCCTTGAACTTAGCTGATTGTTAAATTTGAGTTGATTCATGACCACCTGCTTGTATTGTATGCACATTTAAAGAAAGCTGAACATTAAACAAGCAGAACATACATCACCAAAAAGCACAAGCTGGTATATTAAACATATAAGCAACTAAAGGTGCAATAAACCTGTTTTAGAGTAACTGTGTGTCATGTGAAAGGCAGGGCCCTTATTGTGAAAGGGAAGCGGAAAAGTACTATAAATAACAAGACATACTGATCTGCAAATGATAGCAGGAATAATGGCCCTGCTGCCACATGCCTGACACAATGATGTTACCTTCAGCAGCCTTACAGACTGCAGTGTAATCTGAAGAGATGGAGTCGGGCCAAAAAAACATCCACTCAGTCAATACTCATACATAACATAATTGACAAACTCATAACAGGGTTATCCATGAAAAGAAAAATGAATGGAAGGCAACTGGACTTGGTTATAAACGCTTGAATAAGTCTCATCCAAGAGGCATCTTTGGTTCTGGCTGACTTCAAGTGTCTATGACTAAGTCAAGCTGCCCTCCACTCCACTCCTCGTAGGTAACCATGACCTGGATGACTGAGAATATTCACAAGCATCTTTATTAAGAAGGGATTTAGTTCAAACTAAATAGGAGAAGATCTTAGGCATCCATATCAGATCTTTTATTTTTCAGGATTGAAAATGATGAAATGCCCGTATTTCCTACTGAGAATTAAATTACTTATTATGAAACTATTTATTTGTACATATGTAGGACATCATTATTTAAAATATATTAATCATTTCCTCTGTTTAATGCAGCTGATCAAATGAGAATGAATCCTGCTCTGGCCAGTCACTCTCTGCAGCCGCCTTTCTTTGATTTACCATCACGCACAAGCACAAAGAGTACATACATTGCCTCACCAAACATCACAAAGATTACTTACTGACATTTCATGAATATAAACATAAACAAGCAAGAATGTGCATGCAAACACAGTTCTGCCAAACACAGACGCTGTTCAAGGAAAGCAGCTGTTTTCCTCCAGCAACCATTTATATTCCTGCATCATTCCCGCAGTGAGTGATGCACATGTTCCTTCTCTGTTATGTAATTCTTTAAAGTCATCTAGCCGTGTTAGAGCATTACGTGAAGGATAGTTTTCTCAGGTATTCTAGAATTAAAACCTTTTAGTCCTTGGGAAGAAAGTGTCATAAATAAGTACAATTATGTTTGCAAGTCTATGTTTTATTGTCTTTTTGCACCTAGTGTTGTGTTGAAATAATATCCGCTGTGCTTTTCCAGCATGATTGTGGAGGAGAGGCCACAAATTTTAATTCATGTTGCCGTCTTCCTCAGAAATTTCACAATTGTCACCCACATTCAAAGTTGCTTTTATAATGATTCCAATTTGAACCACGCTGAGTCTTGATGTAAAAAATTATTTTAGTGTTTAGTGTTTTAGTGTAGAGAACAATTGCTTGGAGGAGCAATATTTAAAAAAAAAAAAGAAAAATCATGTGCATGTAAAATACAAAATACTGAAAAAGTTAAAGGGCATACATGGAGCGAGCCTCGATCCTAATTCTCACAATACGTCCACAGCGGTTGTAAATATGTTAGTCATGCTCTCAGCAAGGCTGTTGCCATAGAAAAGCGGTCTGCATCCTTATGGATCTTGCTTGAGGTAATAAGAACTGAGCTTGGATACAGACATAAAAAAATCATGTCCCCGTTTCTCTAAAGTTTCACATTGTTTGTAATTCCAACTTAGAACAGACATGGTGACTTTATTTGATTGCACAGTTAAGCCTGATAATAATAATAAATTTACTAAATATTAATACCTTGCTTCATTTTATACAGGAAATGTGTCTATATATTCGTTACATGAGGATGATGCTGCCTGTGGGCTCCTGCTACAACAGATTAAAACATGGAACACCCAACATGACTGTTGAGTCATGCACTACCATACTCTACTTTTTTCCACTTTGACAGCGTTCAAGGAATAATTTCTGCCTCCCGCACTGTTCAATAGATCGTTTTCTTACCTGAGACAGTCCTGACGATCTCAGAGGTGTTCCTCAGGCCAACAAAGGAGAACTGGTAGAGCCTCCAGGAGCGAATGTCCCCAACCTCCACTGAGCTCCTCTTCCACTTGTACACAATCTCATCCCTGGGGTAACCATCTGAACAAAAGAGAGCAGAATTAGCATGACATGGAGCTTGGCTAAAACTTAGTGGAGAGAGGATTGGTGGGGGGGAAAAAAAAAAAAAAAAAAAGACTTTTGGAAAGATCATTATCGATCCCTTTTTAGGAAATATCTTAAGACTCAGCTGCTTGGATATTCTCCCCGCTATATAAAACAACCTGATGCAAAGACGTTCGATATGGAGCACAAAGAGCAGCCTGTTTTATTTCAGAGCATACCCACCTCAAGTTGGCTAGCTTGCAAATAAACTGATTCATGAAAGAACCATTATATAATGGACTGCTGCACATGTTGACAAAAACATGTAGCTTAACTGTGGGGAGAAATTTCCTCTTTGGAAAAACTTGAAAGCAAAAGTTTATACCTTGATCTACTGCTGGCTATGAGTTGGATTTCAGCAATTTTATTTCAGTGTGGTGCTTGCTGCTTGTATCACAACAATCATCCAACTTGTCTGATATTGATTCACTTAGATGAGTGGATGCATTTTTATAATCGTGTCATAATTTTTGGTATTAAATTTCTTTCCTGGAGCTAAATTAAGCATATTTTATATTTGTGCTTCGTATCCTATGAATGGATGTGACTAAATGTTCCCCAGTATAGTTAAATGCGGACTAATAATCTTCAGCTGGCTGCAGTGTCGTCTTCACTCTACTGGAAAGAACTGTGCATAGCTGACACGTGAGTGGCTTGAATAATGCACATGAGCTCCACATTCCAGACATCAAATGGCTTTGTCGCTTTATTTGCTCTCAGACATCCAATAATGCTGGACTTCACAGCAGCAATGTTTCCAGAACAAATCAGTAATTCAGTGTGGTTTCTCTGGAGGTATTTAGGAAACATTATCTCTAGAGAATATCCCATGGTGCATCTCTCTGTAGATCCATAGCAGCCTTTTAGCCTAACTGGCCCTCCCCGCCCACCCCACAAATTCAATGCACACATGGAGGCACAGACTCATGTTCCTTTTTCAAATGTCTTTTCAATGAGTATTGCCAAAGTGCAGTAGAATCAATCACCTCATCGCCTTTGGTCGACTCTCGACATCTATTTTTAAATCCTTTCACTGACTGTACATAACATGATTTAATGAATAAATGTTTTTGTTGTTCAGATCTTTCACATAATAACAGGTGAATACATACTCATCTAGGTTTCTAATGTATTACAAAGCCCTTTAAAGATTAGGAAAATGGAAAGACATACACATACAAATATGACTCATCTGGTTATTTTTCAGGAGAATGCAGTATTGTAAAAGAAATTACTATGACGACTGCTTCCTGAACTTACTGGTTTGACCTGTTGTCCCTTTAATGATCTTTTTGTCAGGATCGTATCTTGTTTTTGTGTGTGTGACTTTGTGATGGAAGAGAGGGAGGTGTAAGGCAGTAGGGCATCAACATATGGCCAAACCTACAGCTTGAAAACTCCAGGGGACATGAGTGCTCATCCATTGGGAAGTTGTTCAGTTTAAGCTGGCACTCGGCATCGATGGTCAGCCTGCAGAGATACAATATTCAGATCCACTGACTCAGTTACTATGGTCAAAAAAACAAAAAACAAAACAGAAATATAGTGTACACATGGGAAGACACAGGTTACCAGTCCATTACTAAAACAGCTGTGTAGTGTTTGCGTAAAGATTTTGTTGGAAAAGTCAGAATTTAACCCTTAACCTAATCAGTATGAACACCAATTATCATTAATTAAAATTTCCCCTAAACTAAATTGATGTTTTTTCCAGCAACATGCACGTCTCCTATTTTCACACTTGAGGGACTTTGAAGGCAAAGTCATTAAACTTCCCTTTAATGAGAGAGTGACCTTAAATGACTTTACCCATCCATGCACTCACTATTGTCATGTATCATTGTCCTCGGAATCATGACGGTCATCCTAATTAACCAGTGGTTAAATTCAGACTTCCTTAGCAAATTAATGAAGTGGAGGTATAGTGTTCTGCACAGTAGAACATCCATCAAGGCTTGATTGAGTCCAGAAGAGTTCATTTTCTCTCTCATTCTCACTGATGATGTATTGTGGTGTCAGTCTGAACTGTGTTTATGATGGCATGCAAAACACGATAAGAACTACAATTCAGTATTTCCCCCTAATCCACCCTTCTGTTTTGCATGGACAAACAGTAGGGACTTTGTCAAACACAGTTGACAAACCCCACAATTGTTCACCCGGCAGTTTTACTAGCAGTGGGCTTAAAAAAAAAAAAAAAAGGCAACCGTCATTTCGTAATTCTATTCCAGCAGAGCAGCAACTGGCTTAAGTAGATTGTCTAGTCTGCAGATCTTCAAGGCAAAAATGGGTCATTAGACAATATAGCACAAATAATAACTGGATTAATATTTATGTAATTATTACATCTTTCCAGGCACTTCTAGACTCTTAAACTACTGAAAATTAAAAAATGATTTCCATGCAGGAGCACCTAAGAGGGCACTGTTCCCTTGTCACATAACAACTTCCTGGCTCATTTGGTAAGACAGATTTCCTGCATGCTAATTAATGTCAAATTTAAAATGCTGAAATTTAAGACTGCCCTGGGCCTGCTCAGGATAATCAGTATCATAAATCATTTATGTAGCGAGTCTGTAAATGGTTGGGTACTTCTGAATGCTTTCCATCGTGCAGGTTGTGCTTATCGCTGATGATGAACTCCAGGAAGAGCAGAAATCCTCCAGTGGCTAAAAACAGGAATAATTTAAATAAAATGTAAAACGCTGGGCAGTTGGTGGTTGGTTTATTTCAGTTTTACATAGTTATACAGGTAAAAATGGAGTCGACGAAGCAGTTGACGAGCAGTACAACAGGAAATTGTGGGGGCAGTGTAGCCACCAGTTAGAGTGAGGGAAAAAAAGATAGAAATCATGACGTAGAAATTTAAGAAAGGGGCGAAACATGTACTTTAGTTAGTGACCTGACAAACCACCACCACCTGCACATATTTCTTCACATCATTGCAGCTTTCTTCACTATTGCAATATTTGTTGTTCTTGTAAACCTTTGCTCTGCGCTGCCACCCTAGTGGATGTATTTCTTAACATCCATGCTTTTATAATTGATGCTTGGAAGTCTGTGAACAGTGACAGTTAAATCCTTTAAAAGCGATGTATTTATACTTTTACATTAAGGAAGTAATAAAGAGTAATTTGTTGACAAAAAAATCAAATTAGAGCATTAAATATTCTTTCAGTTTTGGTTCAGACAAACTGACAGTCAGACAGGATGCGAAAGTGCAAAGATAATGACAACTAAACAATTAAACTTTTCAATGTGATAAAATTACAGTCACAAATACTAAATAGGGCAATTCAACCATCCAGTCATGCACGTTGTGGCTCATGAATGAACAAGAAATGCTGTTGTACCTGAGAGTGTAAAGTATTCGGCCATCATTCCAGATTCGAAGCATGCGATTCGGCGTGGTGATCCAGTGAGCGTCAGCCTTCTTTGAGTTGCGGAAAAATGTATCTGGGATCCAGATTTTCCCGACCATGTTGCTGTTGAGACGCAGAACCTTCATTGTACTGTTGAATTTTAGCCTTCTGTCGTACCAGGTCTGGGCAAAAAAGATGTCGATGGTGTACTCCTGGTGACAGATAAAACAGACTTTCACCCCAAATTGTTATGATTAAAAACCAGTTTAAAGGCTGAAAATTCTTTTAACAGCACAGCGGTTGGAACCAGCAGTGTCACCAATGAACTGTGAAATGCAATGAGATCAAATCAAAAAGGTGTCCGGGAGCACTCCTTTGTTTCCGCTGTCTGATAGGAACTGTTTTACACCAACACAAACTTCCTGCTTCAGCACATGTGAGGCTACTTCTTCCTCAGGTACAATGGTGTCTATTCAGGCCGAGAAGTCCTTTTGCCAGTTCTGTTAAAAAAGACCATCCAGACAGCCTCAACCTGAAAATTGAATGTTTAATAGGGTAATTAATAATTTTCATTGTTTGGCTCAAGTGCTATTTAACTTCATAACTTGCTCGATCGGTGGCTCTTTGTCCTGAATTCAACAAAAACCTTCAGCCTCCCATTCAGTCCTTGAGATTGTTGTGTTAGAACATACACATGTAGGATGAAAAGATATGTAAGAGAGGCACAGGCAAACTTGAAGAGCTCGGAGCACAGGGGAGATGTATTCTAATGTGAGAGGGAAAGAAGATACTGAGTGACGGAGGGAGATGTACGTTTTTCTTATTTATTTTGTAATTCAGAATGGTTTGAGCCCTGAGGTTCAGGAGAGGGGAGAAAAAAAAATCTAGGGATTTGTGAGCAGGAGGGCATAGAGGCACTTTGTGACAAAACTTAGCCCAACAATAAAGCCAAAATCCACGCCAAAGAGTCCTAAATGAGATTTGAAAAAACATTTTCACAAGGCAACATTCCCATCCGAGCAGCATCATTTATTTCACAAAGGACAGAGAGACGGTTCAAATCCAAGAGAAAGATTGAATGTCTTAAGATCTTCATCTGAACCCTGCTGAGCGGGACAAACACCATGCTCTTTTTTTTTTTTCTTTCACCTATACATACCCTCGGGTCTATCGCAGAATTGCACTTCTCTCTATTCAAGCAGTTGTGCTCATCTAAGAGCAGCTAAGAACTCTTCTCAAGTGGCTAAAAAGCATCAATTTTTGAGTCCTTTTCTCCTTCAAACCCTGATCTCATCCCCGCCGTCCCTTTGTCCTCTCTCTCACTCACATGAATTGCAATTCTGCTGTATTTAAAAGATTCCCAGCGCATAATTAAGAATTCAGAAATTTTGTTCATGCTTGGATGCTCACCCACACGCAGCATCAGTCTATTCTCTGTTCTTCATCTACCAGCTCCACCACATTTGTCATGTCATGCTGTAAACACGCTGGCCCAACCATACTGATTACATATAAATGCGAAGCAATCAGTCAACCTTTCATGTCAGCAGAATGTCCTCACAGCACACACACGCCCATCTATGCAAGCAGACTGTGTGACTTGTGTGAACACAAACACACATTCTCCGACTGATCCCATAAACACTTCTCTCCCAGCTTCACTGTGACTACAGTTATTGAGAGTGGGTGTTTTTAGCAAAGACTAAGTGAAATGGAACGACACCACCATGCAGAGCAGACTCCTCTGCAGAATTACAATAGAAGTGGGTTCTCAGTGGGGATGTGCAACAGAAAACAATGACACATAAAACAATGCTGATGTGAGCTTTGCCAGAACTCAATTTATTATTCTTTTTCTTACAAGCCTTTTCCCACTCACCACTATCTAATACACACAGTTCTGCCCTATTTTGCTCACTGCAGTATTACAGCTAAATATTCTAGTCTCAGTTGGCATTGCGTCATGTGTAAGCTGTCAGGTCTTCCTGTCAGAATCACTTTTGACTTGAAATTATTTCTATTAATAGGAATGCAATGAAATTATTTTTTGGAAACAGATAATACACAGCAGTTCTCCAACTCAATTTAGCTGAAACTGATACGGTCTTCGTACAAATAACGGCGCAAAAGCTGCACACACTTGATATTAGTTGTATTAAAAAGCATACGCTAGAAGAAATAACAAAAAAATACCAACTCAGTCAGATACTGACATTATCCAAATGGATTTCAATGCAAAATGTTCATGTATTTGTTAACACACAGTATATATGATGCGGCTACAAGGTAATTTCTTGTATTATGTGAGCACTATAGCCAAAATAACAAACAAACATCATTTTAATCTGTTACCCAAAACCACGGCAATGCAAATAAATGATCAAAAAGCCTGAAAAATCAAACCAGATCCAAAGTAAATCACAAAAATGTTTCATCTTTCTGAACAAACCACAGAGGGATAGAGCAGGTGACATGTCAGACTGTAGCTGATGCAAGTCTTAGCCAGTATGAAGTAAAGACACACAAGCATATGTCAGTTTATACAACCAATCTAAAATATGTGTCTATGAAATCTGACTTGTGTGTTGAGCAACATGACAGTCAGTTAGTATTCTGATTCAATTTGAATGTGTTTAAAGCAATCAGATGCATGAGATTGGCTGCGTTCATCCACTGTATGGCAGAGTCCAGTGCAGTAGTTAACTAGCTGATTGGCATCTGCTGCTGCACTGTACTGCTACACTACGAGGGCAGTGGGGCAGCAAAGTGATTTTGTGTACCGGTTGATTCTCTATGACAGCAAAGCATCTGCCCTGCTGAAGTGTGCTTGAGCAAGACGATAAATCCCTGACAGCCCCGCAGAAAAGCGGTACTCCCCCGATTTTTACACTCTGACCTCCCTGAGGATGGATGGAAACTAACAACATACTCGACATACTACACCCTAGTTATCAGGCTGATTGTTGGTAATAAGAGCGGCTCATAACTGACACAAAATTTCAGCGTAACTTACCATATTGATAGCATTTACTGGGCCGATGCTGTTGACAAACATGTCCGTGTGGATCACCGTCGGTTTGACTGCGAAGAAGCAAAGAGAAATCCAAATTATCTGCAAAGCACATGTTGGTTAGGAAGGTGTTTTCTCCATAGTATCATTGTCACCGTCATCATAATGGTAACTAAAATAAAAAAGGAAATAACAACACTGTCGTGTTTGAACGCAAAGGTTCAGCATTTCTTCATTCATTAAGTGTTACGTGCATGCCTTGTAGACACGTCCGCTAAATGTATCAGCTTCACTTTCATTTAAAGAGATAAATATATTTCAAAGGTCCTCTCGTGGACAAAAACAATAATACAATAACACCAACACCAAAGAATTGTTAACTAAACTCTGTCATATTGCATAGAATATCACTTCTCTAGCGGTAATTAGGTTTAATGTTTTGTCACAAATTGAAGTGACGTTGATACATTATTAATAATGTGTGCTGTAATTTCAATCTTTTAGAAAATATGGATTTACACACACACGTTGATATTTCTTTATGGCCCATGGCACATTTATCTCAGGAAAAGAAAACACCGGAATGGAGGTTTTGACTTGTATACACGATTGTTAAATTTGATTAAATGGTCTTGTTTTCCAGGGACAACACTGTGTTACATTTAGTGTACCGGGTCTAGGAAGCATCAGATAGTGCTGATGAAATAGAATCCTGGCTCAGATTTTCCCTTGTCCGTGATGAGACTATCTCCTCCAACAGGCTTCCTGCCAGTAAACCACACACTTTGTCTGTATTTACGGCCAAACTCCTGACCCATTTACCAGACACCCTTTGTGCCCTGTGCACCAATGTATCCATCCCTCTTCCTGTCCCTCCATGCTTGAGGCCTGTGAGCTCCTCCTGGTAGCAAATCATTTACTCTCTTTTCTCACAGACTTGCCGGCTTTTGCCTTGCTCTCACACCGAGATAAACTTGTTGTGTGAAAGTACCTTATAAAAATTCTGACTTGACAAGATTTGAGGAAAGATTGAATATTTTTAGCTCAAAAATGATCCTGCAATAAAAAGCACTGCATAGCCCTGAATCTGTGCAAAATAGTTAAGTGTCAGGTTTTAATTGGGTGTAATCTCTTTTCAAGAAGTTGTTGTATGGACAATTAGTTGCGTGTACGCCTTCATGTAGTGAATTATCTCTGCTCATGCCTGCTGCTATCTGCAGCCTGTAATGGTTTAGTGAGATGGACAGCAAGATGTCAAACAAAGTATGTCTGAAGGAAGTGGTCAGCTTGATGTCAAATGGACCTCCATGCTCTCTCAGATCTCCTGTGCCGGCCTGGATCAGCTTCTACACTTTGCTATCCGATATGTGTGTTTATGGATGAGTGGACATTGTGTCTGAGAGCAGAGTCAGGTTAAGACTCACACTGCCTGGAGCCCTGATGTGAAAGCTATAGTGAGCGTGAGTGATAGATGGAGGGGGTGAGTGCAGGTTTGCATCCATTTTTCATGTCACTCCCAGGCATACATGAATGTACGTCACACGTCCATCAGCCACACAGACACATTAACATGTCTGAACAAACTCATACATACACATGTAATTGCACGCAAGGCTCTTCATGCTCTTAGACTTCTCACAAAGTATTCTCAACAATTAAGTGTGGCTTTTGGCCCAACAGATCAGTGAGTGGAATAATGCTGCATATTATTGAATTGGCCTTATTAGTGTTTATATAGATACACAAGTTATATAACCAGGAGCTGGATTATTATCAAAGTCACGTATGATATACATAATGAAATGGACAGGAGATAAATGAATTTTCTAACTTGCTTCTGGAGACAACATTGCACATACCAATACACCCACCACAGTCTAATTAGCACTTTGACCATGTGTGTTGCCATAGATTACCAATGTTTTTCCCCTGTTAATTAAATCCATTAAACTCACAGCACAATAAACGCAATTCATTATGAATGCTGTAAAACAGTCAACGTTCTAGAAGACAAAGACTTTGATCAATGCTGTGTATTTATTGTGAATTAAGAATGAAGGATTTTCAAGTTCTTTCACGCCGCGTGTCTGTTCTATTTGCTTCAGTCTTCATGCATACAGTAGACCGCAGGAGCATTAAAAATAAATGAGCATCACAATGGACTTCAAAGAGATGCCGTGGCACAATCAGCGATGACTCTCAATCCGCACCATTGCACTGCTCAGAGGAACTGAGGAGAAACTTTGGTTTGGCTGCTTAGCTGATTGGTTGGTAGCTCAGATGACAGTATAGCCAGCTAATTATAACCCCTCCGTCGCTGTGTAACTTGGCAGCAGCTGGAAGACTGATGCTGAAAGAGCGAGATCATAGCATGTTTGAAGATGGTGGTTAAGACGGTGGCAGCGAGCTGCCCGGCGACGCTGCAGCTCTCTGGGTTGAAGTTGCACCTCAAAGCAGATCTGAGCTACTCTTCAATTTATAGCAAAAGCTCACATCTAAAGTCCTGAGAATAAAGATGACACCATTCACAAAATGTGTCACATTATAGTTTGCATTGCACGTATTGTACAGTATGTGGAGGGATTTACTATATACACCCCTGTTACTCAGCTGCTTTCATCTTGTGCCATCATTTCAGTCGACTAAGTGGTCATACTTTAAAGCTGCATTAGGTCAGAGGGGGTTGAAATCTGAGAGGCGCAGCGTAAGTACTTTGACACATATACTCTGTCCTTTGCTCAGTGGTGGAGTGAGCAGTGGCAAAAACTGTGGTGCATTGCTAACTGGGACAAAACAGGAGAAATACGAAAATAAAAGAGAATAAAAAGGGAAGCTTCACATGGAAAGTCTGCGCATTGCTGTCTCATGAACATTTGAATTGATATTTGCTATTTCATTCTCAGAGATTAAGTTACATTATATATTTTAAGATGGTTAGCCACAAAGCGTACCAGCATTAAAGGTGGCTTGTCAGTGCGAGATCACTGGTTTCGGCCTTAGAGAGACCAAAACAAATGTCTCAACCTTTGGCATAGATTGATGAGATGAAGGCAGAGCCAGTCTTGTTGTTTGAAACTTGAATGCAGCAGTGCGGTGTCAGCTGATTAACATGATAACTGCAGTCAACAGAGAAGCAGCTCACTGATTAGCGTGTGGAGTTGTACATCTTTATCATTCCAAGAGCATCTGACTTAAACCAGTTTTCCCAGCTGTACTGGGCCATGAGTCATATCTCCAAGGAAGCTGAACATCTCTCCATTCTGTGTCTGCAGTGGGATGGGCTTTAAGATATATGTGCACATATGTAGCCAGCTGTCTGTCAAAGTGAGCGGGCGTAAGCTTCTTTTCTACATTGAAAAGAGAAGGCCTGCAGGACTATGGCAGCTTTTTCAACCATAACACACGCATGTACATAAACACAGGTACACACACATTATAATAAGCCTGACTGCCTGTCACACACACATTGAATGAGATGGCTTGACTAATATACTAGTTATCACCAGAGGTGGAGCAGGTCAAGTCACCTAAGGTGGGTTTCAAAATCTACAGTTTGGGTCTTCGGATTTACAAAAATGCAGATTTACGTAAATTTACAAACATTGTATTTAAGCGCTAAACTATCAATGTGTAACATTCATTCATGCTTTCAAAGCCTTTTGCGACTAAGTGCCAGCGTTAATATCAAGCAGCTCCAGGCAACACGATCTGCTGCTGGGGATGTGTCGTTTAAACTGGAAAAATTAATGGTCTAGCCTTGCAAGACAGCTCAATTCCTCAAAAGCCAGAATCCATCTTGGCGTGCTTCAAACCATTTGCTTGTGGCCAAACCAGAATGTTTTGGACCAATCAGTTACCTATGATGGAAGAACTTATAAAACCAAAGTGACAAGAAAGTGTTTCTGTGTTCCTCAGTGCCTTACAAAGATGTCAACTGCCTTGCTAACGGGCATTCATAGCACCTCAGACTGTGTCTTGTTGTTTTGTGTTACTTCTTCAGGACTCTGCTAGTATGTCACTTGATAGGCAGATGGTTCATCCAACTAAGTGCCAAGTATTTTTAAGAATTTTGCCATAATCATGGTCTGTGTTTCTTTGTGATTGTGTGACTAAACCGATCATCCGTGAAAAATCAACCCACCTCCGATGTCAGGTCTGAGTTTGTTGTCATATCCATCTAGCAGGCTGTTTAGGATGTGTGTGACGTCGCTCTCGTACACTTTGGGAGTCAGCACCCACGTCTTGTTAGACACCTCGTCATCGTCATCAATCTGGAAAGAGCTGCGAGGTGGAGAGAGAGAGAGAGAGAGAGAGAGGGAAGGAGAAAAATGGATGCAATCAACAGCATCTTTTAAAACGAGGGAAAGCAATTTATTTATTAGTGTGCTCTGCTCTGTTGAAACAGAAATGTTAGGAAATGACAGACAGCCGCTGACCATTCTTTCGAAGATCACAACCCAAGGTCAGGAGATGAAGATTTTCAACCTTTTCATCACCACATCATGGCTGGATGAACAGAAATGACTCTTCCCGTTCTCCTGGCTGTTATTTCCAACAAATTTAGTTCACCGTGTCTTGGAGAAAATTCATTTTCTTGATTTCTTTTCACCTGCCCTGTAAATCTTTTTCCTGTTAAACTCAGCTGTCTACATTACACCATTTCTTTCCCCTGTGAGGTCCACTGTCTAAAATCGTGCAGCAATGCGATCTTGAACGTATACTGTAATTGTTTCCGAAAGAATATCTCTCCAAAAACACATCTTTAGTTTTATGCAGAAAGATGCTGTGAGTTACTCTCAATCCCAGGACAATTTAGCCCACAGTGTAAGTTTATTAAAACTTTTTTCCCACCCATTTCCCTTTATGGGCTCCGTAAGGATCCCACCAGTACTTTAAGACGGGTTGCATTTAGACCATATCAAACAAGACAAGCAAACTAGGTGGAATGACATCTGATTTTCTTATTTTATAATTCCATGGTTCTGTTAGCTAGGATACTGTCAAGAGATGCAAAAATGACAAAACTAAAAATGCTCATACACATGGGCTTATCTAAGAAGATATAAAATAGAGGTTTTGTCAGATGAAAATGATGTCACCTCGGAGGGAAGTCTTGTTACCTTTCTTAAAGGAGATAATTCAGTTCTGGATCGTGACGCTCTTCCTTTTTTTTTTTTTATTATTATTTTTATTGAAAATTACAGCAGTATATCACCACACCAGTTAAGAGCCACTAACAAATCTTTGGCACATTAGTTTAACCCTTAATTTTTTCATCCTAGAATCCTCGTACATCATATATTAAGAAGATTTGCCAATGATGATGGTGATGTGATAAGATAGTCAGCTTTGATTAATGCTGGCCATGTCCACTCACTATAGCTGAAATATGAGCATGTATGTCAAGTACATTTTGACCTGGAAAGATTCATCATTGTCTCACTGTTAAAACAATGAAGGCTGTTTGCTCTGCCTTTCTATTTGCTTCCATTTTATTTTATTTTCATTTAATTATAGTTCCCATATATCTTATTTCTTCTGACAGAGTCCTTCGTGTTGTGCAATTGGATTCACCAATACATATTATTACATTCAAAACCTCCTGATCTTTTGGGCTCTCTATTTATGACTCAGCCTTGTCCTACTATATTCACTTGTTGTTGGGTTTTTGTTTTGTTTTTTTGTGTATGTGATTACAGTATGCAGTGCTCCCCCAATGAGACCTACATTTGATGAAATACTAAATGAAGAACTGAATTCAAAGTCCTCGGGTGAATTAATGTGCAAGTATGAATATAATTAATTAAGAGTAAAATCAAATTTGAATTTCTTGCCACCTTCATGCCCACTCCCCCAACTCAGCCTATGAGATATTTAGGCATTCAGTTTTTTTGCTCAGAAACTCCACAAAAATAATGAGTAAAATTCTACAATAGCATGTATAGGAGCTTGATGGCAGAATTGTTTGTCATACCATAAATGAGGGTTTTTAGAGGGCCCAAGCTTCAGTGAGAGTTGGAGACAAGACAAGGCTATTTTCCTTCGTTTACTTCCTCATCTCAAACAGTGAACTCTTTTAGATATGCCTTATTGGATGTTACAAAATCAGTATCCAGGGAATACAGGTCTTTGACACAAACATGCAGCTAGATAATAAAGAGGACAGAGAAGGATGTGAGGGCTTGAAAAATTTTTGTTTTTTTTTTAGGTGTCTGCAGTTTTAATCATCTATATTCATCTTGCTGAGCATCTCAGTGCATATGGAAATACTCCAAAGACAAGCAGATCAAAGGCACAGCCATGTGTTCTTCACTGCAGGCAGAGCTGAGGTTTTGCCTACTAATTTGGTACCTGAAGGTCCACAGAGAGGTCTGCGCCAGTGTGTGTGCATAATGCTGTGCATTTGTTTGTGTGTCCGAATTTGTTTTTCATGCAAGCCCATGCCTGTTCATGTAGCAATGGAATTAAATGTTGTGTTTCACAACTAGCCTTAATAGGACAGTCTGATGGTTTCATGCAATCCAGCCGTCACATCATCAAGATGCACTTTCATCTGCTATATATGCAGCAATCAAAACCACTCCCAACTATACAGTAGATCTCAGTTAAAGCCTCACAGCACACAGCTCCCCCATTCTGCAGTCTTATATTCATCTATATACTGTATATATTCATCGGAGGGTAATATGGAAACAGCTATGTTACCATTATCATCAACATCAAGTTCCCTGGAGCTATTAGCCTTGCATGTTTTATACTGTAGCTCACAAAGGAACCTAATTTAATGAACCCTCATGCTTATTATTACCAAACATGAAATTAGTGCTGCCCCTATGGCAACAACCCAGCAAACTACTCTTGCACATCAAGCTACTGCTACAGAGCTCCTTTTCGAAAGCTTTGTCATTAATACCAAAAATGAGCAACACAACATAATGGCCACTATCTAGTGATTAACAAAGAATAATCATTTGAAGTGGATGTAAGTTGTTTTTTCTGCTTAAGGAGTCACATCAATTTAGGGAAAATTAACATGTGTGGTGAGCGCAAACAGGACTGTGACTGCATCTGAAATGCCTGGGCCTTGTATGTCCCTTCTCCTTACCTTACCTTGGCAGAGAGAACCTCTCCATCAACAGGCTTGACTCACTTTGGTCTAATCACATAGATTAGCTACTATCTGCATCCAAGGTCAACCTGTTTGTCAGCTTTTAACTCCAGCATGGCGCATTAGGCCAATTACTTATGGTGCCAATATCATTAAAGACCCAATGCCTCATTTCTTGGACCACTTAAATGTTACTGGCAGCTGAAATGTTTTACTATTAGATGACCTAAACAAAGCCGGCGACATAAAATATCAGTTACCCTAAACGCATAACTTTGCATTACTTAAAAGACACATTTGTCAGTAGGAGAGTGTTAGAAGAGATGTTACATTTGTACATGTCACACGTGTTACATAAGATGTGAACTATGGTGATCAAGATCTAAGGCAACAGTGAATATTAAGTAATTCAGTATCTCATGCATGTAAAGCAGACCATGTGTATTACCATCAATAGAAGCTGTGGACTTGGATCCGTTAAAAAAAGGAAAATAAAAAGCCACTTCAGATTATGTAAATCTAAGAGATTTATATCAATCTCCAACATCTCTTGACTCTCAAAACATTCAGGTATCAGAGCTGAGACATCAGAGGTGGCCGTAGTGATGGGGAATATTTTAAGCTCAGAAAATAACAAGGCCTGTTATATGCCAACAACCATGACCCTACTTCAGGTTTATTGTGAGTAAACAGGAATAATCACTGCTGCTGGTAATTTAAAGCCTCCCAGCTCTATCCCCGAAATCTGAAATCCCTCTGACCTTAATACCTCCTGGGTGGTGAATATGACAGTCTCTAAATTGTAAGCAAGAGGCAACTATGAGCTTTGACTGTCAGCCTCTACTGTCTTCTTAGCTCCCCATAGGAAGAAGATTGACATCCGCTTGATATCAACTCTGTTTGAACAAATCTAAGACATAAAAGTGTCATTATGGGATACATGACAGAGTGACAGTTTATAGAAATTCTACGTCCCAACCCTCTTCAAGTGATGACAAGCGGCTGATAATATACATAAGGGCTTGAATGACCCCAGTGCATTGTGGGATTCCCATTTAAAGACAAGGGCGTTGCTTGTAAACTCTGGTCACTTGATGAGATGTTTTGCACTTTGGGGACTGGAATGCAACAAGTTGTAGTTGAGACTTGAATTCATGAAGTCTTCAACATCCTTGCTTGCAAAGCTCAAAGTGATACAACATATTTAAGATAATTTCCATCAATTGATATTATACTATCATACCATCTGAGATTATTGTTGACCAATGTGGGGTTTTTTTTTCTTTTTTTATGAGAATACATTATAAATGAGAGTTAAACATATTCATGTGCATTTAATGTTAAAGACCTTTACATGGGTGTTTGTAGTATTTCACCTGCCATCTGAAATACTTGAGGTCAGTTTGTCAAACATCAAACATCCCTTAAAGAACTTGAAAATCTGAGCCCTATGAGCACTTCCTCCATCTGACCTCACTTCCTCCTACTGTCATGGCCGTCCCATAAACCAAAAGCATTTGGAGCAGAGCTTTCTCTACCTCCTCTTTAGGGTGTTGCGGATGCTGTGATACCTTTTATGTGAAATTGTGCGCTGCATTTAATGTATGGTGACGCAGTCAGGCATCACTACACATCAATGAGTCACAAAGTAGCATAGATTACTGAAAGCATGCCTGAAGCCTTGAGAGATATCTTATGTAATCAGTCTCGTACATGAATCACAAATGATTTGCAGAACAACTTACCCAGCAGCAGTTACCTTTTAATTAGTATAAAAGATGGAAGACCTGCTAAAACGTTTGAAGTACCTTGCCGTTTTTATGCCATAGCTATGACCTTTGCACTGCGGTTTACACAAAGAGCTCACATTTAGCCTTTGCTTATTTTTTTAAGAAGCATTTCCTTTGCATTGATCTCTCTTGGCACAACTTCATAACATCCATATCCAGCCCATAACTCTCAATTCTGCAGCCTGTGGTGTTTACTCGAGCATATTGTGAACTCTATTTGTGCCCACATGCACAGGCCTGACAATGTATACAGGGTATGTAGCCTGGAGCCCTGAGGTTGCGATCAACCGGGACAGTGATTGAACATCGGATGAGATATCTGCCTCCATTTTTCAGCCTCCGGCAGCACAAGAAGAAAGAGGAAAGACGCTCAGAGTCGAACCATCCAGTTTCCTCCAGACTATTCTTATCTCAGCACAATGACAGACACAACCTGAGCGGCTTCTCTTAACACACCCAAACCTTCACTTCAGGTTCAGCCCAAATGGAAAACCCTGTCTGCGCTTGTGTGACTGTGTGTGTGTGTGTGTGTGTGTGTTTCCAAGAGAAGGATCAGTCCGTATGTGTCATCCTTGTCCTTAGTGAGCCTCCACACTTGTATTCACTCTGTGATTGTCTGCCATTTTGCTTAAAAAAAATATATATATATATATATTAAATTTTGGATACGTGGAATGAAACGTAGTTTCTGTCACACCCAAGCTGTCTTTATTTCTAACCACCGATCTAACTCCGCTTCATCCGACACATGCGTCCGGTAATGAGGCTTCGGCTCCGAGAATAGACTTGATCCTTGAAGACAGCTTAGCAGAGACTATGTGTAGCCTTAGCTTAACTCAATTTAGCCTGCCACTGTGCTGTTCCTAACGTCGGCCAGATTGCTGAACAAATTGTATCTAAACGGGAAATTGTTTATTTTGCGCAAATGTCCCATTGGTCTTAAACTCATCTGATGGCTGCACACAAAAAAGCCCGAAGCTGCCAGTGCAGCTTGTTTTATTTTACGAAAGCTCCCTTCAACGCATAATGCATATGTCGCTGTGGACACCTATAAAGATCAAATCACACCTCCATGTTGAACCACGAGTAGAATTGGGATAAATAGACGAACATGCCTCGTCTTTCCTGCATAAAAACTAAACCCGGATCCCACTATCAACAGGGCTGGGTTAACATTAGATGGGAGGCACAGCAATGGGGGGGGAAAGATGTTAAATCAGGAAGACGCTGCACAACAGAGCCGATAGAGGATGCTGATTTTAGAGGAATTATTATGCATTAATATCTTACCTTGAAGGGAGATTCACCGCAATAAACACCCAGAGGAACAGCTTCAGGGGGAGGGAAGGCTTCGCCATTGCTGTCGAACCTTTGGAGGCTAAATTGGGTGAAGCCATCATCACCATCTTTTTTTTTTTTTTTTTGCAGATGGACGTGTCCGTCTATTTACTGTGCTTCCCCTCTGAGATACATCACGCACGTTAGCGGGAGCGGGTCTGAAAATGTAGACCCGAGGCGGACGTGCGGTGGAGTGAAATCAGCCAAAACAAAATCGATGCTAGTCGAAAGCTTGATTTCGTATCGCCCGTTCTTTTTTTTTCTTCTTCTTCTTAGGATGTATCTATGCTGCTGCTGCTGAATCGGCAGCCTAGCGGGGCCCTACAAAACTGCCACATACGGCGAAGCCCCCCCTCCCCGGTAATAAACTACCCCAATATCGAGCAGCCGAGAAAAGCGGTGGATCCTCAGTCTGAATGCAGATTAACTCTGGGGTCAGAGAGGAACTGATGCACGTTGCTGCAGCACAGATCAACACATGCGTGGTTTCACCAAGCGGAAGCAGAGCTCCATAGAACAGGGCTAAAAAAGCCTTTGCTTGCCGCTACGGGGAGAGAAAAATAATGGTGGCTTCAATTTTTTTTACTGCCAGCACACGGTTGGTGTATAGAACGTGATGACTGCTAATATAAAATCATACTTATAAACGTGACAGTGCAGTTCCCTGCTGGTTTGGGTGTATAACTTGCACCATGTACATTTTTTTCATGTCAGTGCCCAGTATGAGAAGACTGTGAAGACTAAAAGTTAATCATGTTTCTCTTACACTTTTGATTTTGCAAAAAGTCACATGGGAGTAAGTGTGTCCGCGTGTGTGTTTGTGTGTGTTTGGTCCTTGATAACTTCCAGATCTATTAACGATCCTAAAACTGAGCGGCAGGCACGAGTCCGGGTCCGTGACGCTTTCAGCACCCTGGACAGCTCCGTTGTTTTCATCTGCTATAGTAACCACCAATCAGCACCAAGGACAGCTCCGTCAGCTTTTTGTCGCTGAAGTCAGAGTTTTGCTGTTTCATTGGTCTAGAAGGATATGTGCCAGATCATATAGTTGTCATGGTAACATACATGCTGTTTACATTTCTAAGTGTTATGGAATATTGATTAAACCAACCAACAAAACCACCAGAGAGGGCATCTTTGGGTTTGCTGTCTTTTTTAAGATTCTCTTTTACCCGTTTCAGTATCCTTATATAAGTATGCTTATGCTCCTCATGTGGTGGGTGTAACTCCTAGATATTGGGATAAATAAATGACTAAATATGAGAGAGTGGAATCGGTGCTTGTTAGGGCTGTGTTTGTGACATGAATGTCATGGCAAAAAAAAAAAAAGCACCATCATGTTTTTATTTGTGAAAAGCAATGTAGGTTAATCATCTTGAGGAGATTGACAGACGCTTCCACAGCTGTGCAGCGCTCCTCCAAGAGTAGACCATCAGCTCCTCCTGAATAGAGTATGGTGACTAACTTGCTCATAACATTAGATATATTCTGTTTGCAATGACATCCCCTGGCCTCATTGTACCTCAGACTCTTGACAAGTCAAACAGTAACCTACTTCATGTAAGGTCATTTTTTTTGTTGTTGTTTTATGGAGTTAGTTAAAAAAAAATTTCAGTGTAGGATATCTACCTTTGAAAATGTAAAGTCAGGCCTTCTTCGTATACCACATGTAAAAGGTGTTTCAACACACACATATATGCACACACATTGCATGTCATTAAGTCCCCAGGGTCAGATATTTCTCTCTGCCCTGCAGCTGTGTCACAACCAACAGAGAGTCTGGCCATGCAGGTCGTGACCCAGGCGTAAGCTTCAGAAATTCTGGTTAGCAGTAGGAGGTATTGATTTAGCTGAGGGATGATGTAATTTAGATAAATACCTGTCAATAGCCAGTGAATTGTTCCAGTTAATTAAAAAAAGCCGGATGATGATTTTCAGCAGGATATTTACAGATGGATGATAATGGTGTTGGGATAGATTCTGCTGCTATGTTGTTTTCTGTCACAACATATGAACTAATGTTTACTTTCGATCTCAGCGCTTTATAATGATAATTTATTGTGATCGTACAAGGCAGCCCATTACCCTGGCAGAATTTCCTTCTGTTTCCCTTTCCCATTCTGTCATTCAGTCTCTCACACACACACACACACACATACGTACGCACGCACTCACGGTAGCAGAGAGGGAGAGAGAACGAGACAGAGAGATGTCAGGTTAGATCCACTTGGTTCAATAGTCACAGCAGAAATAGGAGCCAAATTGGCACATCCCCATATCAGGGAAACACCTGGGCTCTCATGCACTGACCTTACTCCAAAAATCTATTCAACTGTGAGTTTATGACTTTATGAAGGCAGTTACATTTATTGAGATGCTTGTAGGCGGTGGAAAAATATATACAAGCATTTTCTAATACAGCACAATACAAATAACAGTAGTGGTTTACAAAGCATCAAAGATTTTAATTTGTCTAATCAACAAGACTGGGGACATTGCAGGCAGTGACAGTGTTGGCATGTGATGCTTTAGTGTCGTGACATGCCTGCATTAAATATTTAAATTATAATTTCATCTCTCATGGGACCCATTCTGCCTTTAGACAAAGCTGGCAGGAATGAGTCTGGATTTGATAATGTGTTGTGTCATCTTTAGATAAGAACTGGGGGAGATATATACTTCTATAATGGCATCATTGAACACACAGATGCCCAGTTCCACTATCATTCCAGTTTTACAGCCCACACATATGCTGTCACAGCCCTACTCGGTTAGCATCAAGCTGTGGGAGCAGAACGATCCACTGTAAGCACTATTGGATATGAGAAACAGTCTGGCATTCGCACCAAAGTGATGTAACATCACAAGCAGAAATCCAAAAACAGTAAGAGAAAAACACACATTAAAAAATTTGAAACTTGCTCAAGATAGAGCTCTGACTTTGCTGTAGAAATGGCCAACAAATAGAATTTAAAGTGCAGCGAAACTTAAAAAGAGAGAATAAGTCAGAAGGTTTTTTTGTTTGTTAAACTTAGCAAATATTCAAACACATTCTTCCTCACTGAGAACTTTTGTGATGTGAACATGAGAAAGCACTCTCTTGGTTCTGATTTGTCCTCAGTCCAACTGCCTTTGGCTTTGTATTTTCCTCACTTGCTACATAGCCTGATTTCTATCTCCTTACTACACCGCGTTTAGGAATGGTTTCATTTATCTAACAGCATGGCGTGCTGTGTCATTTGGTGGTTTCTGCTGATTTAATGAGGCCCCCATTAAGAGTTACATTCCCGTGTCTCTTGATTTGCTGCAGTTTGTTGTTACCTTCGAACTGATAATGGTCTCATAGTTCATGTTCATGTTATACAGAAAACGGTCTGATAATTGATGCAAAATGTCATGTACTTGGAGTTTGAAGGTTCAGTTTTGTATCAATAATTAGTCAGAACAATCGTGTTCATCACCTTAATCCAAAGGATTTCATTTTGTTTCAAGTTCAGAGGAGGGTGTATTTTATCGTCCTTTTTGGATATTATGCTTGAAAGATTTTCGTAAGTGGAAAGTACCATCTTTTCACCATGGAAGATAATACCACTAGAATAATGTAGATATGAGAAGTCAACAGCCCCGTCAATGATAGGCAGCTGCAGTGGGGGTGAACTGTTTGAGATTTGTGGGCCGTCAGATCCGTCAACCTAAAGTGGGCAAAAGCTGCCAGATCAATCACCTCTCTTGAATGATTGCATGTCGAGGTGAGCTTTTACCCTCACACTGCTCACATTTAACAGAACAAGTTATCACGTTCTGTGTTTCAGCATTTATTTTTTTTCCCAGGTCTAACTTTTGCTGCTAGCACAATAAACCAGAGCAGCACGGTGGAGCATTGGTTAGCACTGTCACCTGGATAATGGATGCAGGGATGGACAGTGAACCAAAACGAATGTGGCACAGGGTTCTTTAGAAACAAAAGTCTGGAGCTAAGATCTTGCCTACTTCTCCTCCTGTATTGCTTAATGTCTTTGAAACCATGTGAAAAAAAAAAATCATCATATTGGTTCATCAACCAAGTGAAGAGACATTGATATGATCTTAATTTTCATTTCAGTTTTTGAACTTGCTTGCCTGAGTTAAAAGGGCACTTTAGAGAGACAATTTGTCCGGCTTTGTCTAAACTGTTTTCCTCCAATAAAGCATCTTTATCATTTGGACTGACCACAACATAGTAATTATTTAGTTCAGTTCAATTTTCTCTAAGCCTGTAACAGTCCAGCTCGGGTGGCCGTTTTATGTAAAACTTGAATTTGATTCTGAATTGTGGCTTGTGAGGTCTCAGCCAGTGTCTAGACTCTCCACTGTGGTTATGGGGAAATTTAGCTGGATGATTTCATAGCCCATTTATGTGTTATTTGGTTTGCTTGACGTTAAAAAGGTATAATCTCCACTCCCAAAGGTAGATCACAGGGAGATTCTGCTTTCAGCTCTGGTTTTATTTTTGTGTATTTTATGTTCTCTCAGGGTCACAACTTTATCAAACTCATACCTCAACTGAGCCCAAAGTCACCGATGCAGATACTCCAGATTACATGTGAGGGAGAAAATGCCAAAACAGTGCGAGCTGAAAGCAGCATGTTGCCAAGGAAGTTAAAATGCGGTGATGGATTGGAATATGTACAACCTTTCTGCTTTGTCCTTTCATGAATCCGCTCATTTTGACAAAAGACTCTGTGAAATGATGAAGTTGGCCTGCAACAAAAGAAATATCTTCACACAAGTACAGGTATACACTGCACATCCATGCAAAAATATTTATCTGCTTTGGAATGTACTCACAAAATGATACATTTTCTATCCAAAATAAATCTCGCTGTCATTACATACCAGTTGCCATTAAGATTAGCTGTTCCCTGGGCTGACTTTTTTTTTGTGTGTCCCCCCCCATTAACATGTTTACTTATCATCTTCTTGTTCAACCCAAGGCCATACTGTAGTACTCATTCTCACTCTCAAGTGACCTGGCTTCGTTGTTCTCATGGTGTAAGGGGCTTCCATTTTGTCACTGAATAAAAGGATGCCGGCAGTAAGTGATGACAAAGCCACTGACTCCATAGAAACAATTTTAAAGTGTTGGAAATTTAGTTTTTAAGTTTCCATCACAAATAGCAAAAGCAAAAGAAGTGTCTTGTTTAAACAAGGTCTGTATGAAAAGTAACACGTTCACATTGTCCACAAGCCATACAGGCTATGATGACAGCAACAGAAAAGGAAAAAAAAATGTCTCTACTACCATTTGCCTGCAGGTTGAAAGTGGACTGTGAAAAATTTGTTGCTTGCTCCTTCAAAGCAGATGCCACCTTGTATTCACAACAGGATTCTAACAGCAACTCAGGTTCATAACAAAGCAAGAAAAAGAAAACAATGCATCCATACAAACGTATTCAATACAATTAACTTCTTCACTGGCCATCCTTATGTTCACCCAAAAGCCGTGCCAATAACAATTGTACTGGACTAGCAGTAAGCAGGATTTAAAACTAAAACAAATTTGTTCCTTCAGGGATTGGCCACTATTATCTAACTATATCCCGAGTGAATCCAAGATGATTAGTTATAGTGCGTATAGAAATACTTTTTTACATGCATCGGTAGCTAAAACGTTAACAATAAACTGGAAATATTGAATGCAATCTGCAGTAAGTGCAGTGTTAGGGTCAGTGAAACAAAATGTAAACACAACATCGGCATTCTGTACATTTCTGCTGTCTTAAATAGGCTTCTTGACATGCAGCGAGTGCAAAACCAGTATTTCTAGCGTCTTTGTTAGTACACAAAGTTTAGCACCTTGAAATGACCTTTGCGTATAAACCTGGCAAGTAGGAGTTAATTTCCTGTGTCTTTTATGGCTTCCCCCATCAGAGAGCCTCTAGTAACAGTCCAGCTTAGTGTATAAACTGCAAACACACTGTAAAGTCTTGTGTTGTAGTTTCCAAGAGTTCAGAGCTTTGATTCACACAGACAGTCAACAGAACCACTTACTTTAAGTTCTTTGCTGGGATGCGTTTTGGAGACATGTCAAGGACAGAGCTGCAATTGTTGAGATATGAACAGTTAGACCAGAACACAAGAGGAATCCAAAGTTATGCAAAAAAAAAAAAAAAATGCATTAACAGTATCTAACACTACAGAAAATTCAATTCTTTTATAATCTTGGACAATTAATTCATATTCATAAACATGATGAAGTGAAACCCAAAGTTCAAAGCTAAATCCACAACCACAACCGCAATTATGCGATCAGTGTCCCAGCAGTTGGTTTCCTGTCAAAGAACAAGGGACTGACTCTATCAAATAAATCTGGAGCCTTATACCAAATGATATTTCACTTAGTTTAACGTGCTCTTTCCCCTGAAAATAGCGTCAAGCACTGTCACACTGTTCACAGCTCTGGGAGTTGTTGCATAATGTTATCAAAGATTAGTCTTCACTCTCTTGTGTGTCACTTTCTAGAGAGTTTTTGCAGGACCCAGACTAAGCCAAGGTCACTTAGTGTATAATTAAATGCTCATTCTGCTCACGAATGCTTTTTGAGAGCTGCAAACGACATCACAGTGTTCAAGGTTATATTATAATTCAGTTTATTTGGATATATTGTTATGGTTTTTGAAAACGTGCAAGCTCCTCCAATGAGAAACTATGCATACTGAAAGTTGTGTGGAAGAGAGGATCAAGAGATTCCTTCAAGTTATGTCTCAGGTGTGTGTGTGTGTGTGTGTGTGTGGTGGGAAAGTAATTTATATTGAGATTACAATTTCCTGGTGAAATACAAAAACCTATCAAGCTACTAAACTTGACTGAACACAAAATACAGGGATGGGACCCAAGTCCACTCCTGGTCTACATTGTCTTGATGAGATTCAGTTTCCATTTATATTTTAAAGATTTTCAATTATGCAGTGCTACCGTTTGATTGGCGTCATGTAAAGGTCAATTTGGGCTTCACACGTTGATGGTTTGAGTAATTCATTTGCTTTGGCACAGCCATTTTTCTCACTTGCAGCAGAATGAATGAGGACTAATATGGTCTACTTGCCGTGTGTTGTAAATTCTGATTTCTGAGCTAATGTGTTATATACTGGAGGACTAAGTTACCCCATAGGCCACATCAGGAACCTCTTTTAGAAGAATCTCCCCTGGAAGATGCACTTTATAACTTTTTTGTTCCCAAAACTTAAACAATATTTCTGATAAATTTCCAATGTCTTTCGCTCACTTTGGAATGATAAACTTGTCTGGTTTTGTCTGAAGATGTATGTCGTCCTGACTATGAGCACAATATTCATCCCTCTTAGTGGTTATTCTTAGCAAAACAGGGAAATACTAAAAGCATCAATAACAGAATCACATCATCATCATCATTATCATCAACATTGCCACGATTGTTGTCCTCAGTGTTGTTGCTCCTACTTCTGTACACTTCATTTCCCCTCATCAAAATCTTGTTGACACCCACGTCATGTTGTTTATAGCATCATCAAAATTATAGACATCATGATCTGATTACTTCATCCCAGCCTTTAACGTTAACCATCACCTGTCTCAGGTTAATGGGGCAGGGGGGAAGGAGCTTTCAGAGCAGCGGAAGTAGGATGTTACTTTTCCTTATTTGAGAACAATTACTTGGATATATGATTTGATTCAGAGCATCAAGGCGGCTGCATCCTGGGAGGTCTGATGGATTTAGCTAAGTAACTTCTTAATGCCTTTTCTGGAGAGCATTCAAAACCTCTATTGGATTTTCCACTACCCCTCTCCCCTGTCTTCACTGTCTCTGCATCTCTCCTCACTCTGTATTTCTTCCTCAGTTTCTTTGCCCCTTGCCCAACCCCTGCTTCCCGTTCGGCCCCTACATCTGCCATAGTGCTTTTTGGTTGACTATGACACTTGCTTTGATGGCTCTGAGAGAATACGGAAGAGTCCCTAGGGAGGCAGGGAGAAAGGGTATGCGGTCTCACTATTCGTTGCCAGTGGAATTTCAGATGTTCTGTCAATCGCATGGTAATGTACCATGGATCCTTACTTGACATTCAGTGCATCCAGTACTGTACCTTCTGGACAGAAATTTAAAACTTTTTTTTTTTTTTTTTTTTTTTTGCACATAGAAAACATGGTTTGCAGAACATGCCGACAAATGCAGCATGTTGCTCCTCAGGTGATGTGAATAATTAAGTGTGAGAAAGTGTGCAGAGGTTCAAAATGTGAAATCATGTATGAAGTAGAGGAACTATAGTGGGTTACCATCCTGAGATTATAGTTTGGACAACATCGCCATAGTAACACCAAGCTTAGATTTCCCAGGTAAACTATTTTACAATATCTGATGTGTCTGAGATGATTGTTATGATCAGTTATTTCATCCACAGTGACTGAAGCCTTTCTTACTCTTTGTTAAAGTCAGTGCTCAGAACTAAATATGTTCAATAAGGTGAAGTACTAAGAAATCAATGAAAGAAGTGCAATTAAAGCGTATAGTAAGTGCTAGTTACACATGAAAGGGTGGTGGAGGTGTTAAGGAAGAAAATACTCTCAGATAAGATGAGTTTTTGAGAGATTCTTGAAGATAGAGAGGGACACCCTTACTCTAATACCATTTTGTAGTTTGTTCCACCATTAGAGAACCACAAACAATTGATCTGGACTGTGATTGCTATGTGACAAAGGGGATGTTTTTCTTGGGAAGGATCGTAGCAACCGAGAAGAGTATAAGACTGCACAATTGAGTTCAGGTAGATGAGTGTTGTTTCATTTGGGTGGCCATGAGTAGCCGGACGTCAATCAGCATGACGTGCCCTTTAAGGCCGTTCAAAGGGTTAATCTGAGGTGTCATTGGCTCTGAATGGTAGCCTTCTCTAAGGGCATTGTAAAAGCCAAGGTTAGAGGTGAACATGGCCTGGACTGAGAGCTTGGAGCAGAACTGAGGCAGGGACAGCCAATGCAACATGGCCAGAGTATTAAATGTTAAAGGCATCCCTCCTGTGAGGGCATGTGAAAAGCATGTTTATCCTTCCATGACACATGAAAGGAATGTCAGTTGAGGCAGGATTCAGTCCAAGAAGGATTTGCCTTTGCCTGGAATACCCATATTGGACCGTAATGACAGCAGGATGCTGCGGTTCACCAAAGCCCGCTGGTAGGTCCAACAATATAGGAACTGACGACTGAACTGAAGCTTTAGCTGCCCTTTGGGCTTTTGATCCAAGGGGGTGGCTGCTCTTAAGGCTTGACTGATGTGGATCAAGGAGGGCATCCCTTGAGAGAAATTTCTGACCTTTTTGAAAACCACCCCTTCAAAAGACTTGGATAAGAACGTAAGCACTGAAACAGGCTGATAGTTCTCGACTTAAGCAGGGTCAAGTGAGGTTCCAATGTGAGTTTGAATGCAGCTGGAAATGTTCTTGAAACTAATTAAGCTTTCATCACTCATGATTGCTGACACAATAGTGCGAAACATGGCTTGAAGGTGGTTGTTGAGGTAGGTGTTGATGTGGTACAGTGGTCATATAGTAGTGGATTAATAAATTCACTTAAGAAAATATTTTGTCAATTTTACAGGGTCATCAATTTTGAAACTGACTGCAGGCATAAACATAGAATTTCATGGTCCTTGTACAAAGACAAGGTTTTTTGTCTTTTTTTGCTCTGTTAAATTAGTGCTTTTCCCCTTAGTATGCTCTTCATAGACACCAGCATTTGTTTTCTTTCGTTAGTTAGCGTTGGTACTTTTGTACTTGCCTCTCTCATATCTGTCCCATTGTTTCAATGTATAAGTGGTGAAACAGGCAGGAAACCAGGCTAGACAGATGCAAAGTGGCTGTTGGAATTACCATTTAATTGGAAAAGGTTAAGGTTTTTTAAGGGGAATAATTCTGATATTGAACAGTGTGTACAAATCGGAGGCAAGAGAATAGAAAACGATGGGATCTGTAGCCTTTATGAAGCACTAACAGTTAAATTTGTCACTTTCCGTGAACGTAATTGGCACTTGGAATTAATAAAAATCATATCATGTTGACACACACATCTGGTCAGACATTTGGCTGCCCAGAATATTCATGGAGTACAGTTTGCTTCCTTTACATAATTGAATTTCAGTCAAGCAACACACACATTTCCACTCAGAACAAAACAGCAACTTATGAAAAATTAAAATGGAGCAATTTTATGAGTTAAACTACAAGACATAATTTTGAACAGGAAAGACAACAAGGGCTGGTTGCCAGTTAATTATTGTTGGTATTCCATGCATGTCGCACCTGGCTGAGTGTGAACATGGATAATGTCCTAATAGCACAGTAAATAAATAGACAAGTCAAAGTTTATATTATATTTACTGTTATATTATTTAAAAAATGATGGCAATAACAATAATAAGATCTGTGATAGACTGTTTCCTGAAAAGATGACTTTTTGTGTCTGATTTAGGGCCAATCAATGTCAAATATAGTAATTATTCTTAAACCAATGTCACACAGCTGTGCAAAATGGCTGTAATGATCAAAAAATGAAACTCTAGATGCTGTTTAACTGTTATTTCAGCTTTTTTTCTGTTTGGATTACACCTCATTTGCACGTTGAAATTCGTTTGCTAAAGGAATACAGCAAATTTGAATACCAAAGGCATTGTGCAAAACTAGCTTACACTAAACTGTGTCTGACATGGACAACACTCAATTGCTCAAAAAATATCCTTAAGTATATAGAATATAGAAAAGGAAGGCTATGATCAGATCATTGTGCTTAAATGGTGCCTACAGTATATGCTGCTTCATTGAATCACAAAAACTTTCTAGATATACAATGCAGAGGCAATGGGAGAAATGATGATGGTGGTCAATAAAGGCAAAGAACTTATTATTTCCCCGTGGACCTCTACAGAGTTAATCCAGCCCTGATCCATTTAGAGTCCTTCTCACAACCTGTCTACATTAAAGCCCTATATGTACTGGACTGAAGTGATCACAGATTTCAGGGCCTCATTAGGGTAGTTGTATATAACCAGTACCAGTAGTTTTGGACAATATAGGACTGCCAAATTCAAAGTCAAATTCTAAAAACGTTTCTCTGACTCCAAGGGAACAGAAGACTAGTTTGTGGAGTTGTAAAAAATACAATTACACTTTGTGGAGACCCAGGAGGCCAGTGAAACCAAATGAGTAGTTCCAGGGTGACATTGAACGGAATCAAAAACCTTCCGTTATAATTATCGTTGTGATAATGGCCATTTATTTACTGCAAAAATCAATTTGTGTCAGAGAGCTAGATACAACTCTCCCTCTCACACAAATGCACCCATCTCCATTCTTTGTGGACCACTCCCCCAGCCTTCAAGACAGACAAAATGTCAGTGCCTCCCAAGTGAGGGGAGACATTTCATGTTTTTGAACAACCTATTTTGCTGCCCTGCTCCACATTTTCCCCCAGCCAAGTGAGCCCGACTTGAGCTCGAAAATTGCGGAGAAAAAGAGAGGATAAGAGAGACAGAGAGAGAAGGAGACGCATAATGCAGGTGTAGTCAACCCTGTGAAGAACTCTGCAGCTTTGTTTATTTTTGTGAAAGCTTCTGAGATGTGGAGAAAAACTTACGTGCATATACATATATAACTCTGAGTGAAACTTTCTTTTATGTTTATATACACATATCTTTGTTAGTCTGGATGTGATTGTGTAGTTGGTTGTGGTTTTGGTGCAAACAGCCAGAAACCGACCACATATTGCAACACCTCCCCCTGCTGGATCTACTGCAGTGAGGTGAGCAGATGAATAACAGAGAGGTATGCTGTCTCTCTCTAACTCATTCTCTCAGGACTTTGCAGTTTTTACCCTTCTAGGCTCGCCCTTTCCCGCTTCTCTTTTTCTCCAATGCCTTTTTTCTCCTCATCCATCCATCCATGCACCCCTTTGTTTGTTGTTTTACGTGGGGGGGTGGGGTCAGATTTCTAGATAACACGACGTGAAACAATCAGAATCAGATTATATTGCCAGGTATGTGTGAACATACTAGGACTTTATAAGGGCTGGATTAAGTAAGCAAAGAATAAATGTCCTGTGTGTTTGAAAGGTGTGGCAGTGTTTATGGTTTGATCAGACAATTATATCCTACCTTAAAATATGATGGATATTTGATTTATATGTTTTCAAATAGTGAACAACAACAAATGATGTGTATGTGATGTAGATACACTATGTTGCCTAAAAGAGCTGCTATATGAAAGGATTATATTTAACTAATGACAAGATGCCGTACTGCAAGAAGATTTGTGTGCACTTTTTTAAGTCTGGTTTATATTGCAGCTTAAGATCTGTTATACTTACACTCTAATACAATAAACTGGTTAATGTTTTGTCTGGTTATATAAAATGATTCTACATAAATTATATGTAGGGGCAAATCTCAAGTTCTTGACAGCAAGAGCAAGTTAAACCACAAGTCTCCAAGCAAACTTTAGTGGCAATTAAAGTACCATTATGATTGATGATGAGACCGTCCTATGAAAGCTGCAGTAGTAATATTTGTACGGTTCAGCGAGACCAGTTTTGTGGGCATTCTTTAGCTTGGAGAGCAGCTGATAAAATAAAATAAAAAATCTCTATATTAAATGAAACAACGCACGACATTTGGCTCTCAAAGCAAATGTAGTTTTCCATCCATTTACAGTGTGGGAGCAGGAATTACACAGCAATCACATTCAATGGAACCACCGGTGGACAGTGAACACTGGACTGTGCTGACCGACGTCCAGCGCTCCAAGACTGGATCATGCTTAGTTGACTAATTGAAATCAAAAGCTCCATATACAGGAAAAGAAAATCAAAGATTTGTGTATTTACTGCTTACAAGATGACAATCAAACTAAACTGTATCTGCTACCATAGCTAATATACTCAGCTAATACAGCCAAAATGTCTCTCTGCAGAAGATAGAATCATCAGTGTCATGGAAGAAGCTAAAAAAAAATTATCATGTTTAAACAAGGTTCATGTTAAGTTCACTCTTTAGGGAGTCAAATGTCCAAACCTAAAATAAACACTTTCCATTATGATTTTCATATTTACCTTTGGGAGTGACAAATGACACATTTACCTTAGTCTTGCCCCTGGTAACAAACTGTAATTCACTGAGTCAAGCTTTATTCAGGCACACTATACAACCATTGGCTAACAATATAAATAGATTTAGATATAAAGAATGACTATAAACGGTATCATAAAACGCATAATAATCAAGACAGTCACATTAAACAAAAGCGACCATACCAAAGCAACTATTTGCTTTAAGACTTCTGACTCGACTTTGTCACTTTGTAACAACTGCTATTTAACAAATGGCCCTTTTGAGGGGCGTGTTGAATATGAGAGCTATATGTTTTATTCCTCGTGGCCTGACCAGGATTTGTTTCCTTCTCCACCATTTGCATTTAACTTCCTAACCGTTGATGGATGCTTTAGTGCACCATGAATCTTCTGGGAGGTTATGTGTGATTATATGTCAATTCAAAATCAAATCAAATCAAATCAGATTTATTTGTATAGCGCCAAATCATAACAAAGTTACATCAAGACACTTTACATATAGAGCAGGTCTAGACCAAACTCTTTATAAAATTATTTAAAGAGACCCAACAGATCCCCTGATGAGCAAGCACTTGGCGACAGTGGCAAGGAAAAACGTCCTTTAAGAGGCAGAAACCTCGGGCAGAACCAGGCTCGGGGGGGCGGCCATCTGCCTTGACCGATTGGGTTGAGAGAGGGAGGGAGAGAGAGAGAGAGAGAGGCACGGGGGGGCAAAGTTGGGTAGAGTAGGGAGAGAATAAGAGCAGGAGGAGGGGATATTCAAACAGGTGTAGGCAGGAACATGATGCTGCATGAAGTTCATAGAAATTATGCTGTATAGAATTCATGAAGATGTGGGAGCAGCAGGCATTGCAGGAACATGGGATGGTGATGATTCATCACCTGCAAGATGAGGACAGGGAGAGAGAGGAGAGGAGCTGGGAGAGAGAGAGGAGAGGAACTGGGAGAGACAGAGACTTCAGGAAAACATGGTTAGTAAATGCAGTACACATGCTTGGAACTGGGAGAAACAGGGGTTTCGGAGAAGCATGGTTGTTGGTATGTCGGTGCAAGCAAGGGGGAGAGAGAGAGGGAGAGGGGAGAGAGAGAGAGAGGGAGAGGGAGAGGGGAAGAGAGATAGAGAGAAGGAAGGGGAGAGAGAGAGGTGCTCAGTCCTTCCCCCAGCATCTAGGCCTATAGCAGCATAGCTAAAGAGTAAATGATCTTTAACTTTTTAACTATAAGCTCTGTCATACAGAAAAGTTTTAAGCCTGGTATTGAAAATTGCTAAAGAGTCTGCCCCCCGGACCGATACTGGAAGTTGGTTCCATAGAAGAGGAGCCTGATAACTGAAAGATCTGCCCCCTGATTTACTCTTGAAGACTCTAGGAACCACAAGTAAACCTCCATCTAGAGAGTGGAGTGGCCTACTAGGACAGTAAGGAACTATGAGCTCTCTGAGATATGACGGAATTTGATCATTAAGAGCTTTATATGTTAACAGAAGGATTTTAAATTCTATTCAATGCACACAGTCTTTCAAGACTGTTATGTTATGTTTATGTCTTGGTGCGATAAGATATAAGGTTCTGAAAAGCTGTCAGGTTTGTGAACAGGTGCTCTGATGTTTTCAGAGATTTGGTGAAAATATGGTAAGGGAGTGGAAATGTGAGCACAGAAGCATCAGCTCTTCGAATCTCTTTTTCTTGATATGATTTTTTTTCCTCATGATTCCCATGCAAAAGCATTATGTATCTTAACAATACTTCCAATTAATGTTTCACACTGTGCTTCCTCAGTCACACACCGTGTCATCCTGTAAGTTCTTTATTGATTTATACTCCTGGGTCTATGAAAGCACTGGCGTTGAGGGGAAATTATATTTTGTGCCTGTATAAGCCGATACATTCAGGCTGCAGACCGCAGTGAGTCGTAGTTTTAGGAAGTGCGTTTTTTTTGGGTAAACCCCGGTGGAAAACCAGGACAAACCTCTTTCTGAAAGTCATTGGTGAGAATTATCTGGAAAAAGAAAATGTGCTGAAAAAAAAAGAAAAAAATGTACGCTCTTGTTATTGAATTCGATACAACTTGTGCTCTTTGAGTGGCAATTTTCCTTCCTAGAATAGTTTGAAAGTGGCATGTCATGGTAACAAGATGTGATTGAATGGCAATGTGCGGCTGAGCCGAAGTGAGCTTCGTAGCCTTTTGAACTGCAGAGCTTGTTAGAGATATGCACGGCAGCTAATGGAAGGAAAATTGGGATGAATGGGAACAAATGGGAGAGGCGAAAGCAATATGGGGGGAGAGGGGTGAAAGGATAATACAAGAGAAGATGAACACAAATGATGCCTTCAGAATCCCAGAAGGGTGCAACGAAGCTCAGGTTGAACAGAGAACAACACTAAGAAGACCCTTAACCAGTTGTGCTGACTGAGGTAAACATGAGTTTAAAAGGCGATTTATAAGGGTGAAGAGGGAAGGAACACAGCTTTAGGCAGGACACACAGAGGCCAAAGCACACACACACACACACACACACATATATGAGCACAGCATGTACAGGTGAAGAATGGCACTCACACACAATTATGAAATCATACCATGTTACTGGCAAAGGTGAAGTTGTAAATGCAATAATTTCATCAGCTTTATACGTACCTTACCTTGTGATCAACAGGCCCTCTAGCAGTGACAGGTTTAGTGTTGTAGCTGCATCGGGTCAATACTATACATGGCTGCCGGAGCTTACATTAGGCTTACATTAGGCTGACAAGTAGGCTGACAGCGCATACATTCTGATAATAAGGAAAGTAATTTCCAAATAAAAAGGGTTCCGGATAGCTCTACACCAGCCCATGCAAACATAATGTCCACATTGGATTCAAGAGTATTCTTGCTTTGGCCTTCAAGAATCAGGCAGTATTTACTGACTGTGTAGCCAACTAGCTTACTGCAGCAAAACTAAAACCAGGGCCATTGTTTGGGATAAAAGAATTCAAAAACCGCAAACAGACGAATTTGTTCCACACAAATCCAGTTGTATTACAACAAAGAGTGGATTCCACGCTGCAGATATTGTCATTGAATCCCCAAGCACCTCCATGCAGCCATACAAAGGGAGCGAGTCCACTGCATTTTACTCTTTTCACACATAATGTTAATGAGCCTTCCTATTCTGTTTATGCAATGTGAAAAATTTGGGAGTCATTGCATGTAATTATTAAACATCCATTATTCAAGGGGGCAAAATGAGTTGTACTTTATAACTGGTGCTAAATAAGAAGGGGCTCCACATGCCTCTGTATGAATGCCACCCTTATAGGCCGGTCGGGCTGAAGTGTGGTTTCTCTCACCTTTCAGAAAACTAGTTAATTCTTCATGAAAGCCATGCTTAGAATTTAATGGAACAGGATGCATTTGGTGATATCGACCAAATAAATTAGCCCTCTGTTGTCTGGTATTAAATATAACCATGGATTGCAACAAGCCTAGGACCTCTCTTGATTCAGGATGCTTGGCTGGCAAGTGACAAGCACACACATTATGCTAAACCTGCAACTTTTAATTATGTTACAATACTGGCATCATTGAAAGCCATCCTACAAACAAATATAATGTGTCATAGATGAAAAAGGAGAACAATTTTCTAAATAACAACGAGGCTTTTGTCTTATTAAAGTCCATCACATGCATTTAGCGATGATAGAGGAGAAGGATACAGTTTGTGTTTTACAAGGAGCAGATGTTTGATGCAAGCATCCTAAAACAGAAGACGAAACAATTGAGAGGAGTTAGTGGAAGGTAAGATGAAAGGGAAAGAGAGCAGTCATTGGGAGATAAGTGATTGTATACGAGCTCAGAACATGAGGAAAAATCTGATATCATTATAAATTCAAAGTATGCAGTGAATTATTTTGAGATGTGTTACCGTTTTACTATTGTTGATAGTATTCAAGTGACTCCATTCTCCAATCTTTCCAGGAGTTTTCTCTGCTTTGATCATGATTCTTTCTTACCTGGATGCTTTCACTGTATCTCCCTTGCACAATTCTTCCACTACTTCACTCACTTACTTTATTATTCTTGTATTGTCCTTTTGCCTCCCATCGTCCCAGTGTTCCTTACTTCTGTGACCTTTTCTGGCTCTGGACCTTCACTCCCCCTGTTGATTGTGTCCTCCCCTTGTGTCGATCTATACTTTGTACTCTTCCAATGCCCCCAGTCCCTTCTCCCTTGCTCCTCATCTCACCTTTAGTTCCTTCTTTTCTCCATCAACCATACTTAATTTCAAACTTGACACAAAGTCACTCCTCCAGGAGAGCAGGGGAACAACATATCAGCTGCAGTCGAAACTGATTGGACGGTCCAATAGGAGATCAGAGGTTTAGGCGTCAGGGAGAGCCTTGATATCAAACTCAGAGGTATGTGAGACAGGGACAAATCAGCATAAGAATCACAGAAGTCCAAGTAAGTGGATTCCAAATGATAATAGAAAGCCAGAGACGAAAAGAAAAGTCTGTCTTTTACTGAGAGCAGTGGGAGGAAAGACAATATGCCAGTGATATCATCACACCCCAGAGAAAATGTCCTGCCATCAGCCGGTCTTTCCTCTGGACTGACGAGTTTTGCCTTTAGCTGCTTCTACCATCATTAGCTGATGCCCTGTGTTTTGTAGCGTTCAACCAAGGCTGAACAGCTAGCTCATTTAGATAGACCTGTCACTGTGGTGGTTCTGCAAATGTTGTGTTATATGACTAACATTATCCTAATTGCAAAAGAACAGCTTGTGGGTGAAAGTCTGCGTTGCTTAACTTCCATGAGTTTGTCTTTCCAAGTTTAGCAAGACATTTTCTGTGTTCTGTGCAACATTATGGCTGCAAATGGCAACATCCCCCAAGAGCCGCTTCTTTTCATTTATTTATTTATTTGTTTGTCTGTATAGTATTTGCATTGAAGCACATTTGAAGTTGATGCTGTCATTATATGGAGCTGCTTTGTGTCTCAGTAATTTGCCGAAATCTCATGCAGTGTGACAGAGCCCCTCAGGGAAACTGGGCCGTCATCCAATAAGGCTGAAATGAAGAAAACACAATTCTGAAATTCAGTTTGGGGTCGAACATCAAGAATAGAAAACGAAAACAGGAAGTCAAATAAAAAAAGGATTAAAACGATAACGTCACTTGTCATATTATAGAACAGTTGCCTTTTCTGATGAAGATTACGTTTTCCAGCCAGGTGATTGCCATCCCTGTGCATCATACAACCTACTGTAGTATGGCAAAGAAGAACTAATTAAGACTGCTGCACACTAGATACCCATCACCAAACACATAATTGTCAACATTAGCAGTGAGATTGTAGATGAGAATTAAGCAGATAAAGAGCCAGACAGCTACCTCAACAACTGGCGGAAACCAAAGTAGAGCTAGAAACACATTAAATATGTGCTGCTTTGTACTTGGAAATTTGTAAAAAATAAAAAAAAACCTTTACTCTAGAGGTGTGCCAAAAAATCGATTCATGGTGTAGTCTCTAGTCTCTGGAGGGGTCCAGTCGCTGGTCTGGTCTAGTTATTCCGTGTTTATAATGAATTCCGTTTTTAATGTCTAATTCCGTGATTCCGTCATTGCTGATTTTATAGGGCCCTATTTACCGAACGCCCGGAAAGACCGAGCTTGACATGAGCTTCACAGTGTGCAAGGTTTGCAAAATGAGGATTAAGCACTTCGGGAACCAATTTTTTTTTTTTTTTATAAAGACACACTTTTATTTTTGTTACTTAAGCAATATGTGATACTGCTTTTATGCAACAGTTGCAACAATTCCATCTAAGCATGGATAAATGTTTAAAACTTAATAAATGTGAAAAAGACACTTTAATGTCTCCATTTGTTACAAAGCAGACTGGAGTAGATCATGAAGATCCTTTGCACACCTATAGATTAAAGCATCATTCTGTAAATACTGGAAAAACAGAACTCGAGTTAACACTTTATGTTTTGCACACCAACTATAAAGAGTTCTTCTCTCTGACGGCCTATCGCAGTGCATCATCATTTGTGTCAAAATACTATCTAACATCGCTGCTCAACATTTCACTGTTATGACTGGCCATGTCATTTTTATCCTCATATCTATTCAGGAGCAGCTTCTTGAGAGTGGATGGAATTCACAATGCAATTGACTTCATTCAGTTCAACCCAAATTGACTCCCCAATCCCATCTGAGGAAAATACAGTAGATGACTGATTTGATGTTTTTTAATACCAGAAAAATTATTACAGGAAGGGGATTTCTCAGTAAACAGTTTGCAGCCTGTGTGCACATGGAAAATATTGTTAAATCTAAAAACAAGGTTGTCCTTGGGCACAGAGCAGGAACATTTACTTACACTGGGTACATTGGGTATAAAGTAATTATCTTATGCTCCAATTGTGTTTGCCTTTCCTGTTTACATTATCATTTATTCATCTCGACTGAGAGAGAAAAACAAATCATAGATCCTGATACCTGACCAAGTAATCTACAGAGTCTACCGGAAGGTAATTGGAGAAACACAGACAGCAGGCGGTAAAGACATGGAGACACTGCAGGAAAGGGAAAGGAAATAAGCAGGTGAGCAGTGAGAAAACTAACAGAAATCTCAGGAGATGTGAGTTCCTGATGTGGCAAGAGCTTGAAAATTCAGAGGAGGATGTGGCACAACAATCTGGCATATGTGTGAGAAGACAGAGTGACTCTTCGTTGGCTGATCTGAAGTCTCTGTCATGTCTGTATGGTGCCTGTAAACCTACATGATAAAAAGCCATCTGCATGGGAAATTTTTTAATTTATTTTGGCTCCTTGAACGGAGTAAATTTGACATACATTTTCTCTCTTCTAGCGTTTTTACTGTTGTTAACAAGGCACAGATCAGTTAACACCACCTATTGGACCGGACTACAGCATATACTTGGATTTACATGAAGCCCTGGAAAAGCAATAGATTAATGCAATCAGATTTGTGACTGTGCCATAAGAGATTAATATATGTGGCTGAGAAATGTATTAGATAGCTTCTGCATTATATCTGGAGAGGAGAAATGACGAGTCTTAGCTGAGCTAAGTCTCTGCACATGAAAACCTACTGGATTCCTTTTACATTATCAAAATTGGAAGCTGCTTGCTGCTTCTTCTTTTTTTTCTTTTCTAATCTGGGCATGTCGTAGTATTCTGTGTTGGATTATTTTCTGTTTAGAAGGGTGATCATTACTAAGCTTTTTTTCAGTTTTCTTTTTATTTAAACTTCTATTGCTCTGTTTCTAACAGATTTGAGAGCCCTTATGTATTAAGTAGAGATTGGTTTGAATTAATGTTCAAACATGATTTATTGGCCCACTTTTTAATGGTCCTCTAAATGGTGTTTTTGAGGAAAACTTAAAGATGAATAGAAAGCCTTTTTTCTTCAAAGGGAAAGGCATGTTTGTGTTTGTGAAAATACACTTTCACACGAAGCTTTTGTGAAATTCAAAAAGTGTCTAAAAATGCATATCAAGAGAAAAACATGGTGTCCATATTTCGTTTGTAAACAACTGGAATGCTATTTGTCCTGTGCCTAAACCTGAGGGGGACATCTCTTTGTGTGTGTGTGTGTGTGTGTGTGTCCCTAAAATCAGTGCCTATGAGGGAAAAAGTGACAGTCAGACAGACAGAGAGAGAGGAGGGGGGAGGAGGAGAACCAGGCGGAGAGTAAGAGAGAAAGCCTCCTCTCTCTGCTCTTCTGCCAGCAAGAAGCAGCTTTATTACATAAGAGTCTCAGGGTTTGGCAGCTCACATGCATTTAAGGAAGAAGCGCACGTTCCCCTGCACCTGAACTGTCATGACAGGGTGGGAGAAAACAGGGATGAGGTGGAGACTCAGGAGAAGAGGAGTAAGGGTCAGGAGAAACGTAACGATCAAAGAAATAGTGATGTTTTTTCAGTGATGATTTTTTTTTTTTTTTGGTGGCTCACAGACAAGATAACTAAAATCAGCTGCTGCCTCTGTGATAACGACTAATGAAATAAATAATGATAAAGCTTTCGTATGTTATATATTTGCTTTTATGCTCTCTATTGGCTGATATTAAAGCTTGAAATCAGTGGAGATTTCCAGCTTCAAGCAAAAATTTCAAGCAAAAAAAAAAAAAAAAGCATAACAAGAAAAGAAAAATTGCAGCAAGAGCGGGTTTTTTGCTTTTTTTAAAAAAAAATAAATAAAACTTAGTTTAAAGCAACATTCAAATACATCTTAAAAATATTAGATGGGAGAAATGTCATATGACACAATTTGAGTACAGAGTAGTTTCTAAAAGTTTGAAAGAAATAGAGCTGGATGTTTGGAGATAGTAAAAACATATGGCTGCTGCACTAATTTAAAAAGTCGGTCGGTGCAACCCTGTAGCATTGAAGGTAACACACACTCAGAGTGTGGGGTTAGATTAGTTTAGAAGATTAAAAGTTAGGACAGCACTGCTACTTATTCTAGGTATCAGCAAACAAATGTTCTGACACGCCAGACTTACAATTTATTGCACAAACTTTAGACCAAAGCAAAACGATGCTAATGGCTAGTGTTCAAAATGATAATGCCAACATTCTAATCTTAAATATGCAATATTTTGTTTGCAAACTTAATTTAGCTTGAATGCACACTAACATTCACTAATGTGGAATAAGCACTCATTTCAGCAGAGAACGGTGGGGAGTTCATTAATTATGTTAATTATGACACTTGATGAAAAGTCAAGTGATCGCCACAGTGATTACAAGTTATCCTGAGGATGTTAACTATTTCACTGCGAAAACTTTGACCCATTCTGGCACTAAAGAAAAAGACTGAGGACCTATGTTGCAAGGATAATTCCCCTCTCTCTCTCTCCATGTTTCCTGTTGGCCTCTCAGCCATTTAGTAGCCAAAATAAGGGTGTAAAAAGCCCCCGAAAATAAAACTTTGAAAACTTGTCCTGCGCAGCAAAGTGTCTCAAAATTTCATTGCAATGCTGTTGCACAAGGACAGAGTTGCCACCACTTTCATTTGTTTTCTTTTTATTTAAAGACTAATGCAGAGAATCAGATTCTACAGGGCCATATCATAACCAAAGGAAACAAAAGAAAACATTTACAGAAGGTTCACTATTTCATCTACATCCATCAAAACCCTTCGTCAGTATCACTGAACGAACACATTCCTGTGTACAGTATGCAGGTATGTGTGTTTGTGTGCATCTTGAAAGTGTGTTGTATGTTGATGTTGATGTCCATATGTAGACGGTCTCACTCTAATATCTCCTACCCTAATCAACTTTTGTGCTTTAGAAAATTATTATTTTTTTTACATTTCAGTGAAAATCAGAACATATTCTGCTTGATAAAAATACAAGAAAACTCCAGTAGGTATCTCAGAATAACCAAAAACTCAGTGTTGAAAAGCAAATGCTGCTGAGAACTGCAATGGACCTTGCATCAAACATAATGATATAAATGGCTGATGTGCCTGCAAATGTAATATTTACATGTATGGTCCGCATATGAGTGTGATGGTAAAAGTTGGAAGCTCATGATTGCACTGTGCCTCATATTTCACATTCCCTTACTGTGGAGGATTAATTGTAACAAAATCTGACCTGACTCAAAAAAGAATTTAATAAAAGGTCAAGCAACGGTTTTGATACTAGATTAGGGGCTTATCACCAATGTTCCTGGCAGAAAAGTCTACAAAATTCACTTTTCTCTTGTCAAAATCATAACGCTCTGGCGATCCTTGTAATATCATTGAGCTTTGGAAAAGAAAAGATCAATTTAGCAAAATTAGCCAAATAATATTTCACCTGCTTCTACTTTTGTGATGACAAACAAGCTCAAGGAGTGACCAGAAGTGTTCTTAACAAGGTGATTTTGTTACAGTTTTGCTCCTGTTTTTTTTTCCCCTTAAAGTCACTTTATTGCATCATTTCTCTGGAGAAAAAGTGCAATCAAAATTGAAAGCCATTTTCCCTTTTAGCACTGACAAAAATCCAAAGCGCAAACAAAAGAGAAAATCCACTATTTTCTTTGTTGTCACCCTGTATAGCCATGGTTGAAGAAGAAAGCTAATGGTTTGCAAAGCTGATATAAAAGCCAAGCTTTTTTTGGGGGGGGGGGGGGGGGTAGCTTGTGAATCTGAAACACAATGGTCAGGGAGAGAAGGTAAGATGTGGTTCAAAGCTGTCCTTGCATAGCACAAAGCTGACTACGTAAATGTGATGTTTTTGTTGTTTCTAAATGTGCAAAATGCATAACAATAGGTTGATAATACAAACAATATTCATCATCATCTTAGCTAATATCTTCATTAATAGAATCAAATACTGTATGCATTTTGTATTTTACATATGTATATATATATTTTTTGTCATGATAATAAACATACATACAATAGTTCAGAATTCAAATATCTTTATACAACTCTTCACCCTGAACTTTTCAGTTCTTTGACCCTCTGCTTGTAGGTTGAGTGGCTGTGAATAGTAGACTGCTTGCATATGCTTGCAAAGACGTCTGCAGTTAGGGGGATAGGTTCAGTATTGGTCATAATGATAATGCAAATAATAACAATAGCAACAACCATCAATGTCTTTTTAGTTTCCCTCTGGCGATAGTGTGATCTCTTCAGCTCAGCACACAAAACACACCGAGCGTTCCAACATGTCTTTTGGCCTGGTCAGTGCCCTTTAAACCCCCCCCCCCCCCCCCCCCCCCCCCAAAAAAAAAGCCCATCCAGAACCTATAATGCAGTAGAACGGACCTCCACAAACCTAGAGATTTTGCAAAGCAAAGTTTTAGTGGGACTCAAAGGCTTCAGAACCCCAGATGGAAACACAATGCTCTGTTTGACCAAATCTAAATATTTCCTAGCTTTCTATGTACAGCATACAGTTGAAACTACAAGTAGAAGGGGTCAATGTAAAGCTACAATGGATATCACCCCCAGACTGAGTGTCAGGTTCAGGTCCTAAGAAAAGCCCTTGCTAATTAATATTGCTACATTAACGTAATTTAAAATGGACTGTTCAGAAACCTTAACGTGCCACATCAGAGAAGAAGCATTTCCCCTAAAGTGTGTGTCTTTTACTAATTTTTTAAGAAAAGGGAAAAAGCAAGCAGTGTTCAAGACAAAAACAAAAGCATTCATTTCACATTTGTGTTAGTTTCTGTTGGTTTTTCTCGGAAGAGGGATTGACATCATGCTACAAAAATATATTCATCTTCATCACTATCGTAGAACTACAAGACAAGTCCTCTGTGCGAAACACAGCACCGGCTAAAGTAAGATTACAGTGCCACTTCAACTCAATGTCTCTTCTCTCTCTGTCTCTGTCTGTCTCTGTCCCTGTCTCTCGCTGTTGCTCACCAACAAGCAGCAACAAATGAGTCCAAACGGGCATGTGATACTGAAGGCAGTGTAGCTGGTACTTTCTGAGTGTTATGTCTCGATTTTCAGCTGAAGGGAGATGGGGACTATAGCAAACAGGGTTGGGGGGACACAGTGGGATGGAAATTACAGATGCGCCATCAATCCACAAAGTAACAGCCATCACAGCTTCAACTCTGAAGTTGGAAAAGGCACTTCTCCTCCTTCTCAGTGTGCCCTGCCCCTCTTTCAGTGATTCTAACCATACTTTCCTATAAATGGCAATTTTGGCAATTGAGGCCCCATCATGACGAATCAAATGCTCAAAAACACCAAACAAAAATAAGTAAATAAGAGTGTTTTAATTCTAAATGCAAAATGCACTCCAGGATTTGTGATGTTTTGTTTTTTTTTGTTGTATTCAGTTTTTTTTTTTTTTTTGTTTTTTTTTTACATTCTGACTCATAACTACTCAATCTCAGTTTACACAGTTGATGTTGTTGCTGTTGTTGCCGTCAGTGTGTGTACACAAGCACAGTTAAACAATACTTTAGTTCGTTGTGAAAGCAGCTTCGGATGGAACGCCAACTTGGTGAAAAACAGTCACTTAAGCGTGAAGTAGACCAGTATATACTCTTTTTTATAGAAAGTATTATAAACAAAAAAAAAAATTTAAATAAAAAGTTTACTTTTCCATGTATTCAGTAAACATACCCTTTAGTTACACTTTGCAAAGCTTAAACATAATATTGACATCTCTAACACTTGATAATATTTACAATGCTGTGAAAGGAAATTAATGGTTTCAATGCTGAGCAAAGAGATGATTGAATTTTTTGTTTATCTTTTTTACCCCTAAATAAATGGTGTGTCCACTGAGACATGTTTTATTGCTATTGCAGAAACCCTAACATATTTTGAAGAAGGACATAATTAATCTGATAAAACATCTACAGTTAATGGAAGATATTAGAGACTGAGTGTAGCATTTTGCGGCTGATATCAAATAAACGAAGCCACCAGTCAATTTCTGTTTTCTAAATAAATGAAGATAAATAATAATATGTCCTGCCCATGCATATACACAATTGCCTTTTCCTGTCTGTGTTACCATGTTTTTTTTTTTTAAATGAATGAAATAATAATAATAAATTTAAAAAAATTATAATAAAGGAAACAAACAGAATAACAAAAGCCCCTTAACAAGTTCGGGCTATGTGCAATTGTAGAATAGCATTCTCTTGGCTAGATATTTATATTAGCATTTTCTTAATAGCATCATCCCAGACCTGAACAACACCCTTTCAAAAGTCTGTATTGTTATCATTCTTTTTTCTCTAGTTTGATTTTTTTCTAAATCTTCAAAATTTAGGTAAACATAGAAGCAATGCAACAACTGGGAATTCAAACCAGCATGGACACCATGTTTGAAAATAAACACTTTTTTTTTTAAAGGAGGAATAAGAAAGAAAATGAAATAATTACAGGTATATTTTTTAAAAGGAGTGAAACATGGATTAGTGTGGATTGACCCCCTGTAGTTTGGGCTTCTTATTCAAGTAGGTTGCCCAGTAGACCAAGTTAAAGGTTCCAAAGAGCAGAGGGAAGGCTATTCTGGCAATCCTGTCTATCTTGCTCACACTGTTAAAGGTTTTCTTGGCCTCTGGGGGTTTGGGCTTTGGCTCCTCCTTGGGCTCAGTTGGGGGTGGTGGTGCACTTTTGGCAATAGTGGCCAATCCAGGGTCTCTGGCAATATTGGGGGCGAAGGCTGTAGCAGTGGCAGCTGGGTACGCTGTTGTGTTGTTCTTCTTGAGGAGGGACTCCTTCTTCTTCTTTTGCTGATTTGGGTTAGTTGGAGAAAATAAAAAAGAATTCAGGTTAAAAGGCATCATCAAATCTTTGAAAGGGACATAATTACTGCATGCAATGATTATTTAAAGCTACATTTTGTGTCTTTCTCACAATTACTGGTGTGAAGGTGTCATGTGAATGTGTCAACAGGCAGCAGTTTAACAACGAATATTGTGGAGTGGAGCAGAAAGCACAAGATGACAACTAAACTATTAATGTTCATGTCACGTTACTCAAATGGCATTTTCAATGAGATGAGCTGGCGACAACAACTAATGTTCCCCGCCTGGTCATGCTCCTTTAGTAACTAAGTGCAAACAGTTGTGGTGGAAAATGATTTATATTTTATTATATGATAGTAATATCCTTTAATTTCATTTCTTATTGTTATTAAATTAGAGTTTGGGTCTTCCCATTTCCTGGAAATATGGATTTGCCCTCATCTAACACCACCTAACAAATCATGTTAGGTCAAGGCTTTTGTCTGTTATCTCTGTTTTTCTATCACTGTAAAGTCTCATCAGGACTTAGTAAGGAATTATAAAAAGGGGCTTCAAATACCTTCTCTGGCACCACACTTTTTCCATCCCAGGCATAACCCCTCTTGGTAAAGTAGTTGACTGTGGCAAACTCAATGAGGGCAGAGAAGACAAATGCATAGCACACAGCGATGAACCAATCCATAGCTGTGGCGTAGGCCACTTTAGGGAGAGAGTTCCTGGCACTGATACTGAGTGTGGTCATGGTCAGGACAGTGGTCACTCCTGCAGGGAGACACACATACAAAATCAATATGAAATTCCCACCAAATCTCAGATCATGTAGTTTTTAGCATTATGTATCATAAACCTAAGGAAAAAAGAGAGGTTAAGTATGTTAATACTCTATATCAGATGAACACATATGCAACCTATAAAATAATTCACCCTCATAAGTTGATTGAAAACTTTCAAAAGGAGTGATGTGGTACAGAAGTTAGTTGGTACCACAATGTAGGAATCAGTACATGATAGGACAGTACATTTGCTGAAGTGGAACATAGTTCAGGGATATCATTTTATACATTGCAAGGTATTTCCATACTAAATAAAGGAAGCATTCAGTTCATTCACATTATTCTGTACGGGCATCTGATACAATCTTGCAGCTTGTGAATTTAAATAACTCAGAAAAGTACAGATGTTTGCCTAAAAAAAGCTGCTGCTAATTAATAACAAAAAAAAGTCTTTCCCTTCAAAGCCATTCAAAGCATTACGTGTGTTCTTATCCAAAGCACCTCATGTAACAAGAGCGTGTCAGCCCAGGAAAATGAAATCACTTAACTACAACATTAGCTGCTGAAAGCTATGACTGTGCACGAAGAAGAAGAACTGGGTCAGAGCATATCAAACGATGCAGTGCTCATCACAGAACAGGTTGCTGCAGATGTTTACAAACCAAACAACATCAGCCCAAGGAGCAAACAATCCACCGATTCAGCCCGGGTTATGGTGTAGGGAGGTGAAAAACAGCTGGCTTTAGCAGGGAACTATGAAATATGCAGAGAGGACCCTCCTACACGCATGCTGTATGTGGAGAAAGCATACGCATATATGATACCCACATACTCACTCGCAGGTTTGAAAAATGGAGAAATGCGGTCTCATCCACTTCTTTAAATCCTAAGATTTATTTTAAACTTGTTTTTTGGTCTTTTGGAGGTTGTTCCTCATTTCTGAGCATCGCAATTTTGGATATTAACAAAACAAGCAAAACGGAAATATTCATTAAAAAAAAGTGAGTGAAAAGATTTTTATTTCGAACATCAGAGAATGGGGTCACACTATAGAGGGCAAACAGTATAACAGCGACAGCTAACATAATACTGCAGCAGGTTATGGGGTCATAGTTTATTCATCTTTCAGTGAGCATTTTTCTCTTTGCGAGTGTCATTTTTAGCAGTTGTTTGACAATGTAATGGATGTTTTTGACCCTGTTTCTTGATAGTTTTTTTGTGTTATTTCATTTGTGACTTATCAGCACATGCACTGACTCAGCTTCATCTAAAAGAGACTGATTAAAACAGCTAAAACATTTTTGCTTAACCTAATATGACAAAGTTTTACAGCTTCCTGGTGCCTTTTAAATTGCTTCCATTTCACAAGTAACGTTTATAAGTATGATCATAGTGACATGCATCAAAAGCATGAAAAATGGTTTCCACAAGGTGGCCATGTTATATAGTATTTTCACAGCCAAATCAGCAACAAATAGAAGACTGAGTCTAATAAACAGTTTTTTCCCGAAACAGCCCAAAGAGGAAAACAGCTTAGAAAGTTGGTGTGTACATCGGATTACATCATATTCAATCGTTGCCCCTGCTATTGTGTCCCAAAACATTTCTGTTTCCCTTCGGAATAATTAGATCTTCTTCCTTCTCAGTTCTGATGAAGTGCTAAGAGATGAATCACAGACTCCTCATCCTCCCACTGCCGTTTCACATGATTTTGGCATTGCTGATTCTGGTGCTGTGACATGAAGTATAAAGGATGATTATTATGTTCCCATTAGTCAGAGCTAAATAAATGATTTGTCACAAGCCATAACCTAACAAGACACCTCTGATGGATTTCCTGTATCTGCGTAGTAGGTACTCGGGGTGCATGGTCACACATTTTTTGTGTTCATTATGGCTCCATGGAAAAAAAAAGTGGGTCAAAATAACAAATAAGTATTATTATGAAATATTATAATGTTGGCATTTGCTTTACTTTAATAAAATGTTCCAGGCAGATGGTTAGTTTAATTGGATTAAAAAGGACATATGGGAATAATACCTGCCTCATCATCTGCATTTGGCATCCAAAAACAAATGACAATTTCATGTGAAAGTGTCTGTTCAATTCCAGTCATCTGCCTGTACGATTGATGTTCACAGATGGAGAGTGAGGGTATGGAGAATAAAGGTAGCCACTGTAAAATATGGACACTGACTTGTGAAGCATAATTTTTATGCTACAGTTGGTGAATTATTGCTATTGTGTATGTGTAGATTGTTGATTGCACTTTAGGTTTGAGAACAGGGTCCCGAGCTTTCCAGTGCAGAGCAACAGTAAAATGAAAGTGTCGCTGCTTCTGAGGTGGGTGCCAGAACGTCTCAGTGGGAATATGGCCTGTGTGAAATGATTTTTGCAAGTAATCGTGTGTTCTTTTGGCCTCAGCAGGTGCTGGACCACACAAGAATAACACCTCACATTCATTGCCTCTGTGCAGAGAGCTACGCCAGTAAGATGGAGGGATGGAAGATAAAAAAGCATTCACAGGGAGAACAATTAGATAATATGAATACATGTGTGCCAGGAGGACGGCCTACTAATGCATGTGGGGTGCCTCAGTAAGAAGGGCTGAAAGAAGGTGGATGGAAAGATGGGTGGTAGCAGAGTGGTGTCAATCTGTCAGGTATTTAATTTGCCAGTAAATCAGTTAATTCTGTGGGGGCGGATGAAGCAGGCACCACTGGGTATTACACAAGTCCTCACAAAAGCGCCTCAATGCTCAGAATCATATATACTTTGTGTGTTTGACAAGCTCTGTTGTCATGGAAACAAGTCTTCCAACTCCTCCAGCATCTTATTACCACAAGAGAAAAAAGAAAATCCTTTTTCCATAAAAATGTTCTATAAATTTCAAGTGTTGTTTTTGCTAACGTCACTGAAGTTTGTGTGTGTTTATTCACAGTCATCATCATGTGCAGTATGTGTGTAAAAATGCGTGTGTCCTTGCTTGCTCGTGCTAATGAGGTGGACAGCCAGGTGCACGTCGGAACTTCCAAGAAGAACAATTCCCCTTTGAGTTTTCTCAGCGACGGCTCCACTTAGGCATCGTTTAGAACAGTCGAAAGTTGACTCATTAGAACATGACTCCAGAGCTGCTTTTAAATGACTCCATCTGACATGTTGTAACTAATAGACTGGAGGCTTTGAAGGCCGTTAATGAACAAGGTCACTGATCTGGAAAGTTCTAACTGGATTAATAGTGGGGTAACTCAATTCTAGAGCGTCCCTTCCACTTAATTTAGCCACTGTGCACAAGCACTGGCACTTGATTTATATGATATATATCTTCTAACAAGATTTCTGCCTGTGTTTGCAGACCCCCCACCCCTCAAACATGCACACATGCCCAACAAGGTAATGGGAAAAATAAACTCAAAATATAGAGAATGATGATGTGAGAAAATTTGTTTTGGGAAACTAAATCAGAAACTTAAGTGATGAATTACAAGATCTGACAGTTTCAAGGTAATTAACCAATAATTGCTGCCTCAGAATGTTATGATTCTATGATATGAATCAACATGGACAACCCTTCTAATTTGGAGTGTGGCTGTAACTCTCTTTGCTCTTTGCGCTTAACTTCTTGTGTCCTTTTGGGTCAAACAATTTATGACCAAAAACCTTGACTTATGTTACTGGTCTTTCTTGTTTGCACTGATGGCTTCAACTTTAGTACTTGATTGACATCTCTGTAATGACAGGCTCCAGATAGTCTGACCAATCGCTGTTGAGTGGATGAATGTGCTGCTTAGCCCCTGGATCAGAGCCAAATTCCATACAGCTCGTGGTAGGGGAGAATGAGCCTACAGAAAAATGGCTGTGCTCTCTCTATCCTCCAATTTTTCCCTCTCTCTCTACTCTCACGCTCCAGACAGAAATGTGCCTCTGACAATGTTTTGACTGAGCAAGCAACCAATAAAACATGGCAATCAAAATGTGGGACGAGGTCAAAAGTACATAGTGAAGTGGGATGCTTGCTCACTCAAAGAATAAAGTCCTATAAAACACCCTGTAGCTCAATTGGGTGCTAATAAGGCCTTACTGCCGATAAATCCTTTTTTTTTAGCTGTTAAGCAGTTTGCATCACTACACCTAAAGAAGGACAGTACGGGCAAAGCACACAAGCAAAGATGCAAATCCCCTGCTCAAGTGTTTACGAGAACTTGTAAAAGACACTGAATACACCTGTAGTGTAACTAGTTTAACATATTCGACTTCACAGGCATTGCAGAAAAGATGTGAGGGTGAAACTGCAGCGCTTTGACATCATAGACAAACATTTATTGGATTGCAGGGAAAAAGGCATTGAAGACGTTTTGAAGTTCACCATAATCCATCTTGAGCACCAAGTCAGTATTGTCTGTTTTTCAATATTTAAGCATGACCACCATCTGTCTCCATTCCAAACTTTAAACAATACGTCTTGGACTGCCTTAGTATGGCTATAAATATTTTCGCTTATTTTAAATTAGTAACATAACGAAAAAAAAAGAAATACAATTACAACTCCTGTTAAACTTGTTGTGGACATTTTTTGTTAGCTTTCACCACATGAAGATGACCCTATATTCAAAACAAGAGCTGACGCAAATAAATTATATTTTCATGTATTTTCAAAAAGCAGAGTTACCTCCCAACATATACAATTTTTAGTATTTCTGCTTCGAAACATGGAGATAACCATCTTATGCTAATAAACAAGTGAGCTCACCACTGCTGTATCCCCTAAAGACTGTTGAACAATGAGCACCGGTGTTGTGTAGGGAATTGTCAAATTGTCAAACAACTTTTTATTTTCCCTCAATTCGTCCCAGGAGTGAAGCTGTATTTGCAGGATGTCGATCACCAGCTCCTCCTGTGCTCTGACTCGTTACTTATTCATGCTTTATCAATAACTGAAGCGTTGGGGGTGGGACTTTGGGAGACACTAACCGAGCAGCACAATACCTTCAGCGTCACTATGTCACCCTTTGATTTACATAAATGGAGAAATAAATTGACAGGCGAATTAAATGGCTGTGCGGGCACCGCAGCTGTGAGGTTAGTGGTACGTGCAAAATACACATACGCTTAAACACACACGATACAAAATGGTACTGCCTACAGTGTTCTCAGCTAGTAATCATGAATTTATGGGCACCCATTGGCACACAAATAGCATGTGCACATGTGGCGAAGAAACACAGGCAGTCACTTGAACACATGCTCATATTTGTGTACATACACGAGCAAACCCCACTGCACTCGAAACACACATTTACCAACAAAAGGTGTTATTCCTTAGAGAGCAGATACATTAAACGGCATCATGGGAGAACTGATAAATACCCAGCCAATCGCTCTTAAAGAGGAGAGAGGGAAGAGAGCTAATCTTCTGAGCACTGCTGTCCCTGTCATCTTAGAGAGAGGCGTCGGGGGGGCAGAAGAGCACCATATCGTCACCATCACTTCCTGTTTCCGGACTGCAAATATATAAATTGCCAACAGTTTTACACTACGCCGAACTAGCTATAATCAGCCTCTTAATCGGCACAATGATAAATAAGATAACTCTACCCACTGCTGTGTTTTCAAATTGCCTATTCATTTACGGGGCATGCTTTAGGAAAGACATTTAGTGCAGGGGCTCTGCTTCATAGTCACATAATGCATTTTAAACTGTTTTCAGTGCTGTATTTGTTCCTGTTAAGAGGGCTTCTGTGCGAGTTTTGATTTCTGTGTTGGAAACATAAAGCTGCATCACATCTGTATTAATAAAAGTACATCTATAGTGCTTGTCCATTTATTCTTGGCGTCAGCACACTGTTTGATACATCGTTATTTTGTCATAAAATCCAAGCTGTGAATAGGTGGAATGATAAGTGCGTCTGAGCAGTTTCGACATTTCTCCCACCATTAACATAATATTAAAACAGCATATTTTCTTTTAGGGTTTTACTTCATTGGCTTTTGTGTTCCTCGGCTACTTTCTGGACACGGCTCGGTTAATTTTAAAACTTATTTTGCCTTCAAAGATTTAATTAAAGACCATTGTGGGCAGGAGTGATCCTTGTTCCTTTTTCCTCACTGTGAATCCCTGTAATAAAAATGCTCATTAATTTTATAATTTATTAAGACTTTTGCTGCTAACTTTAAAATGACCAACAGACCAGGGGTGCTGAATGACAAGATGTTAAGTTGGGACTCTTCATTAGTTCCTATTTAGTCACGTGTGAAACATATTGCTGAACATGTATTAATTCATCCATATAGCTGACATCAATGAAATATAGAGGAAGGGTGTGCTGGTCTGGTTAACACTTGACTGTGTGGTTTGTTAGGTGTATTTTTGGCACAATAGGTAAGAATTAAGTGATAAGGTGGACATATATTTATCATTATCTTTGTACATCTAACCTTTTTTACATAACCTTTGTGATGACGTTTAATTTAGACATATGCTGTGTTGCAGATGTGACTATATCAGAGATTAAAAAAAAAACAAAACATAATATTGCTTCTGAAAGGGACCAAAAAGTACAGTTATATGTTTTCCTGCCAAGCAATCAGCTGGTTGTTTCACATTTCTGGCTTCATTGATGTTTCTGAATGTCAAAACAATTTGTAGAAGCAGCTGTGAAAAAAAAAAATCTGTAAATACAGCAAGATGACACACAACAAAACCCGTGCTAAGAAACATTTTCCCTGAATACAGCCCTCATCACAAGTTCTGAAACCACAGTACACGTGAAATTCTGTCTTACATGGATGTACAACATATTAATTCTGCATGTCAACTGAATATTGCCACCCCGGTGGCTTGTTTTTTAAGTGACATTTTTGCATATGATTCATTGAAATAGAGGCATTCTGCTGATGAGCAATATATGTACATGTGTGACAAGACAGTTTGGTGTAGCCTGTCATCCTAATAGTCCGAAGCACACGTACAGTGATTTGATACACCACATCCATCTTTGACGTAGATGATAGTCAAAGGATTAAGATGGCAATGAAAGATCCTGATTGTCTGCTATGTCTCTCTAATGATTCATTTACAGCGGTATTGACACTGTAACCTCTTTGAAGAACACGCTCGTTTGTCTGCTGTCTCAGATGATGCATATTAATCACAAGCGACCTACCTAGTGTGCTCAGAAGTTGCAGCATTGCAAAGCATGTATATGTGGTTATTTTACTGTGCATGCGCGTCTGTGTGTGTATATGCGTGCGTGCGCACACATGTAATCTTGTAAAGCAGAACCAGCAGTGATAGCATGAGGGACACACACATGCCCTAGATAGTTGTTTGAACCTAATCTAGGCCATCCTCATTCCCCCTCAACACGTGACAAGCACCGCAGGTAGCAAGCTGTGGTATACACAGACACATAACCACACACACACAAGAAGACACTCGCAGCGCACACAAACGCACCAAAACATTGCAGGAAGAGTAAAAAAAACCTGCTGGAGACTGCAGAGTGGCAAAATCTGGTGCCTGTATAATGTTTGAGGGAAAGCTCTTTAAGTCATTGGACAGGGGAGACACTGACATCCATGCAAAGAACAAGGAGAGCGAGAGAGAGAGTGAAGATGAGCTATATCGTGAGAGAAAAAGGAAAAGAAGAAGAAAGAGGACGGTGAGGTAACTCAAGGACATTCTGTCTGCTGCTGTGCTTTGGTGCTACTGAGCATGCTGCAGACTAGCAAAAGCTTTCCTTTTGGGCGATATTATGTAAGACCTTAGTGTGACAGACAGACAGATACACACCAAGTACACACTCGCACAGACACATACCAAGACCCATGTACACATGCCCAGACACATGGACCCAGCGCACATACACAAGTCTGTGTTCACACACACACACATATGCACGGATGAACACACAGTGGCATACACATCACATGGAGATGGGCACAAACACACACACACACACTTGTAGACACACATTCAGAGCACGTAAATCTCCATTCACATTGAGCCTTGTGCTTGAAATTCCACTGCAGCTAGCCACAAATGATTAAAGTTCTTGGTCACCTTGTCGGTGCAGAGAATGAACAGGATAGAAAAGAGCCAAATAAAAACATTGCTCAATAAAGTTTACGCTGAATATGCAACTGTTCAAGCTTTTTAGCATGAAATATTCTGCAAAGGAATCATTTGAGATTTTGGAGGATATGCTTCTTAGCTGTGTAGCAAAGACTTAGATGAGAAGATCCATACACCCTTTGTCATCATTGTGAGGTTTCCCAGCAACCAGCAATCACATTACAAAAGAGTGAAGTCTATAAAGACGTTTTTCCAGTGTCTTTCGGCAGATGAAAAAAATTAGATACAAGGTGTTAATCTGTAAGATGCAGTGTTGAACTTGATGTCAGAGCCAGGGTTGAAACTTGAATGTTTTTGGGTTGGTTTTTTTTTTTTTTTTTGTCCATATCACTTAATCTTACCCCAGTGATGCCAAGTCAACCAACACAGTTGCTTGTCTTTGTGTATAAAAAAATCACAAAAATCAACCAACACACTGTAGTACCATTCAGCAAAGGACCCCAATCTGTTTATCAGAAAAAGCATAAACGCTTTCTCAAAAGCTCTGAGGCGGAGCAACAGAAAGCTGCACTCCATGGTCCTTCCACTCTATGTGGAAATGTTGGGTGTTTCACAGCAGTTCTGCTATATCCAAAAGGTTGTGTAGTTCAGCGGTAGTTCATTTTGCAATTCAAAGAGGTGGTGTCCCTTATCACGTCATTTATCTCTAGATCGAATATCCAAATACACAGTGTAATCTGTAATCTGTTAAACCTTGCCATAATAATTATGGCAAAAAAAAAAACCTAAACATAACAATATATAATCGACCACCTTATGTTTTTCGCAGAAATGGTATTACGTCATTATAAAAAATAGGAACAACCATCGTGAAGGGAAATCACTACATAACTGCTATTACAAGAGTGCATTATGTATGTGACTCTTACTTTTCCAGACTTTTTTCATTTTATGACATCTAAACTGCATTTTTGAGCAGCTAATTATGTTTAAAGTCTTTCTCTAAATCATCATAGTTCTGAATGAGAGCCTAATGTCTCATCATCATACACTCAGTGGCAGTTTTAATAGAACAAAATGGACATTATAACCTTCATGAAGGTAGCACTCATTGCAGGACTGTTGTATCGGACCGCAGTAGTTTGAGCTATGCATATCTAACAATACACCACCAGTTAATTTTGAATTCTGCATGACTCTCCATCAACAGATTTGAAGACCTCCCGGGGATGGGTTCATTTCTGTAGCCACAGATGTTTACAAGAGGAGAGCAGACGACTCACCAAAGACAGTCCTGGCAGGGACGGACTCTCTGTTGAGCCAGAAAGACACTTGGGAGAGGATGACAGTCATGATGCAGGGTAAATATGTCTGGATAACAAAGTAACCGATTTTCCTCTTCAGGTGGAAGTGGGTTGTCATCACAACATACTCTCCTGCCGTCAGCAAAGAAAGGCAGAAAGTCAGACAGAATGCACAGATTAGCTATTAAATATGTTTATATATATTCAGGATATTGCACCTGTCACTAACGTGTGAAGTGTTTTGGTTTTTTTGTGGGGTTTTTTATGAATGGTTTGTTGTGTTTTGGCCTTCGCTTTTATTGTAGTTGAGATTTATTGGCACAGTTATGGGTGTCATTTGTCAAAAGCTCAATATACAGGCGTGATCTATTTCATCAGTGCTTTCAGGCAAAGTCTCAGTAGAAAGTATGAAAGTCACAGGAACAGCAGTGCGGTTTAATCTTTCTATAACTATGTGTTGATTTCCAAGTTTTCCAAAGACAAAATAGAGTAACAAAGTGATGCATGTATTAACCTAGCTTGCTCAATCACGCTTGGTAATACAGTGTCTTGGGAGCTTGATGTTGACAAAACAAAACATGGGTTGGTGTTTAGGCTTGTCTTAGGCATTACTCTCTGCTGGCAGTGAGCATAGGTGCAAACAGGTCACCCATTTAATGCTGTCACTAATTTTTGCCAGTATCAATGGACCAAAAAGAGGAGGTGTAAAAAAGACATAATGGCCAGTAGGGAAATAATGAATCTGGGACATAGCCTGTCATTTGTAAAGCAACAAACCGATGCCACTTACGATGCAGATGAATTGATTTGGTTGTCAAAATTTGCAGTTTCAAACCATTAATTTGTGCTGCCATGAATGATGAACAAGACTTTTTAGCAAACAATTAGGAGGACGGTTTAATTGTGTGTGTACTGAGCTCAAATATTTCCAGGCTGCCCTCATAAGGTAATACCGTGTGAATATTGTTAAATTCAATGCTAAATACTGAACCACCCATTCAAAATTTGGATTTATTTCAGAGAAAACTATTTAATGAAAAGCGCCTGGTAACCTACCTGTGCTGGACTGCACTACGCCAGAATCCACACTCTGCCCCATCAGATCATACTGGTTTAATCTGGAGCCATCCTCAGCCACCACCACAGACTGGGCGGCCCCCCTGGTCCAGACATAGACCACTTCTGCTCGAGTATAAGCATCTGGTGAGTACGAACAGAGTGAAAAGTTATAAATTATTTTGCTGCTGGTTGCACCACCTGAAGGCTTGATTTCTTTGGAGCTGCCAGGTGAAGAAAAAAAAACAAAACCCAGACAATTCTGAAATTAGGTTTTCCACTAAACCCCTAAAGTTTTGTCTTCCCTCATCTCATTTTGTCTTGACTTTTCATCTAGCCTTCTCTCATCTTCTCTGCTCTCTCATCCCAGTTCCACCTGTCTTGTCTCATTTGCCATTTAAGCAAATTATTCCTTTCTTTCACCTTTCTACAGTGTCTACTAGACACATATCCAGTTTAATGTGATAATTTTTTCATATGTTTGGTTGTGTCCTGTTAAATATTTTCTCATTTCATCACACAATGCAGTGTCATGTCACATTGTGTCGGCTTATAAGAAAACAAACATCCCAACAGGACAACATGACCTTAAAACAGCCAAGTCAGTCTTTCTTTCCCTCCGGCCACCCAACCTGTCAAAGCTGCGGTGTTGCTCGACCACTGCAGAGGAAAGGATGGCTCGATTGCAGACTGCAGCATAAGGAAGAGAGCTCATCAATGAAATATTTAGGGAGTGAGTTCAATTTAAAGGGGGGGTTGAGGCTTGGTCCTCTCACTCATGCTGCGCTGCTGTTTGAAAGATGGCAGAGAGACAATCCCGTTCACGGCTCTGTTTTGCATTTTGCTGCTGTTTTTGCTCTTGCTTTCCCCTGTAGTTTTTCTCTCCTTCTCTATTCTTGTTTCTGCCCCCCATCATTCTATCTCTTGTTATGTCTTTTCGAGGATGATGCAGGAAAGGGGTTGCTGTCAGCGGTGAGCATCTGGTATGATGCTCTGAAAATATGAGAGAATGCAGCCTTGGATAAACACAAGTCTGTGTGCTACACGCCTGCCAGGGTGTTACAGGTCCTGGAAGGGTTGAATGGAGGTGGGATGGGGTGGCAGCCACAGGGGCCTCAGAGGACAGCTCCCCTGGGAGAACAGCTGTTACCACACTGTCGTTCCTTATCAGGGACTGGTGCAGGAGGTCATGCCTCAGCTTGGATGAGGTAGTGACAGTCTGTCATAGATGTGTGTGTGTGTGTGTGTGTTTGGTGTCTTTGTGAGCATTTACATGCATGTATCAAGGGCTGCATATTAGTGGTCACTTACAGCTTCCAAACTTCAGTGGACAAGCATGGGCATCCATAGGGAAGTCCTCCAGGTGCATGGGGCATTCTGCTCTTACTGTGAGCCTAAAGAAAGTCACACATGTATGGACAGATAATTAGAAAAAGGAGAAAATAATATGGGAGAGCACTGGAGGAAGAAGGATCAGCACAGTGACCCACCAGGAACAGATGACGTGCTATTATTGCTCGTCTCATAGCACCAGATAACGTCAGACTGTAGCTACTTTTTCTCCAAACTAAAAGAAGCGCTCCAGTACACTGAACTATGGGTTTCTATTTCCTGACAGCTTGGTGAAAAACAGCGTGTCAGGCCACCCGTGACACACTAATCTCCCATCCATCCCTCATCTCGCTCATCTGTGACAGCAATATGGGCTCTGCTGCTGCCCCCCTCCCCCGCTAGTAAACATGCTTAAACAAATGTTTTACGATCCTTGCCTTAGACATCCCACAGTGGTAACTCTATGTCGTGTGCATCAAGGTTTTCACTGTCTTTAGGGGTCGTCTGAGGGGCCGTGTACATCTCTAAAATCAGCTCTAGTATTCATACATCTTATCTTCCTGCTTAATACTGTCAGGTAGCACCGTCAGTGTAAATAAAATTTTGTGATTTCTTCTGAGGGAAAATTACATATTATACTAAAAATACATGGGATGTGATACATAAGACTTGACCATAATTACCGAAGAGAAAAAAGTTAAGCATTATGGGCATTTACTGTTAAATACAGTAGAAACATACCTCAGAATAGCTGACTTGAAAATGGTATGTGAACTAATGTTTTATCATCTACAAGACAAAGCTGGTAATTTTATTTATTTATGTTATTATTTTTTATTTTTCGTATTTAGTTAATAAAGAGTCAATGCACCTTCGGCTCCCACAGAACTCCTTTCTTACACCGGTTGCAGCTTACCTCATGGTATACAGCAGCGTGCCTTCCTCTGTAATTCGCAGCAGCTTGTTTGGCATGGTCATGTTGTGGGCCACCGACTTCTTGCCATTGTGGAAGAAGGTGTCAGGAGTCCAGATCTTGCTGGCCATCAGATTGTTGAGACGCAGCACTGCCATTGGGCCTTTGAACTTTAATCTTTCATCCTTCCAGCTCTGTCTGAAGAACACATCAATCGTGTACTCCTACAGGTGGATGTTGAGAAGCAGATAAAACAGAAGTCGTTAGGAGGTAGAAAGACAGACCAACACCCTATTGTTTTCCACCTCTATCAACTTGAGGAAACTTATTTTTCTTTCCTTTTGTGATATTAGATTTTTCTTTGTTCTTTCTTGTGTCCTTTTGACTTTGTCGTGGCACTCTTGTTCTTGTTCTGTTGTTTTTCTGCAGGTAACTGCCTCTTCTTGTTAAAGACTAGCTCTGGCGGATAGTGAGTGGTTTTCATGCTGGTATGTTCTCTAAAAGAATACGTCCATTGTTAGAGCAGAGTAACCAGTCTAGTAATTCAGTATGTGTGGTTGCATTTTTCTTGCATTTTATTATTTGCATGATTATAGTATGGTCGGCAGCACGCTGACTGGTGGTTAACGCTTTTGCCCGACAGTAAGAAGGTCCCTGGGTTCTTTCTGTGCGGAGTTTGCACGTTCTCCCCGTGCTAGTGTGGGTTTCCTCCCACCATACAAACACATGCATGTTTAGGTTAGGTGGTGACACTAAATTTGCCGTAGGTATGAATGTGAATGGTTGTTTGTCTCTGTCTGTCTCTGTGTGTTGGCCCTGTGATGGACTGATGACCTGTCCAGGGTGTACCCTGCCTTCGCCCAATGTGAGCTGGGATTGGCTCCAGCACCCCCCGCGATCCAGAAACAGATAAGTGGTAGAAGATGAATGAATGGTCTGGTCAGCTTATATGTGTCATTTGCAAATGTGGTTTCATTTGATATTGCTGCATTGTAAGGTAACTGCCAAAACTGACGTAATTTACATTAATCTGAGGACATTTCTTTGATTAGTAATCTAAATTACACTGGATGCAAAATTAGGAGGACATTCCATTTTGAAGGCAGCTTATGACTATAGCTGAGAGCAGATTTTAAATGGTTCCACATGACTGGTCAGCAGAGTAAATGGAGCCAATAAAAATTACTGTGCAGCCTGTTTTTGTTCTCACTACCCCCTCCTTCCAGGGAAGGGGTAAGATAATTAGCTTGAGCTGCTACAGAGCTTTCAGGTAATAGCGGAGGATGGGGGAAAGGCTGGAGATGGGGGAAAATGTTCTTCACCTCTTCCTCCTGGCCTTAACACAACAGCAAAGCCCATCCTGGCTTACATGTCAACCTATATAATTAACTGACATTATATCAAGTAGAGTACACACACTTCACGTGCAAATAACAGGAGTCTTTTTTCTTTTTTTTTCAAAGTGGTAAATGAGAGCCAGTGAGACATTTGGATGAGTGTAATTGGTTTCCGGCACACAGAGTAAAGATCAGATGCTTGCGTTTGAACACCCTGCAGCTTTTTTTTTAGCTGTCGTTTTGAAGAGGACTATGAAGGAGACATGAAAGTGATGTTATATATTGAATCTCAATATACAGCATTGGACTAATTCTGAAAAATTCATACATACTATAAACAAAACACACATATTTAATGCTTTTAAATCCATAACAAGTCAGTATAAAGGTGACAAGCAATTATTTTTTATAAGCAAGGGTGGCATTTACATAGTGAGCCCATGTATAACACACAAAAAAATAAATTTCCCAGATGTGACAGCTTTAGTAACACATCTGTATTTAATGGAATGAATCAAATTAAATAAGTATTTTACAGCTTTGCACCCACAGTCTTCTCAGCAGAGAGGTTAGAAGGCAGGGGTGAGGGTGGGAGTGACATTTATAGAGGCGAAAAGTCTTACCATGTCATGGTCCGAAACTGGCCCAATACTAGTCACGAAAATGTCAGTCTTGACTTCAGTTACACGCTCTGTTGAAGCAGGAAATTGCCAGAGTGAGTGACTATCAGTGGTATTCATTAGCACCCAACTACCTATTAATGTAAAACCACCTGGCTATGACATTGTAGGCATTCAGTACTGGTTTTAGCACTTAGACAGATCCACATTGGAGGGGAAAGAAAACCCACCATCATAAAAATGCTCATTTGGGTATCAGTGACAATTATTGTTAGTATTGGTTTCAGTGTCAGCTTCATTAGCTGGACAATGGTTCAGTATCTTCATAAATTTTGCGCATTGCTGTATTATGGAAAACATGCCACTCCGGTTCCACAATGCTGATCGCCAAAATGGGTCTGTTGGGGATTCATTTGGAAGAGCTAGTTAATGTGTGTGTGTGGTGGGGGGAAGGTTTATTCTTTGTGATTCTGAAACTGAAATATGACAGCATGATTTATGAATGATACCCATCATAATCCATAATTTTTTCCCTTCGGCTGCTGAACTTGTAGCAGACAGGTTTTATTCGCCTGTCTGTTTGATGCCTGCTGCATCACACCGTGCAATCCTCGGTGTCCTTCACACCCCAATTCTCAGATTATCGCTTCCTTTTTTCTCTTTTACTTTCCCTTTGCCTGTTTCTCTCATTTTTCCATTTCTGCATTTGCCTCTGAGTGTCTCGGCCATTTTGTTTCTCTCTCTAACAATGGATGGTTGAAAATTTAGGGAATTGGTACCCACACAAATATTACAACTACTGGCAGTATGACAACTGACTGTTTCAGAAAAACAGCAGCTGAAGAATGAGTCTACAATTCTTTCTTTGGCTTGTCACACAAAAATCTGACACTGAAAGCAAACGCACCTCCACAAACTTTAGTCATACAGACACCCTCCTGTGTATCCATGTGGACATTGAGCTCTTTACTGGAGTGTATGGTATCATATTTGTTTATGTAAAAAAAAAAAAGAGAGAGAGAGAGAGATCCACTATGAGAGAGACGATACATTTAATGACTTGGGTTTACTGACCTCCTAGTCCTGGCCTGAGGCGATTGTCATAGCCATCCAGAAGGCTGTCTAAGATCTTGGTGAACACTGTAGTGTTATCTTTCTGTTCATCTGTCATGCCGTTCTGCCCAGAGCTGGCAAAGCAAAGGAGAAGATTTAAAGTCACAGCTAGAGTCCAAAAAAACAATCAAAACTGCCAAAAGAGTAAGAAAAAGCTCTGAATATGAATCATATATCAAAGACAAAATAGAGGAGGAGCTGCACTCTGTATCTGGCAAGACATCTCTGTTGAAGTGCATGTGTAGCACAGAATGTATCATAAATCACATCATTTAAAAAATATACAAGAAAACTCTGTCAAATCTTGTATGACACTGAAACACTTTGTTCTTCCTGCCAATTTACAATTCACAAAAGCTCATGTGTGAACATGAGCTTTTACTTTATTTTGATATTACATGAATGCGCAAGTCATCACTCAGGGCTAGAGGCAACTTTCCCAGGGGGAGTTATTCTGTATATCTTATGTTATACTTTTGAAAAATATTTATATCAATGAAATTTTTGGATGTGTTTAATTTCATCACTGAGATGTTAGGCACACACAGCACAGGTGGATACGCACACACCCACATGTCAAAAATAATCTCCCATAGAAAGAATAAAGAAATCATAATACATTATTTATACCCTAAAACTGTCTTTTAGACCACAAAGGCCCTGCTGAATGTGGTGTTTGAACAACATGAAACAAAATGCTTAGAGCAATGCCGGATTGTGAGAGCAGAGTTTGCACCATCTCCACACATTAATATTTCAACACACACATAATCAGGCACACAGTCCCCAATTTCACTGTGTATCATAAAAGCAACATATGACAGGAATATGTAGAGCGAGTGAGAGAGAGAGAGAGAGGGCGTGTGTGTGCATGTGAGTGTTTGCATACAGGGTGTGTGCATATAAGCAAGCCTGTATACATATTCATGCAGATGTTTGGATGTGTGATGATGCTGATAATACCCATATGAAAGTCCTAACAATGCATTGTATGTCGCTCGGCAATCTTTCACTCTCCCTCTGTTTTTTTTTACAGCCAAAAGCGTTTGGCTTGATTGCATGCTAAATAAACAGCAAGTGTTTGGAAACAAGCTCTGCAAGCTAAATAGCTCCAAGGAGAGAGAGAGGTCATCAAGATTAGTTAGCAGGGACCTGGAATGGGAGTGAGGGAAAAGAAGAAGTGATGGCAGGGACGAGGAAGAGTGGCGTTTGGAAAGAAATAAACATACAAGAAAAGCTCAAAAGAAAACTAAATCAGAAAGAAGATGGAGATAAAAGAAAGGAAGGAAAGGGGGGAGGGGGATGGGTAAAAGACACAAAAAGGGAGGATGCTGGAAACTGGGGATTCGTGTTTTATGGAGATGGAGCTCATGTCCAGAACTGTGGGACCAGCTTTGAATATGAGCTGCTAAACATTTTTGCTTTCTAAAAAAGGATCTCTATCCATGTCACCTGTGGATTTGCGTAAAAGGGTTACACACATTTCTGTGCCTCCATTTTCTATTTATTTGCCAGTCTCCCTTTATCTGCCAGTGGTAAGAAAAAAAAAAAAAAAAACATCTCAGAAAAGCAATCGAAGTGCAAAAACTGTGATGAGCAATTTTGTTTTGCATCAGTCTCGGAGGTAAGAGCTTTACAAATACTCAAATGTAAAACTATAATTAATCTGTTTTCTTCAGGTCTGCGGACCCAATTATATGTCTGAATACAGGAGGCGAAATTGCATCCATGGACGTCAGCAGAACCTAAAGTAAAAGACAAAGTCCTTTGGCCTCCCTTTTTAATATTCCTACTTTGAACATTAACTTGGCCATTTCCAATTTGCCAAATCAGAGCAAGATACTACATGAGTTTTTCGTTTGCCCCAAGGGTTACAGTTACCATGTTATAATCTCCACCGACACAGAAAACAAACCAAGATGTCACTACACGTTTTAATATTCCCTAATTATTAAAAAACTAATCATTACAAACATACAAGGATCAAAATCCTTTCTTTTAAGTCATTAATAATTAATGGTGCAAGTAATGGTAGAAATACTGACAATTCAGATGCCTTTATGCAAGAATAAATTGAGCAATATGGTACATATCAACACACGGTTAGGCATCTTTTACAGTGTATACAGGAAATGGGGGTGGTGTTGGCGAGGGCTGGGGGTGCATGAAGAGGGAAGAGGTGCTGAAGTGGAATACACATGTTTATCAGCCGGGGGCCACTTCTTCATAAAACATTGTACACCATCCCCATCTACAGGTCATCTGAACAGCAACAGTGCTGCTCACACTCACTGTGCCTATGTCTCTCTCTCTCTCTCTCGCTCCCTTTCTTCACTCGGATATCTAATTATAAGGCACTTTCTCTCATTGGTAGCATACTGTAGCAAAGTGCTAGGCTTTCTTGATCACTGTGTCTTTTCGCAATTCCCTAAGGTGTATAGGTATGTGTGTGTGATTCTGCATTTGACTTGGAGAAAGGCCCGGGATTATACAGTAAATCTTTGGGTGATAATTGCGTTGCACTTTGCAGTGACAGTTTCTCAGTAAAGTAATCAGTACTTTTACATTTTCTCTGATGTGTTCAACATGCGGCACATCAAACTCGGTAAATCAGACCTTCTATTTGCTAGTCAGCGCATCGCAAACCCAAGCTACAGCTGCGACTAATCAATTAGATCAAATCTGTGTGCAATCATGACGTGGTACAGTGCATCATAAATATAGAATAAGGAATGTTCCATCTGTATTCTGCATGTGCTCAGGATGTGTGATCTGAAACACACACTGTGTACTGTGTGGATGTGTGTCTTTGGGGTGTAGCTTTTGCCACAGAGGGGAAAAACAAGCTGGACCATCTCAAGACATTGACACTGAAGACAGCGGTGTGTGACAGCTCTAGTGAATTATTCAACCATGCAGAAAAGCCTGATTCCTTCCGTATTGCCAGGATTCTCCAGGAGAACCACATTGGGAGGAGAGCTTGAGTGATGTCATACAGTTGAAGGCTCTGCTTTTGTTGGCGTTGTGTTGTTGTTATTTTGAATGCTGGCATGTTCATGAAATGTAGGAGTGGAGCAGATTATGGGGTTCTGAGTGATTGAATCATTTTGGAACGAATGCAGTTGCAGCCACATAACAGCAGATCATATTGCTGAGGTTTCACATCCAATCATCCACCTTCTTCTTCTCTCTGTTTGTCTGCTTCTGGTTTTGTGACATTTGACACGTCAGCATTGACACTGAAAATTGTGTCTGTGCATTGACCCTACCATCAACACGACCACTGTCAAAACACTCCCAAATCCATGCCAAATGTCACGGTGCAACATATACCATCTACTGTACGCCGCCTCTGAGTGTATAAAACTGAGTGTATATGTTGTCCCATGAGGCTCGTGAACTAAAAGTGTAACACCGTCGCAATATGGATAGTGGCTATTTTGGCTCTTCATCTCCTCTTGCTGTATTGCACTTATTACAGCTCTGCAATTATAGGCATGGAGGTGTCCTGTGGGGATGCCCCAGTTACAACCACATTTAATATACTCTGTAAGAGTCTAAGCCAATAAGCCAATAGGCAAAAAATATATTTTATCACTTAGGCAATTATATTACTGGCTCCCACCTTGGCCAGCTGGCTTGCTGGCTGACTGACTGACTGATTTTCTGACACATTTCAGCCAGCTGACCATTGGGAAAGTCAGCATGAAAAGATAACAGAGTGTCCTCTTCAACAAAACAACATTTTTTATTCTGTCCAATCCTGTGTGGTCTCCACACTTTGTCTCCAAAAATGTCACCATGCGTAATTACACTCTCCCAGTTATACCTTGATCATATAGGCAGCACATAGACGTGTCCAACTCTGCATAAGGCTCCAAACTGAGTCATATGAACAGATTCCATACATTTAGAGTTATTCAGTGCAATTCACAAGTATATATTCATTGGCGGATTAAAGTTCATGCTTACCTTTTCCCGCCCATTACACTGTTGGCGACAAGCAAGCTAGCCCACAGACACAGAAAGGCCTTCCTGCGCCGTCCACACATAGTTGCAATATGAGGACCTTTCACTGCTGGAGGTCAAAGTGTGAGAGAGGGAGAGAGAATTAGCATCATCAATACACCAAGTCATGAGTGCCAGTGAGTCACCATTAACCCAACATTTCATCACATCAGGTGTCAGTAAACATGTAGATGTCAGCTTTTTTTGTGTGTGTTTGTGTGTGTGTGTCCTGGTTGTTAACACTTCTCACAGATTCACTTGACAGCACATGAATCAAACCAAATGGCCGTGCCTCATACATGGGGCCATCACATGCCACTTGACACGCGTATACCCTCAAAGATTTTACACCATCATGTTGGATAAGCTGTCACGTTGACAGAGACATATTTTACATCCTAACTGTGATTGGGGAGGGGGGGCTGAATTTAAATAGCTCCTCAGCGTTTGGAAGATGAGAGAGGGAGCAAGCGTATATACGACTTTCATAACTGACACTCAGCACACGCGCATATGGTATGGCTGCAGCTGTAGCGCATAATAATTAAGAAGAAATAACAAGGCATCACATCATCGAACACATAACACGGTGTGAGCCTGTAGCACCTGTACACAGCCTCCTCTAAACGCTGCAATGTGAAACGCGGCGGTACCGCAATATCAAACCAAATCCAACCCCCCTCCAAAAAAATCCAAAAAATAAAACAGAGCATTTGCTTCCTCCTTAATCATCAACCTATGATGTCAGCCGGGTCATAAAGTATGGAAGCAATAGTCTGCGCTATTGTACATGCAAAAAAAGAAAAAACCCACAATGCTCAATTTGTCGGTCCTTTTTTTTTTTTTTTTTTTTGAAAGCCTAATCGATGTGTCCAAGACAGGACCAATTACTTACTTCCACAGAAGCGCTAAAGCAGTAATTTCACAAACGACCACAAAAATTCTGCCACATAGAAGACAATACCTCCCTGCTACTTGCTCGTGGTGTTCCGAGGTGCACCGGGAACCGAGAGGGTGGTAGTCGGTGGGGACAAATAACGCTGAGTTTCGAATAAAAAAAATCCAAACAAAAATAAATCCTTTGCTTGACAAGGATTTGACAAAGCGCGGGGGGGGGGTGATGCAGATTAACGCGTGAAGGAGAAAATCCCGCACAAGCACACTTTCTAAGTTATTCAGAGGAAAATGTCACCCTCTCCCCCTACTGTAATGTGTAATATAGGTTCGAGCTCGGTGGGGAATTTAGCATGCAACTGGCACCCCCCCCCGGTAAGGCTGGACTAAAATACATGCATGGCGATCCAGTTCGTGCGTGGCGGAGTAATTAAGCAAATGTGCGTTGATGCCGTTTTTATTCGGAGCGCTGTCCGTGGTCCTGAAGCCAGGCTGCCTCCCGTCAAAGGCACCAGACAGCTCTCGTTGGCCGTTAAATTCCCCCTTAAACAGTCTTCATTTCGACGACTAACTCCCCCCTTCTCCCCAATAAACTCGCCTTGTATTCTAGCGGTGTCCAGCAATACAAACCATCCCTTCTAAATCCGAGTGTTACTCCCATCTCCCCCCTTGCTTCTTCTTCTGATTAAAAAAAAAAAAGACGATTCATTCGGGAGAAAATCACTTACAGCAGATGACTCGGGGTATATTCGGTGTCCGCTGCCTATATCCTCAAACTTTTTGTGAATATCTTTTTCTACCCGGACTGAATGAGAGAAAAAAAAAAGAATCCTCCTGTGATCTCAGATCTGACGAATTTTAGCTTGAGGCTGGAGAAGCGGCTGCTGACGATATGCGCAGGTCTCTCTCACTGTTCATTGGTGGTGCTGTAGTGAGTTGAACTCTCTCTCAGTCTGTCAGCAGCCCAAAAAAAAAAAAGGGTAATGTTCAACTAAACAAGCAGACTGGACCGTGTAGCCAGGGTCTCATCCAAAATATATGTTTTATCTCATCGACCTTCCTGTAATTAAAGCGCATGGCACACACACAGGCTGTGTCCAAGCGCAGAGATTTTTATTTTAGACTCGGCTGTACCAACCCAATATCAAGGCTAGCCCGCCCATTTTATATGCAGCACAATTTAACTTCCACTGCTGTCGCCCTAATCTCTTTTCAGTGGCTGCTAAATAGAAATCCTCTTATATTTCAACTGGGATCTCTTGTTTTTTCCTCCCTGTCGCGCTTTCCGTCTCCCCCCACCCCCCCTTTCCCTGACTCCTACGTGATGATTTTCCAAGGAGATAAAATTGACATTTATTAAAAAAGACCGGTCGCGACCAAATCAGATAGGACGTTTTATGGACGAGGGTAGCAGTCATAAAACGCACCGTGAGTTCTGACAATGAAGCAAAAAATAAAAAATGAGATAAAAACGAAAATTAAGCACGAAACGGATCACACCGCTCGGATAGGAGCGCACACAGCCAGCGAAGAGGCACCTCTAAACATTTATTATGATTTTATATTATTCAAGAAAATTGTTTCCTCACCAGCTTTGCACTGATGAGGCGAGCTTCTCTCCGCAATTAAAAAAAATCCCCCCTCGGATCACTCACCGTCTCCTAAAATCCCACGTTTCGCATCGAGACACCAGCGCCGTGTCTCTGTTTACAGCCCAAATATTCTGCTGCTACAGCCGCGCCGCTCCAGACTCAGCTGAGGACGGCGAGGAGCGCTGAGCTGCGTGCATCTGCAAGGGAGGGAAAAAAAAACTGGGCTGATGATACCCAGCGTATATTTTTTGTTGTCATCTGCGTATTTCAAGTTAAACTACAAATCAGAGGACATTTTCATCACTGAGGACTACAGTAGGGAGGCATGAGAGGGAAAAACAAGGACATTCTCACCGGGCAGTTTATACCATATCAGTGTAATTCCTGATGGCATAAGCCTCCTGCGTGTTCTGGCCGTTGATATGGCAACGTTTTTTGACAAAGAAGTAACTCATATTTTCCTTTTTTTTTTCAGTTTTGACTGGGGGTGGGGGTGGGGGTTATTTTCATGGGAGCAGGCTGACTGAGCTGGCAGTGTAGTCACGTCAGTCTGGTCTGCAGTGCAACGTTTCCTCACTGAGTGTGTGTGTGTGTGTGTTGCCTCCTCACGCGTGGTTAAAGTAGTGCATGTGTGTGATTAGTTATGGAAGGGGGGTGTGTGGGGGGGGGGGGGCGTCTTGGACTTATATGCGCCCCTGCATTCAATAAGCCATTGATCCATCTAGCTACCTGAAAAGGACTTCCATCCACTCTTCTTCTTGCTCCTGTGCTTTTCTAGCATTGCTTTCACATAACCTGATGCTGCAGGTGCACGCGTATATTTTAATAATGATGATAGGAAGGGGGGGGAAACTCCACCAACAACCCTGCCGAGCTCCTTCCATTGAATTCATGTCATTGTAATGCAAGCAGAGTATCATTTCAAGCTGCTCGCGCTCCTCTCAGAGCCAGACGCCACCGCTGCATGTGACTCGAGTTGCCCGTGAGCGCGCGTGCACGTGCGGGCATGCATAAACAACACGTGCCCGCGTGGACGTGTGCGTCGCGCGCGCCTCGCACACACACGCACGGCCGAGAAGGATAACGGAGGAGGGAAGGAGCAAGACTCTCCCCGTGCTCCTCTTCCCTCTCCTCTCGCTTTAATAACCTCCATTCTGCCGAAGAGGAGGATTTCAGCTCAGGAAACAATAGGCGGCTTCAAAACAAGTGATCAATTCAAATGAAAGTCCGGCGTTGAAGAAAATGACAGCAACCCAAAAGGAGACTTGCCCACTAACTTATAGCTCCATCTCTGGGCAGGAGATGGGAACAGATAGTGAAGTGAGGCGCGTGCGTGTGCCTGTTTGTGTGTGTGTGTGTTCAGGGCTAAACGGAGAGAGATGGATGATGGTAATTTAAGTGAGAGATGTGCAGGTTATGGGGAAATAATCACTCGCTGTGAACACTGCTTTTGAGTTTTAAAGGAAAAGATATTGATGAACACACGGACACACACACATTAACACAAGGAGTAACCTGCAGCCACCTTTGTGTGTCTGTATTTAATTGGTTTGTTGTTTGCATGCTAGAACCCATTTGTATTGTGTGTTTCTGTGTGGCACATGTGCCCACTTGTGCATGTTTTAATCAGGTGCACGTTCGATCTAAGACATGTCAGTATGTTTTATTATTTGTTTGTGCGTTTTACAAGCTGTTGGCTGTCATTTACGTTAGAGTTTATTACTTTAGCTACCACTGGCTGATTGGGATGTCATATCAGACTTTGTCCAGAACTTAAAGTGCATGATTGTTACGTCTCAAAGCAAAAGTTGCCTGTTGAGCATTCATGACAACAAGAGGTTTTGCTGACCGTTTTTTAAGTTTATTCAAGCCCCCAGTCATGTATTCAGCTCTCCTCCACAAGCACAGAGGCAACCAGCTTCTTTGTACGCAGCAAAAGTCATTTCAAAAAAGGAATAAAACCAGACTACCCTTCACAGGGGCAGTAATGTCACTCAGTGGGAGATTTCTGAGATGCTGAGCACCTCCACTGACAGACTCTTTAGTGGCATGTTTTGGCTGTGGTTGGGTCAGGGCCGCTTCTTGATGAAGGGGTCACTCCAGACCTCTCTCTGTCCATCAGACAACGGCAAGCAGCGGCTCCCTCTACTTGCCTCCAACTGCGGTCGTAGCAGGAGAGAGAGAGAGAGATAAAGCCAAGTGCAGTACTTACTGCAGTAATGGCTTATTTCTGCTTGGCTTTGTTTGCCCCTTGTGTCGCCACATTTCACAGAACCGGTGGGTTGAAAATCCACTGTTGCTCTGACTCTTGAACCCCGGACTTAGTGCCAAGACTACAGCCTAAGAATGTCTCATTTCATTCTAACCAGCTCCCAGTGTGTGTTCATCTTTTATCCTTTCAATCTGGATGGAGAAGACTAATTGAGTCTTTCCACAGGTGCAGGTGAATATGTTAAATGAGGTCTTATCCACATGGGGTACCAGAGTGGGGAGGAGAAACTTTTTAGAATTTCTCCTGCAAACGAGTATAAAGGAAGGATTGCACCAGAGTAGACTACAATTGACTGACAGAAGTGATATTGGTGGACTTAGTGCTTGTAGTCTGGTGTTCCCATTCTGCAGAGCAAGAAGAGTGACTTGCCATTCAATCAGCCATTGTGAGGAAAAAAAATAGGCTGATGGAGAAGACCAAAGAGCGCTTCCCCTCTGTGAGCTGCTCTCTGCAGTCAACCATTAACTGGGCTGAGTCACAGTTTCAGGCCAAGTCCAGGGTGACACGTGTGCATAGGCACACACTCATCGATACACGTCCATATGCAAACAAACTTGCTCATGTGGGTCGAAATGCACATAAACATCCATATCTATGTATGTTATTCATGCATGCATGCAAAATTATAAATGGAATGTGCACGCACCTCCTTCACACATTTGACGTAATAGGTTGTATGAGTTTGTGTTTGTGTTAACAGTTGACTAAATGCTATCTAGCTAGCAGTTAGTGATGATTTCCCCTTTCTAAAAACAAAGGTGTATATATATATTAAATGTTTGTTTTTCAACATGAGGGGCTGCTCTCGTACCGGGTGTAGTCTGAGCCACTGTAGCATTTTCAGCAGCTCCCACTCTTCACTCAGCAGTTGATGAGCAGCTGAGAAACCAGGATGGCTGAGTTGTTTGTAAGAAAAACAAACATAGCCCGAAGCAAGATCCCACTGTTCACCGAGACATTGTTCAAACTGTTCACTCTAACAGCGTTCCTCCCGCTAACCGACACACCAGCTGAGACACCAACTCTGGGTATGGGCATAACATGTGCACCCGTGTGTCATCATTCAGTCGCTGGCTTTCCAGGTGCTGTCCAGGAAACAATGCAGCCTTAGTGCATAATTGGCAGACTCTCTGTGGTAGGGCTAGCCTGATTGGAAGAGATGTTGTTCCACACCGGATGGAGCAGATAAGGGGGCGACCCTACCCTCTCTTGTAAGGGTCACCTGCCATTAACCCTGTAGAAAATTATTAGTTTATTAAGTGTTACTGAAACTTGGTTGTAGCAGGAAATATGTAAATTTCACATTCTTTGAAACACATATCAGTAGGAGGGGTCAGAGGTTATTAATCAATCCTGACTGTAACCTCAGTTTTCCACACCCAAGCTACAAATCACACAAACCAGTTCCAAAAGTTACTGTATGTCATCAATACTTTGAGTTCTTATCAAAATTACCAGAGTTCTTAGTGTCTGCTCGTAGATAAAGTCATTATGTTGAGTAAATTAACATCTATGTAGATGTGGATGGAGACAGTTTCACTTCTGCTCAAGTGATTTGACTCGTTTGGTTTCCTTCAACATGTAAACGAGTCCACCGATTGTTTTAATCATTCCCACAATGTTGTTGTGATAAATGGTAAAAGAATTGAACATTTAATGACACCCTGATGAAAACCAAGTACTTAACCTTGTTAACATGTCCATGTGATTTTATGTATTTATTTATTTTTTTATATCACACAAGACAAGTCATGAACAAGACAAACCCTCAGCAGCTTAGCTGAACATATTCACTTTGGAACTGCATTGGGACAATAACAGTTTGACAAAAATTTAGATAGTCAGGGTTTTAAAAGTTATATAACAGATGAAAAGATTTATAATAACATGGGAGGACAGTGACAGGCAAAATAAATGTGAAACCTTGTCACTTCAACAAGCAGGGGTTTGTATTGGCAGAGCCACTGCCAGTTACAAGCTAATAAAAGTGGAGGACAGACATCTCAACTTTACTCCCACACAACTTGATGATGTTGTTGATTGTGCTGCATCCTCACTGTGTACAACAATGCCCAATGCTTCTTCCCAAAGCTGACACGCATTATTTGTCCAGGATATAAATATAGCTGCCTGCAAATAATTTATATTCAGACTGCTTCTCTCCTTTAAATATCACCAAACTATCATCAACATTTAGTCATAACCTATTTTAGAAATAAATGGATGGTTGGTTATATCCTACTGCCTGTTTATTTCTAAAATCTTAACAGTTGTTTCAAACCAGTTATGTTTATTTGAAGTTAGTCATTCAGGACTTAAGAGTCCATGATGGCAGAAACAGTTATTGTACAGTAAAACTTACCAGTGATATTCTCATGGCCTTCAACAATGAACAACCCTTTTGTGCTGCTTTGTGCACAAGACTTTATAACAGTGTCCAGAACATGTCAGTGGCATTTAAGGAATGACATTTGGCTGATTTATGTCATACTTATCAGACATATTCTAGTTTGTTGATGTTTACAAGGACTCTTCTATGCATAAATTGTTGAGTTCCACAGCAGTCAAGGCAAAGAATAATATGTTTCACTTTATATATGCTTCCTTTAGGCAAGATATTCGGAAAATGCTGTTCTACTTATAAGCAGATGACACCCTATTTATCTATCTATGAGGCCAACTGAAACTAATCATGTCATTATATGTCAAGTGTGTGTTAAAGACATAGAGCCATAGAGCACCAATATTTTACTTCTAAATTACATAAAATGACATTACCTGGGTCTCCAGTGAGACAGGAAGTAACTTTTTTACTATAGTTGACCTGTGTTGATCCTTTACTTCACACATAGGAGCAGATGTTGAGGACCACCTTTTTCGAGCTTTGCAATATTGGAAAAAATATGTAGTCTCTCAGTATGATGCTGAAAAAATAGTTTTTGCGTTTGTTATTCCGAGGCTGGAATAGTGTTATCAGTTTATTATCAGGAGGTCCCAGTAACAATCATTGTGTTTTTCTCAGTAATATTACAGAGTGGAAACATTTAAGCCAAACGTTATTACAAGATTATTACAGACACAAGACGAAAAGTTCCTGACGCAAAAGAAAAATCTTGGTATCAAATTTAGACTCAATGTAGTTCTAAGAAATGTGTTCAAGGGATTAATGAGCATTGAAATATGACTAAGCAACACTAGACAAATGGGGAACCAAAGCACTACCAACATACTGTATTTATTAAAATCATTTCATCCTTTCCCACATGTTCTCACATAACTCTACAGCTGACCTGCATGAAGGGGAAATCATTCATCACAGACCTAAACAAACATGTAACAACACTCTCAATTATGAGGTTTTGTTTACTTGGTCCAGAGAAGAGAGCCATCAATACATGTAGTGTTGATTAAAGAATTACGTACATTATGGTGGTGAGTTTGTTCGGGCTGATTCGCCATTTTCAATCAATTTATCTTCACTGTAACACGAGTGGTACCTTTTGTTACAAGGTTAAATGTTAGGCTACGTCTCCTATTCATCTTACTCAATTCAGTAGCTCTATCAATTCCCCTCTATCATTGGTGTTATTTCATTCTCCCACAGTGTGCTATGATGCCATTGCTATGTTCATTTACAGATCGTCTCAGTGGGGTACAAGGCATAATTAACATAATTAACTCCCAAGCCATATGGACATGAGTATATGAGCTGCTTGTGAATCATGAACTTGAGAAACTCAGCTTATAAAAAGGGAGTTTCCTGTGCTCTACATTCAGATCCACTTATTTCTCATTTGAATTCATTCAAGTCATCAAAGAGCAGTTAACTCATTTTGGATTTATTCATGTTGTGCAGCTCCCAAATAAAACTCTCTACTAAATATGGATCTGCTGGGGCTTTTCCAGTTCACTTCAGTGCAACCCCTTAAGTCAAGCCTCTAGTGGCCATTATAGGAAGTGCCTTTGTGGATAATTCACATGGGCTTCAGCAGTGAGCTCTGCTGGTTGCTGCTTTCCTTCGGTGAGCTGTGTCACTCAAAAGCTTCCACTAGAGCGACTGTGCACTGAGCGTCTGTATCTTTTCCTTCTGGCCCTGATCTCTCCCTCTCTCTCTCTCCTCTCTAAGTTTTCTGCATCATGCTTTTAGGTTCATGATGTGTAGCGTGTCCCCTCTATCATTGCCTCTCTGAAGAACACGTCTGGTTGTGCACACACATTACAAACATATACAAACAGCCCTGTAGATGCAAGCAAATACGGCCATGAAGCAGAGGCAGAACACACAGCAGCTCTCACTCATCAGTTTACATAACACTGATTATGACCCTCAGATTTAGCCAACCATCGCGCAACAGTTTGGCCTGGGCATTAAAATCTCACTGACCATCTGTTCCACTTTTTAGTTGCTTTCCTTCAAATACTTTTGCTGGACAGTGATTTAACCTAGTGAAACTGTGTACCAATGCCACTCATGCCACAGAACACTAAATACTCCATATTGAAATGTCATCCCATCTCTTTACTTGTAACTCTACCTAATTTTTTTAATAGTAAGAATTACGATGATGCTTACTCATATTTAACTTTGTGCTTTTCATCATTTCATTCCGTCAAAAGTGTGACTTTACTCTGGTTTTCTTGTTACTGCTCTGTAATATTCTCCCTGCAATGCATTTCTTCTGCATTGCTAATTTACTGTATACCATTATTGAAAAAAACAATATTAACATAAAACTGTTCCAAACTGCTTGTGTTTTTAGTGTAAATATACCTATTATTTTGCTTATGTGGATTATCTGTCAAACATTGCAATGTACAACTAATGCAATGAAACTTGATTGGATTAAGAATTTTATTATGCAAGTTGATATATTGATATATTGATGGAGAAGCAATATATAATCAGATCGTTAAAGCAGGAGCTCTTGTGAGCTGAAGCAACTAAGATAGTTTCCTAAGTGTGATGGACCCACAATCACAAACTAATTAAAAACTCAAATGTTGTTGATATCGGGCAGGATGTGTGGCAGCCTCAGATTAACTTCAACAGTAGAATTTGCGTATTAGACTAAACATAGTCCTGCATATTGAAACAATGTTGTTTTGGAAATACACCCTAATATCAGTGAATTTCGTGTCAGCCAATCCTGGGATAAAAACAAGAAAAGGGAAAGAAATGGTAATTGTTCTGTGACAAGTTGTCTTCCTGAGTGTTCAAACTCTGTGCGGATCCTCCTCAGTGCAACATTAGCTGACTGAGATTCGTATTAGTCAGGATAGTATTTGTGAAATCAAACTGTTGCAGTTGTTAAGACACAAAAGTACAGAGATGTTTTTCCCTGATAACTGACCTTTGGTTATGTCAGCCGTTTTCTGTTATGAAAATCAGCTTATTGTTATACTCTGTAATTATGACTCATCCTCCTCTGTGATGTACGTTTGTCCCATATTGTCATCTCTGTCTGATATTTCCTCTGATTGCAGTTTAAAAGTTAGAGTACTGACATTACTGGATTATGAACTCTCTTTCCTCTCCAGATGTGATGAAGAAATTGTAGAGTAACAACATTAACTGTGCAATTATGTGGAATGGCAGTTCCTCTCAAAATAAAGACAGAGAGAGAGAGCGATGTTCCTTGATAGTTAGCACAAGGTAATGAAACACTGAAAAGGTGACATTATCAACATGTGGGCTGAGCAATTCAGTGAGACCAGTGCTAAATCTATTTCTGGAAGTGTAGGAGTATGTTGTGTGTGTATATGTATGTGTGACTGTGTGTGTGTTCATTTGTGAATCTTCGGATTGTGAGAGAAACTGGTGGTGTCAGACTCTGGATGCATGTCAACCAGTGAGAGAGAGAAAGCGAAAAAAAACAAAACAAAACCCCAACCTAAAAATAAAAACAACAACAAGATCAACACAGAGATAGATAGAAGGGAATGGTGGAAGAAAAATAGTTTTTCACACATCTCCTTCCTCATTAGAGACCATCGTCCATACTTTGCATGAAGGTGCAATTTTGGGTTGGAACCATGAAAAGTTGCTCTTCTGTTTCCTCCACTAAGCCAAGTCTTAAAATATCATCAGGATTAACAACTGAAAAGTTATTGTAGGTATACTTCAGTGTTTCCGATGGTATGACATACCAAACAATGGCCTGCTGTACATTCTCCCATATTAAATGAAGAAAGCATACACCGCAAATAGATTTATCTTCTTTTTATGACAATCATTGTATCAAAACGTTCCTCTCTTAGTGGCTCTCATCTGGATGGTGTGTGGAATCAGAATTGTGGATTTCTGCCAATGACTTAAAAACCCTCTAATGCATTATTAGGACAATGATGCACTCCAGAAAGTAGTCCTCTATATTGCTTGTCAGAATATTGAAAGCAACATAAGAAGAAAAGAACGCCAGTAAAAGAAGACAAACAACAGTCTCCAGAGATAAACCCCACGGAGTAGATTTAGAAAGAACTGGACAGAAGGTAAAGCAAGGCAAGACATTTGTATACATTTCTGCAGCAATGTTCAGGGGAACATTATGAATGTCTTGATTTGAATTGCAGCAAAATGTTTTGTATAGTGAGTGTGTTCAGCCACAGAGTGAGTTAAACATTTAAGTTGAATTTAGTTCATCAAGATGGTGTCATGATTCCTCTTTATCTTTCCAACACTTTCAGTTGGCTCTTTATAAGTGTTCTCTTCCACCAAATGTTTTCTCTTCCTGTGAGCAGGTGGTGGTGATTGTCATTTGACAGGAGCTTTAGCCATTGTTGTGTTTACAAGACTAGGTGTTCTTATGCATCCTCTTAGCTGCACAGACTGGAGTGTCAGTCAAGGTAGATTGGACTCTATCAGAAAGTTACTAAGCAGGCAGGGGCTAGTTTGTTGCGTACTAACTTCAGTACAAGACAAGACCTGATAGGAATAGGAGTCAACATTGACAATGTTTGCCCCTGCCCGAGGCAGCGATTGCGGAGTAAAGCCAGGAACTCACTGGCTGCGAGGCGTGTGTGTGGCAGAATTTCACAGTTTTTTTGCCAAAGCCAACAAATTAAAGCACAGTGCACACCGCCTGGATGATATGTGTGTCTCACACCTCATTGCTGCATTGCGTGATTTGGCACGTAGCCTACTTTTCACACTTGTGTTCCCAGGGAAATTGAAAAAATTGGACACTATAATTGCAACGTTTCCTCTAGACTGCTAAGTAAACAGCTGTTGATGCTAATGGTAGCTACGTAACAATAGCACGGATTAAAACTCACAGATTGGAACGCAAAGTATTCTGAAACTCAACTCAGACTGCTAATCAGTTGTGTACATACAAGTAAATCTATGAATTCATGCATTAGAAATTAAATTAGTTTTAGTATCCTTCAGGCTATTGAACAGCTTTAGCACAAGTACTAATGCAAAAGTAGAAACTGGTCAATAACGTGCACTCTCATTTCTTGTTGGTGACATGAGCAAATCCACTTAACACGGACCTTCGATTGCTCCCTCCTTAAGTTTAGCAGCAACACAAGTGGGAAAACGTCATGGATTTTTTTTTCTCTCTCTTGGCTCCTTTCCCACTCCTTCAGTGTAAGCTTCTCCCATTCAAATATAGAAGAATGGAGAGAGAAAAAACAGACTGATGGATAGAAAGAGAGAAGGAGAAGGCCTCATATTTGGAATAACAGCCAGACAAATGTCAGCCTCTCAACTTGTCACTGTCAGACACAGCTGCTGGCCTTTAGCAGCCCTGCTTACCTATAAGTGAGACAAAACACTGTAAAGCAAAGGAATCCACATTTTTCTCTGTAAATTAAGATTGAGAATAAAAGCAGGGCCATGAGTGTGACATGCACTGATATGACATACCAGTTAGTTTTAATTTGAATACATTTTTATTTAAATGGGAATTAATTTTCATCACAGACACCTACCCTGGTTATTTAAAATGAAGTGACAGTGACCTCCTACTCCGTGACTTGCGGCTACTGTTGTCATCAATGATGCTTGTGGACACATGCAGCTGCAGGCTCTGAGTCTACATTCCCCTCAGGTTAAAGTTATTATTGTTGCTTTAAAATCCTTGTGGAGATTGACAAGGTCAGAGCCAAGATGTCTACAACAAGAAGAGCTACAGTATTGTTGGTAGGTTATGTGACCACAGGCCACAATAAAGTGGTGACTTGGAATAGAGTAGATCTCAGATATTTGTGCAGATGGTCAACAGGAAATCGAATTTGTTATGCTTCAGGCTATTAAAAAAATGGCTCTGGTGAAGTTTTGTGATTTTTTTGCGTTTTTTGTTTTTTTTTTTTGGTCAATCTCTAAATGATACAAGGCAGTCGTGTTAATAAAACATCTAAGAGTACCAACGTCCCCCATCAATAACAAATATCAGAGGCTGTGATTTTGCTTTCTTTTGACTGACCTCTAAGCCCCTATGGACAAAAAAAACCTGAGCAACTGCATGACCGCCATCAACTCCTGTCATGAACTCCTGTTCATCTGTGACCTTCAGCCACGCAGCTGAACAGCAGAGACAGGAGTGGCATATCTGTATTTTAGATAAACAGCTTATGGGATGTGCTGCATACTAATTACGCATACTACAGTAGCTCTAATTGTTGAGACTCTCAGAACTAGTCAGTCAAAAATCTACAGTAAATATTTACCCATTTCTGGCATATGAATTCCACCTTTTGCTTTGGATTTATGTCAAAGCTCAAACTGAGCTGCTGACGACCTGGTTGAGGCATTCGGACTCTTATTGGATCAATGTTCTGTCTTTACACAACTGCTATTTTTGCTTATACTGGTTATATAATATATGAAGAGGTGAGCTTGTTGATAAACGCCAAAAAAAAAAAAACCCTCTTCATAGCTGTTGTAAATGATTTTCTTATTGCACACACACACTACAGCATTTCTTTCTGTGCTGACATGCATTACTGCCGTAATAGTCTTGTAAACAAGATGTTTTCTTCCCTGTTCTGCAAAAAATATGCAAGCCAGTGAGTTCTGCTGTGATATAGCATTTGAAATTCTGCACAGAAAAGATTATTCAATGATTATTCACACATCAACCAAAACACACACACACACACACACACAAGTGGACAGTGGCCCTCTAGGTTGTTTTTGTGTGTGTGTGTGTGCATGTGTATGTGTGTAAGGTGATATACATGCTTCTGCAGTCAAATGCTGTGTAATGAAGATTGATGTGGGTGTGATGAGGACTAAAATTGACAGCACCGGCTGTGAAGCGTTTTGTGTATTGCACTATGTTGATATATAAAAACAAAAACATTGCAAGTGCAAAGGACAATGACAAATGTGTGCAGACAGCCCATGTTTTGATATATATCAAAAAGAAACTGTCACGTTTAAATAAAATATAGATTGGATGGCCTATATGTTTAAACAGTGCTTGCAGCTGTACGTTTCGGCTACATTAACTCGGCCCAAGATCCTTTTCAAGCTTCCATTGAGCCTCTATAGCTAGTTGACCATGATTGATGAAAGGCACAAGACCACACTGGTGAGGGAGAGGTGACCACTGGAGCTTAGAGAGGTAACAAGGTGTGATGGTGGTTGAGATAGCTGCAGTGGATGTATTAGTGCCTCATACAGTAGAATGTAGGTCCATATTCTCTTAAGCATCGATCTTATTTTGGATGAAGCTCTCTGTCTAAAAAGACTTACAGGTTATGGCAGTTTGAGAGACATTCTCATGGCTCTGACGTTCTCAAAAAGCTTGTCACTCTTTGGTAATGAAAATAACAAAGAGTTACTCTGCAGGGTTTCTCAATGGGGAGCAATATTCAACATATTTAACAAGACAATGAGAGAAACCCATCAGTGTGAATCACGTGAAGAGGAGTCTGATAACTCACCACATAATCATTTGTGAAGGGTATTATTTTGAGGTTATTGTGGCCTAAAACCATTAAATCAACTTGACACGCACTAAAATATAAGATGCTGCCAAGCGATCCCATTTGATACATTTGTGGATGAATCTATTAATTTATATTAAGATGACCCAATTGGATGTATAGTTTCTAAAGAGAATATAATTGATTGCTGGATGGAAGAATTTTAGAGTGCCTTCTTTGTTTGACTGTTATTCTTACAAGCCCAGTTTTCATTCATGCTGGACTTGTTTCAGGCAATGATTCAGTATTTCTTTTTTTCTTCATGGTTTCAGTTTGCATGACATTCTTATGACTTTATGACTGCACTGTGAAGTGCAGGACCTCCTACTGTAGATGGCTGCTTGTGTGAAAATAAATGGGGTAGAAGGATAAATGAGATTGAAGGTCTTCCATTTTCTGATCTGGTGTGCTCATTGAGCCTTGGTAGAATTATAGGTAATACATTTCAGGCTATAAATCACACTTTCATTGTGTGTTTCACATTTCTTCTTCTTATTCAAACTGACTTTATGAATATTTTTCTGCCATAAATACAATTTTATAGCAATGTTGCAAAGCAGTTGGAAGACCGTGATACAGGGCTTAGTGGCTTTTCTACAATTAATTAGATTTCAACAAGCTGCTTCAGACTTGATCAAAATTAATCCAGAATCATTTTTAACCCTTTGAATATGCATGTGGCTGAACCTTTGGCTGCTATGAAAAATTGTGACATTTGTCCATCGCTTGTAAAACATAAATACAAATGATTTTTAAATGTTGAACAATGTACATTTGAGGAGCTCCTGCACCTTTGGAAAAATGTGTATTCCCTTTCTCAGAGGGTTATTGAGTCAGCGTATATCATATGGACCCTGAGGCCAACACTGTAATCCTCCTCACGTTCGTCCCCTCTGTGCTGAGTATTTCCTGCGCTTGTGGCATTCCTCAAGCTCTGATTTGGAATTGTCATATTAATGCTTTTTCTGACCTCCGGGGCCAAGACATCAATCTCTGAAGAGGGAATAGATTTGTATTGGACACCTGGAGCAATTCACTTAGATGACCTGTCCTCTTTATGATGATAGCACTTATATCAAAATGGGCGGTAAATTCCACGGCACTGGGCTTATTTGAGTTTCTGAGCTGACAGCCAATGCTTGTATGAGGCAGTGCAGTTGGAGTGTTACTTTATTGTTTTAGTAATTATGGTTTCTGTATCTATAACATTGTACTCCTTTTTTTTTTTATTATTTAACAAATCCAAGTTTAAATTCAAAAGATCTTCCACCAGGGTAAAATCAGGTCAACTCTGACCTTCCCGTAACTAAGTTTGACCCTTGCATCTATTACTGAAAGGACATCATTGGAGAGGTGGTCACCCATTTTTATTTACATGTTGTCATGCAGCTGATGCTCACACAGAGCTCTTTAAAATGGACAGCGAGTGCTTCACTGTCTTGCTTAATGCCAGTGTGGACACACTCGCTGCTGAGACAGCAGATTGGATTTTTAGCTATGCCACTTCCTGAAAACAGCGCTGCTTTGGAGGTTAAGTCTCACGAAGCTGAGCCAAATGATTAAAGTTTCCATGACATAACCTGTGTCCTAATTCCATATTATACAGTGATTTAAAACAGGTGCTGAGTATGTCCACAATATTAAGTGACAGCCATAAGTACACCCACTAAAAAACAGTCTCAACTGTGCTGTTAGTGTAAAATATCATCCCAATTTTCAAATGAAATAGAGAACTCACTCACAGCAAGACTGATCAAACTGCAGAAGGGAAACAACCCCAATTAAATCTTGGAGAAGGGTTTTAAATATTCGCTGTCAACGTCAAAAATTTTGGAAATTGTCACTGCGGCTGCAGCACACATTTTAAAGAAGAATCAAATCAAATACAGAAGTTTGATACTTGATGCAACTGCACAACCATAACATGAAATAACTAAAAAAAAAAAAAAAAGACATAATTTGTGGCACTGCAGAGTCTACAGTACGTGCACATCCAACATTAACAAAGTGAACCTGCGGTACACCTTGACCATCAATAAAAAACACATAAAACCTGTGACCTTTATGTTTCCAGGTGGTGGTCTGTAAAAACTGCTTGCAAGTAATCCTTTTCAAGGGATCTGTTATTGGCTGAGGTTTTGTGGAATAGCAGCTGTGCTTTTTGGGGCTATGGGAAGAGGAATATTTCCTTTTGTTTATCTCCAGCCCAGAATATGTGCTGATTTGAAATGTGTCAACTCAACACTGGCCTGAAGGTTCTCCTTGGAGAAGGTGTTTGAGCACCGTCAGCATATTGGACCGGGCTGTTAATTGGTTAATGCAGAACACAGCTGCATAAGTCCTGATGTGTATTTCTGTTTGAAGTGATCTCTAACAGGCAGGCCGTCTGTGCCGGGAAGACAGGAAGCAGAAGGATTGGACTTCAAGAGATGCAGCAGTCGTAGTGTTAATCCGTTTCCATTACCCTATAATGCTCACTTCCTTTTCCACTCCCAACGATCTGTCCAGCATCGACTGTGTTTACATTCTTCCCTTCTCATTTCTTTTCTCGGGCACATTTACTCCATCCATCCATCAATCCAGCAAACCCTTCGAACGTGCCCGCTACATTCTGATCCTGAGTTTACCTGCACTCTTGTATGTCTCTTATCTGTCTGCTTTCTCCATCTTCCTCTGTGCTAATTTATCTTTTTCCTGTTCACTCTTTTCTCAGCCCTCTGCTGTACAGAATTACTCTTACTCCATTTTTCGCCTCCTATTTTTCACCTGCCATGTGTTTCTGGTCATTTCTCCTTTTTTGCTTTTCATTTGACAGAGCATGATTTTTTTAATTTGTTTTTTCCCCTCTCACATAACTGTAGATTTTTCTGTTTCCTTTCTCCATTTTGCTTTTGGTGTCATGACACTCTTAACAGCAGTTCCCCATAATGTCCAGGTCTCCAAACTGTTACTTGCTTCCTTGTACATTATTTTTTAAATTCTCTCCTCCTAAAACCTCATCTCCCTTCTTTTTGTTCCGCTTTGTCATTTTTCCCTGCTTATATGTTCCACAATATTCATGTCAGGCTTCCTAATCTCATTCTTCATCATCTGCCATTTCCCTGACCACATCCATTGTAATTTTTCCCTTTCATGCCACAGAGTCCCTCTTTCTTTTTCAATTGGACTTATACACCTCCCTCATTGCTCTTTTCTTCCTTGCTTCTGCAGTTCTTTTTCTTCAATCCGACATGCCCCCTAGTGTGCACTCCAGAGTCTCATTCTGGATATTTAGGTTATTTACTTTTTCTGTGTTATATTAGTTGGGCAGCAAATTTAAAGTCTACAAATAAATTGAGTGGATTACTATGTATGTAAAGGAGAGATTATATAAAACCTAGATGCAATCTTTTAAGTAACCAAAGAGGATGATTCTTAAATAAAAGCCTATTTGGGTGAAACTTGGGTGTCCATTTTTGGAAAAGATTGTTCTGTTCTGCCAGTATATCAAGCGGAATTAATGCCCCGCCCTGTTCCGGTGTAGGAAAACATTAAGACGCAGGTAATATATTGTCAGGGATGAAAGCAGTTTAATTAATGTGGGGAGAAACAATCAATCTTACTCATACTGTAAGATCGACAGGGATTATTTAGGTTTGCTTTCAGCGTGGTCATGCAAAACCACCCACAAGTGGAAAACACATGGCTTTTACACAAGATTGACTCCGTAGCCTGCAGCAAACGCTCAGGAATCAGGGATATTATTGACCACGCTTAACTCATCGACATGCACCACGGTTACATTCTTTGTGTATGTACATAAATCCCGTAAAGTCTAAAAGGTACTTCATGTTATGTTTTGTCTCTCTTTTTTAGATAGTAAAAAAGGCTACTTTTGGTTTTCCCTTTTTTCATTTTTCAAATGATACAATGAAATATATCCTTAGCATGTTGGGTAGAGGAAATTCTACACATATTACATTGTATTTGGTGGAGGTGCACCCTCAAAATCTTAACCTTTCTCAGGGCTCCACCATTACACACCTCCAGGGACTGGCTCCAGGCAGCGCTGCTTCTGACTTGGTGAGCAGCCATGATCTGATTTGGAAGTGTGCAATCAGCAGGTCAGGGTGAAAGGAGATAGCTACCTGGCTGAGGAGTTCAAAGTGTGCAGCCTCTCTGCTTCAGCTGCTCCTCAAACTGATCTCAAACTGATGTGCTGTTAAGAAATTATCATTGTTTTGTTTTGCAGACACACTTCATATACTGTGACTCCTCAGCTTGGGTTTCATCACTTTATTCCTCTTAATGTGAAGCTGTAGCAGTTTGTTTTGCATAAGGACTGTTTTTTTCCTGAATATGTTCCCACGGCCACTCATACTAACATTATATAAATATTTTAACACTTTTATTAGTGGGGAATGGCCTGAATCAACCATCGTACTGTCTCATTTGGCATGGGGTAGGCCACTGAACATACATTTATTTAAATGAAATTCTTTGAGTTTGAGGCTTTAAGGAAAGTTTATTTGTGTCTCTGCCCCCAAAACTGCGTGCACAGCTGTCAAGACAGATGGTACCATCCATTTTAGTGTATGCTCTGTTTATAATTAGTTGATAATAGGGTGTTCTGGAAAGACTGTAACTGCAGTTTATTATGACCCATTGTTACATTTTATTATTTGGTGATCAGAAGCAGCTGTAATAATTATGATGGGAGCAAAAGAGTAAGCGACAGAGTCCACATTAGAAGGAAGATGAGGCTGTGGTGGATAGACGGGACAATTCATAAAATATTGGACTTAGAAACAGGAAGGAACTCTTCATTTCCAATTGTTTTTTCCTTCAGCCACATGTTTATTATCATTAGGCTGAAGAGGTCTATTACAACAGATGTTCTTATGGGGATTTCTTAAGGCCATAATAGTGGTCATTGTTGTCTTGTTCTGTCTCTGTACCTAATGTGAAGTGGTCCTCAGATTACGTGAATCAGTGGCCTTGAATCATTGTATTTCAATTGTGGAACATAATTATTATATCTGAGGGTTTTGGGGTTTTATTTCTTTTTAGAAATTATCCTGGCAGACAAAAAAGCATTCAACAAAAGCAGTCAGTGTCTTAACGCTGTCTGGTCAGGGCTCATCACTGACATGAAGGTTTAGTTTTTAGTAAGATACTCATACATGTGTGTTATGGAGGGTTTCTACTTATTCTTTTATGTATAGTATTTGCAGGTGAATGAGCATAGTGATTAAAAAATGCTTCCCCTCAAACTGTGCACGACATTTTGGGTTTCACATTCCAACCAAATATCCAAGAATCTATAATTCCATCCATCCACTCATCTATTCCGTACCCATCCCCTCAATCATCCATCCATCCACCCACCCAGCTAGCTATAGAAGCCATCTGCTATTTTCCCAACTTTTTCCCTTGCTCTCTAGCCTTTCTCTCTCATTTCCTTTCTCTTCCAAAGCCCAGTCATGATATGAATGCCTTGCTCGAGTGAGCAGTGTGCTTTTTTCCCTGACATCCTGACGGAGAGAGACAACCTTGGCAGAAGACTTTATGTAAGCAGTTCATTACCTTCTCAGCTCCGGACAACCCCCACCCCCCAAAAAAACCCACATGATAATAAGGCATGGCTGCCATGGTGAGAAATTAGAAAAAATATCCCTTTGACATAAAGACTGAGAACAGTCCAGTTGGCCATGTTATGCAATTGTGAGCCCAGTGTCTGTGCGCTGCAGGGCTGAAGGCACTGTGGGCCAGAAAAGGCCAGGCTGTTGATTAACAGGACAAATTAAAAGGCCTTTATTTTGCTGCCCTCTTAAACTGTCACTTTATGCACAGGAGGCACATCCAAAACTCAGGTTTGGGAAGCCAGCACTGTGTTATGATATCATTTAATTCTACAACAGAGGGTTGTTACCATACTCCACCTGTCACTTGCAGTGGTAAACAGTGGAGCAGTTGTGGTTGAATAAAATGTACGTTGTTGAAACTGCCTGTGTTATGGGATTGGTTATCGACTCGGAGTGCACTTACTGTGACCGTCTGTGCTGTAAAAATATCTTGTGCTTTTTACGCTTAGAAAAACATTCTGTACAAATAAACTCTGTTATTTACAGTCTAGGGAAAACTCACCATAGCCAGTGAGTTTTCCGATATCCTAATTTATTTATGTAACTTTGCACATTTATTCCAGTTAGTAGCCTACTTAAGTAAAAATTAATGTATCTATAAATGAGAGTTAGCTTTAGAATTTGGGATGAATAAGTATTTTCATGTGATGCTATTTTATGCTGAGGGAAATGTCCTATTAATGTGTAACCAAAGTTATCTGATAGATTTAATCACTTATTTGCAGAGCAGAAGCAGGAGGTTGAAAAGTTTCTTGAGTTTCACGTTGAAATCGTCCTGTTTTTCAGGCCACCACTCTCCTTATTTGCAACAAATGATGCATTATGTTTCAGTGTCTGACAGCCACTGTCTGTCACTAAACCAAGCGCTGCTGATTCACTTTATCACCACTGTCCGTGGCACAGGAACCAACTAAAAGGCTTGAGCTCTGTAATATTGTCACCTCACCACCGGATTCCAAATAATTAAACTAAACTGGAATTATATCTGATAAAAAGTCTAATATTTGTTTACTTTTGTTAGTGTTCACCATAATTAAACCAATTAGGCTACATGAGCAGGAGCAGAAGACACACAGAGGGATGCTTCCTCCTCCAGTTTGCTAAACCTGTGCTTGGGTTTCAAATATCGAAATGTGTCAATAACATCTGGAAAATATTTTAAGCCCACTCACTGATGTGAAGGAGAGAGGAGCACAACTTTGAATGACACACTTTGTTCACAGTTACACATTTGTTTTATGTATGCTTAGTTTTCTCACTAAATAATGTCCGGAGGTGTAACTTTAAGTGTCTGAGTTACAGTTCATCTTATTGTGAAAGGTTTGATCCTGCAGATTCTGCAGCATTAAATTAGAGTAATTGCGTGTTTATTAGATATGTTTTGGTTTTTTTTTTACTTTAAATGAACATAATAGTAACTGAATAAAACGAAGGCCCAGTGAACAACTCAAGTGACCAATGACTCCCTTGCTCTCCCAATTTTTCCACTTCGTCTGACCTTCCCCTCCACCAAAAAAGACGCATTACTTGTCTGCTATATAAGATCATCTGTGATTCAATATGTTTTCGGTATCAAAAACACATTCTTCAGCTTTGGGTTCCAGTGACACAAAATGGCTGCGGATGTTGCTGCTTGAGTGAACTCTCAGATTCTTTATGACTATAACAACAGCAGCTGGTAAGAGGTGTGGAAGAACTGGCTCAAAGTTAGCAGAGGAACAGACGGACCAGCTGGTCTCTTCTTGTGGGTTACCATGGTAATGTGGAGTTGACCTTATTTGTGTCTAATATTTCAACTGCACCACAATCACAACTCACAGTCCTTTCTTGAATAAGATAAGCATACGTGTCCGTATTCATACACACATGCACCCACATAGCTGCTTGAACACAAAGTGCACAAACCACACCTTTACCCCATTTGTCCCTACGCTATTTCCAGCTGAATCAGGTAGTACCTGGTGTGCTTTGAGTCACTGTTGCCTCCTCTCAATCAATTTGCTTTCTACAGCCAGGGGAGGTCTCCTGTATTCCTCATTACCATAGCTTCTGTCCACAGCGTGTAGTCTGACATCAATCTTCCGTTTAAGATATGCAAGCCTGGCACAAAAAAAAGGAAAATAATGAAAGCAGGCTATAGGTCAATTTTACAGCACAGTTTAAGGTTTTTTGACAGCATAGATTTTGCTCATTGTGGATTTCTATTCATTGATTTAGAAGCTTTTTTTTTTTTTTTTTTTTTAATTGCCTACTTTACAGTTGCCTTGAGTTTGTGGCCTTGTGCAGAGAAGAAAAAGGGCTAAGCTGCTTGCAGTGAAAAAGTGTCACCTCGATCCTGGTGGTCAAAGTATTTATAGCTGCAATACATGTTAATGCCCCATAAAGCCATCAAGGACTCATTAAGTCCTCGTTTATACACCCACAGAGCATTTCAGTGTCCACTATTGCTTATGATTTAAGCCAGTAGCCGAAGCGAATGTATTCACATTTTCCACGCTAACATTAATGTTGGTTATGTGATGAGCTCTCAGTTGCCTCAAGTGTGAGATGAACTTTGTTTACATTCCTTTTTTACTTGCTAGTGATTCCTCACATCAGTCTGCTCCTTCCACTGTCCACATGCTTTTCTCACTATCCATGCCAAAGTGTCCCCCAGAAATGAAAGGCCAAGCAGGCTAAGGCTAAGATTTTAATTATTTCAATGGAGTTGTAACTGCTAAGAAGGCAAGTTTTCCTGCCAATAAAAATCCCCTTTCTGCTTAAGTGAAGGGAGCCAGGAAGCTTAGTTGATATATAGATAAGCTTTAATGCAAAAATCATGGCACCTGGCATGGTACTGTTGGGTGCTATCAGTTGCTTGTACAGCTGTTTACGTAGTTTTAAGGGGTGAATTTTAAAGTATTTTTCTCTTTCTTTTTTCTTTTTTTTTTTTTGGAAGAATATATATATATATATAAAATATAAGCATATCATTGCAGTCTGATCCATTATACATGATAAATACCTGATACATGATGTCAACTAGTTCCTTTTCTCATGTTGTGTGGATTAATGACCAGCCATGCTGCTATCTATCTCCAGCATAATCTAGATGTTGAGGTCACACCAAGCTGCTTAATAAAAGTGCTTTCTCTGTAAGTACAGATCAGCTTTTCCTATCACCCTGTACATGCTCTCTCTTTCCCTCTCTCTCTCACTTTCTCTGCCTTGCTCGCTGTCACTCTCGCCCCTGCTGTAATCCTCACAATGAATGTCTTTTACCTAAACTGCAGTGTCAGGAGTAACACTGTACTTCACAGTCTGAGTGAATGTGGGACTTAGGCGTACCAGTTAGTGGACAGGAACAGAGTTGATAGATACATCCCCGGGCACCTGAGCCACCGGCAGGACTGTGTAGTCGTGCAGTTTAGTGGGTGTATTAATCAGGTTTGAACACATATCAACCTTTGACAAGTATGGGTGAATATTTGCTGCGCATATAAGAGGTGGTTGAATTAACAGGAGGCCTGAATACAAATCTATAGAACTCTGAAACATCAACACTGCATTAATTATTAAGATCAATATTTAATTACTAACTGGTTGCAACAACTCAATGGTCAATTTGTAGGCCACATTTGTGAGAGTAGTGCAATGGATTGCATCACTGATCATTTGGACACTAATGTAATATATATGTATGTGTCAGATAGGATCTGATATATATTAGACAGTCAAATGATTGTTTCTTTGTTGAGTGACTGTTTAATAATTTAATGACTACTAACAATCCTAGCAGTAGTGCTACTGTCATCGAGTAAGAATAAAAGTAATTGGGCTAAACTGGTCTCATCCTCAGTACTTCTATTGTTTTCCCCCTTAAAAAAAACAACATCTGAACAGTTTCTGTTGCAGTTTTGACATACCATTAATGCGACCTGGCCCTGTGCACTCACGTATTCGAAGTGACAGGCTCTGCCTTGAAGCATGAAGCCTTTGACCATGAGAAACAGCTTTTCTTTCATTTTTTATAAAGGTGGTAACATTGTTAAGTCTGAGCATAAAACCTATTGGTTGTCACCAGACTGTTGCTACAGAGATTAGTGTAAAGTTGAACCTTCCTCAACTGCACTAACATCATACTGACCGAATATTGAGTCTTGAGTCACCCAGATGTGATTTCATGGTTCTATTGAGAATGGATGGCATCTTGTAGCACCAACAGTTGGGGTGAGGCTTAATGTGTACATAAAATGTAGGCAGTGTTCGGATTACATATACCAAAAACACTAAATGGTCATTTCCAGCAAACTTTTCCACCAGCATAGTGAACGTTGCAGGTAGCATTTAATGGTCAGGTAATGGTCTGTAATGTCAGAGTGTCTACTAGGGATGAGCGAGTACACCACTATCCGTATCTGTTCAACCATCTACATTATCTGTATCCGTGTTCGTACTCGGAAGGGGCGGTACTTAAAACAGAAGTGGGCGTGGTTTATACAAAAGTTGTATTTTTAAGCCTGAAATTGATATGGGTTGGTCAGAAGTTGCTATATTTTTTGTAAGCCTCAATATATTTTTATTTAAAGCTTTACGTGTATTACATCAAGGTAAGAAGAGCGAGACTGGAAAAAACCTGACCCGGTGAAGAAACCGGGAAACCGAGAATGAGAAACGTGACGCGGCCTGCATGCAGCCCTGTCTCGTCACACAAGCAAGTTTTTAAGTTTTCAAGTTTTTACCCCATAATCACATAAAGACGGGTAGAATTGAAACATTTGGGTAATAAAAAGCTATTTTAAAATGATGATGTGGTAGTGTGGATGTAGCGTAACTTTTTATCGCTTTCAGGTTAAATGATGATCTTACCGGGGGACTCGATCAGGTAGTTGTAAATATCGATGTATGTCACCTCTGGCCATTCAGTGGGATCATTTCTCCATGAAAATGAAGGCTGGCAGAGCCAGAGATGTGAGTTTTTCATTGTACCATCTTTCTCTGGTACAGCTAGCGTGTTAAAATAATCATCTGACATGTTGAAATAATATTTTAAGCTAAGTACTGGACCGTTTTTTTTTTACTGTGCCACCGATTGTTTTCCCCTCCGGTGGGCGTGGCTTTCAGAGTATGACGCGTTGCGCTCTGTCCTATCACAGGACGCCCTGAGGAGGATTTTCCTTCAGCCCAGCACGGATATTGACTCGTATTACTCGTATGGTACTCGTACTCGTCAAAATTGCTATATTCGTGCCGGATACTCGTTTCAGTCAAGTATCCAGCTCAACCCTAGCGTCTACAGACTTTGCCTGTGATTCATATAATCACATGTACTGGGTCACTCATGTCCAACACCCCAACTGATTGTAATTACCCTCTGAAAGGTCTTCTGCCGCCTTCTGCAGCTTGATGGTTGCTACACAATAGTAAAGCTTCTTAGGCTCACTTCATAAAACTCTCTCGTCACTCTAACACAGCCATGAAATTCAAATGTATTAAATAATTTTTCATCAGCGTTCTTAATTCCTGCACGCATGTAAACTTCATATGAAATTTTGTTTCCAGGCATTTTGAATGGATTGTAGACTCAAGAGGGAGAGAGTTGCTTCACAGCTTTATTATTTTGTATCCTATGTAGTCTAAAACAAACACAGAGACAGTATTATGGGCCCAATATTTGTTTTTCTGTAATGCTGTTTAAATAAGATGGTTTTGATAAAAATTCAGCTGGCTAGTTGCCCAAGCCAGAGAAATGTGTCTTGTAATCTCTCCACATAAAAACTCATCATACAAACAGCAGGAACTTCATTATGAAGCCTTCAGCTCAGATACACTGTAACCAAATGCAATTCTGGTCTACACAGGCTGTTTATAATACTTAAAATTTTATTAATTTGCATACAGATTTCCTCATCTGATCTTTGTGAACTGTGCTCTCAGAGTAGACTGACTGAAACATGAAATTAAGACTTTCATCTCTTTTCATCTCTTCGACAACAGTGCAGAGTTTGGACTGGTGGCGAAAAACAATGTAAGTGAGAATAGCAAGTCTGGATGATGATAACTAAAAAGAATCGGGAAATCTGGCTGCAGTATGCCTAAGACAAAGAAACAGATGTGTATGCATGAGTAATTTCCTGAAGGAAAGTGTTAGCGCGATGCAGAAGTTGAGACGTAACCTTTCACCTGCGAGCGTGGGAGGCCCAGCCCATGCTGCCCTTCTCCACAAGCTCCACCTGACCTCTCGGAATAAGACAAAAAAGTGGTTGCTATGGTACCAAGAAGAATTTCAATGATATGCTTGGAGGCATTGCTAGAGAAAACTGTTTAATGCTGCCAACGGATGCACCATATCACTAATGCCTACATCGAAACAGAGTATTTGGAGAGGTAAGAGTGATTGGAACAACGCTTAGTTTTAAGTTGTGTCCACGTGTTGGTGAATGATATGTATTTATAGATATTGACCAAAATACCAAAGGAATATCCAAGCATTCCTATGTATCGATTACTACAAATATATCCCAAAAAATCTACGAGTTTAAAGTTTCATTTGTTGTCTTTTTTTTTTTCTTTTCTTTTTTTTGACTGGAATCGGTCAGTTCAGGCAAACTATTAATTGTTAATATACCGCGGAGAGGATATTTGCCATGGTGCTTATGGAGAACAATGAAAGAATTTTGTCAGCGTAATCTATTCAAAAATTTTTTTTGATCCTGTACTGAGATACTAATCGAAGCTACTCATCTCCCCAGTCTCCGGGTGTTTCCATTGAGAGATCGTGCGGAGCGCTGCAGTGTATCGAAGGAGGTCGTTTCACCGATTCTGCGGTTATTTTTAACCCTCCCCTGTGTGCAGGTCTAATCAGAACAGGATGTTCCTCGTCAAATTAACCAGGAAATATATTTTCATGAAATGACACTGGATCTGTACATACACCCGACCATGATGTAGCAGAGTAAGGTCAATTACATATGAGGGTTACATATGAGGGCCCATCAAATCAGGGTTCAGTTCCACAATTTCTCCACTAATTTCTCCTCTAATGGCACCGAATTAAAAGAGGTTAATGTTATTACTTGCTTCATAATGAGGCAATAGCCCAAATACAAAGTTTTATTTGAAACTGATGAAAAGTCTATTACCACTTAATTATGTCTCCCTTTTTACTGAAACCAGGAAATGTCAGTAACATTTATTTTCTGTGATGATGATGATGTCAAGATGTCGGAGCTAAATGCTTTCTTGTTGTTTAAAAAATTATTAGTTGGAGGGAAAACGGCATCTCCCAAGTGAAACTGATTTCAGTGAAAGTGTGAATTATTGACATAACTAAAGTTTGATTTTTAATTACAGACAGCCTAAAAGCTTTTTCTTTCCATTATCTCGCTGTAATTCTGCAGTAACTGTCAGACTGCACAGCCACGGTTCGTGCTCACCTGCACATTTCACATTTCCCTTTTTTGCAACATTTGCACTACAACAGGATTGGCATTTCTAACACAATTCTGTCACACAGGTTAATGCATGCTAATGAAAGTTATGTAAGCTTATTAAATTACCATAATAAAGTAAGTTCAGCACTTCTGTTTAATATGACAGCTGCAGTTATTTATTTCCCTTAAAATTTTAGCAAACCAGGCGACATATCAGAAAACATGAAGTTTGGTTAGAACAGAACAGAACAGAACTCACATCAGCTGCTTTCCAGCTACAGCTACAGCTGAAATATTCTTCGGTGTAATATCTTAGTGATTATGGTCCCTGTGACTGCAGCATATTAGTTTTAAAAAGTTTGAATTTATATAACCTAAACTGATCCCTCTAAATGTTTGTCACAGGGCTCTGATTACAGATCACTGACGGATTCACATTTTTAAATTGTTTCAGGTGACTCTCATACATTTTTGGGGAATGAAGTAGGAAGATAATCACATTTCAGGAACATGCACCTCCCAACTAACTGTCTGGTACTTACACAGGTTAAGAGAGTTTCATAAATCCAACTACTGCACTGTACTGTAAGCCTCACTTTTAGGAATTTGTATGGAGATAATTGTTCATGTGTAAAGTTCAGCCTCCCTGCTGGTGTCTTTTTTTCCTCCTTTCCTCTCCCCTGTTATAAGTCAATTTTCCATTTTTGTGAAGTAAAGAGGAATTTAGCTTGTCAGCAGTTTAAAGAGCGAATTTCTCCATGTTCAAAGTTATTCTGCAACAAGTGACAATTAGAAAGTCACTCCAGCTGTGATGAGCTTCTTCAGATCTCATCTAAATTTCACAGTGGCACGTTGCATAATATCTCTAAACACAGTGGATTTTCTCCTTGGGTCGATAAGAGATTGACTGCATAATGACCACGAAAGCCTTATTGGGTCGATGGTATTCAGCACTTCAACACTTCAGGCCCATTTTTTTCCCCACATATTCACACCCTGAAATGTGATATGCCTGTTGGTAGTGCCATCCAAGATACTCCACATTAAGCAAAACTTCATAAGTATTGTTTCAATAGCATACTGCCCTTAAGCAGCAAATGGAATTGGAGCTCCCTGTGCATGACACCACATGACATCTTCCAGAGGAAAAGGAGATGGAACGTAATGAAATGAGATTCAGCCAGCACACAAAACACCACAGCTATTATTTTTGTGGCTGTGCAACAGAGAAAGAAGTCAGAGTACGTTTTCCATCTGTTCCATGCCCATGGTTCTCAGGTTATTGGCTGGTGTGTGCTCTTTACTTTTTTTCAGCCGCTATCTGAATCCCACACCAACCTTATTTTCTTCTCTATCCACTCCTTTGTTGTTACTTTCCCCTGACATATCCCATCTTTGCATATTTCCTCTCACCTTCCTCTTTCTGTCTCTCCATCCTCTTCTCTTTTGGGGGTGACAGTGTGGAAAGATGATGAATCACACTGTATGTGACAGTCTGACATTTGACTGAATGGGATGTGGTTAATATGGTGCCTGCTGACAGCGCTGTGGAAATCATTAACAGTGGAGGAGCACTGAGACACAGCTACGCTTTGGCCCAGCCACCCTCACTCACTCTGCTGATAGAGTGTGTGTCTGCGTAGCGAGAGCATATGTTCACTTGTGAGGGTGTGTGTGTGCGTGCGTGTGCTCATATTTTTGTGTATACAGATTTTTCCCAAGATGTCAAAGGTCAACAGAATAAGCTGCCTCCCTTTGGTTCTGCCTACACGTATCAACCTTGCTCTTACAGCTGCTCCTTCAAGTGATCTTCATCACTGTGGGGGCCAAACAGCTTTGCCAGATGAACTCAAGCGATCCAAACTCACAGACCTAACATTATGTAATAAGTTATTGTAAAAAAAGGTGGATAACTTTCGAAGCTCCTTAGTTGAAATTGTATTCAACATAATTAACATTTACAATGCTTGCATGCCAAAATCACACTTCTTCTGCTTCTCTCTTTCTTATTTGCGTTTGCAAATATTCACCTTTATTTTAGTTATTCATGAATAAATCATTAATTGGAAACAAACAAAAAAACCCCCAATTTTTTTACCCAAAGATTATCTTAATTAAAATGAATTATTTAAAACAATCGTACAGAAAACTAGTCTCGTAATATTTATTTAGCTGTTGTGGATTTTGTGTAATTGTCTGTTATCACATCTGTGCGGATTCTTACATATAAATACACAGAAATATTTCTACATGTGAGTGTATATATGCGGGCGTTGCGGGGTGTGCTCCAACTGTGATTTTCCCCTGTGTGTGAGTAAAAGCATATGGTGAGTCAGTGTGTAGGAGTTGAGCGTCAGTGTGTCTGTGGGAGGAGGGAGAGTGGATAGGTGGTGACAGAGCGGAGAGAGGATTCAGGTTGTGCACCAATAGGTGGCACTCTACCCTTTTGTGATTGGCTATGGTGACCCAGACTCAGACAAGTCTGGAAGCACATGCTTTTGCATCCCAGCGGAACAGGAAGTTGGAAGATAAAACTTTTTATTTTTCCAGCTCTTTGGTTATTTCTGCCTGCTGGCTGCTCTTAGAGTGGAGGAATGAAAGCAAAGTGGGAGGAGAGAATGATGAGGGGACGGAGCCGGGGGGGTTACACTATTATGGATGTATGAATAGAGTGTTAAAATTGCTGAGGTTAAAGGCACACTTTTCTTTGGGGCTGTGTCCTCATGACAAAGAGCTTTATCTTACCCAGGGCATGCATCGCCTGCATATATGCTGATGTACATCTATAGCAGTGTGAAAATTGATTGAATGCTAGAATTATTGGGAGTAAAGGCGTCAAATTTAGTGCAATACAGCATTTGTGTGGGAAAAAGCATTATCATTTAAAATGCCTTAAAGAAGCAAATGAAGCTGGTTGTGTAGTCAATTCTTTTTGAATATACAGTACGCTGCAATAACTAGACAGAAATGTGATTTTTTTGTTTGGCATGTCATCCAAACATGCCACAAAACAAAAAAAGGCGGCAATGGTTATAAACTAAATAACCTCCTAACAAGGCTTTCAAAGATTTCAAATGCACAGTCTTAAAACAAAGACCATATCCGAGTGTTACTTTAATAGGTTTCTCTCATTGCACTGTGTTTTTTTATGGGGGAAAAAAAAAAAAAACAACTTAATGAGAGAACTGTATATACAGAATCTGGCTTTATTGAACAGAGTTATATACAGTCCTGTGGGGAAATTAGCAGGAGTGAGTAGGAGTTAGTTTATTAACAGGGGACAAAATACCTGAATATGCAAATAATGTTTTCTGTTGCAATAAAAATGGGTCATCCTCATAAATGACAATGAAAACTAATGGAGAGCAATGTGAACAAGAAAACTTACAGAAATACTTAATTATATTCACAAAATATATACATAGAATCACAATGTGAAGCATTCATTGTCTTCTAAATTCTGTCCACAAAAGACAGGCAAGAGACAGTGTAGAAATGAAAAAAAAAAAAAAAAGTGAGAAAGAAAAGATAGCTAACTAGCTAAATGAAGGAATTGATAAAGCTCATGCCTGAGGAGCAAAATGAAATGAATAAAGGGCAGTTTATGGTCGCAGTCACCATAGAAATAGAATACTATATTCTATGGAGTTCACTACCGTCTACATTCAACAACCCTAACACGCACATAAAGGGTCAAAGGTCATGCAAGTGTGGTTCTCCCGATGGTGCACTGGAGCTGAGCAGCTAGGCTGGGGGTCAGAGGGCAGATCAATCGGGTCACTGATAAAAGCAAATGAGCTCAGGCATACAAAAAAAAAAAGTGCGCGCACACACACACACGCCCCCCATCACAGTTTATTTCTGTTTGTTTGAGATGTATTCTACAGAAACATGCTCAGTCACTGCTGAAGGTGGGGACTCGTCTGTTTTCTGAGGCTCCGCCGGGGTTGAGCCAGCAGTTCTGTAGCAGTCTGAGTCCACTGGTAGTCAGGTTTGTCCCCACAACAGAGGCTGACGCACAGGGCAATAAAGGCTGAGATGCCCTGTCTCTTCAGCCTCCGCCTCACAGACAGGGGAGACGAGGGTGATGAATGAATTAGAGAAAACAGGACGGCGCAAAGACAGTTCATACAGTCTGACACCATTGTTTTTTTAGTCCTCCCCAGTGTACACATGGGGGAAGAAAAAACAAAACAACGAAAACATGCAACAACAGGCCTCGACATGGATGACTTTAAGTCCACAACTGGAAACAGTAGGCCGTAGTTCCATATCATTCCAACTAAAAACAGATTTAAAACGCACAGTCGTGTATCCAACTCTCGCATATTTAGACTTTAATTTTTAACCATGACCATGATCTTCCCTGAACCTTAACAGAGATTTTTAGTAGCCTAAACATAACTTTGCCTTAGTTACACCATAGCTGCCATGCACAGATATAGTAGAAAGTGACAATTTAAAATCCTTGGCACTGGATGTGATCTGAGTTTTTACAGAACTGTCCAATACTGAGGTTCTTGTTTGTAACATCAGGATATGGTTATCAGAAATGGATCCCAACCTTGCAGGTCCAACCAGAGTCTATATTGCATTTTTTATTGTATTGCATATTTTAATTCTTAAAAAAGAACAAATGTTTGGGATGAGAGTTTTAAATCATGCATCATTGATTTACTATGTCAGTGTTACTGAGCTGAGTGCTACCATGCTGGTCAATTCACAAATCAAAGTGCTCCTACGAAGTACACATAATTGCAACTAAGGAAGAGCTTCTTTCCCAAGTGAAATGAAAAGAAATAAAATCATAATACAATATTAAAGAACCATGTTAGGTCTTGAGCAGTACCTTTTGAAGTTGGGGCCCTCAGTATGTGCAAGAGTGAACAAGAACACAGAAGTACACAGGACTACAGTTTGGGAAACAATTGAAATCAAAATCAAATATCAACAACCAGGGGGTGTATGCAGTTTCAAAACTACTATAATCTTTTTGGCACACCGTGCAGCCTGTTCATTGCGGGATGTGCCTGTGTTCATAAGAGGCACCTTCTCATGGATGATGGATGTCATGAGGAGGAAAACAGACATCAGCTTATATTTAGACACCACATGGCTTTAACATGTCACCCTCTCTACTTAATTGGAAATGGTGCATAATCGTATGAAAATCCATCCAAGTGGATTATTAATGAATATGTTTTGGCATTTCATATAATTGATGATGATAGGTTTAGCTTTCTATTTTTTGCTGCTTTTTTTAATGAAACCAGAGCAGTGAGCTCAGAAATAATTTGCAACCAGAGTAGAAATTAATTGACTTCATTTAGAATGACATTAAATCTTTTTTTTTTTTTTTTTTTTTTTTTTAAATATTAGTATATAAAGGCCTAAATATTCGCTGGGGATGCATGAAGACCTTTGTGTATAAGGTTATAGCTGGTGTATGTGGAATGATTGTATTCTTTCATTTATGTTGTTGGTTGGGCTGTGAGATATTTGAATTCATTGTGTGATGATATAAATATGCGTATTGTTTCTGGATGTACTCTATTGTTTATTTTGTGGCATAAGTCACAATCCTGATGGCATGGATAGACGTAGAAAATTTGCATGAGGATGATATAAACTAACGTGGGGGGGTGGACATGACAAAGAAAGAGGTAATTCTGCACAGGAGATCAGTTCTCTCCTGGAAAGAAGTAGTATTGGTTTGGCTTGATGTTTTTGGCCATGTTCACATGACCTGCACTAGTTTTACTTTGGTTGCAAATATATAGTTTTACCAATATTTACAAGTGTTAGTCACGTGTCATTTACTATTAGATATTAGTTCACTGTTTCTAGAATAGCTGTGAAAATACTGCTAAGGTAGTTAGCCCAAAGAAACATTCTGTGACTGTCTTATGGGCAGTTGGTTTCTCATTACGGGACAGAGTAACTGGGACCTACAACATGAGTTAGGTCAGACATGAGCTCATGTTTAGATTTGAGAGGGTCCATGTACAGATCCTGGGTTTATAGATGCCTGCTCAGAGGTTTCAGGAATGTGGGGTGGCCTTACTGGTTAACTTGTTGAATTTATTACTCATCAAGATTTTCATATAAGCAGGCTCAATTGAAAATTTGTGGGTGCCTTTATTTGTAGTGTATATAATTTCATATATATAACATTTATTCATTAAATTTACAGAAAATCTACCATATCATGACACACATCGTTAGCTTTATATGAAATTACTTTATGGGAATATAAGCTTTATTAAACGATTTCATACTATATATGAAATCTTGCACTGATCTTTCATAGTTTTTTCATAGTTTACTGTCTACAGAATATTTTGAAGAAAAAAATCCCGTAATTGTGAAAATAATGGGGGGAAAAAGTGTAAGTCACGTGCATATCTCGGGTTGTGTATGTGTTTATATATATGTACGCATTTCTCCATCAAGTGATATGAACGTAACACTGAATAATCAACCAGGCCAATGTATCTGTGGAGCAGACCATAAAAACGCTTTGAAGATTTTCTGTCACATCCTCTGTACTCCATCAGTGGAGGGAAATTAAGCCAATGAAGCAAAAAATAGAGTGTTGTGGGGAGAAAGATGAAGAGTGGAAAGAGGAAGTAGAGTCAGTCACACTGGATCCACCGAACGCAATGGTTACTGCCACTCCCTCAAGTGAAATGACTAAATATCGAGGGACGGATGTGTCTTTTCAAATACCTTTGCAAATTTGCCCTCGTGTGAAAAATTAAAACAGAAATGAATGAGTAAAACAAAGTAGTGGCTCTGCCTCGGGTCTGCAGCCTAACTAATTTAGCTGTTAAATATCTCAGAGGACGGGCACTGAAAAAAAGTGCCATGACATCTGTTTTTTTTTTTTTTCTTAAATAGTGGGGAAAAGAAATAAAGAAATAATAGAGCGAGAGAGATGTAGTACCTGTCTGAAATGGATCCAGATCCTGGTGCACAGACGGTGTGAGCTCCTGGGTCAAGTTGGCAATAGGAGCTGGTGCATCTGCTTTCAAAAGACTCACTTTCCAAGGGAGTACTTAAAAAGAAATACAATGCACTGAGGCGGCATAAAAGAGTGCTTGGCAAGCGTCTGTTTTCTATTCATTGTGTATGTATAGGTGCGTGTGTGTCTGTGAAAGTGTAGAAAAGTGTATGTGTGTGAATGTGATTTCCAGGACGACAAACTCTCAGTTTAGATGGCGTCCCTGTAAGACAAAAAGAGAAAGGAAGGCAGAATTAGTGAGAAATGGTAGCTGTGTACGCACTGACAGGAAGAGAAAGAGGAGCACCCTGACATATGGCCTCAAGCAAATAAAGAAGTATGGGTCATATTTTATCATATTCAAACATACACATGTATACATAGAGACACCTACACATCTGTCCACAAAGGAACATCGGTATGATGTAACAGTAAAGCTCCTGTTCAGTCTTCAGCTATGAAAGCTGGCATCAATTCCAGGCTGAATTTAAAACCTGAATTTACTCATTCCCTGGCTGCCAGTGGTGTTCACAAAGACCTTGTGAAACTTGTCTGGGAACATCTGCCAGGTAATTCACACATCCACCTCTGCCTGTGTTAAAGCAGGATACACTTTTGACAGCACTGAGAGCCATTTTCAGCCACAGAACTTACATAGCTCCTGGCAAAAAAAGAAAGAAAAAAGAAAAAGGAATAAATAAATAAAAATTTCCAGTTGTGTTCTGTTTGTGGCTGGTGAGTAGGTGTGGAGGCAGTGGGTGACAGAGTGGGCACTGTGTGTCCAATGTGCTTTAAAGGGCAATCATGAGGCCACAAGAATGGCAACTTGATTGATTTATTAGATATATGAAGTCAAGGAAGCATTTATAACATGCAGAATGTGAGAAAAGGTGTGGACTGACTGGACTGTGTGAGTGTTTGGACACTTCAGATGAGGAGTGAGCACCCTGGTCACATGTTAAATATCGTACATCGATTGAGGCAGACACTAAAATTATGCGATTACATTGGTACAAATTAACTTGCTTGGTTTAAATTAACCATTTAAACAGCTTCCATACGAATGTGCATCCGTCTCAATGTGCAGTGACAAAATATTCCTCAAACATCACACTTCAGTCTAAACAGAATATAAAATAACAAAATAAATTTCATAGCCTCATAGTAGTTTGAATATATTGTGCTTAAAGTGATAGAATCAAAGTCATCATTCGGATAGTAGGAGTAGGATAATACAGACATATGAAAGTAAGCGCTTAAAAAAAATTACTGACCAGATCTTTTACAAGAGCTGGTTGACCTGAACTATTGGACGTAACTGGAGACAGAATATGAAAGAACAACTGTTCAATTTCATTGTTTGCCGTTTTATTTGTCCTGTGTCACTAAATCCTAAAAAATCCCTTTCAAGCGAAACCAAATTTCTGCAGCTTTCTCTGCTGCTGTGTAATAAACTATGTAAATACCAATCTTTTGAGAGCAATAAGTCAGAATTGTACCCAGTGTGACTTGAGGAGAGTCCCTTGCTCTGGATGGCCCATGAATCTGACAGCAGACTCATTTTGGCTCTTGCAGTGACTTAACTTGTGACCCTTCTGGTGAAGGGACCATTTCTCTTTAGGCGAGGTTGCCCTGCCACATTTCCTGCATTTGCCAAAGTAAACAAATAGCCAACATGCATCTGCACAGTGGATAAAGAAGACTAATAGAGAGCACATTCCTACAGGGACAAGATTTCCCTTTGCTACGATATGGTTGGATGATTAATGCTGAGTAGATGAGGTAGAGGTTGAGTAGATGTTGGCCTGTCCTGACTCATGAAAGTGGAGGCAGGGCACAGTTAATTCAGCATGGGAGAGAGAAATGAGGGGGCATAGAGTGGCAGGAAGGGGGTAAAAGAGAAAATGTTTCTGAGAGAGTGACACGGAGAGAAAGTAATTTAGTGGTGGGGACAGTCCGGAAGACAGAAACAGTCTGTAGTCAGGAACATCGATTCATTTTCTTGTGTGATAACAATTTGTCTTACACAGATGTTGTATTTGTATGTCAGCATGTTTTTTGCTTGAGTGCGCGCACACATCTCCAAATAAATGCAGGTGGATGTGTGTCAAAGGGTTTCATGCAGACACACACAGACAAGGTGACAAAGGTAGATGTAGCAATTCCCAGAAGGCAACACAGAGAAATATGATAGATTTGGGGGATTGCTGTTTATATTGGTCTTCACTTCCTGACCGATTGGCCTTTAATTGAATGATCATTACACAAAAGTTATGGCTGCGGCCCTGCAGTTGAAAATAGGAATTGGAGTTGGAAACAGCATTTAGCGGTTTTGATTTATGAGCAACATCGGGGAAGTTGTTTTTCAAGCGAGGCACTCTGATGGGCAATAAAGAGGAGCATGGCTTATCCCCTGCTGCACCTACTGTAACACACATACACCCATCAGCCTGACATCCAGCCAGAAACCAGTCAGCCAACCAGCTGGGGCCCTTCATGGAAGGAAATGTTTTCAGCAAATTTGTTTCCTTCATGTCTCACCCTGAATGGCGCTATTCATTAAAATAGCCTCCAGTCAGTAGGCACTGCTGCCATGGCACATTTATACACTTGTATGCCTGTATCCTCACAGAAGTAGACACACACCCGCGTGCACACACACAAATCCACCTGCACACACACACACACAGACACTCTTTTTTTCTGGGCCAGCTCATTTTTGCTGGAGATTCTCCTATAATGGAATGAAAGCTACAAAAAGAGAGAAAGAGTGTGTCGCATGAACTGCTACGCGTTTTCAGTTAGAAGCAACGGAAGCTGTATAGTTATTTCTCTGGAGTGAACAGGACTACATGCTTTTATTTACTGGTTTTGATATTTGGATTAGGGTGGCGCTAACTCAGAATGAAGGGGTCACTTGTAGGGGTGGTCTGGGTATAAAAACAGCAAAGAAATGTGATGTTGAAGTGGCAAGCATTGTACAATGGATGATGATTCAGCTTTGGGGGATATCACTAAACAGGAACACTTTCTTTTTCACGAGTGGCTTCAATGACTGTTGAGCCTCACAGTTCAATCACACGCATGTTACTCTGTCTAAATACTTTTCTACATGGTGTCATTTATATTTGAACTTCTTCTGGCCTGATCTCAAGTCTCACATCAATAAGTTTTGGTGATTTTTCGCAAGATTCTAGCAAAAAAAGGGAAATTCCTCCTCAAACCCAGAAGATTTTGTGATACACCCAAAGCTCTTTCACTCATTGTTCGCTGATGCCGCCTTATCCAATCATATCATTGACTGGTTGCAGTAAGACTGGAATAGATTAATTATACAACAATACATCTTCTGTATGAGTCAAGTTTATATATGCAAATTATATTTTGTCACAATATATGTGAATGAAAGACTCGTATCTGGTGGTCTGGTTGTAAAATTTAGCAGTTGGGGCATTGCATCAGTTGGCCAGATGTAATTCCCTTGAGTATAGATTTGGTTAAAGACAATTGACTCAGTTTTATCAGCACTGTATATAAAAATGACTTTGATGTAGCTGTTGGATTCTTCAGCTGGTTCGTTCGCATCCATTTTGTGGGTTAAAATGACCACAGCTGTAAATTCTACCATCACCACCATCTGGAAGGCTCTTACTTGGTGACAGGTTCCTTTCACGCTTGACATCTTGACTTTTACAGCCAAGGTAAATATGAGCATGATCAGTCTTGTTCTTAGGTGTCGCTGTGCTAACACACACACACATAACATAACTAGTTATCTGCTCTGGGGCACTGCGGGTGGTATCACATCCTCTTTCCTTTCATCACTCCCCCCAGTCACTGTTCTTGCTCAGTCATATATTGCACGTATGTGTGGATATCGTCATATTTTGCACACATACACATTAATACACAGACAAAACACAATCATTCTATATTTCATCTCTTCTCCTCTAATTCCCATTGATTCCCAGTGCCTCAAGGCCACCACTCTGCTGCTTCCCTACAAGTTATTTGTCAGGATCTACGTCTCACTTACAGTCCCTATCAATTAATAGAAACAGTTAAGAGAGTGTCACTAAGAGGGTTAGTCACACAGAGCTATCCCGATGCCTGCCAACACTGTCATGTCATCTGACTTGTCTGAGTTTGGGCCTTGGGCCGTTTCCCTTTTTAGAAAAAGAACAGCACAGAGAATGAAAGAGGCTGATCCCACAGAGTTGAAAAACCTCAGGAGTGATGATGCACGCAGATTGTATGCACATAAATGCACAACAGGGCGTATGCATCTGTTGAGAGCATGATTGTGACACACACAAACTTACTTACATACACACACACACACACTTCTGTTACAGCATCTAACCCTGAGTAGAAGTAACATATGAGATGTAGCTCTTGAGGTCATCAAAATCGTGCAGCGTGATTTTATCTGTTGACAGACATATTGCTTCAGCTATAACAATGCCATGAGGACTGCTCTCAATAAGAACTGTGAGCCATGTATATCTCAGTTTATCAAATACATATGCAAAACACGAGCTGCGAAAATTAGATTAATGCTCCTTTTAGTCTCCACAATTCACCTTGAAAGCCACAATAGCTGCTCTGTTATTTTGCTCATTCAGCCGATGTTCTTTTGGTGTCTTGATTAATATCATACACCAGATCACAGATATGCTCTAGGATAATTTAAAGACAGAATGGGGGCAACATGGCAGGGAAGTGATCAGCTCCGTCACCTCACAGCAACAGGTGCTCAGGCTTCATCTCACAGTCCAAAAACAAGCAGATTTAGATGACTTTAAAGTGATCATTTGTGTAAAAATGAGCATGAATGGATATCAGTGATAGACTTTGCCTTCGTATGTACTAAAAAAACATGTTATCATTCAATCTCAAACCTCATGTTCACCACGTTCACGTATGAGCACATGTATGTGCATATGCGCATAAACTCTGTGTTCAGGATGGAGGACTTGTGCTTAATTGTTGATATTGAGTGAACTTTTTAACACCATCAAAAGATCAACTGTATGACAGCTTTGTGTTAGCATACAGACAGAGTCTGTCAGATTCTGCCAACATCAAACCCATCTTTGGTTTCATGTTTCGTCAGGAGAAAGCCAGCTTTAAACCGGTCACCTTAATCATTCAACCACTCTGGTCCAAGCTAGAGTATCTCAAATATTGGTTTCATATTTTTTTGTGACATGGTTTTTGACCAAATACCTCCGAAAAAATGTTAGCTATTCATGAGGTTTGCTGTAGATTAAATAAATATCATATTGCTGCGCTCAAATGGCATCGATTGTAAACAAGACATTCTCAGTTCTCAAACTACCACAGTGCCTCAGCACAGACAGTTCCAGACATATATATATATATATACACATATATATACACACATATATACACACACACACATATATATATATATATATATATATACATTTTTTTTTTTTCCTCCTACCAACATTTATGGCATATTTCACTGTGTATAGAAAGCAGACACCTACAGGCTGTCAGTATCGGAACCCGCTGGCTCTTTTGAGTGCCAGAAACTCAACATTGTAATGTTGAGTGTCTGGCACTCAAATATTGAATGACAAACATGGAGCCTGCCACTGTTGCCTGGTGGTCTTGTTATGAAGTGTGGGATCTCTCAGCCCTGCTGCCACATTTGTAAAAAGTGTATGGTAAATTATTATAGCTGAGAGCTTTGTGTGGCTACTGAATAATATAAAATCTCTGGCTGGTTAACAAAAAGACATGGATACATATACATAGCTTACTGTACTTTCCCATAAAAGCCCTATGACACATACACAATCTTACATAAGAACACAAAGGAATAGCTGTACAACTGTACTGTACTATCTTTGAGAAGGATCTGAACCTTGTCATGAGCGGTTTGCTGACTAATTATAACGTTTTATTATAGATGCAATGAACAGTCTAATATATAGAGTGTAACATGAGGGGTTTTTGCCTCAAAGTTATAATAAAAAAACTATCATACCATATGCTCAGTGATTACCTTCATGTCTGCCTCTGTGTGTACAATTCATTTCTACTGCAGGAACAAGCTTTCATTTATTCTAAAAAAACATTAATTTTACAGCAAGGTAAATCTGATGTTGATTGAGCTCAGTGTCAAAGTGTAGTTGTTTTTGTTTTTATTCTGGCCAATGCGGGCACCTTTGGGATTTTTAGTTATGAGTTCTAATGTAATGCTTATGGTGGTGGGAATAGTGTTATCGTCACCATCATCATTATTATCTTTTTTTTTTTTTTTTATGAAGATTAATATTACTACAAGTGGTCAGAGTGATAATTGATGTTGATGTGATTTTTAAATCCCCACAGTTGTTGCTGTTAAAAATTGGATTGAGGAGTTGAGCATTATATGTTATATTATGATCAACCTACACACAAGTACAGGACATGTACAATGTGTTTTATAGCAGCCCGGATAATTCTGTGTAAGCTTTACTGTGTTTATTATATTCAGTGAGCACAAAAATAGTCGCACCATTACTCTCTGACTTATGCAATGAATGCCACCCTGTGCTCCATGTGCAACAAAACAAATGTTGGAAATATTTGTAACAGTCATGCCATCTGTTCACCTGGACATCTCCATGGTGTCCTTGGTGAGATAGACGATCCAGTAGACCAGGTTGAAGGCGCCAAACGAAAGCGGGAAGAGAATGCGGGAATATTTGTCAATGATGCTGGTGCCAGTCAGAACATTGTTGGCCGGTACAGCTGAACCCTGCTGTAGGAAGGCTTGGGCATTGACAGGTGGGTTGGGAAATGTTTTGGCAGGGCGGTCGAAGAGGGGAGCAGAGTTCATCCTCTTCTTCAGCACACTGCTGGCATCCACCTTGGAGAGGCAAAGAGGAAAATTACAGAAACTGAGAGGAAATTTACATAAAAGGGAATATTGCATGATGTAATATGGGGGTATTAATAATGAAGCCGGTGCTGGGCTGTTGTACCCTGATGTTGGTGCCATATTTGCACAGCTGTGAGTAGATCAGTGCGTGTGAGTGTGTTTCTCCGTTTCTGCAAAAACTACGTACTAGAATACCAATGAGCACCACAGTGATTAAGACCAACAAAAGAAATCAATGATGTTTTTCTCAGCCCATTTCATGAAGATTGATGCAGTTGTGGGAAGCAGGCGACACACATTAAACAAGAGACTCAGTATTTTGACACATGGTTATCGCTATGCCTCATCAACTTTCAGTAAACCAGTGTGATCTCTGCACATGCTCCCTGCTCCCGTACTTGTAAATCAGAAATAGTCTGTAAGCAAGAACAGGAACGCACATGTGGGAAATGGGTCAAAGTACAACACGTTGCCTGTAGGTAGAGTCAGAGAGTGTGACCAAAGGGGACTGAAACAGAGCGAAATCCTTTTTTAAGCCAAAAAAAGATTGTTTAAAATCTTTTATTGCCAGAAGGACCGACAGAAATAGAACTCAAATCCATTCCTTGATGGCTCAATTGATTTATAATACTGCAATACTAAAAAAACCAAACCAAAACCAAGACTTATGAGCAATTAAAGAGAAATATTATCAAAATTTTGTAAATTGTCTTCATGTTTGCAACATCTTTAACACATATTTATGACATATTTAGAAGTATGTGGGAGCAAAAACCAGTTCCAGATTCTCAAGTAAAATATTTTTTGCTGAATAATGCGCATGACAGTCAATAAATATCAACTCATAAGTTTTTGGAGACATAACAAATTGACCTGTCCAACTTGGCTGCTGTACTTACTCAGTACACAGTGTTTGTTTTTCCAAACCAGTCTTGGAGCAAAAAAACTGATCTTGCAAGATTAAGGTTGGATTTGTGAGGCTACAGGATTACATGTCCCTCTACAGGTTGAGAAACTATTACTGTTACAATCCTGAGGGGAACACTTCCAAAAGGGCCCTGTGGCCAATCTAAAAAATGACCGGATAAGTCCTGCTTCATTTCACAAAATTTGCGGTTTCATCCAACCGTGAATGCACAGTTAAATAGAGAAAATTACAGGATGTTTGTTAAAAGATTAGAGATGTTTTATTCTGGAGATGCTCATCTCAACAGCAAACTCAACCAAGGAAACGTATTAACAGCAAAAAAATCCATACAGGAAATTTTTGGGTCTCTGAGTTTGTTCCATATCTGAACTCAAGGTCCTGGGATAAAAGAAATTGTATGTACACTGTGAAACTCTGACACAGAATATCTTTCTCTGTTTCTGTTACACCATGAAACTGTAATCTCTGGTAATTCTAAAACACAGCATTTCTTCAGTCTGGTATAGATCTGATAGTTGGCAAGTGCAGAGTATGAAAAACACAGTAAAGTAAAGAGAAAAAACATGTCACACTGTGATGAAATTCTCAATTCTCTTCAGTCTTCATTAATGTCTTTCAAGTATATGAGCCCGAAAAAGGTGTAGAAAGAAATAGATAAGGTATTTAAAAGAGGAAGAGCTGATAAGGGGTGGGGGGGTGGGGGGGTGTAGCAGATGGTCATCCTGACAGTAAGATCACTCAGCAATGAATTAAAAAATATCCCCTGAATTAAAGAATCACTTCTTCCTGTTGAATTGCTGCCCATGTGTAAGATCAAGGTTCATTTAAATATTGAAGATTTAAGCTCAAAAAGGTATCCGGTCCCAAAAGTATATTTGTGTTTTGCTACAAATTGTGTCCAAAACTCCAAATAATTACAACGTTGTCCTTCTTTTCTTGCAGTAACAGATTGTGCTTTGAGTGCATGTTGCATGCACTGCCTGTGTGGAACGTGGAGCACTTTATGTACGAGCAGCTGATCCAATACTCAAGCTATTTTTGATAATGACAACAGGCTTGGTTGGCTTCTTCCTGGTCAAATCCCAGAGGGATCAGCTCCTCTTCTCTTTATCCACTGCTCTGGATTTCAACACGACGACTTTCACACTGGGAGGATGGGCACTGGCTGATGGATATGTGGATATTAAGTCAGCGTGTGAATATTCACGTGTGAGTGGGTGGTGGGGGATACATGTAAGTGTGTTTACAGTGTGTAATGCTGTATGTGTATGTGTGTGAAGTAAGGTTACAATAACTGCACACTATCAATATGTCTGGCATGGGAGTAAGTGCATGTAGGTTCATCTCTGTGGGTGTTGAGTGGGTTTACTTACGCTTGTGGATGAATATTAGGAGCTAGCGCAGATGGATATCTGTATGTAAATCTATTTTTTTATAGTAATGGATTTGAAGCTGGGAAAAAACACCATTATGTTCCATTGTTAAGGTGTAGAAAGCACAAAAAAATGAATGTGGAGTTAGAGTTAAAAATGCCAAACCCACATTTTACTGGTTTGTGTTTGTGTGTCAGACACATTCATCACATGCTGCAGCCAGTGAAAGATGAAATAAAACCGGTAAGTGTAAACACAGATGACTTATAGGTGCTAATAAAGTGTTTTATAACATCCCTTAACATGTACTGCACTGACTCCTAACATTTAGAGCAGAAAATAACATAAAAATCAACACTCTAACTTTAAATCTTTTTCTCCCATTTCTTAGTCATAAATGTTGCCATTCTAGCTTGATGAACTGAAATATAGTCACTTCAGAGCTGATAAAAATGGCCAAAAATTCTGGTGAGAACATTAATGTGTTTGCAAATCTGTGAGCGATGATAGTGAGCTCCAATTGAAACCACAAAACACATGTCCTTGGAATGAGAAAATGGTTCCCTAGGGAGAAAGTGATGTCAAAGATTAAATATTGAAATGAAAAATTTGCTTTTTATTCTACCTAACAGACAGCAGACACCTGTTGGATTATGGAAATGGCATTTAAAGTGCTGGTTGGAATGTGGAACACAACTTTTTAATGTTTTGTTTTTTTTAGTTTGTGTGTGGAATGCTGTGATCAACTAGTGCACCAGAACGCTCACACATTAGCAACAACCATACACTTTCCTGCTGAGTGAGAGTGCATCGAAGACACCATTTAAGATGTTTAATAAAACAGACATCGACTGATCATGAAGGGGGGTCCCTCAGTTTCACGCCATTAGTGAATGTAGCGATGTGCAAGAAAAGATGACTAAAATTACAAAATGGTATAAACCTACAGTTAAAAAAAAGAATGGCTTAAACGGAAGAAAATGCGTCAGGCATTAATGATGCACTATGTTTAGGTTAGAAACATGTAAACAAAAGTAAACATAAACCTGTTTCAAGTGGCAATTTTACAGTCCAGCTTGGTACATGACAATTTTAGCTGTTTTAGCTCTCTTGTCTCAGCTTAAAAAGTTGGAATTCACTGAGTCTAATTATGAGGACCAGTGCTGAAAAAGCAGAACTTACCCATTTTAATCAGGATGTTTCTTTTACCCAAGCAGTGATCAGCAAGCTGATGGTTACAGCGGTACCTGTGGCTGGGCCTATAAATAAAGTTTGCTTCTTTCTATCACTCCCTGCTTCCTTTTATTTGCTCCTACATCTCTTTTGTTTTCTGCTAATTTCCTGCCCCACGCACTGTACTGCCTACTCACACATACCACTGACAATGGAAGCAGCAGCCTCGACACTCACTGATAAACACCCCATTCTCGTTTGTGTTTACAGTTTGTACATTTGATTCATTAAATGAACCATTTAACTTGTGTTGTAGTGAAATTCCCATTCCGGTCGCGCCTTTACCTCACAGCCATAACAGGTCATAGTGTTTGAAATCGTGACTGAGGCATGGCTATTTCCATTCGCAGTGATACAACATTGTTTTTTCCCCCTTTTTCTCTGTGTAATGAAGAGTCTTCCCTCCTACATATTTGGTGAAAGCAGTCATTTTCCATGATGCATCCCTCCCACTCTCGCTCTCTCTCTCTCTTTCTCTCAGTGTCATGCATACACTCACTTACAAAAGACGAAAAGTAACCCTGCCCCCCCACCCCCCCACCCATCTCTCCGTCTTGCCTCTGAAAAATGGATTGGGTCAGCTCTCACACCCCCCACTCCATGTCATTGTAGTGGGTGCCCTCTTTCTTGTGAGTCTGTAGTGATCTGATGGATATTCCCTTAATCTATGGCTCTTACATAATCTCTGACAACATCGTTCATGGAGCCACTGGCTGTCTCCTCTTGTCACTCTCAGTGATTATCACACAGTTACAGGGCAGAAGAAAAGACTATGAGAGAGGGATGGATGGATGGATATACTGTAGATGGAGGGATGGATAAGACTTTGTTAGGGGCGTATTGTATTGTATGTATGTAAGGGGCATAATTTGCTGGAGATTACATGCGTGCCTATGTAGGTCCCTGTATACGTGATGGAGTGTGTGCTGGAGATTAAGTGTGGACGTGTGTCCTTGTGTGGGAATGAGAGGACAAGCGTGGATAAAGTGGAGAGTGTGGTGGTTCAGTGTGAATGTGGTCAGCACATTCACACTAAGAGAGAGGCAAAAAAAAAATGGGATGGCCAAGATGTACGTGTGTGTGTGTGTGTGAGTGAGTGAGTGACAGGAGGAGAGTGTGTTTTGCGTGTCAAGAGAGAACAGAGGGCTCACATGAAGAGCACAGCAGGGAGTTGGAGAGAAGGAGCAGAAGAAGATGGATAATGTTCTCTGGCTTCTCTGGGATGAGGCAGAGGATAAAAGCAAGATCATATAATGTGTGTTGTTTGCATTGCCTATGTGTAAATGCAAGAAAGCAAATGTGCACACAGGAGGGTGAAGAGACATTACAGAAGGAACTAAGGAGGAAGTCAGAAAGTCAACTGTAATTTCCTGCTCTCCATTTTAAGTCGGTGCTTTGTGGATATAAAACCATTGAAAGCGCCTCCTGGAACCACAACTTAGAGCAGTGAAACCTCTCAGCTTCACAACTGAAGCACAACCTCATTCATCAACACGTCTGAAAACCACACTTTTAGGATATTTAAATTCACAAAGTAGAGGAGAGAACAAATCATTCAGCAAACTGACTGCATGACCAAAAGCAATGAACTAAAGAGTGAAAGTGTTTGCAATATGAAATCCCAAATCTTATCAGATGAAGAAGATGAAAAAACAAAGAGATGTTTCTGTTGTATGTCCAGGAGACCTGTTTCTTACAACACAGACAGATAGTGACTAACCTGTCAACACGCACCTATCTTTAACAGCATCTATACTACATGTTTCATGTGTAAAATTAACACATATGGAGCTTGTGACAGGAATGTATTTGTGCAGTCAGACAAATACATGCAATATAAATTCGAGCATAATTCATATGCTCTTGAAGCACGGATATTTTTGTGTGTCATACAAATTGAGCAGCAAGTACAATTTAACAGAGAATGGAAACTGAAATTGTTATATGAAGGCAAAGGGTGGATTCCGACAGAAAGACTGACAGAGAGGGAGAGAAGCTTAGCAAGAGACAAAGTGAGCAGATCAAACTGCAAAGTTGAAAGGGATGATCAGTGGGAAATAGAATTAGATATATCACGAGTTGTCAGTGGCAGTTTATATATAAATTCATTTCCCAAGCTCCGTACCTAAAGATAAACTGGACATATGTTCTGTTGATTTAAAGAACTTTTTCAATAATCACAACCCTTCCTCTGTGAGCCGTAACACAGTCAAACCAAGCTTATTAATAAAGTCACACACATGCTCTTGGAATCTCTACATCCATGTTACTGGTTTCAGGGCAACCACTAATTTAATGTAAAATACTATTACTCATAGAGCCATTTCAACAAAATCTAGACAAAAAGGGTTTAGCTTCTTATCAGCCTGATCCCACTCCAGCAGGAAGCTGGTGCTCATACTAAACCACCATTTTATATCTTTATATCGATTCTTCAATGCATTTTAATGTACATGTGGTGGTACATTATTATTCTTAGAACATATGTGTGGGTGGTTAGATTTTCAGTTTACCTCAGTAGGCTTTTTGGACATTCTATGTTGTGAAGACAAAAAGCAATTTATTGTGTGTTTAAAAATCTATAGAAAACAGTTCCCAGAGAACCATACAGTTAAAATCCCCGTGTAAAGTTCTGTTGGTTTAATGCTGGGTTTAGATTTGTGTGGATGGGTTGGGGGGGAATGTATCGAGTGGAGTGAGTTAATGAGTAAGTGTAGAAGGATGTAATTATGACATCTGAGGCCTCTTGCCTTTCCTGTGAATGCAGCAGCTGCTCTGACCACTTTTTTTTTTTTAATCACTGCAGTTTATAACACAACACCAGTAATTCAACCAGAGCCGGTGACCTACAGCACAACTTCAAAACTACTGTGTTGTTTTGAGGGTAATGTGTTGCAATGCCACCTTCTAAACATTATTAGTATTAGCATAACCTTAAAAGGGATGATGGTTGAAGGATAATCTTTATCAGTCTGACACAGTTTCCCTTCTATTGAAGCTTCATCAGAATTTTTAAGCACATGGTTTTAAACCTTGTGTCAGATCACATTTACTGATGCAAACCAGCACAACAACTGAGAAAAAGACGAGGAAACTTACAGAGGAAACATCTCCATCGTTCCCTGTGGTCACAGCTGGAGCTGTTGCTGCTGTGGCCGCCGCCTCCTGGGCCGCTGCTTTCATGGCTGCCGCCTTCCGCATCTCCCGGTTGGCTTGTAGGGTGGAGAAGTAGTTCACAGCCGCAAACTCAATCAGGGCGGAGAAGACAAAGGCAAAGCAAACGGCAATGAACCAGTCCATGGCCGTCGCGTAAGAAACTTTAGGTAGGGAGTGGCGGGCGCTGATGCTGAGTGTTGTCATGGTCAAGACAGTGGTGATACCTTCAAGGGCGGAAGGAAAGGAGTTAGATTTTACATTTTATATTTTTGTGGTACTGTGATTGATTGACTTGGTTTGGTGTTTTGTGGTGATATGTTGCATTTACTATTACATTTTTAGACTTATTTGTTTCATTGTGGACAGTTGTATGATAAAATCAAACCTCATCACTCATTTCTGTGTATTAAATATGAATATACACCCAGGGGATGGTTGGCTTTGCTTTGTATTTAAACTGAAAAAGCATATAACTCCCCAAAAAGCCACAACTTTAGTCATTTAGTCTCCTGAACATGATTCTTAATGTGTCACAATGTTAATTATTATATGGACAATGCTTGTTCATATTCATATGTACTTGAGCCTTTTATACTCCATGTTCTCTCAGATAAACTTAGCTGTGCTGTTTATAAATGTGTGTGTGTATGTATGTGATTCGATTTTTAATTTTGCATTTCTCTCATTTCTGAGATGCCATAATATGACTCAAGGCCTTTGAAATATTTGTCAGTGAATAACAATGCAGACCCTTGATTATGAGAGAGTACAGACATCAGCTTGAATTGGGTACACGTACTCCAGATGCACAAACACACACGAGAACAAGAAAAAATCTTAAGTGTTAACTATCCACCATTCAGGCTGTTATTTAACATTGAAGTTATTTCTACATTCATCAAATCTATCAGGTCCCAAAGCATCAGCATCTCTTTGGAATTTGCCATTTCAAGTCTCTAAGCAAAGTATTACCATCTGGCAAATAACGTCTGTGATCACTACAGCGTGGTCGTGATGATAGCCACTGAAGCACCAAGTATTAATAAGACACAGTGCTCCAGATAGGATACAAAGACCACTGCAATGTTTCTGATATTGTTGTTTTTCTTTCGTCAGTTGGATGGAGTGACGCATTCTGAGACTGAAATCAAACTTTTACAGTAGATGTTTGGTAAAATATTGGAAATAGAGCAAGTACTGTAAATATATCTTTTATATGACAAAAGAATCAAAGCATGGAGATGTATCACAGTGTACACGCGAGAGATATTCTGAATGTTGGACAAATGGCAGCGGCTCTGTTTCATGGCATATAACTAGAGTGTCAGGCCATGTGCCATTTCAGCTCAGCGAGGTTTGCCAAAAAGTCACTTCAGGGGATGCTAATCTGTCCGTAAGTAGACTAACCCGTGCCCCTGCACTGGCAAACATATAAAAGAGACCAAACGTCTGTAAACGTTCTCCAGAAAGCCATCCAGTGAAATGACCAAACAAAAGCCACAAAGCATTTGTTAAAAATTTGCTGATTTGTTACACAATACGGGCTTTGAGATGACAGAAAGCTGAAAAAGATGAAGGAAAGAAACATGTATGGATGCACTGATGGATAGATTGTATAGGGAAAGGTTTTGGTTTTTTCGATATCTCTATTAGCTGAAGTCAGACTGCACTACATCTTTTTTGAGCCCTGGTACCTCTAACCTTCTGGCCGTGGCTGTGAATGAAAGCAGAGACTGGTAGAGCTGCTTCAAGCTTTTCCTCAAAGTGTAGAAAACACTGTATCGATGTGAAGCCATTCATAACTTCTCTGGGATATGTGACAGTTTAGCAGGTGCATATGAAGGAATCCTTTGAATTGTCAAACTATCAAAACAACCCGCCAAAAATATGTAGTTGAGTTTTGCCGACAGAAAAACATCTGTCAATCGCTGGATGAGGATTTTCCACGGTCTCACCCAGATTCCTTCCTTATTTAGTCAGATAAAGATGCTGACATTGACCATCTCCTCTAATGGCCCGTAAACAAAGCACACATCTAATTCACTTTCATCAAGCTAAAGCAAGCAGGAAAAGGGGGCCATTGAACACTGCTGTACATGCTTTCACTAAAACGGCGCTAGTTGTGCACATTTCATTAGCAGCCCGGGATCTCATGGGGGATTTAAAACTCCTAATAACGTCTCAAAGGCATGTTCTACACACCACTTCAGCAGTGAAAGATTACAACTCTCGCCGACTGCCTCAAACTCAAGCACAAGTTAAACAATTGCAGATAAAAGTCTGTCAGGGTAGGAGGGAGGTGAACGAGAAAGAAAGAATGAACGAGTGTAGGAGGAATGGAGATGAAGTATAAAGACAGGATAGAAATTAAATGCTTGGGGCATTTATGTGCTTTTATAAGGGAGAAAAAGCAAGGTACAAATTAGGCCACACTCAATTAAGTCTGTGAGACTTGTGCTCAAGGGACTTTCAGCTCTTAGAGAGGTTGTTGACGATCCAGCACACAGCATACAATTACTTCATATACTGTCGGGGCAGAACACATCCATATAGCTGTTTCCTCCTCCTTTCTCTTCCTATTCCCATCCTCTCAGCAACTACCTACTCTAAGTCCAACTGCTTTAGCTCATTAATATAACTTGTTTTTGGTTTTTTTTGTAACATAAAAGAAAAAAAGATTTTTCTGTTTAACCTCTTCCAAAAATACCCATCATGCTTTGCATCACCCAGAGCTCTTCTTCAGCTATAGCTGATCCAAAGACTAAACCCCCGAGTGAGGTTGATGAGTTCCTACAGATGTGTTTTCCACGCTAATGCTAATGATCAGGATCTATTCTCTGAAGAAGGGAACGAGCTGGTTGGAGGGTTGGCTTACTTCCAAAGACGAAACAGACCACAGAACCACAATTTACAAGGGCCAGCGGTGCGACTTGGATCAGCTGCAGCGTGTTGAAATTTAACACAAGGGGTGAACGGAAATTAACACACACAAACAATTTCCCCATTTTTTTTCCTCACTCTTTGTTTAGCCTCTGTCTTTTTTGCCCGTTTCGTTCCTTTTACTCTCTCTCTCTCTTTTTTCCAGAGTCTTCCACCCTCTCTGCTCCCGAGGCTAGAGCTTGGTGGCAACTGTAGCGTGATGTAATGTGAGCAAGCGGAACCTGTGAGCGCTCAGAAGAGGGCCAAGCAAACATCATCCCCCCTCTCTGCCCTTGCATGACCAATTTCAAATAGGACATTTATTCTCAATTAATTGTGAGCCACTACAGTGGAAGAGGAATATAGATAAAGAAGAAAAGTGAAATCATACTGTGATGACTATGTCTGTCTTTGTTTCCTTACAGAAGTTTGACCATTCTGTCCAGCAAAAACCAGTCAGAGGGCTGTAAATGCTGACTCTGCTTGCTTAAAGTTTCCAAAGCTAGAGTCAAATTGGGGTTAAAGAGTGAGTGGTGAGTCGATAAATAAATAAATATTTGAGTTGTTGTAACTTGAAAGAAACAAAGTTGAGAGCTTAAAAACCTTTTAGAAACTCTAGCAGCATGTAAAACTTACACTCCACAGATAATGTAAAACATGATGGTGTATCAGAGTCAGAGTTGTTGTGTTAAATGAAAAGACCTGATTTACGTTTTTCATACATATTATACGTCTATTTTAAGTGATTGCAATCATGCAAAAATGGCAACTGGGAAAAAAAATGCTTTTTTCTACAAAGACAAGAGTCTCAATTAACTGCCAGACACTTTTTGTCAGAAATTTTGGCAGCTGAAATGAGAATTTTCTAAACGATTCCATTAAAACATTCATGAAATGTGCACTATGTGTCCTTCCCCCTTTCCACTAAAAATACTCGAAAATTGGCTTAAGATTTACAGCATATGAGTTAAGTGAGGAAGAAATCTTACCAAACACTGTTCGAGCTGGAACGGATTCTTTGTTAATCCAGAAAGAGACCTGGGCCAGGATCACAGTCATAATACAGGGAATGTAGGTTTGAATCAAGAAGAAGCCCATTTTCCTTTGCAGGTGGAAGTGGACGGTCATGATCACATATTCACCTGAGGCGATAAAAATTAGGTCTGAGTTTCCATTGGCCGCAAATCATAAATTAATTGACAAATGTGAAAGATAAAAATGATGACACTGACAATAATGACTGCTTTGTTAATATCAGAAGCACAAACAGTGCTATGAATACTGCACCATAATAATTGCCTATCACCACGCTGGACTGGATCCAGCACATTCTTGATCATATGTCTGAGGGTCTTTGCTCACCGGTATTCGACTTTAGCCTCTCGCTCGACACAGTCTGACCGATGAGGTCGTACTGCAGCAAACTGGATGATTCCTGAGGCACCTCAACGGAGGACAGAGGACCCTTCTTCCATGTGTACACAATCTCACTGATGGGATATGCATCTGAATGGGAGGAGGAGGAACTTTGTTAAAACATGGACATCAACCATTTCATTTCATTCATTTTGATGTGTCCTTTTTGTTCTTTTTTTCTTAAGGGTCTAGGGAACAAAATGTGGAAAAACTCTGTCCTTCTGTCTGTTATTTCTTTCAAAGTGACAAAGATTTGGGCCGCCACTTTGTTTGTGGCTTTAAAAAAAAACCCCAAAACACTGGTGTGTAATCCCGAAAGTAAAAACTTTAAACTAGAACATTACCTTTATCCTTCACTTGATTACACAGGTTTTTTGAAAGCACCACGATCTTTCATGGTAAAAGAAGCAAATCACTTGAATTACCCCTGGTACAAAATCATGAGAGTAACAAATAAGCTGTAGATTAGATTTTTTTTTTTTTGATTGGTTGGTTCGTGTCTTTTTTTTTTTTTTGTACTCTGTACACTTTCCGCATTCAAAATGAACCATATTTAGTCCACTTTCATTTATATCCTCATTGTATGACATACTAAACCATCCCTAACTTTGTTCTTGAGAAGATACTTTTATACAAAACTACATGCCAAGGTCCAATTTTCAAATATATTGATCTTCAGAACCATTCAGTGAGGTATAAGGATGATAATAAATCTGTGAAGTCAGGATGGAACTGCCCTCCCTTCTTCTATACCGCATTTTTCTCCCACACATTACAATAACGTGTTAATGAGCAAACCTACAACATGCGTTTTACATAACACAGAAATAATAAGGTACGTGGGCTGCAATGTAAAGTGACTGTTATCTACCTTTTCTCTCAATTAAATCTGTCTAAGGAAGGTTTTTCACACCTTATTTTCCAGTTATAACACATATGTAGTGTACTGAGGCGCCTGGTTGTCACTCCCATGATCCTCCATTGCTTTCTCCCACTGACCTTACAGTTATGTACCACCAGGAAGTGGTAACCATCTTATTAGAATTTGATTTGTGCAAAAAAAAAAAAAAAAAAGACAAGTCATTGGGTCATATAAAGACTTTAAAGTTCCCCTGATGTACTGTGTGACATTTCACATTGAAATCTTTGATTACATTCTGTCAGGCAGTCAATTACACAGTGACAGAGTGAAAACTGGAGAGTGACACCATTTGTCAGAGCAATGAGGCTTAGCAAAAAATAAACAAACTCACAACTCCCAAACTTGAGTGGGCAGGCATGGCCGTCCATCGGGAAGTTCATCAGACGCATGGGGCACTCTGCGTTTATAGTTAATCTGTCAGCAGAACAGAGACGAGTTGAAAAATGTGTTTGATTTACACCCAGTTACAGGCTAAGAAATGACTGCTGGATCCAGTTAGTGTGGGTCCATGCTGAACAATGGCTGACACACAAAAAAGCATTTGATGGATGGGTAGTAATTGTCTTATGGCAATACATCATTCCCTATTAGAAAGAAAATCGTAAAGGACCTGGATACAGAAGTTCAGACGGATTTAAAAAAAAAAGGCTTGAATTTCATCTAAAAATCTAACTATTTTGAAGTAAAGTTGATCCACTTAGATAATGTGATAAATTTTTTATAAATCTGTTTCTGTGCCTTCAGTAAAACTACGGACATTTTTTCCATCCTAAATATGTCCTTTTGGAACAAAGCTGGAGTCATGTTTGTTTGAATTGCTTTTCAAGCTGTTTTCAATATCAGATGGCACATGTCTTTTTTTTTTGGAATGGCATCCCTCATTTCTTTTTCATGTCTGTGCATATTCTTGGATGCTTGTTTGTTTGATTTGCTTTCCAGGTCTGCGCTCTATTCCGGTCTTGGCTGGGCTTGGAGCTCACGGTCCAGCACTGTTACCTCATGGTGTAGAGGATAGTTCCGTTCTGCATGATGCGAAACAGCTTGTTGGGGGTGGTCATGTTGTGAGAAATCGACCTCTTGCCATTCCGGAAAAAGGTGTCCGGAGTCCAGATCTTGCTGACCATCAGGTTGTTGAGCCGCAGGATCTCTATGGGACCATCGAATTTCAACCGCTCGTCAATCCATGTCTGACGGAAGAACACGTCCATGGTGTATTCCTGGACATGGGTTAGAGCACCGGTTAAGGACCTATTTACTACTATTACAGTCACTCCTACTACTGGTGCTGCTTCTGCTCCTGCTGCTACTATCTCCACTACCCCAGAGAGAATGGCAGATGGGTTACTGAGCCATGGTTACATTGGAACCTGCAGGATAGAGCACTGGCAATCTGATGAGTTATTTTTACCATTTCTGGAATATTGTATCATTGCTGCCAGTATGGATAGCATTTTAAAAGTTAGGTTAGTGCTTATTTATAAATTTTACAATCAAGAAATGAAACCAGTATTGGCTGAAATATTTTCATACATCTGATCTCTTTTTTATGGCCGACTAAGTCTTGAAATGAAATCACTTTTATGACGGTTAGATGGTAAACCGTATTATTCCATACTATTCAATCTACAGAGTCAGCTATAGGCTACAATACGAGGCCATCCTGGGTGCTCTTAGATTGAACGGATGGCCTTGCTGCCCCACACAGTTGTTTACATACCTCACAGTGGAGTTTTCATCAGCATAACTCAAGTAGGCTTTAGATGCTGTGATAGTACCTAAAGCCTCAATCCTAAAGACTACAACAAACATACAGTGCTCAGCCTATCCCATGACAGGAGTAGCCAGCCTATCCTATCCCAACATCAGCCCGATCTCGCTCTCTCCCTCTCTGACGGGGGGATTGTCAACCAGATTAAAATGCTAAGCTGCACTAATGACATCCTGCCCAAATGCTGGAATAATGAAGGCTGGGAGAACCACGACTTCAAGCCCTAGAGTTGCACGGGCAAACTATACATATTCTCTCTTATGTTCATGAAATGAAAATGAAATTGTTCATAAGCGATGAAATGAACGCATGTAGACTGACAACTGTTAAATAGACTGTGCATCCCGGATCAGTTATTCAGTGGTCAGTGAGGTTTACATACCATCTCAACGTCTGACACAGGTCCAAAGCTGGTGACAAAGATGTCAGTTTTAACCTCTGTAACTGGACCTACAGCAGATGGATAAATCGTTGCTTTTACATAGGCACAAACAACAACTTTGGATCGGACATGTTTTTTCTACACATAAAGCAGTTCAAAGTAAAGCTCGATTTAATGTATAGCTCATACAAGGACCTTTATAAATCAAATTTCTTTAAACAACAACAGCAAAATAAAAAAATAGAGCATGATATTGATGAAGTTGATTCTCAAGTTTCAACTCATTTAATGGTAATTTAGTCACAACTGTACAAAAGAATAACATTTAACTATTACTGGACAAATACTAATTGATAATGTGCCACCGACAACTGCTGCAGGAAAACTTTATCTTCTAACAAAGGGTAAACTCGAACCAGTCAATTATGAAGTTAATATGACACAAAATGTAACATGATACAGTCATGAGCATACCTCCAAATCCAGGTCGCAGCCTGTTGTCATATCCATCCAGTAATCTATCCAATATGCGTGTGATGTTATCCAAATAGATGCTGGTCTCACCGTGTTGATTCCCCCAAACATTATCCGCACTGAAACTAAAGTAAAGAAGCACTAATGAGGGAAAAAAAAAAAAAAAAGATCCCAACACGATAAAACAGTTTCTAAAAAATATAGTTTCTCCTCTGCAGCATCCATCCGCACTCTTTTTTCCGGCCGTGCGTAAAAGTGGGAGAACATGCAGAGAAAAAGAGTTGACATACTCACCAAGACAGAAAGAAGCAAGTTAAAATGAAAGCCATGCCTCGCAGACACCCCACAACTAGGAATCCCTGGTCAACTTTTAAGATCAACATATTCCATCATTCATATATTTAAAAAAAAAGGAAAAGAAAAAAAAGAAAAACATGGTTAAACGCGCGTCGGCTCTCCTTTCGAGTTGTGAACCGAGCGAGGAGACCGCGCCAGTCCGGCACGACTTGACTTCCCCCCTCTAGTGCGGTTGCGCCCGCCTCAGCCTGAATCGCTCAGTTGGAAAAAAAAAACCAAAAAACCTGAAGAGTTTTTTGAGAGAGTGAAGAGGAGGGACAAGGAGGTGGGTGAGGGTGGGAGGAAGAGGAAGAGGAGGTGGGGGCGGGTATTAACATTAACATTAACATTAACCGAGAAAGGCATTTTCGCATTTAATACACCGGTCTGAGGAGAAACTTGGATATTTACTGTAGAAGATGTTTGTGCTTGATGGAAAAGGATCTGACGCTCTCTGTGTTTGTTGGATTCATGAGGTTTGATGAGAGAAGCCATGAAGGAAGAAGAGAAAGTTGTACAAATCACATCAGTGGACACTAAAGACTGACCTTTTGGATGCTGTACAAATTTTACGCATCATTTTGCTTCCACCTATAAGGGTGTGTGTGTGTGTGTGTGTGTGTGTGTGTGTGTGTGTGGGGTTGCGTGACAGAGAGATTGAAATTGGAGGATAGGAACTACAGGGCTTATCCATGCAAAGACAGAAAATAGTTACTAGAGATTAAAACATGAACTGTGACTCATTTTTGGGTTGGGTGGTTGAGTGGAGTGGGTGGTAGATGCATTCAGTGCAACTTCAAACTCCCAACACACAGCATCCACAGAGTGAGAGTGGGGGGACACCACACTGTCAAAGTCAGCTATTCTTACTGGTCTGACATGAGTTTATTTCTGTTACACAAACACAATTCAAGATATTGCATAATTTTCAAGGCCACTCAGTTAAGCTGAGCTTGCAGCAGCACAGCTAGCAGTGTGCACAAGCATCAACTAATATGTTAGAAGAAAAAGAGAGAAAAGCAAAATGTCAAACATCTCAGCCAAATGCGAAGTTGAAACTTGTCACTTTTCAGTTACTGTAGTTAAAAGGTTGGAAGAACTAACTGCATTCAAAATTTTGGTCATTTGAGGAAAAGGTTGCTGCCCAATGTGAATTTGAAGATGATTCTAACATTTGCACTGAAGCCATTTTACCTCAACTTGACCTTTAAACAAAAAAAGAAATAAAATTAAATAAAAGAAAAAGAAAAAATGTATTGATCAAATATTTTCTGATGTTTTCAGTATGTGTTTCAGAGGCTGTTATATCTCCACTGAACAAGGCAGTAGAACACTTTATTTCAGCCGAGCATTACTTTTTCATTATAAGTGGTATCGTAGTCATTTTATCAATAATTCATTTGAGGGATGAAAATATAGGATATTTTTATGACAGGATTAAAATGTGGTGACTGATTACGCAACATAATCCTTCTAGTCTCTTTTTATTCAAAACCAAAGTTATATAATGATCTCAAAATATGACTGAAGTCATATGCAAACAATAATGGATCACGTTCAGATCAAGCGTTTCCTTTTCAAAGAAAAGGAGACATTGCTGTAATGTAAATGGAAATGTTCTTCTTGACTGTGACTGAACACTTTGGGTTAGTGGCAGATTTAGCTCCATAACCATAGAAAAAAAAATCACAGGTTCAGGAGGATTTTAAGTTTACATAAGGAAACTGCCATTTGCATTTCTTCATGTTCAACACAACCAGAGAGTATTTGTATTCCTCCCAGACATCAAAGTGAAACACTACATAGGTGGGTTGATACGGTCTGTTGTGCAGAGGATTGTGACCTTGCTGGGTGTGTTGGGGATAAGACTGGATATATTCTGATTTCTTTTTTCCCTTGATTTTCTCCAGCCCAGCATCCAAGATTTCCATTAGCAACAGAAAGATAAGTAGCAGCAGTAGGAGGAGCTCGAAAATCATGTAAAATAAATTTAATAGCTTTATAGTGGAATATTAGGTATGTGGAGCAAGCGCAATAGGAGGAGGAGCAGAACTAATTCAAATATAAAACAAAGTAAAATTCTATTCTGAATAGTTTTAGCCACATTGTGATGGAGCTCATATCATTGGTGAATAAGTTGCAGTTTCCCTGTTGGTTTGCCAGTTTAGATAAAGTCCTCTGACCCGAATGCTGTGATCAAATCGATTGGACCAATCATGAGGTCAACTCATCTGACCAACTCAAATGCACTGACCATGAAAGGCTCCTGACACGATTTGTGCTTCTGGCCCCAGCTGAGGTCACCGATGAGCCTGGACAATGAATGATGTGTTCCTCATTGGTGAATAGCATGATATGCATTGTCTCCTAAATTCACAATCAAGTTGAGGATTTTCTTCCATGTACAGGTTTAATTGTGTGACTTTGGATATCTCCAAAATGACTCAGTGGCTGACTGACTGACATGTAGACAGTGATTAAAATCAAATGCCTGTTTTCCTGATTTGGTCACTGTCTTCTTGGACACCAAGCCTGGAGCCAAGCATGTTCTGTCAGTCATCCAGCTGAACATTTACAGCAAGTGCTGCAGAGAGCACAGAAGCAGATGGTTACGCTGAGTAATTTGGAAGATACGAAAATGTGGATGATCACATGAAACGGATATTAATCCGACAACCTGAAAGTCAATAGAGATATTAGTCAGCTCAGGTGAATCCTTTTACCAGTCTTATTGATTATCCTGCCATGACCAATGTGTTCTGACATCTCACTTCCTGTTCTTTCTGTCCTGGTTCGTACCTTCTCTGTAATTGGTTGTTAAGGTTTAAAGCCTATGTCAACCAAAGAATGCTAAATAATGGGAGGCCATTACATCTAATAGACGGCATTTCCACAAAATATAATCACTGAACCGCTCATTAGAATTAAGGTCTGAATTGAGATGAAAAAGGCGCAGTGATTATGATGGATTGCAATTTGGTATGCTTCATTCTATGAGAACAATACGCTGCATATGCCAGGATGGTTAGCAAGTCAATTACGTCCATTTAGGAAGTACGATTACAGTGGGAAGATAAGGGAACATACTTCGAAATCCAATGTGTTTTGATGAAGGGGAAAAAAGAGGCTTTAGCAGGAGTCTGTTAATTAGTTCATTATTCAACAAAACAGGATTTAATTAAACATTTCATGATATGTACTCTGCATTTGATTCCCTATAAAGCATATCTCAGCCTCTTGAGCAGCTGGGTGCAGCGCTAGCAGATGATTGGAGGAGACTTTCCAAAAGCCACTGACCTTTTCGAAGGAACGAGGAGCTCCCAGATGGCAGAACCAGAGTAGGGGTAGTTTTGTACAGCCATATCTTAACTGCTGGTCATTTACATTTTGCTTTTGAAAACACTGGACTGGCGACCTGTCCAGGATGTACCCCACCCCCACTTGGTGTGAGCTGGGATTGGCTCCAGCAACCCCCGCGACCCAGAAATGGATAAGTGCTTGAAGATGGATGGATGGATGGATGGATGGAACACTGGACTGTCACTGACATTGAAAAAGAGCTCAGTGGGAGGAAAAGAAAGAAGGTCCCTCGCTTAATGTTGATATTCTGAATGTCTTTCATTTCAGATTCTGTTCAGCACCAAGGACAGTTCCAACATTCAACTCTTTTGGATTACATTTGAGTACAAAACAAAAGACAAAGCGACTGTTAGCAGACATGAGCATCACACTCGCAGAGCCTCTTACACACTACAGCACTTTGTTGCTCATTGCCCAAAAAAAGTGCATTGTCTAAACACTCATTTCTGGCCACACCACAGTGCTTCTATAAATACACAACATCTCCCACGTGAGATGGACCCACTGTACTTCATGAGGCTCACCATGTGGTAGCTATGGTAACCACTTACAGTAGGAGAAACTCAGTGTGTGCGTTTAAATGTGTGTCTGCGAGTGCATGTGTATTTCTAGACTATCAAGAACTAAATGTCTTCACAAGAATAGAAAGGTGAGAAATTTCTGCTCCGTTGCTTCTAAAAGTGACTTGAATAGAGGCACATTGAGGGTTTGGGGTGCAGTTTGAACTAGGTTTAGGTTTTAAGTTGAGTTCAGCCTGTCTGTAGTGGTCAAAAATGTTGACGGGTTAAGTTCATGGAAGGTAGAAATAGAAAGTCCAAAGTTAGGGGTTATGACATAAATTTTAGAAATGAATAATGAACTGATCATAGGTAATGTATTGGATGTTCATGTGCATGGGTTAGTGGCTGGCAAAAATTCAGTAGGTGTTAAAATAAAGCATGTGTGTGCATCTGTGTCAGTAACATGATCGCTTTAGACCTACATTGTACTTACTGGTTGAAAACTTCGGGAGTCGTAAGTCTCTCTCGACCCCAATTGCTGCCTATACACTGGAGTGTAACCAAACAGCAGTTATTTCAAATCTCTCTTCCTTAAACATGATGTGCTGCACCACCTCCAGTGGATTTGACGTCTGGGGGGGGGGGGAGAAATCCACTGCAGTTTCCATGGTGACCAAGCCATATCATTGTAAGATAAAATAAATGTTGAATTTGAGAAAACAGTTGTCCTCGCTGCCTCGTTTGACCTCTTGCCTGACTGCAGCCAAACGCTTCACAATGAACTGTGGTGAACAACTGCCAGCAGCCTGCAGTACAGAGAGGGAGAACAGAAAAACACCAAGTTAATTCAGCAAACTTTATTGCCTCAAGGTTTGTATTTGCAATTGAAATGTAAATGGTATGCACATAACTGATCTTTTCACCAAATTACATAAAACTGTCAAAACAAGGCTTAGGGGCACACTTTTCTATTAGCAAACACAAACGCACACAACTACAGGAACGGATGAAAAAAAATTACCATTTCTGTAATGACCAATCACTTTAACCACAAGAACCGCAGGTGTAATAGAAAAACAACAGAGCACAACTTAAAATGAACAGTTGCATAGAACTGCATGTTTTTCTTTTCAGTGGTTCATATTTTTACTATAGGTGGTTGAACTATATGCGACACCTATAAATATATGTTTGTACTGGTGGCAATAGCATCAATGTGTGTGTGTGTGTGTGCGTGCGTGCAAAGATGTGCATCACTTAAGAAACATTTTTTTGTACAGAGCTTTTCCATTTATATTTCAGGTGGAGATGAAAATCTTATTTACAATGTGTACTTGTAGTAAGTAAGTGTAGTCACCGCATCACTCACTGTGCAGCAGAAAACTTTATTTATCCTGAAAAAGCCAATACTCAAATGCATTAATTAGTTCAGCACTGCTTCCAAAACGATAATGATCATCCAAAACACCCTCAGTCTGAATTCGAAAACTCTACCTGAGAACTGTGTGGAAAACAAAAGGGGCACTCAGGCATAATATGCAGGAGAGAAAGCATACATCCTTTGAGTTAAGTGCTTTTGTTCTTTCAATGCTGATGCTAAATTTGCGCTGACATTGTTTAAACATTGCCATGCATTTGATATCTCTCCGTTGCAGTAGATGTAAAAATAGATTTAGTATTCAGTCTCTATGGTTACCTCTTGGAGTTATGGAAAAAGAATCAATGTCAAGCTAAAGTCAGCAAGCCTGCAGACATGTTACTTGGCTAACTGTGTAGAGCTGTGTCTTCAAACTGAGTTGATCTGATTAAGCCTGACCTGGTCAAGACAGCTGGTTGTCTGTCAAGGTTGCAATCAGTTTGCCCGAATACATACAAGTACTGGTTAACTTTGATGAAATATCAAATAAAATCAATGTAGACTGTATCCTTACTGAGGAACTCATACAGAAAATCACTTTTTCCTAATGTTGAGACAAAGTTTAAAGGAGATATTTTCAAGTTTTGTTTGTGTGCTTTAGTTTTTCATGTCCTTGCTTATGTTCCAAAAGGAACAGTGTTCTCATTTGTCACAGGAAACAAGTTTCTCTGCTTTTAGTTCAGTCCTGAATGATGCATTGCTATTCTCTGTGCTGTTAGGCGGTCAATCGTCAAAGATTTTTTCGGTGAGCTGAGATGTGGAAAAGTTTGAGAACTTGTGGTGTAGAACAAATGATGGACGTTCATAATCAAACTTGTCCTTTCAAAGAACCTTCTCCATTGGTGGAAGACAATCCCACTGTTGAAGATGGAGCACTACTCATTGAGGATATTATAGCCTGATATTGTAAATTTAACAATGTTCTTAACATCTATTGATGCTTAAACAGTAGAAACAAATATCTCAGAGTAGGTGTACTTCCTTAAATAGCTGGTCTTAAATGCTGATCATGGCTTCAAGTGTCAGTCACATTATGTTACAGTGGCTCCTGATCTGTGTAATCTGCAGGTGGCATGGTGGAATGGCAACACCAGAGGCTAACTGCTGAGTCATCATGCTGTGTCACCAGCTAAATCATCACTTCTAATGCCAAGACATCAAAAAAAGGGGCTTTTGGCAGAGGCCTTCAAATAATCCTCCCAGCTTCCCCTCTTTCCATCACTCCCTCCGTTTCTCCACCCGTTCCAACTGTGGCTAAAGCTGACACTCACCCTGGACTCCCGTCAGCAGTTCTGGCAATCATAACCAACGTCTGTCAGCGGCAGGAGAGAGATGAAGAGGGATGATGTGTGGTGGTAGGCAAGGAACCGGCCATCTATCTGCTGGATATGGAGGGGAGGACGGTGCAACCTTGAAGGTAGCAGGTGGCGCCTCCTCTGGCAGAGGATGGGTAATGAGGCATAAAGGTTGGCTGATGGACTTCGTTTGTCCTGCTTATCTACACTTCAGGGGTCGAAAACTACACCCCATCATTTTGCCGTGTACAGATAGAGATCGTAGCCAAAAGCAGCCCTGTGGTGGTGCCACGACTTGCATGGAGCCAGACACATCCAGGGCCAAAGCTTTTCAAACTTGAAAGTTGATGGGCTGTTTTGCGTGCAGACATAGTGACCTCTGACGGATCCAGGGCAGCGACTGTAAATAGCACAGCAGTCTGTGGATCTTTGAGATGGTTTATATTGTGGCAAATTTATGCATGTATAGTAAAGGCATTGATGCAGGAACCTAGATTATTAGGAAGAGAATTAATATGACTGTTTATGTTTCTTTTGGATAAAAGAAGAAATATAAAGACTAGAAAAAAGATTTTTCTACAGCAGGATTGCATTAACGAGAGTATATCGCAACCACAGATATGTAATAATCTACATCTACCAAAGAACCAATTTAAAGAATCTACTTTCTTTTGTTTTGTAGGTGATTTGAAATCAAACTTTTAGGACATTTTGGATTTTATTTTCAATGTTTATAAAGTATATAAAAGTCTTATGCGGCCATAAATGGGTCCCATGGGTCAAGCTCCTTCACAAGCTGACAGGATGATCAAAGTTAGAATTTGTTTACAGCCTGTCTCATCATTTGAATGAAAAACTCAAACTTTCTCTTGTAAATGTTCCTCATTGCTTACAGACTTTAGTCAGTCTTTGCTTTCGCGTGCAGTGAGGAATTACTGTATTATTTTGTCTTATGTCCAAAGAAAGTGATTTAGATAATGTAGCTTAACTGCTTACTTGTACAGAATCTGTCTGTTTTTCTGATGGATTGATTGTGTGCCCTTAGATCTATTTTTAGCGATGTGGCTATATTCTGCCATTTCAGCAATAACTGAGTTAACTGAGCCTGATTTTAAAGTCCTTCTTGTAATTACTGCAACTTCAATTTTCTATGAATCATTGTTTCAGTTTTTACTTTTAATAATTATATCTGAATAGGCAAATATAGAATGACCAAAAAAAAAAAAGTAAAATACAACTTTACTTTAACTAGTTTACAGTAATGTTGTGCCTGATTCTTATATTACTTTGAAATCAACTACATTTCTTTAAAAATTAAACTTACCAGGTCCTTTTAGGATTCCACAAATGTACGCCCAACATACATCAATAATTTTAAATATAAAAATGGTCAACCAAGTGGCAGGGTCAAGTCTACATTACTGGTTTTTACATACTGAAACAGTTTCTGAGACAAGACAGTTGAGTAACTGAAAGTAAGCAGGAGGAATTTTTCAAGAATCTCTTGTAAAATCATCTCCTTAAAGCACAAACCTTTCTAACTAGCACTTACTATAGACTTCTGTTGCACTTTCTTATATGATGTTCTGCTTCTATTCAGCAGATGTAGTAGTTACTGTATTATCTTACACCAAGGCCTTCTACTGAAGCTCATTGACAGAATGAGTGAACGAGTAAATCTAACTATACATTTCGTGTCCAGAAAATGATACAGAACAGTAAGACTAAAATCAATCATTCTCTTGTCCGCTGTAATTAAAAAACACTTTACTGGTCATCTTTGTGTGTGTGTGTGTGTGTGGTGAATCATCTGGTATCTCATTGATCTAAATACTCCCCTCATCAATAATTAGAGGAGTGTAATTTGAATGTGCCTTCCATGGGCTTTTATTAGAGCTCTCATGCTGAGTTAAGGAACTCTAATCAGTGATGTCAATGTTGTAATTGCAGTACACATTAAAGAGATATACAGAGAGGTGTTTTAATTACAGGGACAGGCCGAGTGCATTTTCATTTTGTTGTAGGCAAATTGTGTTTGCTTATCCAATAAATATTGAGTCTGCTAACTATTGGAGCTTACTGTATGATGTTGGCTTTCTTTTTTCTATTTTGGTGCTACAGATTTCAGTTCTTTTAAAGCAAAGATAGACAGATAGGTGGAAAGATATAGCAATTCAAAGACACAGTCATGACATTAAGCGGGTGAAATGATGCCATTGTATTTTGGACATGTGCTCTGGCATATTGCCGCTCCATCTCTGTGGAGCTGGATGAATATCAGATAGCCTGTCCATAGGAGGTGTTACCTGCTGAGAACAGGCCAGGTGCAAACTCCACAGTAAGGCCGAGAGCTGTAGCAGTTTATTAAGCACTACATAGTAATCCAGCCTCTCTGCTTACCACTTCCCTCTGGATGTGCCTGAAATATGTAAATAAATAAGAGCTGATTGCACTGGGTTTAGTAGTTCGGCAGTATTTGGAAAGGCCTTACAACAGCTCAAACAAGACTTAATTGAGGAAACATTCATAAATGAGACGTGGTGGGTAGAGAGAGTTATAGGCACACTACATGGATGAACCCATCAACAAAATGTTGTAATTAAATTGTTTATTAGACGAATATGATGATAAAAAGGAAATCTTCATAAAAAAAAAAAAAACACTTAATTGGAATCTTTACCAAAGCATCAATCTACTTTGGGTAAAAATAAATCCAACTAAACACTCAATACCTTAACAGTCAATGCCAGTAATGTCATCATATTCAGACAAAACATGTATCGTAGACTCAGAAAAACTGCTACTATATTCCTCTTAGTGCAAAGATGCAGAAAACAGATAAAGAGAGAAAAGGGGGAAGCCTTATGGGAATGTTAACCAATATAGTAAATCATGCACCAAAGATTACATAGCAGGTCAAAGTATTTGTCTGTTTGCCTCAGTTCCAGTGTCAAAGTGGTACCAACAGATATTGTAGGGTTAGAATGCAACTAAGTCCTTTTTCTAATACTCACAATATCATGATGGGCGAAGAAGTGATTCCACCATCTGTTTATCCTTTGTTGAAGTTAGATACTCAAATAGTCAGTCACACTCAGAGACTAATAATGGTCATGTGCTTTGTGTGATCTACAACTGAACCTGTGAATTATTTAGATGGACTGACCTGCTTGTCATTACAGTTGCTAAACCCATCGGTGTATAAACTGCAGCGATTTTGAGTTTGGCCCTGATGCCAAGCACTGTTTTGGTTGATTACATAATTTATAAAAAAAAAAAAAAACAGCTTATGGCATTCCCATTAGGAGGAGGTGGACCAAATGGCGAGGTGCTGTTCCTCCTGCATGTCCTGGAGCAGGCTGCCACTTGCTCTGGAACACACCCGAGTCCTTGGTGTTCCCAGACTTTTGAACCCAAATCAAAGTGAGCACACTCATGGCATTCAATCTACGATGCAAATCAAATATTGCTCAGGTTTGTCTTAACACTGTTGCAGACGTTCCCATGAATGAGTTTCATTTTGCTTTACTGTCGCCTTTGTTTCTGTTTCTTTAAATGAAAACAGTACATATCTTTGCATTGAGGTATTTGAATACACTAAAACCAATTTTTTAATTTTGATCCACACACCACTCATCGTTCTAAATAATGTTGTTAAGTCTGTGATGATGCAAAGAAGAGTCTTGGTGGTAAGATAGGAGCTATGGCTTTATTTTAATTACTTTTAATTCTTTATCGACGTGTGTGGGGGATGATAAAGTCAATTAAACGCCAAAAAAATGCAACTCCAAAACCAATCTTTGTTTCTCCCCAATGTCATATTAACCTCCTGCAGATAAATTACCAATTTCTGCAAAGGGGCTGGAAATGAAACATTGATTATTATCCGATTCAAACTGTGTTTAATTAGTGTCATTGCGGCAGTACGTGATATTGTGCCAAAAACGTACGAAGGAATAAGACAAATGGCTTCTAAGGAAAACAACTGGTGGCCATCTTTCACTTCATGTATTGTTTGTTCAGCAGCCTACATTTCTTAAATGCCTGATGATAAAAACATGGTTAAAAAGCTAAACTGTAAAGAATGCTGAGGAAATAGTTATTGCCGGTTTTGGGGATAATATCTATAACAGCTGATTTTATATTAACTTTTTCATTGCTCAGTTTCTGTGACTGTGAATGAGCAAAATGCACTAAAATTTATGATATATCAAAAACTGCAACGGCTTTAAATATTACAGTACTTCAGTGGTATATTATGACACCAGCAGTTGGTGAGAAATCCCCTAATATGTACTCTGTTCAGGGACTTCTCAGCATTTATCTGAGATTTGGGATATCATGTTTTGTTTTTCTGTGACGGCTAAGAGGGTTTTAAGGTGCAGCTAAATCAATTCGATCTGTTAAGACTCATAAATTGTTTATCCCGTTATAACCAGATTTGGTCCAGTTGTATAGATTGACACTATTTGTACACTTTAACAACTAGAGGGAATGCTATGGCATTCAAAAAATAATTGCTTCATAAAAATTATTGCTACTTTGCACATAGTGATTTAGAAACGACTCCACTTTTAAAATGTCAAATATGACTAAGTGGTGGTAGATTGCAAAGAGTTTGGCTTGCTGATCTCTTTTCTAACAAACAAGTTGTTAATTTTTAATGAGTGGTGGATTACAGCACCAATAGCTGGAAAACTGCAAAGTTTAGTAAAAAAAGAAGAGAAGTGCATAGAGCTAAACCATGTGAAAATAATTAAAAAGTCAATGGTAGCTCCACTGGGCGAACAATTATTGCTGTTCTGAGACTTTTAATAACACAAATAAACTGTGTCGTGCACAGTTCTGGAGCCTCCAGCTATAGAAGCGGCCAGTTTCTCCAGGTTAAGGTTAGTGACAGGAACTGATCCCACGTCTGCTTCAAATATGCTGGAGAGAGCTGAAGCAACAATAACACTTTTTTTTTTTTTTTTTTAGAAAATTCACGATTTCGAACCAAATTTTCCTCTTAATTTTCATAATAGTGCCCCCATCAGGTCAAATGGACTGCAGCATGCGACGCTTTCAATTACACAATGGATTTTAGATTTCAATGTGAATTTAACATTGTGTGTAGGCATTTTGTCCGTGCTTTTAGCGGTATACAGTCCTGGCGGGATCACTCTCTGTCCCCTTCGTCTCTCAGACACTGGAGCTGCCATAGGACTCCTACACAGGGCTCACTGCTCCTGCAATCCGCCTCTGATCCCACCACATACATGATGATTCTCCACCGAGTTTACACGGTAGCGCACATCCTGCTCACCAGTGCGTGGAGCCACAGGCGTGCATCTCAGTGAGCGATGCGCCGAGTGTGGGCTTCAGCGCATACTGCTCGGCTCCTGGCCCCGGGGCGCTGCAAGGGGCCCCGCGCCGCTCACAGCATCACAGCATGGAGCCACGCGTTTCTTTCTTCCTTTTTTTTACGTCAGAGGCCCAAATGCGTGGAGATCGATGAGTGAGCAAATGTTGGTGCAATGATGAGTTATGAGCACGGAATCCCCCCCCCCTTTTCTTTTTATTGTGTGAGAAAGAGAGAGGAGGTCAGTGGATTCACTAAATGAAGCACCATGGACAGAGTCACCACTGATCAGCTGATAGGGAGCCCCCCCCCCCACACACACTGATCTCCCTCATCCTGGAGCCTGTTTGACTCACACAGGGATGCCGGAAAATCACAATCAGAGTACATAAAATGAATCATTTAAATGAAAAACACGCCCTTAGTTGGTCTTAGTGTGATAAAGTGGAAGTTTGAATTGAAAGTAAAGTGAAGTTAAACCATTTTCCCCTCTCTTCTCTTCTCCCTGCTGTAGGAAGTTATAGTCCAGACCTCAGTAAGGCGGGGACACCCACCCCCCGAGCAGTTCTGTCGGATCGGCCGGGTGAAGCGCCCTGCTCGGGGACAGCTACATGAGCTGGCTGACGGATGTGTGAAGAGCGAACGGAGGGAGACAACCCCACCCTCATTTTCCCACTTTCTCCCCCCTCTGTGAAATCGAACCACCGACCTTACGATCACCACCCCTCAAGCAGTAACACCGGGTATAACTGAACTAAAGGGAGACACCCGTGTGTAACTTGTAGCCCTGGCTCTCCATTAAACCCCCCCTCGGCTGGTTACTACCTCCGACACTACCATCAGCGGCGGCAGCGCTGCTTCTTCATGTTGTGGTCGGGAGTACGCATGCGCCCGGCATTGGAATTACTGCACTGGCAAGAATAAGTTGGACATCGTCTGTCTTCACCAAAAAGAAAAAAAACCCCACACACATAATAGAAGTATGGCGGTGTGGAGAGTAAGAAGACTGAGGTGTTTTTGCGGCTGGTTGTTGCCCCTCCTGGTGATCACGGTGTGCGCCCAAAGGTAAGGGAAAGGGGTCGGAGGATGTTCCACTCATTTTTTACCAAGTGTGACTGTTACAGACGGCATGGAGCGCATTTGTACACTTTATATCTCCTATTTAAATCTGCTCTACTCCCTGTTCTTTCCTTCTCTTTTCTGTTGTTTCTCCTCCATAGTGCCAGTGCCAATGACCCTAGCAATATGTCTCTGGTTAAAGAAACGGTGGACAGGCTGTTGAAAGGTTATGACATACGATTGAGGCCAGATTTCGGAGGTAAATTAAGTGGCGTTATCACTAAAAAAAACAAACAAACCCTCTGTTCCGAGTTGGTGCCTTTGTCAGCCTGTGTAATAGTGCGCTCTGTAAAAATGTGGCTTCCACAGTGACGGAGAACTCAGTTTGGGGGATTTTCGGGTTTCTGCAGGTCTGGGACAGATGGGACGTACAGTCGAGGCAAAATGTGGCAAATCAACCCAGAATATGGAGTTTGGGGGGGCGCACACACACACACATACACATGAGGTGTTGTGGATGCAAGGGGCAGAATAAAAAATACACATAGAAGCTGGTTTATTTGGATGAAAAATGACTACAGCTGTAAGGTGGCGGCTGCTGTCAGATTCCCATTAAAGGTGTCCACTGCGACGGACGCAGCTGATTTCATGTCAATAACTTTTAGGGGGAATTACCTGCACTTTGGCCGCAGCCCGGCGCGTCTATACCCCCCTGAAATGAACTACTGTCAACTATTATCCGGCTGACAACAGCTAAATAAAGTCTTAATCTGTGTTCCTATCACGCACCCAGACATTTTCAGTGAATCATACACGCTGTATTTACTGTAACTGCCTGATGACTGTTCATCTGTTTTTTGTTTTTTTTTATCTGTCTCAGGTGCTCCGGTGGGAGTGGGAATGAATATAGACATAGCAAGTATAGACATGGTATCAGAAGTCAATATGGTAAGTAGGTCATTATAACCTCTACCTCTGACAATGTCCCCCCCGCTTCTGTATTAATGACCCCACCAAGGGGAAATACCCTCCCAAACCATCGGGGAAACCCCCTACTAATGCCATTTCCTCGCATTGACTTATGGGCTGGAGAGCTTTAAGGGATTGGTGTGTTTGTTTTATAGACTCATACCTCTCTGGGTGGGGTTTTACATTTGTTTTACATACCCCCCCCCCCCCCCCCCCCCCCCCCCCCCCATAAGATGATTTGTTCGCTTTTAAGATGCAGACATTTAGAAGTCAAATCTAGGCATCTCTTAAATACCTCATTTGCCCAACTCCCAACTCCTGTATTTTTATTTTTCACATTTGAAATATATGTCATTTCACGAGAAATGTTTCACATTTGGTTTTTCAAAGCTGGTGTGAGGGTATTTTACTAAAAATAGTGGCGGTGGAAGAAGTTGAGAGCGGTGGATAGGAGAAGTTGAGATGAAGTTTTGCTACATACAAGTGCACCTCCTAGTGATGAGATGCTAGAACAGCACCTCAGTTTAAACAGGTACACAAGGCTGCATTTAATCATCCTGGAAGGTCACTGAGCACTTACCATACTGCTGACAAGTGTGGTGAGGTGATTTATAATTATGGTAATACCAATGAGGTTTCAACATGTCCACTGTCATCTTTTTCATTCTTCTGTAACGTTTCCTCTCTCCTGCGGTTGACCTCTATATATTTGGATATGGCACCTTTTTGTTTGCTCTTTTCTACATTCCATAAAGATGTGTCCTGCTATTGGAGCTCTTTGTGGTACTACTAGTACTACTATTACTATAATATGAATCATGTCGTGACGTGAGGGGATAATTACATGCTGGAATATTTTTGGTAGCACCAGCCAGTAGCTGTTGCTCATGTTGTTATCTTTTCGCTCCTGTAGAATATGTTGATGAGCAGAGAAGATGACAAAACAGAAGATGCCATGTCTATTTGCATGTATTTACGCAGAAAGGCTGCACACCACAGACTCACACACGTACACACAGTCACACACAGACACACACAAGCACTTAGAAACACAATGCAGGTCTCCTAAACAGTGGCCTTGAATCCATAATGAAAGGCAAATTTTTCCCATATAACCAATGTAGGAGATTGAAAGCAGCCTTGCATTGTGCTTGCTGAATACATGTGTGTGCGTGAGTTTCCTGCAAGTTGTATATTTTAGCTCTGTATTTCCAGGAATCAAATACAAGTATTATGTAAGATGTTATTTGTATCTACTGTACATCTGAATCACCTAATGCATAAGAGCTGCTTCATCCGATTTATATGCAGCTTTTCTCTGGAAAAAAAAGAAGAGGCAATGCTTTTTCCTTTCTTTCTTTTTTAGTTATAGATATTTGGGATACTTGCAGTTTTTAAAGATACCCTGGGGCATAGAGTGAAATACAACAGGGCACAAGCTTTAGTGAAGCACATGAAGTACAGTAATAATAGTATGGAACTAAGTCAGAAGGACACTCCAAAGTTTATTGTGCTTTGGTTTTTATTTCCTTCACCACAGTCATCTCTTTTGGGCTACTGCTTTTACAAAAACAATGTTTTGAGTATATCCACCAAAACTACAAGAGGACCAGAATTAACATTTACGTACACTCACACACATGGCCAAACGAAAAACAATTCCATTCCTCTTCTGAACACCTAAAGCCAGTGCAACAAAGCTTCTTTGGTAAACTCATTCCTTTGTCACATTTGGCCCCACTAAACTCCCTCTAATCTGAAAGGGGAGTCATTACCACCTGATCCATTTGAGCCCCATGAAAAGAAGAGGCCACATGTGTGTGTAATGGTTTCAGCATCTTTGATCTGCTCCCTTTCCTATAAATGTAACTACTTTTGAGGATAGCAGCTGGGGTAGAAGCACTTTCCTTTCTTCCATTTCCTCTCTCCCATCTGGCTCTCTGTCTGCCACTTATTTTGGTGCAGGGAATGAGCGATCCTGTGTACTTTCTTTAGAGAACAGATAAGGCACAGGGTTGAGCATAATGGAGAGAAGTCGGTGAAGAATGTTTTCAACAATACCCTAATGGCCATTTTGGGCAGAGTGGGACATCCATACTTTGGTGCACATCTAAAATATCACTCACTAGTGCTCTCTTTTTAAGACAGAACATTAAAAATTAGACATGTGAATGGGTGATAAAATAGTATCCATGCTTTGCTTTGGTTTTTGTCCCCCCCCCCCCGGAGGAAAATAAAGAACTGCAAACAGGTTTGTCTAAAACCATCTGTTTTATCACTTAGCTACCAATGTCATGGAGCAGAAACCCATTTGGAAACAACACAAGCCTCCAGTTCACTTTAGATGAGTCACCAAACTAAGTATGCAAGCCTTCAAGCATGAGTGGCCCGGAGGGCCCGAAGTCCTCCTTAGTAATAGTCACGTAAGCAGTTTGGACATCCAAAAATGGACAGCAGGGATTCCAGCATGTTGAAAGGCCTTAATCCAAAAACACCAGCCCACCTTTTTACAGTTAAAGACTAGCCTCTATAACATTTTAGCACGTAATGACTGTTCAGTCTTTTGATGCACCATGTAGCATGTTAAAAGAAAAACAAAACCTACATTACATGCCACTTAGGCCTGGAAGCAGGCATGGAATAAAGAAACCAACAAAGACCATGAAAGGTCACTTGTTCCAGGGTGTCGGAGCTAAAGTCCCTTGGAGGGTGAAAAGGGATAGGCTGTGATTGTATAAGACCTAGGGGTCAGATTTTTCACCTCTGTGTATGTGACAGAAAGGCATAGATAGGAGAAGAGCTCTAACATTAACAAGTTACCATGTGGAGAGCTGACAGTGGAGCTGGTGTTGAAGGGAAGGTCAGATACCTCGTGCTGCTGAGGGTTCACTGTGCCTGACTCAGAGCTGGACATACAGTGAGAGACACACACTGAATACCAATGCCATGATACACATTCCAACCTTTCTTAGTCGAAAGCAAGAATGGAAAATTCACGAACAGGTTTTCTCTTCCTTTCTCCCAACAGTTATCTTTTGTGCACTTTCTACAGTGCTGTTTAAGTCTCAATATTTGCTTTTGGTTTAAATCCTGAGCACTTGAATCTTAAGCCAACAGTTTTCACGGGGGAAAAAATACTCCTGTCTGAGGATGAACTGAAGTTTTTATCATCATCCAAAAGGCAGAAATACCATTATTGATGCGCATAAAGGTCAAGAGGAGCTTATTGATTGCTGGAAAAGGACTGAGGAATCAAGAGGCCCCTGATTCCAACCTCTCAGCAGAAGTTCGACCTAATGGGATGTCTGCGGTAAATGCATCATGATTGTGCTAAAAACTGTGCCCATACTATACATTATACAAATGTGATACGGAAGTTGGCTGAAAGGCAGGAGATTATTGCTTGCCATATGATAATAGGAGGGGAAATGGTTATGAAAGCACTTACTGTATGTGTATGAGGTATTGGATAATGGCTCATCTGGACCCGAGAGCTTTAAAATGATATTAAGTCTGCATCTGTAGTTGTGTCTAAATCTACTGAACAGCTGCCGTTAATATTATATTGCTGATGTGGGCAGAACTGTAAATTGACATCATTCAATAAATTGATAAGAAATAAGTTAATATGATATGATTTTCATGGCATTTAATGTTCAGTTCATAATGACAGTGATGAGGAGATGATGGCCTTAATCATTTTAATATTAATGATACTCATCAATAGATGAATGACATAGATGATCCTTAAATATATTTAGGGAAAGTTTTTTTTTTTTTTTTTGATAGTGCTGCTGTTCTCAAGTTTCTCTTGTCACCGCACTCACTCGTTTTCTGCGTTTCACCAAAATGGCCTGATCACTGCAGTCTTTGTCAGTACTCAAATTATCTCCAGACTCATGCTCCATGATGGTTGCATGGTAACTAATGAAAGTGTAGAGAGTCAACGTGTGAAGAGTCACAGGCTGAAAAACATTCCACGTGTAGAGGGAAATACATAAAAAAGAAATGCAGTCAATTATTAGTTCAAATAGAGTGTGTGAATGTGTGAATATAGTGTGAGGACACCAGCATCACACATATATTTAAAACTTATACTGAGCTAATGAGCAAAAAGGAATTGACTTTGTCTTTTCAGTATTAAGACAAGTACAGTTCAAGATATTAATGTAACACGGCTGTAAGAGCTACAGTTAGTTGGTTGAAATATTGTGCTGCACAAAGAGAATCTGCATAATGAACACAATCATAAAATGAATGAACAACATTCTTGATTTGACCGCGAGGTGTAACAACAGAAGTTTTAGTCACTGAAAGTCATTTGCAGTGACTGCACATTGAAGGTGTCCCTTTCTAGCCTATAGTCTAATTTAAGACAGGCAGCATATAGGGCAGACACAGACATACCCGAGTTAAAACTGAGGAAATGTGGTGAGGAGGTGCATGCTCTCTCTTTGTTTCTCCCATATATATATATATATATACACTCACACAAAAATCATCATGCCCTATTAGTTGTCTCTCAAAGTTCTCATATATTGGTGTGTTAACATAGCCTCCAGGAAAGTAGCTATTCAAATTACGTAATGGACAGAATAGAGATGAACTCAACCAGGGTGAGTGAAGATTTGACTTGGTGCTGTAATGGAGAGAGCGAGGGCGGAGTATGATGCATGAAGAAAGCCAGCCTCTAACAATAACAGTATTGATTTATTTCCATTTCTCAAGAATGGATGACACGTCAGTCCGATTTAAGAGACATCGTGGACTAATCTCAGGGCTCCCGTTCAAATACAATTTCACTGAAAATTGGCTTCAATAAGATTCGAAATAAAGTTAACGGTTGATTTATGCTGCAGTGGTTTGAAAGGGCTACATTGTAAGTAATTGCACGTGAAATATTAAAGGCAGACAGGAAGAATAAAACAGTAGACAACCTCGACGTAACTTTATGTTAATATTATAACGAAATCCTTGATAGACATTAGGGATAGAATTGTTTTAACTAAAGATAAGGCAACAACTTAAGTATGTCTCTCCAGTCCGAGCTGCTGTCATTACAAAGTTGAACAGTACAATTACTCAGCCAAGAGTTAATCAACAATCTCACACAAGGAAGCGACAGACAGCAATTAATCTAAATTTTGCATGTATCTAAATGAGCCCCACGGATTTCTTTTAATGCAGCATGAATCCTGATAACTTTCACCGTGTGTTGACTAAGCCCTTATCGTAGTACCTGATTTTGATTAGTGATCCAAAACTAAACTTTGACAAATTATCTCCAGATGAAGTTGGTACAGGCCAGTGAATGTGTTGCATATCAGCAGGCACAAAGCAACAGTAGGATTAATACTGACTCATGTCCTTGGCCTCATGAATAGACTTCCACCGTTAACTTTTCTTTTGGCCCTGGCTTGATTTGTTGATATATCCCCCGGCTCTGGTAAATGTTCAGCAGGATGGCACTAACCTTGTCTGTTTTTCAGTTTGGTATCCAGTGAGCTCATTAGAATTCTTTCTTCGTTTTCTTTGAAAGCAGCTGGCAGCTTCTGGAGAGAGGACGGTTTAAAGTGGTGAGACTGAACCAAGCGGTGCAGGTGGACTGTATAAATCCCCAAACAATTAGCTGAAAGATTTTAATATTTTTCTGTATAGGTCTGGGAAAGTAGAGTCAGACATCACCCCCTTTTACATTTATGTAGTCATTTGAGCTATTGCTTATAAAGAATGGAGATTTAAGTAGCGTCACCATATAGCAATTCTACCGCAAATATTACACAGTATGTTTGGTAGGTTATTTAAGTAACCAGGATGTCCTTATCTACTGTAAATGCTCCTCATGTAATTCACTTACTTCAACTCCTTATTGCCCAAAGCGCAGATATTTTCAAATGCGGTATCTCTAATTCTAGCTGAGATCAGCAGAACAAATATAAGGTCTGACACCAAACATCTTGAGGATGGTGGATTCTATTCACTTAGTATTTTATTTTTTATCTTAGACTCTTTAGTTTCTAATTTATTAATTTATCATTTAGTTTATAATTTATTATGAATTTATGATTTAATATTCTTTGTTATGTCACGCCCCTTAGGTGGAAAAATATTTCACTTTTTATACCTCTTTCATTAAGTCATGTCATTTCCACTGGGCTTCCTCTTTCCCACCTGAGTAACTAGGCAGTGACCTGCCATACACATCAACAGATTCAGGCAAAAAGAGAAAAATCATACATGCACCAAACACAAAGGCTGTATATATTACACACACATACCGTATATAAAATACAGCAATCCCATGCAGAGGAAATTCACAAGGGATGGTGTAAAGAGTGGATGAATTGTGTGAGAGGAGCTCTAAAACAACCCAATGTACAACTTGCATTATGCATGCAAGTAGATTTAGATACATATGTCTCCCTACAGAGTTTTAGTAATCCTTTTAGATTACCCTCATGTGCCACTTAAATGCAATGAAAGAGCAAACATTAAGTGGGTTGTTTGTATACTGAAAAGAGGCTTTCTATGTCACCGGTAACAATACATAACATATGGGTAGGTGTTTGTTCATTAGTAGAGCCAATTAGCCTAATGTGAATAATGATGAAGATGGCAGTGGAGTTGCTGGGATGATGATAGCGATCACGGTGAGAGAATAATCCTCTTCACGTGAAGATAAACAAGAGAAAGCCAAATGACGAGAGCTGTGCATTACACATTAGATAAGTGTGAGAACCTGTCTCTGCCATGATAAGTTCAGGTAGCAGCATCATCACTCTTCCCAGGCACAGCCATAAGACTTGTCATTTTGGTGTGTGTGTAGCTCACAACACTTTATCAATCCCCAGTGATGTTGAGAGAGGGAGCATGCATGATATTTAAGCCTGTGGGTCAAGCACATTTCATCAAAGTAGTGATGCATAGCATGTTTACTTCTGCAGTAGTGAAAGCTGCCTGTTGTTAATAATGTTTATGGCTCTTATCCTGGAGACATAACATACTGTTGGTGTAGGTCCCATATACATTGTTCTGCTGCACCAAATCTCAGTCTCGGTTTTGTTTTGTTTTGGTTTTTTTTGTTGTTGTTTTTTGTGATTGTTGCAACCCAAAATCCCTGTTTTCTTGGCAGCTTTTTCAAAAAGTTTTGCTTTTGTGTCAAAAGTTGCAATTTTTTGAAGCTTATCTTTCTCCTGTAAAACTGAATCAGCTTGTGGTTTTACAAATTTGTTATAAATGTTTTAACTTTTCTTTGTAACCCTACCCCTGAAAAGCAAAAGATTTCAACAATTCTAACAAGGTGTGCCTTATTTGCATATTTTACAGGTTGAGTGCCACAGACAATTTAGGATGGTCAGTCTTCAGTCTCCAGTCTTCCGCCTGGAGCCATCCTTTAGGATAGGCAGCAAATTTTAGTTTGTTTCTCTCACATAATAATCACCGGCTCAGGTGTATTTATTAGTTAATGTCACACTCTCACTAATGCACTGTAGCACTTAGATATTTACTTAATGTGACACAAATGCAATTCAAAACTTATCAAAGAATTCCAGCATTCGATAGCAGAAAATGAAACTGGAGAAATACTTACTTTTCAGTTAGAATGGAAACAAAGTGAATCAGATATGGTAAGAAGATCTAACTGACTGAGGTTGACAGACTGTCAATGAAAACACAGACAGAAGGCCATGTAAATAGGTAGAGACGAGGAGAACAGAATGAATGCTGGAACAATAAAGCGCCAACACAACTTAGACAATCTGAACAAACTGTGAGTGAGCCTCTCTATATACTGGAGATCATGGCAAGTGAGATGCAACTGGGTGAGCAAGAGAGCGGGTTAAAGGTCGAGCAGGAGCAACATTCAGTGGGCAGGCTGAAAGACATTAGTGCTCAGAAAACAAAGAACAGTGAGAGGAACTAGAGCCAGAGGAGGTGGGGGGATGGAGTAGCTATCGCCAGGGCATAATTGTCACAGGTTTTTTGGACAGTTACATCTCATAAGCTGTGTGTACAAAGATGTCTGAAATGTTAGACCACACTTATTTCTCTTGTGTCTGCAGGCATGTCTTTATATCTTAACTGCTGTTTCTAAAACAGGTTTCCTCAGTTGAATGTTTTTTTTGTTTTTTTGTTAACTTTCTGATTGCATTTTTGTTTCCATGTTCCAGCAGTTTCTTTGAGACCTTGCTTTATTTTGATTTAGATCTCTCAGGATTGTGCTCCTAATTTGGTACTTTACCTATCTAAGTCCCTAAATGAATTTATTGATGATTCTCTGACTTATTTCTAATCAAGTGCCACTGAATTGCCATGAATCATAACAACTTTATTGAATTTGTCTCATTTGTCATCTACCTCGGATATCAAGCCATAATTTGACTTTGTTGTGTACTTTATTTAATGAGCAAGTAAAGTCAAAGTCAAATCGATGATGTTCCCATCTGCCGCTTATATTTTGTGTTTTTTAGCAAATCTCAGCATGTTCACACAGTGAGCCAAAGTGGTGATCACATAAACATCACTAACATATTCATCAAGTTACATAAACACACACACGCTGTCTTAAAGCAACAAAGAAATGCTGTTTAGATCATTATTAATGTTACCGACACTTCTTATTGTACAATTAGTAACATGGCTCCAAATGTCAAGGGGTAATCAATTCCCCCAGGTTAAACAAGCTCACTAGTTAGGCATCTGATTCACTGTTGCCTGTGACAGTGAATGATGGGGTGGATGTTTCACCATCAGGCAGCAGCCCGTTCCCTGCAGCTGTAGGTCTAACTCTTAAATAGCAGCATCTTGTTTTCTTGTTGGCAGGCCGAGCGTGGGGAATTGACGGCATATTGCCTCTGTGCCTTTCCCTCATTGCAGGGCAATAATTTCCACACCTGTCCTTTGTCAAGCTGATGTTAGTCTCCTCTGTTACATTTGCTCCCTCTGATTCTCTCTCCCTCGCTCTCACACACTCTCTGCCGGTTTGGTAATGACACAAAGCTGGGGCCCTGCTGCTGGGGGATTAGACAGAGTTAGAAATCAAAGTGGGTTAATCGTCTGCCATTTCAGGGGGGCATCTCTCAGCTCACTTGCCCCACTGCTCTGTTTGTTTGTGTGTCACTGCTCACGAACACTTGATCAAAGTTTTGTTCGAAAACAATCACAGTCACACTTCACTGAACTTGTGTTGACTTTGTAGACATACTCCAATCTATAATCTACTGTAACCTTCAGTAAAAAGCTCAAAACTACAAGCTACTTCTTGACAAGAGCTTGGAAGCGGCTGAGTTGCTGTCAGAAATCAGCACATTCTGGTTAGTGCCAACTGCAGTAGAAGAAAATACTGTATGTGATAGAAACCAGAGTTAACATTGGCGTTACTTTCCACCTATAGAGGCAGCTCTTGGTGAGTAAACGAATTATATTTCATGCTGAACTCTCAATGTTTCCTCAATATTTTGAAGTAAACAACTATTCATACTAACTAACTGACAGTGTAGCAGCAAAGGCAAAATATTCAAATGTCTCCTTTAAAAGATAGAGAGACTACAGCCTCAAGTGTGTAAGCATCTCTGCTCAGTGTTGTGCCAAGGGGGATAACACTGCACACCTATTTTTAGACTGTTAATCAAGGTAACATGTTCAGACTGACACACTCAGTATGATATCCCATAAAGTGAGTAGAGTGAGATTGCTTCATTTCAGCTCATCCACCTATGGTGACCTAACAGAGGTCAAAAAGATGTGTGTGCGCGTGTGCATGTGTGTATGCATGCGTGCATGTGTGTGTGTGTTTGTGCGTGGCTGTTTTGGGTGTCTAAGTGCACATTCAGTATTTGTGCATGCCTAAAACAAAGGGCCTGGTATGGGTTTGTGATACAGAGCTACTTATTTTTATACATGCATCTGTTTTGGGATTCCCTCCAAGTAAAATGGGGAAAAAAAAATATATATGTGTAGATGTGAAACTTCCTGTGATTCAGGATTTATTTGATTAATGCTACCTGTCCATTCAGGCTAATAATGATCTACTGCATCCTTTATTGTGATTTGAAATCAAATCACTGTCTCATTCATACACACTGAACTAAAAACAAGAAAATTTCTATAGTTTCAAAGGCTACACTGACAATGTTAATAGAAAGTTAAAGGGAGACCTGGACAATACAGTTTCCTATTTACTTGATGCTAGTGGCCACAATACCGGCCATTTCCAAACAGCTCTTTTGATAAGGCAGTGTCGATAAATGTTTCTTACAAGATGAATAGATTTCCAGACAACATAGGTGTGCTGTTCTGTTTTGTCATCACAGCGATATAATTGGTCTTGTTGGTCACTGTTTCTCATTTCTGGCACTAACACACAGATTTCACAGCACAGGGAACCTCGTACTGCAAGCTGTCAATGGAGCATAGGGCTAGATTCAGCTTTATCACAGCTTGTCAAAATACAAGAACTCGATAATGGCCGAACAGGAGAGATAATGGGTGTGGATTGGTTTTCACAGCAGCTGAACATGACACTGAGAGCTGATAATGGGATATTTTTGAGAGGGGTAAAGTAGTAGTTGCGCTTGCTTCCAGTGATACTTTCGCAATTACTTCAATTTCTTTACTTGTCTGCATTTTTGACGCACATTTCATAGAACTGCATTTCTACACTATTCATTTCGAAGGTTAGGTTTTTGAGTGTCTGTTTTTTTTACAGTGCAAAATAAGAAATATATATATATATATATATATCAGCCTTGTTGCTTAGTGTCTGGAGAACTTCCTTTCTTCCTCTACCCTCCCTCTTTGATTCAAGGAAGTGGCACACATTTGGGAAAATGAAGTCAAGAGCAAACACTGCTATTGTATGTTGTTCTATTAATTTGGGTTTTACATCAGCAGCTATGCTAAAGACAAAGCCTGAAAGAGTTTCCTGCTTTTCTTTTATTATCCAGTATAATAATTGTCAGCTGTGGGAGGGAATTCAAGGAAAACATAAATTGAAAGGAAACATTTTGATGAAATATTGGCCGGGCATGTAAGCATTTGAAGTGTATTTCTTCTAGTTAAACTTTCTCCATCCTATGCATCGCCAACTGATGGAGATTGCATGTTGGAGACGGATGCTCATCCTTTGGATGTGTGGTCGCAGCCTATACACTGATGCACTTAGCATTTCCTAAGTGTGTTCTATACTCCTGTGGTATTACAATAATAAGCGTTTTATTGTTTGGAAGGTGGTGGGAGAGCTTGCCAGGAAGTCGCAGGAGGAAATAGTTAGCTCTTATGTTTTATCTCTCTCCCCTTCTATGGAGATGTATATTATATATTTATTTCATATAAAGAATAGTGCAGCTCGATGCATACCCACACTGCTCTCCAGTTAATCAATATCAAAGTTTAAGGACCATAAAACTATGCTTTTTGTTGTATTTTATTGATAGTTTTTTATTTAAACAAAAGTGGAAAATATTGTGGATAAAACTGGCATTGCAGATGTTTATTTTTTCCTTTTTAGTTAGGTTGAGACGAGGAGAGGAACACATCACTAGGAAAACAAATAACATTGGCGATTAGTATTGACAGTGAGGTATGCTCGGGTTAGGTTGAGACGCACTTTCATTTTGGTGTAGTATGAGTACTAAGGCTTCTCCACGCTCACATCAAGTTATTATACAGTAACTTCCTGTTGCTTGTGAGAAACCAAATTTCCATTTACCATGTGAAGTATTAACATAAAAAAACTATTAGAGAGGTTTAAACTCAGATGTAGGACAAAAATATGAATAATTGTTGTCATCTGACTAAAATGCTAAGACTTCCAGAATACAGTTTTTCTGGTAGATTTGACTGTTTCCAGCACTGATTGTATGAACTTTCCCACTTCTCTCAGTTTCTGTGAGTCTTAAGCAGTTACAAAAACTGCATTTGGGTTAGGGTTCCAGTGTCTTCACTTCAAGCCATGTTGAATAGAAGGCATTGAATGGAATGCTATTAAGCATTAAGACATTTCTTTGCTTGTACCTAAGAACTACTTAACAGTGAGCCAGCCATTTTACCTTCCACCCATCAAAGCTGTTTGTCTGTGCTTCATTGATGGTATTGTGATTATGAACTGAATTACTTCCCTGAATAACATGTCTCTGGCATCATCCTTGTTTTTACATTGACACAAACACACCAACACACATTCTGACACCTTCCTAGAGCACCCCTGTGTATCTTGTAGGTCAGTCTAACTGTGAAGAAATATTGCTTCTTCAAAGGTGTCCTTGCTCAAGGAAATACAGCATACAGGCCATCAAATCTGGACTCAACCAATTTTGCACATGGATGATGAAACAGCCATACATCCAGAGACACAGACACACGGGCAAAAACTGGATTCGTGGTTCAGATATGTGTTGATAACCAGTTTTCTGCAAACGGAGGCTGCATCTGTGCCCTCAATCCAAATATGTCTACATATTGCATTATCTCCCTGTTGACAATGTGTAGATGTGGTTGTGCTCCTTGGTACTCAGTCTGAATAGCAATCAGCGTCTACGTTGGTTCCCCCCAGACCTCCATAATGCATGCGACGTGGGACGCCTCAGCGGATCACATTTTTTGTATCTATGTTGCGTATGTGTGGCAGTCGAAGGACAGCTGCCCAAATCTTGAGAAGCACCAGGAAGGAAGAATTTGGCAAGGTTGTCATAAAACAGAACTACACACACAGACACACAAACATATTAACTGGGTACTGGAGAAGCAGTAAGTGGGACACATGCAGCACACGTAGACAATTCATTTTTCCCTCTCATCTCTCTGGCCAGCTAACCTTCCATCCCGCTTGAATGACAGTTGAGATTGAAACCTCCATCAGCCCCCCCCCCCCCCCCCCCCCCCCAGTCTTCCAGTGGGATTCAAAAGCGCCCTAATAATCTGCGTCCTGCTCTGCCCCTCGCTTCCCCTCCACGTCATATTCCCACCCTACCGCCCTCTCTGAATTGCCACTCCACTCAACTCCTCTCCGGGAACACAAAAGGGCCTGCAGATGCTCCAATCGACTCTAATAAATTGTATGTAGGCAGTTAAGCTGCATGACTGCCAACTGGCAAATCTGTGAACCCCTGCTTTGGGAGAGCACATATATATATATATATATATATATAAAAAGGTTCCTCTAAATTTGATTCACCTTCAACAGCGAGCGCTCACGAAAGCTATGTCCAGGCCAGAGTAAATGATGAAAGAGCATGATGGAAAAAAGAATACATACAGAGTGAAAAGGGACAGTTGGAAAGAGCGAAAGGAGCACAGTGATGGAAAGTTAGGTTGAACAAAATAGAAGTCAACAAATCAAAAAACAAGAGTCTGGCCTTTATTGAAATCAGTCAGAAGATGGAAAAAAAAAAAGAAAATACAAAAAGTGCACTATGCCTAAGAGCTGTTGTTCAGAGTGATGACCTGAGACCAGAACAAGACACAAAAATACATCCACCCACTGTCTGGCAGGCCAGAATTTTATGATCTCATAAATACATATCAGCATCTATCTACAAATGCACATGGACAAGTATATTAAAATTATTTATATTTGATAAAAAAAAGAGCTAATTATTTGTTAATCCAATAAGTATTCTATTTATCTTATGTCATTCTCAAAACACGAGGCCTGTATAAAAAAAAACTTCATATAAAAAAAAAATATATATATATATTTGATTTTCCCACCAAAAAATAATAATAATAATTCTAAATGCTCTCTGCTGGACGGAGTTTGCAGCAACACTATATCAAAATGGCCTAAAACATCTGTTACCTTTTGTAGTATCTGAATTAGTTGGACTTATTTCGACATTATAGTTTGAGTTAGTTTTTGTGTGTCAAAAAATAGCGACATTATTTATTCTAGAGAAAATGGGACAATTGAAGCCCCTGCAGCAGCCCCTGTATGCTCTCCTGTTGCAGATTTACTACACGCAGTGCACAAGCTGCTCCAGATACTGAGCTGAATCCTGAGGACTCAGTGCACATAAATCTCCAGAGAGTGAGGAATATACAGTATGTCACTCAGCTCTGTGGGGATCAGCATGTTTAATATTAGGCCCTCTCTGGAAACGCTGCACCCTATTCCGCCCCGCCGCTGACTGTGCGAGGACCATGTGAGACAGGAAATTGAAAGCCACTTGTTGTTTGAGAGCTTTCTGGAACACCTGAAGTCAGAGGAGGGGGATAAAGTGCAGTATAGACATATGACTGAATGGTAGATGGATCACATCTCCTCCATTGTAAAGACATTTGACAGAGAGGAGGAAGGGAGCGAAGGAGACAAAGGAAGATTCCAGAAGCATGCTGCTTCCCGATCCAGCAGCACTTCCCCAAGGTTATAACAATATAGAAATTATTTAAAGCAGCATATACCTACTGTATATCTCTTTTAGTTTTACCGCTCTACCACCCAAAAGACAATATTATTCAACATCAAAATCCCATCATGATCATATGTTTTGATGGTGTAAAAGAGTTTATGTGATTGTTCAGGTGACCTTCTACCGAAATTTTATATTTTTGGAAATGAAAAGTGTCAATATTTACATCAGCAAGCTTTAAGGAGATATTCAAATTTGACAGTTTTAATGAACTGTTGAGAACCAATGTAGCAGCTCAGATACAACACCTGTCATGTTCCGTGGACGGCTCCCTCGGCTGTGTCTGTTAGGTAGTAATGATCTAAGCCCTCCACACTCTCCTGAAATGTAGTCCCACTTCCCTGTTTTTCCCTACAGCATGCAAAGAGATGCAACAAGCGCTCCTCTGAGGACGAAATGGGTAAATGAGGAAGGAATGGTGAGAGCTAGAGGGAGAAGTCTATAAATGGGAGATGAAATGGGAAAAAAAAACATGAAAGAGGAAAAAGGGAATGGAGGCACAGATGAGGAGAGGGACAAAAAAAAAAAGGATGGGGGAGAAAATAGCAGAGAGGGGTCATTGTTGATGCTGAAATCGGAGACTGGGAGTGAAGAGCTGTGAGAATAAAAGCAATTTGCATCACTGCTCCACTGAGCTTTTCCAATGCCTTTCATTTACCCCCCTCTAGAACCTCCCTCTCCCTCCCAGAAAACCCACCACAGCATTCCACCGACGGAAATGGAAAGCTGGCTTCAGGGTAATAGGAAGAAAGATATATATAGTATACTCACTATTTAGCCATTATTGTCCTCCACCATCCATCACTCCTCCATTTATCCACAACTTTGCTCTCCTGCTAATCTCAGTCATTCCCTGGGTTTCCCTTGTCTTCTTCTTCTCCATTTCATACTCCTTTTGTTGATCAAAAGCCAACCTCGAATAAAAACCAACAGTGTTCATAATTTTTTCACATGCTTACTTTAACATGTTTATGATTCATAAGGATGGTCCTCTAGTGGCTGCATGGAGTATCGATCCAAGTGCAAAGTACGACATTGCATTGCAACCACATAAAGAAAAGAGTTGGGGAGGTTAGACTTTGAGTGTTCAGTTTCTTTAAATCATAATGAGGGGTGTTTCTTAGTCTTAATATTTTATTGCTGTTTTATTCTTTTATATTTTTTAACCTTTTATTATTAAACAAAAATTTGGGGCAGCAGAAACAAACATCTGAGGATATTAATGGCATCTTATCATTTCCCAACCTGACATGGCAAACCTATGTACACACCCTCCTACACAATAGAGCAATACTGGCATTCATGTTGAGCTGTATCTCAGTCTGCTCAATATTCACTCCTCGCTGAGGTAAATATAGTGCTCCTTAGCACCTACATTGTGTTAAGAGATGTGTTAAAACTGCTGCCTGTCAAAGTCAAAAATGACAGTACACATGTGGACCATAATAGTAAAGTTGGACATAAAACCAAATCTATAACCTCAAAAATGCTAGAGACCTCAATTTACAGCCAAGGAAAGGTGAGGGGTTATGCAATCAATCTGTCAAATTTTAAGCAGCTTTTTTTTTTTTTCACTACACATAATGACTTCGTACATGCTTCATAGAAATATTTTTCCTTTTTTTTGGGGTGGGGGGGGTGATTTAGAAATTACAAGATAAAAATAAGTCGTACAATAGTTTGGCTGTTCATATAAGCTGAGCTGGTTTTTCATGTGGCCCTCAGTCCAAGAACTGCGTCCCCTGCTCATGGGAAAAAACTGTTGTGGAGTCTATCTGTGTGTGTGCTGAGGGCCCTTAGTCTGCCCGAGGGGAGGGTGGTGAAAAGTGAGTGGCCGGGGTGTGACAGTGGTTGATGAGGTCAGAGTGAGCAGTCTTGTCTTGATGTTTTGTTCTCCACAATGTCACACTGGTCTGTTTGGAAAATACATCATGTAGGATGGATTTTTTTCTATCTAAAATTCAGAAAAGGCTAAGAGAATATATGGCACCGAAGGGTTTTCTTCCCATGCAACGTTCATTTAAACATTGGAGACGGATACTTTTGGCATCCATGATTTTCCCTGGCAGTCAAATTATACCAGGCTCAGACTTCAATACCCATGGCATGACATGCCAATACGAGATTTGTACAATCACTACAGTTTGGCTGCCTGAAGGCTGACTGACCAAGCATATACTGTAGCCTGGATACAGAAACATCTGTAAGCATTCTCTCTGACTAAGAAATCCATCCACACCGTGACTCTGGCTTTAAAATGTTCCTTTGTATTCATCAAACACAGGCTTAATTGAAATTTTGAAAGGTAACTTTTTGAAAACCAAAATCCGAACGGGAATACAGCATTTGGTGGCTTCAGATTAAATTTAAGTACCAGAAATCAGGTGATTCTCAGATGACTGTGCCAACTTTAATTCCCATGACAGAGAAGTTAACTTAAATTTCTCAATGTACATTTAACTGCAATTCATCTATCTATCTATCCTAACAATTGCAACAAGCTGAAATGTCCCTTTACCAACTCAGTCCTTGTACTCCTACAGCATTGCTTATTCAGTTCAACTTATAAAGCGTTAGCTAAGATAAGCAAAACGGTGTCACTGAAAAAAGGGAGATTCGCCAGGTTTCCTCATCAAAAGTAAATTTTTGAGTAACACAACCGTACTTCAGGCTTCAATTTCCAAGCTGATTGCTGAAATGAAGAACACAGACATTTCATCAGCCCGCCTTCATCAAGGTATGCAATTTAAACCTGAAAAGCAGAAGCCAGCAGCTGAGAGGACCTGAGCTGAACCCGAACCACATTTTCTTCCAAATATATGTTTGATTTGCTTGCTAACTCATTGGTGTAGGAGAAATATTCTACTTTTGCTGAAGAACAAGAATGTTTAATTTCCATAACAGAGTTGAAATGACATAACCGGCATTTCTAAGTGATTTATAAAATCAACCCAACTCCAAGACTAAAGGCTACCATGAGAACTGAAGGAGCCTTTCAATGAGAGGTCAGAGTTCTTCAGAAACCATTGCCTATTCTTAGAAATACTGTAATCTGAGTGACTAAGAATCTTTAGACATAATCACTCAGCATTGGTCATTTCAAGACGGATTCTGGCCATTACAAGTGCTTCAGGCTTGGCACCAATTCATAGCTTGGGCTAAGATGATTCATGATGATGAACAGGTCACAGCACTTATTTCAATATGCGGTCAGGAACAATTGTCTGCTGTTCCAGTGGCTTTTCACTGGCAGAGATGGCTACAAGCCTCTGCAGAACAGTGATGACAGTATTTGTTTTCAGTACAGCAGTACACACCGCCAGCAGACCAGGTGAGCAGAGTCAGCACAACATATAGAAATGATCTTTTAGCACCAGATTCTTCCCCGGCAATGGAGACACCCCTGCAGGCTTTTGATGCTGATGCAGCTGCAACAGCACGTGTGTCAGCAGCATTAACTTTACTTAGTACTTTTTTTTTTTATTTTCTTATTGATATGATTGAAATTTATCTATACATTCTACTGAACAGAACATTTTTCATCTGAACTACTGCAAACTTTTCTTGTTTGGGAAAATCAGTTTGAGATAATTATTTTAGATTTTAAATTAAGCATCACTGATCATAGAGAGGTTGGCTGAGATGAATACATTTTCTGTTGAAGATCTGTAATAAACATATTTAGCAAGAAATCTTCAAAACGAGAACACATTATCACATTCTGTTGTAGCTTTGAAAGCGAGAATACAATGATTACTTTGCATTGCCCTCTCTTTGCCAACCTGGCTGCCGACTCAGGCAGCCAGGCACTCGTAAATTCAGCATCATCCTCCATCTCCTTTCTTCTGCTTTCCATTCGTCTCTCTCTTACTCTCTCTTCCTCCCTTCAACATAGTTTATGTACTGATGCTCATTATGACTGTTGTCTTGACAGCCCCCCATGCACTTCCATGCACAGTGCCGATGCAGTGATTCAGGTGATTTACAATATCCTGCTGCATGAAGAGATAAAGAGAGATGTACGCTATAGATGTCTTTGAGGGAAGCTTTATGTTCACAGTAAACTAGCCTCGGTGGTACCTCCACAGCGCCCATCCCACAACGCAAACCACAAGTTCTTCAACAGGCACTGCGGAATGACAATGGGAACATTCAATCTGTTAAATAACCTGGCTGTTATTTTTTCATACCTTTCCATGGCTACTCATAACTCCAATAGATTCAAACAGCCAGAATAGCAGTTGGAAGTGTATGCCAGAATGTCTGATGACTTTTACAAGTGCTGCTTGTTATGAGAGCCCAGGCTTCAAGCGATGTAATACACATGATCATGAGTCTTGCGATGTAATCTCTGCTGTAATATGTTGCAAACGATGGTGTGACATTGAGAAAGCGGTTACAACCCTCCGCACCAGGTGATTATCAGAGCTGCATTGTGTTTCTCTTCCGTCCTTTTTTTCAGGCTGTGATCTCTGAAGCACAACACAAACACCAGGATGTACAGTATCAAAGCAGGTGCACAAAATGCACTGATACATACATGAAGAAACAGGGGAATTGTTTAGATATGCAAAGTATTTGTTGAGTTGGCAGCCAAATAAGGGACAAGCTTTTGTAGTCAGTTTTGGTGTCTACATTTCTGAACAAACAGGAAGTGGTCCTGTGTGCGTGTGCATGCCCACAGGAAACATAAGTAGTGAGGCCTCCCTGCCGTTTCATATGTTTGATGCGTGCGTATTGATGAACGCTGAGGAGATAGTTAGGAGGACAACATGGCACCAAGCATTTACTCAGCCACATGTGCTGCAGCACACAGCTTTCTGGAACGAGTCTTAGGCGTTACATAAATGAGCAGGGATGGAAGTGTTGGGATTGCAGCACGTGCAGCCAAGAATCCATTGGTGTGAGTGTAAAGCCACCCAGATATAAAAATTCAGTTGTTTAACAGCTGATTTCTAAAAAAGTGAGAAAAATAGTTTGTAGGCCACCAGAGATATTTCATTCAGTACTGCACAAACCTGCTGCTTCTTTTAGCTTTTGGCTTTCTAACATCTTTTAAGCTCCTGCACTACAATCGATCCTAAAAAGGGATTCAGATGTGTATACATCTGTAAATGAAAAAAAGGCTTCCAAAATGAAACTTTCCACAATTGCACACTGCTTTTGTGAGCCTGGATTTAGCCGAATCCTTCTCTTCACGCCCGTATTCCAAATATATATGCTAAAGTTTCCACTATACTATTGATGTCTTTGAAAAAGTTCATTCTTAAACTCTTGGTTGTCAGCATCCCAAAGCCAAAATAGGTAGAAAACAACAACATGACGAACCCTATATAAGTCAAACATGAGGTTCCCTAAGAAAAGCTAATCCCATTTCCTTGACTCTATCCAGTCAATATCCAAGGCTCCGGTTCCCAAGGTGCTGTGGGATGTCAGATCTGTAGCCGACGGGCATATTCAAAAATGCATGTTCAGCCTCTTTGCCAGGAAGTGGATGTGCCAGTCATGACAAAAAGTTCCCTGATACAGCAAGTTTATTTAACTTAGTTTTTCATGGATGATTGGTAGGCTTCTTACTTCAGTGAGCTACATGAGCATCTGACTGCTGCCTTGACTGTTTTATCGTGTCCTAGATTTACCATCAGGGAGTTTCACTACGAGTTTGTCTGTTTGTTAATAAAATATTTACCTTCTCTATGTTTTTTTCAGAATATAATGATCTGAAAAGTTGGAATTTGAACTTTAAGATTACATCGCATTTTCTTATCAATGCATCAAATAGTAATGTTTTCACATTCTGTCTTTTCTTGTGGTCTCTTTCCTTATGAACCATTTTCCAATCTGATTTCCTGAATGCATCTCCTGGCACATTACTGCCACCAACTGCTGATCAGCAAACACCATGAAATTGTGTACTGCATAGGAGGCATGCAAAAGTCCAAGTAAATTAATATACAAAATAACATCCTCTGTTTGGAGGCATGCATACTATGTCCACCAGACTACAATCTGGGACTCTGCTATATAAAGTGGACACAACTTGATGTGATGTGAGAGGATAGTCTACCATTCTAGTTCGGGGAAGAACAAACAGCAGAAAATGGGTTAAAATGTTATACAAGTGCAACACAGTGCTCTCATTTCACAAACAGTACTTAATTGCAGAAAGACAGCCACTGTCAAATCAAATAGAGCATATCGGAGATATTTTGTACAACAGATTTTTGAGGTTGCTCGGAGGTTATTTTCATTTGTCTGGAACATGTGGTCTCTCTCTCTCCTTCTCTTTCTCTCTCTCTATCCCTCTCATCTCTGTATGAATGGCCCATACGCACAAAAACACACTGGACACATTAAAATCAACTGAGCAAGCCACCCACATATGCTTCACCCCTTTATCATAACAGACCCAAACTGACATACACAACACACAGACTGACACGCACACCAAACCCGAACCGGCTGTCTCTGTCGTTCCTCCTTTCTCAGGCATACACACACACACACACACACACACACAAAAACAGACACACACACTGTTTCACACCATTTCTATGAACAGAAGGAATTCCCCGTTGCCTTGTACTCAGTATTTAGAGTATTTAGGACGGTATTTCTACTGTTCCACTTGCTTTTAAGTGAACTTCATCCAATATTGAAGCCCAGTCTGGTGTAATTTAAAAGCTTGCATTGAAGCAGCTGCGTAAAATGGTCGCTTTTTTTGGAGTAACCATCCCTCCGATCTCTTCTCTCCCTTTCCCTGTCTCTTCTCTCTCGGTTGCTCCCACCCCCGACTTCCTTCTGTCTCCCTCCTTGCTGTTTCTCCTTTCTCTTTCCCTCCCTCCCTCCCGTTCCCTCGCTGTCCTCCTTTGCTCCCTGTCTGTGTACTTACAGGACTACACTTTGACAATGTACTTCCAGCAGGCCTGGCGAGACAAGCGGCTGTCCTACTCTGAGATCCCCCTCAACCTGACCTTAGATAACCGTGTGGCCGACCAGCTCTGGGTCCCCGACACCTACTTCCTTAACGACAAGAAATCGTTTGTCCACGGTGTCACAGTGAAAAACAGAATGATCCGACTGCACCCGGATGGTACCGTACTGTACGGTCTAAGGTGAGATTCTAATCATGAAAAAATACTTTTGACTACACACACACACACACAAAACAAAACAAAACAAAAAAACAAAACACACAATCTGATTAAGAAAAGAGAAAAAAAATTAAATAACAGACCTCCCACATACTGGACCAGATAATGAGAGACAATAGCACATAAACAGTTATCGTTTCCTGTTCATGTTGTAAAACAAGTCCCACTTAATCTGTTTTCTTTATAAATGTCAAAAACAAAAATTCCTGCACTGGACTCTGTAATCAGTAATTATTTCATTTGAGGCAGATGAAGAAAACCACTGATGTGATCTTCAATATCCCCCCTGAGTGAATATTATGAAGCTGATGGGTTGACCTACTTGTGTTTTCATTTACTCGACCCATGCTTATGTAGTACTAAATTCAGATCTTTTGCTAAGACACAGCATCAAACATACTTTAAACTCTGAATTTTTACAGGTGTAAATTCATAAAGTCTAACTAATTATTATTATTATTATTTATTTAGATTTTTTTACTGAATAAGTGTCTAAACCATAACCTATCAGGTAAATCGAGTTGTTGAAATCAGTTTTGTCAAAAGGCTTAAAAGCTACAGCTTAAAAACCTTAAAAACAAGTAAAATGCCACATCAGTTAGTTTAGATGCTGGTGTGATTCTTATGCTTCGATGCAACTGCTAACAGAACATCTGGCTGTGGTTGGTAAGACGGACAGATATCTTTTTTCCTTATCCTCAAAGTTATTGCTCAGTTTGTAGGCATCTTTTTTTATAGTGTATGCACTCACACATCCCTTGAAAATTGAAATTCAGTTTTGTCAAATGAATGAAAAGTCATTCATCTCGTTAATGCAGCCAACCAAAGATGAATTAAAGAGCATATGGTTGTAACTTATATTTTCCTCAATTAAAGTGTGATGGATGATTTCTCAGACAATGACAGCTTAAGAACATTAAGTAAGTTTTCTTCTTGGCAGGTACAAAGAGTTTTACTTACGATCAGGTTTGAACTTTATCTTTGTAAAGATCTGTTGTGGAGGCTACTTTAGTTGATATTTTAAACATCTCCCTGAGCTGAGGCATTTGTGTATTTGATGTGTTAATATGACACATCCAACCTGTTTTTTAGTTGCCAAAAACAAAACCCCCAGTTCTATTCCATAAAATGATTGGCCCGTTTCACCAAGGCTCAACCTCTCAAAGTTAAGATGATGACAGTGCACCTCTGACACCACACTGATGTCTCATCAGTTCATTTTGCAAATAGGTCTCTGAAGTACAAACTCTATAAAAAAGTAATTGAAAAGCATAACATCTTAATGGCCGTCATGGCAGCACATCGGCACTGCTGTGGGGCAGTGAAAATAAATAGAAAGAGTGAGAGACAATGAGACACTGAAGGAGAGAGGGGGGTGTTTAGGAGAGGATTAGAAAGAAATCTTGCCAATTTTGCTCTCTTTGGTCTTCTTCATCAATGTTGTCTGTCTTCATTACTCACACGCTGGCCTGTTAAAGTCCTCAGCATGTTATAATTAGTTCAGCTTTGTTGCACAAGGTTACAAGGTTATTGTATATCACTTGGTGCCTTCAGGTTGATCATAGAAAATTGCTGCCAAAATTTATCTTGAAGTTCAAGTAGCTCTGATTCCAAGGGCAAAGGTGTTGGTGGCTATGGTGAGTGTTGTACAAACAGGTGGACTCAAAGGGAAGCAGAGAAAACCCCATTGGCAGTCACTTGCCCTCAAAACATTTTCTCTTTGATGAAAATCCCAATCTCTTTCTCCCAATAACAATCAGTTAGATTTTATGCAACAAGTTCACTGGCCTTGAGTCATCTAAAGAAAAAATGGTTCAGAAAGATTCAGTACAGTATTATCATCTTCAATTTCTCTTTCGAAAGCTTTATAATTCTTTGATGACTTTTCTGACCAACTAAAGAGCGCTGATTAGATTCTTGGGTTAGTGGTTAAACTGGCATGGTGTTCTCCACATGAACACAGTGTTAATTATAACACACCATTAAAAAGTGCAAAGTGAGGTTTTTAAGTTTTTGTTGTTCCTTACGTTCTTTCAAGCATTTTATTGGCTTCAGGTTAAATCAGAAACGTCCTGGTAAAAACCAAATCGGTCGGTTTACTGCCTATCAATTCTTCCTGAATCATGCCTGGCTTTAAGGTAATTTACCAGTTACACACTTGACTTATTGAAAAAGCTAAGTATTACTCATCAGATCCCTACACAGGGTAAACAGAGCTTGATAGGTTTTGAAGTTGTTTGATCATGTTGTTTTTTAATCTATTGTCACAGTGTTGGAAAGAACATCAGTGAATTTCTTGGACACACTGTAGCCTGAATATTTTCAGTCACCTGGGACATCAATTTGGCATTGAACATTATATCAACTTCAGTCATTCATTTAATAAGACTGGTGCGTGATCATTCTCTCTTACTGCACCCTTGTTGTGCTGGAACTTTATAAATGGACACAAGCTAGGGAGGCAGCAACAGATTGTGGGGGTCAGAATATACTAAACTAGAACTTCAATAGTACAAATCTTCCCTGTGTCAGGCCATTTGAGTGAAAATGGATAACCTACAGAATCAACCCAACATCTGAATCCAATATGCAAATGAAAAGTCATAATCGCTGGGAATATGGGTCTGAACAGTTACATTGCAGGGTAAAAGTTATGACACAAAGTCAGCACAAATATTACTTTGGATCAAGTGGGATTAGATTGGAACTGGGAAAAGAAATCCATCAGCCTTGACATCCAATATCATGTAAGTAGGATGACCAGATTTTTACAAATCCTAAATTGGGTCATGGGATGCTGTAGATGTCAGTGAGTGCTCATAAATCCATGCAGTACATGCAGATAGAGCATATTACTGTCCCCTGAAAGCCCAATAAAAATTACACTTCTATTTAATATATTATGGCAATAAATTATATTAGACAACATGAAACTTTAATGGTCCTTGTGATGACAGTTGGGCCATAGCAGAAACATTTAGGAAAACCAAAGGCCAATGAAAATGAAACATTAATGCTAATGAGGATTTTGTGAACGATGATTCATACATTCTGAAATCAAGGATAAATACATGAATAAAAATACAAAGCAGTATAAATACATATATCCAGCATTCTAATTAAAATAGAAGTTTGTATTATAACTGGATCATTGCACATTATTATATTCAGTGGGTGACATTAAATGCCAATCAGTGATTTTAGATTAAAATTAGAGCAGAGTGGAGATCAGTTTAGCTTTGAATGTAGAGTGGAAACTGAGGAAAACAGCCAGCATGGCTCTGTCCAAAGTTCAAGATGAATCCCAAATAAACCAAAGATTAGTCATCAAAATGAAACATTTTGTTTATTTAGCCTTTACACAACTGGAAATGTACAAATTACAATTTGTAGATTTACAAATAGTTGCATGTTGGAATTTTTTCTAGGAACAACCTAGAACGGTGATTTCCTGGTGGTGAGCCATCTCCATGAGGTTGCCAGACTGCACAGAGTTGCTGGGCAGATGGAGAAACTGTGATTCTTGAGAAATAGTTACAGCACCTCATTTCCTGACAAGCATCTTAAAAAAGCAGCTATAATGTAAAAACTATGTCATTATGTGTATTTACCAACTCCAGCTTCGATCTGCATTAATCTAAACACCTCAGCCAGGTGGACAATTTAACTTTTAGGAGGAGACGTGACAAACTTGTTTTCCCAGTATGCTGAGAAGCTAGCAGCTCACTACATCCACATACATCCACATCCACATCCACATATTTTGGTATAAAAGTAATATTAGACCAATGGTGGAAGTTTATTGTCCCAGAATAATAAGAGCCTTTTAGTCCAGGGTTGACTGCTTGTCTGTTTGGTGTGTCACTGAGAAAACAATCTGAGCTTCTGATTCTTGCTCGAGCTCCAGAGAACTTTATGTTTTTGATGCTCCCATGCACTTGGGAGGTGGGTTGGGGGGGTAAGGTGGCCCCGGTTGGTCCCTCATCCAACCTAACACACTGCCTATATCCACTGTCTATTCCTCTTGGATTCTCCTCCTCTGTTGGGCCATTTTCTTCTAACAGGACCCCTGCTTTTCTGATGATCCACACAGTATTTGGTGGAGTCAGTTATCTTTAGGAGGGTGTTGGAAACAGCACAGCAATCTTCACTTCACTGTATATGACCTGCTATGCCTGTTTTCCCCTCCCTTGTTAATCATGATGCATCCCTTCTGTCCTTTGTTTCCCCCCTAGATGTAATGTGATGTAGCACTGCCCCCCCCAACCCAACCCTAACCCTCACAAAAGGAATTTCACTGACAGATAAACTAGTTTCCAGGGAGGGATGTTGATGGTCACAGACATGTACTGAAATAATAAAAAGTTGGGCTGAAAGACTTAAAGTGCATCAATCACAGAAAAAGTTGACACCCCACGTGGTGTTAAACTCTGAGGACAAAACAGATAAAAAAAGAAGTAAGGAATACAGCCCGTCACAGATGTAGCAAAGGGCAGTGGAAAATTTGGACGGTCTCATAACTGCAATAGGTGTGTTTAAAAAATTTGTTGAATAAAGCTTATAGTTACTTTTGACTGAGCTCATCTGAGTTTTTCAACATGCTCAGAGTTAGCTTGGCTTGGATTCTGAGGACTGCTGGAATCCCTTGTGGCTACTTGGCCCCTAATTTGACCTCACAAGTTTTATCCATCCAGGAACAGAGTCTTGAAGCTCCGTCTGGTAAATATGGAGGGTCACTGCAGGTGATGCAACATATGGGGCTCAGTTGGTGCGGTTGGCAATGTCTTCAGCCAGTAACCAAGCAACGCAGGGCCACACTTAGACCGAGGGAGAAATGCGGCTGTGCATCACTTAATGGATGGGACAGGAGGAAAGTGTGTGAAGGTAGATGAAGAGCCAGACAGCTGCAAGCACATGCAGGAAGTTACACAACACGACAGCAACACAACAAACACACATTCACACACGACAACGTACACAAACATGCATAACCATCACCTTTTCCCACACAATCTGTTCAAAGACTCTGCCAGAGGCTCTTGTTCTCATTACTATGCCTATGACTCCATCTTGACACAGAGATCAGAAAGTTGCCAGAAAAGTAACCAGCAATTTACTCCTTGGTTAAACACTTGGAAGCCACAGAGCCCCATCACCAACAGTAAATCCTTCAGAGGGAAATACACGCTGACAAAGAGAAAGAAAGGGTGAATCCCTCTAAACCTGTTAGGCTCAAAAACCTTCCCGACCCTCTGTGGGGGGGTGGAAACCCCTGAGGTGTTTAATATGAAATAAAATCTTAATGTTAAAAGTCTTCCTGTTAAAACTACTTTATTGCTATTAAAAGGTGCTGCTATGATAGTCCCCTCTGTCTCAACTGACATCCTCTGTCTTTTAACATTTTCTCATCTTCCTTGTCTTCATTTTACTTCTGCTCTCTTTCCCCCACTGTTCTTCCCTAATGCAGATGCAGCCACAAGACACCATGAGGAAATGGCAAAATAGGCTCTCTAATAAAATGTAATGACATGTAAAAAGAGGAATGTCCAAACTTTGGTTAAAGAAAAAGGATTCAAGTTGTCATAGTTAGAGTCTTTTGAGTGAATGTAAACAGAAGATATCTAAATAGCCAGCCAGTTGATGCTGCTGATTTTCTGTCAATGACAATTATTTTACTACAAGAATTTTTTCTGCCAGAAAAACAAGCTTGGAAGACATTGTTGACAATTAAAAGACAAGAATAATTATTTAAACCTTCAGCCGTCAATAATGTAATTTCTTTTCATCATCGACCGTATTATTCAACTCACAATCTCCAAAGCACAAGTACAGGTGACTTCTGAATCACAAAGCTAAACTGTTAAGTTATTAAATCTGAACACCTTTTGGAAACAGGGGAGATAAGAAACTAATGTGGTGCCTTCAGATAAACAAAAAATCATGCAACTGTGAAATAAGATTTTTTGTTTATTTTTATTGTCATTAATTTTGATTTTACCTGAAAAGGACTCAGTTAACCAAACAGTCTAGACTTGGACTGGTGAGGCAGTACTGTAAGTTTGCATGCTGATCCAGATGATTTGAAGACAAAGACATGAAAAACTGCCCACAAAAGCATTGCAAAAGTAATCTTGTATTTCAGCATCATCATTTTAAAAGCCTTCTGCCAATCATGCCACATGCAATATTTTGATTTGTAGTACAATATGCCAAATGCATAAATCTTGGATGGTCTGGGGTTTAGAAATGCATTGATTATGAGATGCAAAAAAGATTGGCATTCAGTGGTCGATGGCCCAAGTAATGGAAGAGTGAGCGAGAGAAAGCGAGGAGAGGAAGAGAGGGAGAGAGATAGAGGAGGGGAAAAAGCAAGTGATAGAGGCACAGAGACACACAAGGGTGATAATCTCTACTGTGTAACACAGAGGATTGGACTCAAGATGAGCTTCTCCCCTGGCACAAATTTATCTATGTTGTCAGGTGTGCCTAGACGATTACCCACCATGCTGTGCTGCTCTGTGGCAACTCCCTCAGTGGGAGTCAAGTTCTCACACAAGACGAGAGCCAAGGAAAGAATGGCAGCCTATTACTCACAGCCGCGTCCTTATGTACCCTTCACAAAGTCTGATAGACAACACAACCTTATCTCCTGACTCATGGGTGTGCTGCTGTTATTGTTCTTTATGATCAAGCCCAGTCTATTTGTTTTGATAGCAACTGGAAGGCCTGATGTGAATTCAATAGCAGTGAGACAGCAGGTTATAGCTTTTTGGAGCTATTATAAAAGCTTGCTTGTTTGTTTGCGGTTACGTTATTACAATACATGGACCGGAAATAATTAGAAAAAAATCCACCTTTACCTGGGTCTTAAGTCATTTAATTTCTACACCTGATTGAAAAAAATCAAGCACGTATTACTAGAATTGAAAAAATGAATAGGACATCAGCATGATGTCATGGTTTTATGTCTACATCGGATTCTCCTACAAAGAAAATAAAACAGTTAAGCCACAAGAGCCAGCTTTATGTTCCACAGTCCTATTAGCCTCACAGCTCTTGTATCTGTCTATACAATCACCTTTGTGGCCATCCCAGGTGAAATGAAGATAATAATCTACAGACCTATTGATCTTTCTTTTCTCAACATGCTCCATAGAGTCAGGTGGGGTTGATTTGTGTCAGCTCAGGTGTTGGAGATGATAGCTGGATCCCATTTCAGCCTGTTACACAATCACATGATTTATATTTGTCATTTAAAGTACTTCTTCCTCGATGAAATTTCTTTGCTGAACAATGACTCTGAGACCTTTGGTTAATGAATACTGTTGGGATGAAATAAATAGCAGCGTGTAAGAAGCCTCCTTCATCGGTCCCTTGGTAAACACATTAAAAAATCTCCCTTGATTTACACGATGTTAACAAATGAATAGTCAGTGGCTTATTCATATGTATGATACATAATATATTTTTTCAATGCTATCGTCATTAAATTCATTGATATCTTAAGATGCAGCAGGAAGATATTTTCATCATCTTAAAGATCAAGACATCACAATAATTAATGGCCTATATTTTCTGTGTTTGTGTGAAGTTGTGCAGGCACCGCATATAAATTCCACCCGTCAAATCAAACTTGAAGGTTTAAGAGCTTAAAAACTGAAAAGCTCTTTTTATTCTAAGTGGAGACAAACATAAAAGAACCTCCCACAGTCTCTCTTATTCCCGTTGATTCATTCAACTCTTCACACTCAACAACAATGGTCCCAAAGCAAGGCAATGTCAGTCAAGTGAACAGAGGGATGTGGACAACTTTGGGAAAACTTCACAGTCCTTTACACTCACACAAAAAAGGCTCAGAAATCTCACAGTTAACTAGGTGGCATCAAGGAAAAGAAACATCAGTGAGGTAATTTTAGATTCCAATGTGACCACATGCTGTTGGCACGTATTTATCTGTTGGGCATTTCTAAGAATTGTAAATATCTTAGAGATTGACATGATAAACAATATTCTGTAAAACGAAATGTGTATTTTCTATGTTGTTGCACTATTATTAGTAGTAGTAGTAGAGGCATCATACAATCCAGAGATGATTTACTTACCAACATTAACCTTCAAATCTGCAACCTGCAGTATGCACCCAGCCAAAAGCACTGGCTGCATATTGGTTGTGATGTCAGGTATCCAAAAGTATTGGATACCTGACATTAACACAAGTTGGTTTGAAGTTGTGTTAAGTAACCAAAACCCTCCATCATCTAAATGTCACATGCCAACACCATCTTGACAGTTAAAATACCGACAGTGTGGTAATGAGCAAACCCTTCGTCTAAGTAAATGTCACTCCATCAATTTGCTATCGCTAAATTTGACCTGATTTTCTTTTACAATCTGACTTTAACATCCGTCACATATCTGTTGCACCTTTCTGACCTTACATTGAGACCTGGTGCCTGCTGCGATCAGTCGGTTTTTGCATTAACTTTGTCTATGTAAACAGACAGAATAAAAAAGCTACAGGAGATTACAGTCATTCCTGTGCTGAAAACAATAAACATTGCATTTCCTTTCAGCTTCCATCACAATCGCTGTCATATCTTTTCAGGATTACAACCACTGCTGCTTGCATGATGGATCTACGAAGATATCCACTGGATGAGCAAAACTGCACATTAGAGATAGAGAGCTGTGAGTATTTCCTTCCTTTCATTATTGAATGCCATCTCTCATTAATCGACAGAGTTTCCTACCTGTGCTGAATATAATACATCTCTTAACTCCCGGTAAAAAGTGTTAGTATTGAACAGCTTTAAATTCTTGCAGCTTGTAGCTTTTCAATTATTTCAGTTTCAGTTGCATATCATCAGCTTTGTTCAGTCAACTGTAAGGAACTGAGTCACTGGGCCACACTGGGTCCCAACTGTTGGTGCTTTAACTCTGTTCAAGGATTTACTCAGAATTTTAATATTTTCAACATAATCCTTCCCATACACTTCCCCTAGTAAAAGCAGAAACCTTTTCTTTGTAAATATACGCTCACTCTGAGTTTGATCGATTAGAGATAATGTATCGATTCTAATAAATGTTTTCTATTGTAAACAATTTGATTCCAAGAGGAAAGGTATGACGGCAGCTCACATTTATCAACAATAATTTTATTAATCCAAGGAAGATTTCAAACATCAAAATGCAAAAAAGCCCACAATAATTCCACTGTAGTTTGATTAGTTATATTGTAGTGGTATTATTGGGAAAACCAAGGAGTAGGGTCAGATTTTCTTAGTAAATCTCTAATGAGGTAACATTCTGTGACATGTTGTCCAATCCAGTTGATGACCCTGATGGAAACTGCAGTTTTAATGCCAGACACACATGAGAGTTGGACCACAAAGGGATGAATGCAAAAGTATCCGGATGTGAGTAAAATATAGAGATTGCTAAAGGGTCTTTCATAAAAATGTGCAGCTCAGCTGGAAGGTCTACAGCTGGTGCTGGGGCTGCAGAGGGAACTAGAGCATAAGGAACAAAGGAGGAAGAGTTTTTGTTAAATCAAGATCACATAATAAAGGATGTTAAACTGAGGTTTATCAGAGATCACTGTGCTTGGAATGGCAATGCGTGCTTTAATCATTTCTATACACTATTGATATCCTATGGATATTATCCAAGAACTCCCTGCTCTCCCATTCCAGTGATTTTTTCCTCTCCTCAAAATGTGAGCATAAGAACACTTTGAACTTTCTGTTCACATAGCTAAAGACACACACAGCTCCATAACCACATAACCAAATGGCTTGTTGCCAGAATCAGGCCATTTGTACGGCAGCAGCCTGTTGCAATCATTCTGTCAGAGTGTGGCTCCAACAATGTATGAAGGCTCCATTGTAAGGTAGTCAGCTAATGGAGCCGAATGTGTTTTGCTTGCTTTATGCACACATAAAACTCAACGGCACTGCAGATATTATGGGAATGACAGAATTTGTTGAGAACAGTTTGTTGCTATCACATACTGCATCAAAACGCACATTTTAACCATCCTTATATGCTACACTGGGTCCATCTGTGCGCAAGACAGGCACAGTTACGTTGACAGTAGAAATGCCCTAAAAAACTGAAAAGGTAAAAAAATAAGGGGGGAGAGATCACCAATGGGGGGGGGGTGACATCAAGCTGTGGCACATCACTGTGAAGATGATGTGGAACAAGATGAGAAACATTATTGTATATAAGCTGTTGAAATGTTTGAAACGAACCAGGCAGACGGCGAACCAATTAAACTGGTTCTTCAGCAGGTTTGACAAGAGCTACACAGGCCTCCTGCTCCCCTCCGCTGATGACAGTACAGCCAGCATCAGAGCTCCTTATCAAACCTACACTGTCCTTCAAAGACACAACATCGTCTATCCCAGTATGCCCATTACAGCCACTACACAACACGGACTGAAGGACGCTTTGTGCAACAATAAGTGTGTTTAGATAAGCAGTCCTCCAGCAGCCTGCTTGTCGTTAACCTCCCAGTGAACTGGGAACAATAGAGACCAGTGTCACTAATGATCTGGTACAGTTCTGTCTCTCAGGCCTCTAAAATAGAACTGTCATGGATTGAGAAGAGACACTTAGTTCTAATTCTTATATTTTCACTTAGTCTCCAGAGACTAAGTGGGGGGGGAGGGGGGGCGCTGAGAAAGCTCAATGCCCTGCAGCTTAAAGAAAAGTAAATGACCGATGTTACTGGACTGATCTTGTCTACATGCTTCTTTGTCTTACATTTTCCACTTCTGTCTTTAAGGGTATCTTTAATATGATACCTTTGAAGTTGCCACTGTGTCTTTTTTTCCCATTTTATGTTAAAATGTGTTTACTCATGCATCTTTTTCAGTGTACTCATCAGACCGAAGAATACTTCAGGAAGAACTTTTTTGTGGGAAAAGCAGTATTATGACCTTCTCATTTATATGAAGAAAAGCAAAAAAACTAGGAGGGAATAGAAAGGTATTGAAGTAACACTGCTGGATAACCTCGATACTAACACGTCTACACTCAGCACTGCTCCAGTGTCGTCCATAGTTTCTCCCACTGAGGGGAACAACCAGCAAAAACGTTTTAATCAAACTTAATTGGGAGTCTGCTTAGCCTCTGGTTAGATGGTACAGAGTTTCTAACAGCAAGTAATGTTACCTCATACTGTGCAGTGTCCATTTAAACCACATGTTTGAACATAGTTCAGGGAATTATAGCAGGCCAGTAGGAGGGCAACAGAGAGGGACACTGGCTGTTTGCAAATGAGCGTGCCTCACAACACTGCTAGTCATCAGCACCCCGAGCATACATCCTTCTCTTTTAATTTTTTGACCGACGCTTTTCCTTAGTAAGTTTAAAATGGCCTGGCCAGGGAGAACCAATTGTGGTTATGTGTGTCCACACATATGCATGCGTATATGTAGCACTTGAAAACATGATGTGCCCATAAAGAGAACACACACATCCCCTCCTTTATTTCAAATGAGGCCTAAGTGTGAATGGGGGGGGTCTGTTGGTTTGAGCGACAGTATATCCAGTCTGATTGTGCCGGTTTTTTCTCACTATTCTTTTATGCCTCTGTGCTTCTTTATCTGTCTCTTCATCGTTTGCCTCACCCTTCTCTTCTTTCACACATCTGCAAGTATCATAAAGTCATACTCAGCACTTTGTCCCTCTGCTGGCTTGTTTCCAATAAGTTGATGGCTCCTGTGTCTCCTGATATCCCCACTATTGAGCGACTGACTGATGTCTGTGATTTAATAAGTTTTGACAAGTTGAATTTAACTTCCAAGAACTTTCATCTATGGATCCGGCTTTTATCCCTTTATGATGACCTTTGCTGATTATTTTGGGGCAAAAATGCTTACTCATATTTAATCATTACCTTTTAATCATGCAATAACAACTTTCAGTACAGTAGTTGCTGTATCAGCATGGTTATTTTGTGCAAGGAGGATGAAACCACCTTTTTGTTCTCATTTCTACAAGAAAACTATAATTATCAAGTTATAATGGAGTATCAGCGATGTACAGTATTATGCCCTTTTTGTTATTTCACAACATATAATGTTGTATCCCTTGTTGAATGGAAGATGCTGAAAAAATATACTGCAGACAGTCTCAGGCCATACTGGAAATTATAGCTGGACCATTAATCACATCAGACTTGATCTGTGGACAAAATTCATGTCTTTAAGCTTCGTATGATCCCTGACATGAATGAGAGCTTCACACAGATACAAAGAGAACAAAAGATTGTGAGCTTTAAAGAGACTTATTTTACTGACCTTAACCTAGTCACTGGTTTTCTACTTATGGGTAATGGCAATTATGTGAATTGGCAATGGAAAACATAACAGGAGTGTTGAAGATAAGCCAAAATAAAACAACAACAAAAAAAAGGAACATTTAGTAACAGAATATTTATGCAGAGAAAATAACTGGGGAGGAAATTTAAGATGATTGGAAAAATTCAAAACACCTACTAATGACTGCCATAATACAGGTGGAACAGAAGCAAAATGAGCTAAATTAGTTTTTGGAGAGAGACATCACGGAAACAGTGATTATAAACAATTTTGACACTAGAAATTAATCATTGAAAATAAATAGCCTGTGGAAAGATGGCATTTAAGACATACTTGATGAAAATGAATGAATCAGAAAGTCCGTAATATTAGCATGGGTCCGTAAAGGCCTCAGGTATATGTATTCAACGGAGCTTGCGTCTGACGATATGGATTGAAGTTTGAGACAACACAGATTACATTAGTACAAGGTTTGGTCAAAATTAAATCCAAAGCTTTAAATATGACTATCCACAGAGTTTTGAGTTGCTTTATCTGTAAACAAAAATAAATGTAATAGTTGATAAGAATTACTTCTCTCTAGATAGTAGTAGTAATAGGTTATCAGACTAAGGTTACTATGCTTTTACTACCCAGACCAATTAAATTAAAAACAAACAAACAATTTAAAAAACACTTAATTTTACTATGGGCTAAATTATGGGGTAAGGTCAAAGGTAGGTAATGTAGTGTGGTATTAAAGCTTTATTAAAGCCACGCTCCCTCCAACTCATGTTCAGTATTGGTAGAGAAGGGTTGGGTTTATAAACTTGCAAGCCAAGCCCTGTCACCTCGCATCTGTTTTGTTGTTACTTGCTCAGAATCTCTATAATTCATGTGTAATTCAGGACTTTAACTGGTCGGCCTCTCCAGTTTACCCCGCTATGGAGAAATACTGTTTCCCTTTGTTTATTTACAGGGGTTAAATCCTGGTGCTCTTGGTCACTGTAACAGTAATGGTCTTTCAATGAATCAGTCCCATATACAGTATACAAAGTGGGATAGTAGTGCTGCCAGTACAGGAAGCTGACCTTAGTAAAACAGTGACTTCACATGTAAAGCAGCTGCACCCCTTTTCAATAAATCAAGAGCAAGAGTGAGGTCACTGAGCTGTTAAACAGTGAATACTACACAAAGGCAGTTTTGCCCTGATTAGCTGCTTTAGCTCTGGCACATGTGTGACTGTGGGCGGCTCCTCAGGGGATGGCAAAATTGGGAAATCAAGTGAAACTGCTTTGAAAAAACATTGCAAGAGAATGGTAAGCTAAACACAAACCAAGACAAACTTGCAGTATGCTACAGTATACACACAGACAGGCATTTGTGTTTATTTCTATACACACTGCGAGGGGAATGGGGGGCGCACTACGATTGTTATTTCAAACAGTTACTGTGCACTCACAATGAGACTATCATTTCATTACAGCATCTTTACCAGCTAATAGTTATATTTTCTGCACCAGCGATCCACATCATATGGACAGAGCTGCTTCCACCGTCTCTCACTCTTGCCATCTCTGCCCATCAGAGTCCTTTTTTAGAACCCACACACATCCTCTGGGGTGTGAATGGTTCTTACACTTGGGCTTGGATGGCTTATTTATTTATCTAATCTTTAGATGTTCCTGTCCCTGTCCTAGGCATGGAGTCAGCTGCAGCTTGCTGCGCACTGCAGAAGGTTGAAGACATTCCTAATTGGAGAGTAGGAATAACATTAATATAATAATAATATTAAAATCGCTTTGAAAATGAATCAAAAATTAATCTGACATAGAGTTGCTTAGCCTTCTCTGCTCACAGGGGCAAGTTCAAGACAGACTGCTGTTCAGATTGTTGTTGATTTGTGTGTCTCAGTGTGGGTATATGAAAATGTTTTTCAGTTTTCAGTGTCATTATTTGCACACAATCCCCTCGACTCTTTGTGTGTTTCCTGTACTAATGCAGAATATTACTATTCATGGCAAATAACTTAGGGAGTTCTGAAATCTTTTTTTAGCTGCTGTTCCCCAATGGGGTTTGTAAACACCTGCTCTCATTACAGATGTTGGGAGAGTTGAATGAGAGGCTTTTCATACTTTCATGTTTTTTTTTTAAGTGGTCTCTGCAATAACAACGGTGCTTTTTGAATATGAGAAACTATGTTTTAATACAGGTATATGTTGCTTTCAGAGAATTTTCAGTCATTCATCATCTACCGCTTATCCATTTCCAGGTCCCGGGGAGTGCTGCAGCCAATCCCAGCTCATTCTCACACTCACACCTACGGACAATTTAGAATCACCAATTAACCTAAACATGATGTCTTTGGACGGTGGGAGGAAACCCACGCAAGCACAGGGGGAACATTCAAACTTCGCACAGAAAGGCCCCAGGCCAGGAACCAAACCCGCAACTTTCTTGTTGTGGGGCAACAGCCCTAACCACTATGCCACTGTGCTGCCCAGAGAATCTTGTAGAAGTAAAAAAACAAACCCAGAAAAAATACATAAATAAAATTTTGTTATCGCTGATTATATTTTGCCCAGAGCAATTTCGAGGCCAGTGTTTTATCACTCTCCAAAATCCTTCTTTGCCCATTTAAACAAATCAACTGAGACATTATTTCATAAGCGTGATAAAAAAGGGTTTGTCAGATTTGGTCAGGGAGATATGCCAGAGTCCTAGTTAAATAGCTTTAGTATTGTATTGTTATCTCCTCTGATGCTATCATGAACAATTTCATTTATTTTTGGTCTGCCAACACTCCCAGACTTTGGAATCCACAAGAGAAGCCTCATGCCACTGAGGAATCAAAGAGCTAATTCCCTTTTTCTTGTTCCATCATTTCATATTTAATAGAAAAACTCAATACTAACTTTTCTGTCTTTGATGTTTCACAGGTCATGTCTTTTCCTCTCGTACTCTCACACTGTTCACTCACTCTTTTTACAATATTTCATGGAGGATGGGTAACGAGATGATCCGTCAGTGCCAAACACTGTGACGTAATGACTTTGGTATAAAAACAAAGGCAGCCAAAACTGCAGAGTCAGCCTCAATAATGCAGAAACAATGGAGTTAAGTGGATTGGATCAGCTAGACAATAAAAAGAATGAGGCCTGGGTGAATTAACTGACTCTGATGTGTGTCAGGTTTGCACAAACACATTAACTTCGCTTGTGCTGTGACTGTTGTTGCTGTGTGAAAAAGCTCATGGGGTATGAGGAAAGAAAAAGATTCATTCTTGGGGGAGGATGAATGCTTTCATTACATTCTTTCTCATATTTTGATATATCCTGCGTACAAGGCGAAATGTGACTTTGTTAGTGAGACAAGCAGAAAAATCACGGGGATACCAATAAACTGAATCCTCTGAGGCTAAACACAATGACTCAGATTTGGAACTTCAAGAAAAACGAGGTTATTTCGTTTCAGTTTTATCACTTAGGAAATTTATCTAAAATTAAGTTACTTCTATCTGCCCCTGACATGACCTGCCTTTATTTCATCCCATCTCAACTAATACAATTTTGTCCTCTTACACTTAGTGGAGATGCACTTAATCAGCTGAAGTCTGTTCAAAATGCAACTGTGCCTTTTTACTGACGCTGGGAGAAAACATGAATCTACTTTCTTTGGTTACTTCTTGGCTTTGGAATTAATGTGGAAATTTTATCGATGTCTCTGATATGAGGTGTTAATGATGATGGTGATGATGTAGAATGTCTATTCAAGCTACTTGAATTTTGGAAATATGCTCTTTTTTAAGCAGTATACTCAGCGAAAACCCAACTCCATTTTCTCCCAGAGAAGCAAGAGATGTCAGAGTGTGAGGGTGTTGAAAGCAGCCACTGAAGAGTCTGCTTTAATAATTCAGAGCAACTAAATAGGTCGCATAAGTATTAATTAAGGAGAGTGGGGGTATGGGGGAAGGAGAAGAAGAGGGAAGGTAGAGTGAAAGACTGATGGGCACATGATAGTAGTGCAAATGAACAAATTAGTGAAGAGCTGAGGAGAAAAAGGAAACAAAGAGGGAAGAGGAAGAGGAGGAAAGAGGTGTGATATAACTGTCTATATTTGATCCATTAATCAATGAAACAGCGTGGGAGTTCCCTCTAAATTGTTCTGTCAAATATGGTTTTATTCATCATCGTGCCTTTCCCTGTCATCCCACACGCACGCACGCACACGCACACACACACACACACACATCATACTCGCACAAATCAAACATGTTAATTCACTTTCCAGCTGCTAAACCTCCCTGAATCTGACTCATCACCATCCGACAGAGTAATGGCCTTGGAGATTGATGTGAAAAAAAAAAAAAAAGAATTCAACTTCCATACAGGCAATCAGATGATACAACAATAATCGCTCAGGCAAACCAAGCAAACAGGCATACAAATAATCCCTGCTGCAGCGAACATGCAAGGTGAAACAAGTATGGCAACCATCACAGATGATTATTCAATTGCATGTTGAGATTCTGATAAACATCCACATTTAATGTCATTTAATCTGTCTCCTGCTGTTACCTAAAATGGAACAACTACACATGCAAGTAGAGAGAGATTAAGCGTTTTTTCCAGTTTTATGATGGAAGACTAAAAATATTCTGTTGTTTGTCTCGAGGCACTAAAGTGTGTTGCAAGTTTTGGCCTCCTCTTTCACAGAAGAGCAAGTTCACACTTCAGTACACCCATCGTGTTGAGCTGTCAGCACGCTGAGATAATCTAAGGCTGCTAGCTTGCTGTACAAAATACAGCATCCTCACTGTGTTGCACTCGGCAATAAAAAAGTGACCATATTGTAGCCCTAAAAACATAAAAATACAGAAGCAATAATTCCATTCATGTTTTAAAAAACAACCTCTAAATGCTGATTTCTGATGCTCCCTGATGTTTCTACCATGATTTATCATCATCATGATTTTTGATGTGGTACAATGAGGCCTAAAAACAACTTGAATGCTATTTCAAGGGCCATTTAGAGACTTAATTCTGTATATATCTTTTTTGGTTTCCAATTGCTCTTTTAATTGGGACTTGTAGCAGGCTTGTAATGATGTGCCACTCTACTAAAAAGGTGCACTAGCCCTACTGTAGCTGTGTCTGGTCTCTCCTCCTCTCTTCATCTCTTTCTTCTCCTCTCTCTGAGACCAATGTTCTTATGCCCTGAAGTCAGGAGACATGGCAACTGCACCAGAGCGGACAGTAGGCAGTGGATTATGCAAGTTTCATGGTCTTTGGTTGAGATTAATATTAATGGACTCAGTTCTTGTCCCTTTGCAGAGTTTAATTGGGTTTTACAGATGAAAATGGAGGATGAGCCCGCTTATTCAATCCTTCCTGCTCTTGGTATTAATAATTTACCTACTCATGGGACAAAACATTATAAAGTTAACTCATATATATATTTATTCACATATATAAAGAATTTCACTAGTTACAATGGGAAGTTGTATGTTGAACTATAGTCAACAATTCATGGATTTAACAAGCCTTTTCATGATTCAGTAACTGTCAGGAATATACAGGAATATAGTACCAAGATAATAACATGTGCCTTGCTCATGAATCAAGTGCTTGTAAATTCATAAGCTTCAATTAAGAGAGTTTACTAATCAGCATTTGTTCTGAGTTGAGTTTTTTGAAGTGAGGGGTCAAGAAGAGAGCAGAGCACACAGGTGGATTGGGTTAGATATAAAGCACCAAAATATTAACTGTTGACAACATTTATGTTGCTACTAAAAAAAAAAAAAAAAACATTAAAATTTGAACCATCCACATGATCTGAGTAACTATGAAATTGTTACTTTTTGGCAGTATCATTTTCATCAGTCTAGTGCAATTGAGCTCATGGCTTTTCCTCTATACAGTATACCCTATAACTGTGGAATAAATAAATCTGGTTTACTCCAAGCCAGCAGTAGCAAACAAACAGCCAATAAAAACTGGATTCATCCAGTAGAAATATAGTGCAATATCTGCAAATCCTCCTTATTTTATGACTCTGTTCCAGACAAATTGTGTAGAGCTGTGCCTCACAAAAAATGTTTGGACGTTGACACAATGTTATGCAAATGTATAAGAAAACTAAATAAAATATATAATAGTTTGACACCATAATGTTCAACAACACTTTTCTGCCCACTATTCAGTAACAGAACTCCTGCAACTAGACTGGCTGGTGGACACAAACAGCCACAAGGTGTTAGGTCAACATGTTAAATGGTGATATACGCAAACCTAATCAAGAAAATTGATGAATTAAATGTACTGTGCGAGACCCAGATGGGACACAATTATAAACATCCATCCTGCAACACATCAACAGTCTTCAGTAAATCCTGTGCTCTGTTTCAGATGGCTACACCACAGATGACATAGAGTTCTACTGGCGAGGAGGAGACAACGCTGTGACTGGAGTGGACAAGATTGAACTTCCTCAGTTCTCCATTGTGGATCATAAGCTCATCTCCAAAAATGTGGTTTTTTCAACAGGTAATGTCCTAAACAGGTTGAAATGCACAAAACACTCCATTACATGATGGAATTCACAAACAGCGACAACAGCACAATATAATGCAGTCTAATATTTTTATTGTTAAAATAAATATTATCTTGACTCCTGAAATACACACACACACACACATTCTTGATTACTTTGCTTTTGATTTCATTAAAAAGGCTTTTAATCATTTCCTGGCACAGGGATATTACATTTAATTATCATTATATTGCCGCAAGGAAGACAACCTTGTAGCTCGTACATATTGGCTCATTTCATTCTTTGCATTTACTGAGATAGGAGGATCTATGAGTGTGTGTGGAAAAACTGAAAACAGTTTTAAGAAATGTTATGTAAATGGATGAACGAACATCCAAACCTGTGAACGAAGCGTCATCCTGGGAGACAGAAGACACCATAACTTATTTAACAGCAATAAACAGAAAGAATGCTGTCTGATGCTGTGAAATATTCATTTCTTTGGCATTTTCATATTCATGAATTTTTCACACAAGCAAGCAGTTGTAAGCAAGACAGCGGTTGAGCTGAATACAGTATCTGGCATTGCTACTGTACTGAATGAGAGCAAAACATTAATACAATAAGAACGTAGAGACTCCGCCAATGATAGCCTGTTTTGTCTGCAGGGTCGCACATTCCACACAATCCTATTAAACATAATGTTTGCTGATAAATGCACAATATTTGTATGCCTGTCCAAGTGTGTTTGAGTACCATGAACATGCATGCAGGCGAGTGTGTCCCTGTAGCGTTCCTGATTTAATCACCTAATGCAAAAACATGGTTGAGGGGGATTCCCCTTAACGTGCTGTCTTTTCAGATATGGAGAGGTCGATCTGGGGGTCACACTGAAATGCAACCATCAGCGAAAGTTCTTTGGCATTTAGCCAATATAAGTGTCATGTTTCACTCCAAGCACAGGCAATGTCATTGCTGCTCTCATGAATAATGAATATTCATTATTGCCTCGCTGTCATTTTCTACCCAAGTTGTTTCCCCACTTCATAAAGAAATAATTCACTCAGTGGCTCATGCTAACACAAGCTAAAAGAAAAAGCAGATCCAGGAGAAGCTGAGTCTATTGAATCGTTGGTGCTTTCATTTAAAACTGGATGCCCCCACCCCCCGCCATCCATTTTTTATTTCATTTTTTAAAGTAGAGCAGAAAAAGATGCCCCCTAAACAGACATAAAATCATCCTCTTCCCTTATACTTTAGAGGAGTGGAGACAACAAATACGAGTTTTACTGAGTGTCTCTACAATAGGCAACCCTTTTACTGTGGCTTATATGTAAATCTGTATTTCAAACATGCAATCATAGCATTGGCACAAGCAGCTTGTAGATTCATAGGTCAATAACAATCGGTCAGTTGTTTTGGTCCTCACTAAGCTATGGTCCCAAACATTCACAGGCTTCAGCCTCTCAAAATAAATGATATGCTGCCCTCAATTGAATTTATTTTTTTATGTTGAATATATTTTTAATATGTGAATACATTATTTGAGAATTTTACATTTGACCAGGGGAATTTGTGAAAGGGAAATTTCCCAATTTCCTTAGATGGACCAAAAATAATCGACCAGTCAATCTATAAATAATATTAGAAGAAAATATAGTTAACTATGGCATAAGCAACAGGATGCTGTGATCCTGCCATAAATGATATAAGAGTCCAACAGTGGACATTTAACCACCAGTCTGGTTTATACATAGTCTTATACTCACAAAATGATTTTTAACAGATGAAACCAGAATTTTTAGCTCATCTTCTACAAAAAAGTGCTTTGGTTTCTTTTATTCATCGTAACAAACAATTAATCACATAAGAGCTAGCATCTAAACTAACCATTCATTACTACAGGAAATCTATGCCTGACACATGGCCCTTTTTGATATTTTTTGATAGGTCTAAACTTGTGCATTGGCCTAAGGGAATCCCAAAATACACCCCGCATTTCTCAAATAACATTATCAGAAACCATAGAAGCCTTGGAGACCGAGCATCCGTGACAAATTCTGTGGACACATAACACTGTCTGCTCTCTATTCTCCTTCCCCATCCCCTCTGTGCAGGTTCCTACCCTCGTCTGTCCCTGAGTTTTAAGCTGAAGAGAAACATCGGCTACTTCATCTTGCAGACATACATGCCTTCTATCCTCATCACCATCCTCTCCTGGGTCTCCTTTTGGATCAACTACGATGCATCTGCAGCCAGAGTGGCTTTGGGTGAGGCCTGCTATACGACTACATTTAGAAAGGCTGGACACTTTAACACAGGGGTGGGCCCTGTCATGGGCTTTATAGTACTCCTCAAAACAAATGAATACTGTAAAGCCCATGACAGAATTTAAAGAAGTTCTATAAATGTCTTTTATTCACTATTTATTTCTTTAAACATTGTGCTTTGTGTCCGGATTAACTCCAGGGAGGACACTTATCCAGCCCCTAAAGGAAGGGAAATACACTGAGCTGCTCCACAAGTACAGTATCTTGTACAATCACTGTGGTGTTCACAGGATCAGACAGCCATTCCAGCACAACAAGTGTTACTTCAGGCCAGAATAATGATAGAAAACCAGGTTGGCTTGTTTCCACTCTGCTTTTTGGTGCTTTCCTGAAAGTCACAATTCTCCCCATCCATCATTCTTGATTATGTAAACCCAGAGTAGCCTGTGGGGTTTGCCCTCAGCTAACTTACTGGTTATCTGAAGCTCCCTGTCTTCCTTTCACCCAAATCCATCTGCCCAGCATCATTCATCCCTCTACCCATCCCTTGCTTTAGTCGACAGGGCAATTTCACTGATTGACGACTGAGCTGCATTTAGTGATCGACAGGGAATGCATGCACGGGATTTAATGGAAAGGTGGAAGGTAATGCTCCATAATGGAGGCAGATCAACGGAGTTGGGGAAACATTCAGTCATCCCCCAATCTACACTAGACTCAGGAACCACTTTACTCTGACCTGGTTTCAAGCATTAAAGTGGACCTGCAATGGCTGCATCACATGGCCATTGTGCTGCAGAAATCCTTTGTTGTTATTGTTAAGCTGTTGCAGTAACAGCTTGGGAGAATTGCCTGAATCCTATTTTGAGCCGTGGTCAACTGATGTCTTTGTGTCAGCTATATTATAATTTAGTAACTGCTTAAGGGTCTGCATAGAAATTGCCTTGAATAATCTGTGTGTGTGTTTACAAAGTTGAATGTGCAGGTGCATGTGGGAGGACTCATGAACGCTATAGGACAACTAGATTTAATCATCTATAGAAAATCACATTTCATCTTTAGAATCAGGCTTCTCATGCCAGTTATAAATCCCACACAAAGATAATATCATAAGGACATGCAAAAATATGAAATTAAATTACTTATATTGAGGGTTGGCGTGTCACTTATACTAAACCAAAATGAACATATTCATATGCCAAGTCAATCTGACAGCAGCTAGCCCCACAGCTCGATTTTGAAAAGTGTCTACAACTTTTCTCAGTAGGAGTTCTCTACTAATGGACAGGGTCAAGGTTGACATTTGAATTTCAAATTGCTCCACAGCTTCAGGTGCGTGTTTTTTAGTTTATCCACCCACGCCTGGTTTAATGCCATGGGGGGAGGGGGTGGGTGGCAGTAAGCCCCTTGATTTCATTGATCCAGACAGGCTTAGTTAAGCAAACACATGGCATCAAGTTGATCACAAAGATGTCTTGCAGGCAGGAAGATTGAACATTCAGTCTGAATCGTACAGTAAAAGAGAGCTTTTTATGACTGGGTCTATTGATTTAATAGTGTCCCTCACTTATTTGTAGTTATTGCAGCTTCATTTATTAACATTTCGGATATAATGTTATGAGTATTGTCTCTCTATTTCAGGTATTACAACGGTGCTCACCATGACTACCATTAACACCCATCTGAGAGAAACACTTCCCAAAATCCCCTATGTCAAGGCCATAGACATGTACCTCATGGGCTGTTTCGTCTTTGTCTTCATGGCTCTGCTGGAGTATGCACTGGTGAACTACATCTTCTTTGGACGGGGCCCTCAGCGTCAGAAAAAAGCAGCTGAGAAGACAGCTACAGTCAACAATGAAAAGATGAGGATAGATCCAAACAAGGTAAGATCAGTTTTGCTCTGTAGTCTAAAAAATAAATAAATATATATATATATATATATATATTTTTTTTTTTTTTTTACTGAATATCTTTTTTTTTTCTGAGAAATTTCTCCATGTATAAAATCTGTATAACAAGAGGAAAGTCCCAACTCTACATGGGTTCACTAAGGTCACATGAAGTCCATGTTTGTTCTAGACTCACACATTTTCTTTAGTTTCCAGTGAATTCTTAATTAAATTATTCATAGCTGTTGAAGCAGTGCAGAATAATTACTTGCAAGGAGAAGAAATGTCACCACTTTAAATTAGGAGGTAGCCTAATGTTTCCTGCCTTCACAGTGGCAGGAAAAGCCAGCCTAATAAGCTTGTACCATCCCTGTTTGAAATCCAAATACAACATTTTGCCGGATGAAACACGGGAAGAGACGGTTTCCAAGGCACTTGGCTTTTTACTTTGGTAGCAACCATTTTGCATTCACCTTCTTATTAGTGCCACAAGCTGAAACAAACCAAAGGCTAATGGCAGTTTTTGCAAAATGGCCACCTTAATATGGCCAGAAATGGACATGGTGGTATCTGATGAAAACAAAACACTGATCAGAACAGTTGAAAAAAAAATATGGCTGCAACAGTAACCTGACCAAACCCTGCGAGCATCCATCCAGTGAAGGCAGCAAAACTAGACTGTTGAATCCAAACTGTGTTGTTCATCTACACAAGTATTTGCACTTGTGAACACAAAGAGTGTATGATCTCCTAAAATGTACATTATTACATAAACGCAGCCTCCTTCCGCAGTTTTTCAGTTGCTCAGGTAACCATGGCAACTCTGTTTGCCTGCAGTGGCTGGTGGGGAATGTGGTCGGCAGAGATGATACTCTGTATGCAAGAATGAAGCAAAGGGATCTTGATGGTCCGGACTCGATGTGGGAGCCTATCTTTGTGGATGACACAGCAATTGGACTGGGTGATCAAAAAAATAAGGTGGGTGAAATGGCTACTGTACATTTATAACGTAAACTGCGTCATTGTTCCTTTAAAGAAATTATAGATAAAAACATTTTTCTTTTCCAATTTTTCCCCTGAGAAATACTTTGAGCTCTCTCAGCTGGTGGTTAACATTGTCTGTCCACTGTGATACTGGGCAGGTGAAACTAAAACTATAAGCAAAGACATTAAAAACTGCTTAGATTATATATTCTGAAACCTGATATTGTTTTAGTACCTAATTCTCTGTTAATATCATACAAATTTACTTAAAATGTTATTGATGATTTTATTGATTTTATTGATGACATTAATACACCTGACAAACATAGACCCACTGACTTTTTTCCTTGAACAGATGGACCCACATGAAAACATCCTTTTGGGCACCTTAGACATCAAGAATGATATGGGCGTTTCAGAGCTGGCTCTGGGTCTCAATGACCCACGAAACACAATGCTGACATACGACAGTTCAACCTTACAGTACCGCAAAGGCGGGCTGGCCAGACACAACTTTGGCCGAAATGCACTGGAACGCCACATGACTCAAAAGAAGAGCCGACTACGGAGGCGTGCTTCGCAGCTTAAAATCACAATCCCAGACTTGACTGACGTAAACTCCATTGACAAATGGTCGAGGATGATCTTCCCAACTGTCTTTTCCTTCTTCAACATTGTTTACTGGCTTTACTATGTCAACTAAAAATCAGTTTAATTGAACATCAGTGCGACAACAAACAGCAAAATATGTTGCTCATTTCTTGTTTGTATCTGGTATGTTTAATTTTTATGTGATCTTGTAACACTGGACTGAATTCCTATATTCAGGATCTGGATCCATAATATCTTGGAAAACCATAATTGCTGGCTAACACATGAGAACCTTATAGAAGGGAGATTATAAACATATAAGGTGCCTGTTCCTGAGTAATTGTTAAACATTTTCCATTTTTGGTGAATTGTGTATCTTGCCATTTTTTTAATGTTTGCATATTTTTTATTGTTTTTATTGTGTTAGATTTACAATACATATAATTCATTGCCAAAATATCATATCAGTTATACACAAGTCAACAAGTTGACAAATTAGTTTTAAATGACCACTTACTTTCACCGACACTGCTTAAAAGTGCTGAAGTGATATTAAATCAACGTGATTTTGTAAGATGAATCATGTCAAGGAAACAAAATCTCTTGTTTATTGAATGAATTTATACCAATACTATAAGTTCACAATTTACAATACTGTGTAATGTGATATACATTTCAGATGAACCTTTTTCTACTTTAATATATTGAAAGAACTATTATAATTTTCTTCTAATCTTTTTTTTTTTTTTTCCAGATTATACATCATCTTAACAAGGTGGTGCTATGTATATCAGCTAAGATCATTCCAACACTCCCAGGTTTCCATTCAGATTGCATTCAAGAAATCTGTTGAAGGTTAAAAATATCACAGTGCAAAAATGGAAGAAAATAATACAGCTAATCTGGATTACTGTGCTCTGGCCTATGGGTCAAAGTGAAAGAAGACAAAAACACGAAATGATGAGAAAATATAAGAAAGGAAATAGCAAATATTTGTCTATGGCCAAATTGGCTTTAGCTACTATATATTACTTGTTAATATTATTGGTTTTTATCCCAAAGCACAAGTAAATGGAATGTATGACTTTGGGAAAGGTCGTGTCTGAATAAAGTAGTTTAGTCTTTAAGCAACTGTAGATGTAGAAATCACATGTATAGCATTAATTTTAGGCAAAATTATGACCAACAAAATTCCTTTTTCAGTGCCCTGTTCTCACTTTCTTGGATTTAAATTTATAACACCACTACAAATTGTTCGCAACTTCTGAAAAGGAAATCTATCAGCTATAAATATTCATCCATTGTTCAAGATGTTGAATACAGAGCAACTCTGCTGGTCCGCTGTTCACACCTCAATTTCAATCACATTTTTCAATGCTGGTTTTTTTGGTTGTTTGTTTTTAATGTCAATATGTTATATCTGTACTTGAGTCAGATTATTATAATTATTATCATCAGTTTAAAACCTCTTAGTCATGTATTGTTAAATGGGTTGATGATCACAAAGGATATAGCCGTAACCCAAAACAAATTTACAGACTACAATTACAAATTATTTACTGAAAATGCTTTGCTTTTGACTCTATGTACGCTAGATTTTTTTTTTTTTTTTTAAGATTTTGCACACAAGTTCTTAAAAGCCATAGAGGCTGTACCGTAGTTCTTCTAATACCTGGTGCTTATGGGGGCTGTCTTAATAGAAACTTCATTAATATGACTATGACTACAGTTTATGTCTCAGTTATAAGAAGGTTAAAATGTAAAAGTACACCTAGGGCTGCAATGCACACAAGTGTCGTATCCTTCTCCCCACTGATCTGCCACACTGTTTCTATTGTTTGAACTGTGGTGTTTACATTTGATGACTAAATGAATTAAATATGAAGAGGCACTCCAAATTCAAGTTGGAGGAGCTGACTTTAAAGAAGAAGTTAAGAGTTGCTCTGAGCAACAAAGGCTCATGTGTGATATTGTGCCACAATGATTGTTTGGCATGTACATTCACAGGAAAAGGGGATAACGCACAAATCATACAGATATGAGAACTAGTATTGAGAGCAACTGTCTCCTTTGAAAAAGAACACCTGAGACCATAGCATCCTTACTCCTGCACTCCATCTTTTTTTTTTTTTTTTTTTTCAGATTGTGGAGGCATTAGTGAACATGAACCATTAGTTTTCTAATTCTTTACTTAAAATGTAGCCACCTACAATTACATCTCACTGCATGCTCTGTACATTAGTAACTCCTTGATATTCTGTTTTGAATCATCTCATTTGTATGTTTGGGTTTGATTCAACTTGACTAAGCATACGTGCATATGTAATTACAGTATGTTTAATGTAATTGCAAATATTGATATTGATGCTGTTGAAAATATATTTACACTTTTATAAAAGGCATTTATGTAATAGTTGCAACTATTTTAAAAAAGACCCTGATTCATTTTCACAAGCACTGCCCAACAACTGACGTGAACTTAAACGAACTGATAACACAGCCCAGTTCAGGTTGAAGTCTGGGCTTTAACCTCACAAGTGTTTACGTGTTACTCACTGAAATTTGTTATTTTCACTCTTTGTTGTGCTAGATACTGAAAACTGCACCCAGAAAGTACAAAGTTCCATTTCCTGTTGGGTTTTTTGATAGGTCTGGTGATTATGTCTACCATTGTTTTCATCTTTTTCTCTCGCTCTCTCAAAAAAAAAAAAAAGGTTGATTTTGTAACTTAATTTAAAAAACACATGCACAAAAGGATCTAGATAAATTCTATAACAAGCAAAAACAAAGCTAATAATTGGCATTGTAAATTTTTCTATAGCTGAGTATAACTCAAATTTTGGATCACATAAAAAAAATCCTATATAAATAAGTGTGTATATATCAGATAATGTATTATGAATCTTCAATTTGAACATATTATTCTTGTAAATAAATACTTATAAGCTTTCTACAGGAAAAACAAAAGGACATTTTCAATATCATTTATACTCTAACGTAAAGAGAATGCAAAAGCTGATGTAAAACAATGTAAATAGTCTATTTTACAATGTCACTAGATCATTTTTATTTGTTTTCTGTTGGTCAAAGAACATTTCTTTGGTTTTGCCAAAATGTAAACATGTATTCATGAATGTAGTTGATATTCTTTTGCATCATGTACTCGCTGTAATATGTCAGCAAAAGTATAACAATTTCTTGTACCAATGATCAGCCAGGTACAGCTTAATGTACAAAACCTTTTCCACACACACAGACAGGGAGACAGACACGCAAACACACACATAGTGGGCCAAGAAATAAAGAAGCTAATGATGCTTTTGTATCAGCCCAAAATTCAATCATCTCAGGTCAGCACAATTCACACTAACTACAAAACAACCACAAGCTACAACTTTAAACCCAAGAATTGTACGTATGTGAAAGTACCTTATTGTGAGCTTGTTTTATTTGTTTTCTCTGTAATTTGTTTGCATTTCCTGAACAATATAAGTCACATAAAAGCATATTTAGTACTCAGTATGGCACACTTCAGTGTAGACAGAATTAAACTAAACTAAAAGTACTTTACAAGTTATTAAAGGTACTAAATGAATTTCAAGCTACCCAATATAAATATATTTCCTAATCTTCAGAATAATACTGTGTGTGGTGTGACGTGGTGTGGTTCAGTGTGAGAATGTGTGGTGGGTGCATGTTGACTGGACAGTCATGTTTTCTGAAGCACACTGCAAACTGGAAAAAGGTCTGCTTCAGAAGTTCTACACTTTGAATAATTAATTCGATTTCACAGTGCTTTTTCTTTCATATATTTTTATACGTCTATACTCCTCTGGAAAAAAAAACTGCAAACATTTGTTTGGCAAAACCTTGTAAATCCAGTTTTGGCAGTTTTCACATTTATACTAAACAGACTGATTACATTGTCCACTGGGGACTGTGAAAACTGAATGACATTTATGCTAAGGATATCCTTTCATAATCCCTTATAAAAAGTTTAACAATACATGGTTGTAAATGGTTTGGAAATTGCTTCTTTTTTTTCTCTCTCTCTTTAAATCCTGGGATGTTGAGATTTTTGGAAATGTAAGGTTTTCATCAGACAGCAATCTTCTCTGGAGAGCAATGACAGACTGACATCCTAAAAGCCTAAATGACACATTTTGGTGACAGTGTATGTTTGCACACACTCACAGAAGAAGCCTTAGCCTCCTGCTGCGCTGGACTTTACTTCCAAGCAGCATCAATCCTTCTTACCCTCTCAACGCTCTCCACCTTGAAAAATTCCTGTTTGTGCCACTCACGAGAACATTCCCAGAAACCCTGAGCTGTACCCTTCTTATGGATAAGCCCTGTAAAATCAGTGTCCGTCTTTACTATGAATACATTGTCAATAAATATTGTATACAGTTCTAAAACTGTGAGTGTTTATTTGGACTCGATTTAAAGAACCATAAATATACTACTTTTTATGGACAGGTGGAGGTACATGTAGACTCATGAAGATATATGTTTCAATTCAGCCTCAGTAGGACCCATGTCAGCAATTCTTATTTAACGGGTCAAATTTTCTCAGGTTAGTTAGTTTTTTTTTAAAGAACTTTAGTCCAGCAAGCCCTGAGCCACTTTCACAAATGTTGGAAATAAATGGCAAATTTTTCCAAGGCTCTGCTTATACATTTCTTAAGTAACAGAAATCTGCATAATGGGTTAAAATGTTGAGGCAAATATATATAATCTGGGGTTGAAATCGGCTGCTGCTGTCTAAATTTGTTTTTGATTTCAACAGTCTTACTGGTCTTACTAAGAGGAAGTAAATTAATGATTAACTGTCAAAAATAAACCAACATACTAATAAAAAAAAAAAGTTATGATCTTTTTATCTGTGGAAAAAAATGGGATTAAATAATGGAAATGGACATCAAGACTCATGAGAACAAAAACGAGTCCTGACCTTAATAATTTAATAGTGTTGGTCCAAATAGAATTAGAGCGTGTATGGCAAGTAAATATTTTTGAAACACAGTCCACTACATCTTGGAGTTATTTCTATAGTGAATAATTTCACATTCCACACTCCACAGTCACTTCTGCCCCCATTCAGGTGTAATGAAGGATGCACGTATCCTTCAGTTATGTAGCACACAACAGACTTTCGTCACCTATGTAATGAGTTTAGCCATTTACTGACCCTTACAGTTATTTGATTTGTGTAAAGTGGAACCTTATCATATTGTATCCACTTTGGACACACTGTTGTGGGTTGCCATTATGTTACTCTAAAATTAACAGGCCATGTTTTTGTCATTTCCAGTTTGCTATTGCAAACTGATGTTGATTTTTTTTCCTTTACAGTGTCAGCACTCTAAAGGTTTTCTAAACTTATATCAACAGTCAAGCAAATTATCAAAATGTGTCACCCATGGCATCTTTTGCTTTCTGTATAATACAGCACTGCATGACTTTTGAAAGGTTAAAGAATGAGTGGACCAATGAGTAAAAGTCGTGTTATAGCTTTGAATAACTCGATTCAGCTGTGACAGTGAATCTCATTATTTACAAAGTTTCCACTCAATATAGCCTTGTTTCTATTGATGACCACTGCAGCTTATGCACAAAACCCTTCACTTTTATCAAAAGAGAATCGGTGAGGTCAAGTCACACTTGAGTTATGTACTCCAATCCTGGACTCCAAGTGGTTTTAGCTATGAGTAACTTGAAGCTTGACTTTTGCTTTTGCCCTAAAAAAAAAAAAAAAAAAACCTACTAATGACACTATGGCATCAAGATCTTTTTTTTTTTTCTCTCTAATTGGAAGACCTCATTAACATGCTGAATCTTCAAGAGTCTTACTTTAACGCTTGCTAATCTAAGAAGGAACATTGTTGCTGAATGACAACCGAGTCAAGCACAAGTGAAGCCTCATTAAAATACACTGTCACAAAGAAAAACAATCAAGTTGTGATACACATGCATGCAGTTACTCCACCTTAACGTCTAATTGTTGTGGGCCCACAAGGTGCCATGAGGGGTCAGTACTGGTGGTGGTGGAAGAAGTTAGACAGGCATGACCAAAATGCCCACTGTTCAAATCCTGCTACTGACATTCCTGGGAGAAGTGGAAGCTGTTAATGAGGTAGACAGTTATTACTCTGGACTGCTGCATCACATTACTGCACCTTTCAAAATATCTAATGGAATTCCACTTCTGAGGAAATAGTGCCAGCGTGGATGAGATTCCACAAATGAAAAACTGCAGTGCCCTTGGGCAAGGCGCTTAAACAGTCCTCAGTTCCAGTGGAGGCTGTCGACAGATATTGTGTCATCTCCAAGCTTAGAATGTGTGTGTTTGAAATGCATGCAAAGCAATGTGTAACCCAGCTTAATCAAAAGAATTTGCATCCCATAGCAACAAGGATCTTTTCATTTTTGCATTGCCGTTTTCACATAAGCCAGATTTGAAACCGAGCCACAGTGAAGTAGAAATAGAGCTCTAGTGGCTCCGGATAGGACCCCATGAGTCATGACACAGAATGTGGGCAGAGCTGGCAACGCAACAAAGACATTAAGAGTCTAATGCAAAATGCTTCATCCTTCACCCACAACACCCATTTTGGTCATCACCCTCAGCCTGTGTGTGTGTCTGTGCATAACCCAGATCACCTTTTTTCTCCCCCCTAATTCATCCACTGTCTTAGATTAAACTGGCAAGGGGAAGCTGTGTACATTCAGCCAAGATGTTACACCAGCATTATCTAAAGGGGTGACTCGCCTATGAAGGATACAAAATAAAATCATGACTTTATGAGTCATTACATCCGATGCAAGAGAAGACACCGTAAATATACGTTTGTTTTCTACTTTTTGTAAAGAACTTGCGTGACTCATGTTCAACACCTAAAGACTAACTCTCGCAAGACTCTGTCACAACATGACTGATCAATTAGTGTGGTACCTTCCACTGCAGCAGCCAAGGACTCCAACACCGAGGCACAGAAATCAGTGACAGAGCCAGTGGGTTAGTCTGCCAGCAGTGTCTTAGTTAGAAGAGACAAATAGTTTCATACAGCTGCCTCGGACCCCCCCCCAATAGCAACAAAATATCATTCTTCCCTCCATTATTCTCAACTGATCATGCATTTCCCATTTATTTCAATGTATTTTCATCTGATAAGGAAAATATAATTGCATAAAGGGAGAAATGTTAATCCAAACAAAGAGCACTCTCCTGTTAAGACTTCATTTATGCTGACTGTAGTTGGAAAACCCAAAGACACTGTTATATTGTTATAAGAGCTGCTTCTCTGTCAGCAGGGTTGACAGATTAAAGCTTTGCATGTATTACTCTGCTTTGTTAATTTATTTCCTCATCTTAAGAAACTTCAAGAAAACTTTGATAATTTCTCTGGCTCTGCCGCTCTCCCTCTGCAAGTGTGTGTCCCTAGTTAATTAGGAGGAATATATGTTAATGGGACGCTGCTAGCAGAGTAATTAAGATTCTGATTCGAGCAAAGATACTGTCAGCCAGGCCCAGTGTGTAAATCTGTGTCATTGTGTGTTCTTACGTATGTCTCTTGCTGCTGGTTCGCTTGTCGAGGAAATTACCGACCCTCAGACTTGCACTGGATGAACAGCTTATGCAATGTACTGTATCTCGTTGTTCTCTGGATAGAAAATGAAACTGATTCTTAGCTGCAATGGTGAATTGTCATTTTATAAAAAAAATATAAAAGCGGAAAAAAAGAAATAGAGCTTTATTATCTTATACTCAGACAGAGAATGTGGAGTTGGATTTGTTGTGATGGAGGAAGCTGTAATGAGAGTATGATTTTGGCTTGCTAAAAAACAAAACAAAACAAAACAAAAAGCCAGCGCCTGACTAAGTCAGGGACACAGATCTGTCTAATCATGGCTTTGAGTTTGTGTGGTTGTACAGACATCTTTCTCTCTGTGGGTTTGTCACTCCTTATTGTGCTGTCACTTTGAACCTATAGAGCATACTAAAGTGTTCAATTGGGCCAAGAGTTCTTGGATTTCCTGTATTTCCTTTATGTTGCATTCACCTCATAGCAACAGAGTATAAGAGTACAAAAGCGAATATATAAATAAATGTCTGTCTTGCCTTTTTTCTCTCACTTTCTCTTCATACATGCCATATTCTTGCTCTGTCACCATTTATTCCTTTTATTTATTTCCGTTCAACATCATCTGTTTTCCTCCTTCTCTTCCAGCTTCCTTGTTCCATCACAATTTCTCCATTTTCTAATGGATTTTTTTCTCCAGTCTTTTATCTCCAGCATTGGCCACATGCTGTGCCATGTGCACTGCTAATGTGAAGCGAGAATGTAGCATCTGTAGGTTGGAAGAAAGAGTAACTCTCCTCTGGTGCAGGGTGTTGCTGTGCAGCGAGAAAGAAGCGACTATGTGCTTTCACAAATGACTCACTCGCTCATGAAGTATGCATGTTATGATTGATGTGTGCATTGAAGAATGAAGTGCAAAAGATAAGATAATTTTTTGACAGGGAAGCTCTACTTTGATTGAAGTCACTTTGTACTGAGCTTCACTAACAAATGAAGAAGGAACAGTAGACTCATGTCGGATGTTGTGGGTGAAACATCACTACTATGCGGTCTTTTGTTTTTCTTTGATACTTTGGAATAGTCATGGTGGATAATTGGTGTTTTGAAGTTGCCCAAAAAGGGTTCAGGCAAATTTGAAGGAATTACTGCATAACATTTTATAGTCACATCCTCAGGTGAAAGTGAATAAAAACTCGGAAAAGGCATCAGGGAAATCAAACATTTGGAATGTATTGTGTTGTAAACTGAAGTTATTGTTCGTTTGCATAGAATTTGTGAATAAGTATTGTACAAAACTGAATTTAATGAGTAAGAAAAACAGATACTATTTCTTTTATATGTAATTTGTATTGGGCCAACTGAGCAATTCCTTCCTAAATGAAGCCAATAGTATGAAGTTAATGAGATATATTCAAATAAAAGAGAAAGGACAAAAATCAAGCCATGAAGTCCAAGCTCTCTGTGACAAATATTAGGGCACAGAGTTTTGCTAAGAACACAGTGGTCTCAGCAGTTGTAAGATGGACTAAGTCTGGAACAATCAGGATTCTTAAGAGTTAAAAGGCAAGAATTCAACCATGGTCAGGGAGTTTACTAAAACACATCACTCTAACAGAGCCTCAACAATCCTCTGCGGAGACAAAGGAATCTCAGCAACACGCCATCAGTGAGAGTGGCTCTATGGAAAACATTCATTCATTCACTCATCTTCAACTGCTTATCCATTTCTGGGTCATGGGGGGTGCTGGCACCAATCCCAGCTCACACTGGGTGAGGGCTGGGTACACCCTGGACAGGTCACCAGTCCATCACAGGGCCAACACACAGAGACAGACAGAGACCAACAACCACTCACAGTCACACTCAGACCTACGGACAATTTAGAGTCACCAGTTAACCTAAACATATTGTCTTTGGACGGTGGGAGGAAACTGGAGTACCTGGAGGAAACCAACACAGGCACGGGGAGAACATGTAAACTCCGCACAGAAAGGCCCCAGGCCCGAGAACAGTGCTAACCACTCTGCCAGCGTGCTGCCCTCCATGGAAGACAGCTTTAGTAAAATATATTGAACAGCCAGCTTCGAGTTTACCAAACGCTGTTATGGCGCTCAGAGTAACTTTTCCCACACATTATTTCACCAGGCACTGCTCATCACCTGACTAACACCGTCACTGCAGTAACACAAGGTTGAAGGCAAAAATTGTTGATCAATTGGCAAATATTATCTAAAACTTCTCCACGGATACGTGCCAGGGTTGTTTTAAAGCAAACACATTTTCTTCAGACAAACAGTGAATTGGTGCTCTTCTTTCTGATTTACTTGTCCTTTGGAGCTGCAAATCATCATATGTCAATGTACAGAGCACTTGGCTGAAATTCTTTGCAGCCTTTCCCAGATCTGCGCCTCCACATAATCCTGTCTCTGAGCTCTGCAGGTAGTTCCTTCCTCCTCATGGTCCTTTTTCTCGGATATGCATTGTCCAGACTGAGAACCAGACAGACGAGGGCCTTTCCAAATCCTGTTCAATCAGCTGAATGTAGCACAGGCGGACTCCAATCAAAGTGTAGAAATATCTCAGAGACGATGAAAAGAAATGGGAGAAATCTGAGATAACTATCAAGTGTCACGGTAAGAGCTCTGAATACATATCGGTGTAAAATATGAGTTTTTCCTTGTTAATAATTCCCTAAAATTTGATGTAGCTTGATGAAGTGCAGAACAAATGGCTACAGAGACAAAGAGACTGAGCTTGGTCTCAAATTAATACAGTTCACAGATTTACATATCCACACAGGCAACACCATTTAAAAACAGACTGAAAGAAAAAAAAATACAGTACAAAGACTGAGAAACCATTTGTCATGAGCCATCAGAAGAAAAGTACACGATGAGGCTCTGACAGTTTGGTGGATGAAAGACAGCTGATCTTCAGCAACAGTTGATGCCCTTGTTTTGAGATTGCAGAATTACAATGAGTGAAGATAAAACACCTTAAGGTTGTTTACCTGGAAGGAGAAAACACATTTGCTTAATGTATTTTCCAGTTAGTAGGATAAGCAAAAGCCATTTGAAAGCCTGTTCAGTATTTCCAGGCCAAAAGCCAAACAAACATTGGCAGAAGGCACAGAAGGTTTTCCAGTGATTTCAAAATGAATGGCTACACCTTGGGAATATGTTTCTCCCTGTTCTGACATAATTCAAGTTTGGAGTTAAAAAAAACTGAGCTGTGGATAATTTATCATACGATTATGTTTATTAAAATTCCCTGATGTTAAGGTTTTGGATATTAGTTAAGGTATATGGATTGGTGTCTCTTTTATGAGCTGTACCAAATTTAGTTTGATGTGTCTGCTCAAAAGAAAGTTTCACATCAATGAAATTTATAAAACTGCTGTGAGAAATATAAAAAGACACAAACATAACTGACTAAAATAAATAAGATAATAACCTACTTTGGCAGCACGGCACCGTAATGGTTAGCACTGTTGCCCCACAATCAGAAGGTCGTGGGTTCGGTTTCCGGGCCTGCGGCCTTTCTGTGCAGAGTTAACATGTTCTCTCTGTGCCTATGTGGGTTTCCTCCGGGTACTCCGGTTTCCTCCCACCATCCAAAGACATCATGTTTAGGTGACTCTAAATTGCCTGTAAGTCTGAGTGTGAGTGTGAATGATTGTTGGTCTCTGTGTGTTGGCCCTGCGATGGACTGGTGACCTGTCCAGGGTGTACCCCGCCCTTGCCCAGTATGAGCTGGGATTGGCTCCAACACCCCGTGACCCGGAAGCGGATAAGTGGTAGAAGATGAATGAATGAATGAATGAATATCCTAATTTGCCATTTGTCATCAGCAGATGTAGTAAAAAGCTTCCTTGAACAGTCATCAGAATTTGTCCACAGTGATCCTGAGAACAGAAGCTCTCGCTGTTACTATCTTACAGACTGTGAAATAATTTGCCTCAAAATAAACAACTTCTTTTGCTCCTTAACTGTGTGTGAAGTTTGTGTGTTACATTTAAAAAAACGTGGTGGAGATATTAATGCAGAGACATAAAAAATACAGATGCTTCCATACAGAGCTAAACAGCCCTCTGAATTGTTGAAGTGGTTGGTTGATTGTTGGTGAGTCTCGCAAACTGTAAGCCATGACCATCACAGTCAGCTATCTTATCAATTTATCGCAAAGCACAACGTTTGAATTGAAACTCCAAACTTTTAGTTCTGATTTTGTTGATACAGCAGTTTCCATTTATTTTTATTCGTCTGTTTTGTCCTGCAACCTTCAACCACAGCTGTATATCTTGTGGTTCAATTTTCTGCTTAATCACAAGGTGACATGCACAATGCACCTTCGACCTGAGTACACAGGCAGATCAACAGGCTGCATCACACTGCTTCATGGTTACTGTCAGAATCCTCCACTGCACCTCAAAGCGAGTGACCACGGTACAAAAAGTAGGAGAGACAAAAAAAAAAAAAAAAAACTAAGTAAAAATGTCAAAGCAGAGCCTGCACAAAAAAAGCATCTCAGACACCAAGTCGTGTCCACATTTTCCATCAGGAGCCGAGAAATCTCACACTGATTATTCTTTTATCTTTATCCACCCCCATTCCTACATGCTCACATTGTACTGTCACACACACATCTTATCCAATAATGGCCTCTCTCTATTTAATTCTACTCAGGAAACGGGTTTGAAGTCATGCTGCCTGTCACCAGGTTGCCATCAGAGCCATTTGAAATCCTCATCTCACAGCCATGCCACTCATCTCCTCCCCCTGCTCATTGAAAAGAGCTGCTTCTCGCTTCAGAGTGGCAGAAGAAGATCCTCAATAAATGGTGAAAAAAAAAAAAAAAAAAAAAGGCTTCTTATGAGCCTTAATACCAATATGAATTTCAACGAGGTTAATCTGCTCTGTTCTAATGATTCAGTCTCCAGTAAAAGCCTATTGCTTAAAGGCCATTTCCAACATGACAGATGTACCTATTCGGTATATCCTCTAACCATACATGTACATTAACACACATACACACACACACACACACACACACACACACATACAAACACACACCATGGTCTTTCCACTTCACTTTCTCAACAGTTTCCATGAAACATTAGACTGCTTCCCTGTGTTGGTCATGCATATTAATCACATGCTCTTTGATGTTAAACATTTATAGAAGAGGCATAAATGTAACAGCATGCTTAGTTGCCTCTACAAAGGAGCTTATGTGTCAACCTTTTGTGTCAGTTTGTTTGTTTATTTGTTTGGAGGCAGCTTGGTGGACTGGAAAGAACTCTTCAAATTGTGGGATTCTGAATGAAAACACCAGGATTCTGAATTTGACAGGGTTTTTTTTTTTTTCTAGTTTTATATAGGTCCTGCCATTTGTGAAAGATGATGCAAATAGGACTTTTCTGAAGAAAAATGAGCAAGATAGAAGTGCATATAGGGAAAAGAACTTCGTCTAGCTATATTCACACAGGCATAGGGTCACACACACAGATGAGCAGATATGTTAAATTTTTTATAACAGAGGTTGGAAATCATTATCAAAATGAGGGCAATCTGTAATAAAGCAATAGGTAATGTGTCTAATAATAATAGTAATACAAAAAATAATAACACAATATACTGCACAGAATAAATCATGTGTGGCTTCCAAGAAAGTTTATACAGTAATTACACCAAAAGGTCAATTTTGAGTGAATATTGAAAAATTTAATTAACTTTACATTAACTTTAAAGACACACATTAGGGAATGTTTAGAACACAAAAAGCACAGGCACACACGGGGAGTAGAGAAAGGTGTACAGATTGTTTCTCACATCACCTCACCATCTGCTGAATTCACCCACACAAACACACACCTTCAGGATGAGTGCACCCACATGTACTCTGGTATTTGCCAGCCATCAGACAGCTGAAGTCTGTGTCTGTGAGGCATGTTTGTGTGCGTGCACACGATAAAGATGAGTTTTCTGTGAGAATTTTCTTAAAATATATTTCAGCTCAGTTTTCGTTTTTAGTGCACTGGTTTGGAATTAATTTTCCACTCTATCATTAGACAGTTGCTATGTACCAAGCAAGACTAATAATGTTTAAGATTGCTATAAATAATAAAAACACATTAATGACAGCTAGAGTAGCTATTTTAGTTTCACCTAATTTGCAATGCAATACAGGGAATGGTACAAGACTTTTCGCAAGTTGGTCACTTGTTGAAAAATTATGAGCTTGGTTTGAATCACAAAAGCAGAAGGAGATTTTGAATAGTTGACAGTCATCATAATGAAATGTCAAGCTCATCAACAGCAAAGAAAGAGAGGCTCAAAAATGCAACAATGCACTAAGTTGGTGTCAAATTGACTTTTACTGCACTTGCAGTCTGTTTACAGCTCTGCTGTGTGTATGTGTGTGTGTGAGAGAGAAATAACGGGTTGGAATTACTACAATACAGATGCAGAACATTATGGAATGTTTGGTGATCATGGGCAATGATAAGAGGCGTAAAGGGACATTTAGGACAGTAATCATGGCGGGCACACACGTCCAGATGATGGCACGCCCCAGCAATATTCTTATAGGCCCATTTTATCACAGACGCTGATGGCATTCAGTGAAAGCTTCTGGCCAAATTTTTAAAAAAAGTGGGCCAAAAAATAGCGCAGATGGAAAATTGCATAAAGCCAGCCAAACCCTCTCTGGCCCTGCTTTGGGAAACAGACGTCAGTGATGTTATCGTCATTCGTGTACAGTATACAGTATAAAAGGCCTTGGAGCACTGTGAGGATGAGGTCATCATTTATTATGACCTCCACTTCCTGTGAGTGGCATGTGTGGAGGAAGAGAGGCACTGTGAAAGCCACACCATGGGCTGTGTATGCCAGGTGGATGCCACAGCGTGCCCTAGCTGTGCACAAATGTTATATAATTACATGTTAATCTGCCTGTGAGGATAGGAAAGACAAGTGGTGGAAGAAGCTGAATCAAAGTGACGGGACTGTCTGTCAGAGCCAAGAAACGGCACATTGGCCACATTAGCACTAAATTATATGGCTCAAGACGTCCGAAATAGCTCCTCTTCCATTAACAGCATATGTGTGAAAAGAAGCATTAGTTAGTGAAAAGGCAGAACACGCTCATTCTGTGGCTTATGCAACTGTTTAATGGCTGCTGGTGAATATCTTCACTTAAGTGCCCTGTTAAAACGAATAGAGTGCACATGTGTGTAATTCTATGCCACATCAGGATAAAAGATGTTTTCCCTCCTTATGTTAGTGAGTTTAAGTTTACTGAATCAATTGGCTTGGATAGGATCATCTACAAATATAGACATCACACACACACACACACATTTCTGTTTGCCCCTGATCTTCTGCAGCGTTGGATGCCAAGTATTGAACACAGAGGCAATTCTATAATTATAAAATCCTGTTACTCAGCCAGAAATATATTTCAATGAGAGAGGTATTCTGTGCTTGTGATTGATTTCATTTTGGAGGAATCGAGGAGAACAAAAACAATTGTACTGAATAAGAAGTGGCTGTGTGGGAGAACAGATCCATAATCTTTGCATTAGAAAGGATTTTAGAATGATGGCAACAAAAACGCCACAAGCGCGGTGCCCACATGAACAAATGTGATTATTTTCAGTTTGTTATTTTTTGGGAATGTGGATAAGGGAAAAATCATTGACTTCCCTGTAAAAACACTCTCAAATCAAATCAAATCAAATCCAATTTATTTATATAACACCAAATCATAACAAAGTTACATCAAAGCACTTTACACAAAGAATAAGTCTAGACCAAACTCTTTATGGTGCTGTGTAAGAGACCCAACATATTCCTCCAAGAGCAAGCACTGTGAGAGTGGCAAGGAAAAATATAATTCAAGTTTAGAGAGGAAGAGATGTGGGGGGATCGTTCTATATGTGTATTAGTAAATATTAGCAGTAGGGGAGAGGACGAGGTTACAATGGGAAGTGAGTAGTATGTGTAATGATATCTAAAGGTAACTCTTGCAGCAGCAGGTACTGAGCGGTAACATGGAGCAGAGATGATTCAGCACCTGTAGGACGGGACAGGAAGACAGAGGACAGGAGGGAGAAAGCACAGACTATGGGAAGGAAGGAAGAAACAAAGTTAGAGACAAGTAATGTTGTAATGTACATGCATGGAGAGAGAGAGACAGAGAGAGGGAGATTGGGAGGGAGAGGTAGGGAGAGAGAGAGAGAGAGAGAGAGAGAGAGAGAGAGAGAGGTGCTCAGTGCGACCCCCAGCAGTCTTTGATCCCAATTTCATGTTTCAGCCTTTGTAATAGAATATTATAGTCAAAGGTGTCAAAATCAGCACTAAGATCTAACAGGACATGTATGGAGGCCAATCTGTTGTCTGAAGCCGAATGTCGTTGGTTACTTTTACCAGCGCTGTTTCTGTGATATGATGAACTCTAAAATCTGACTGAAACTCTTCAAACAAGCCATTCCCATGCAGATGTTCACATAATTGGCTTGCAACTGCTTCTTCAAGAATCTTGGAAATGAAAGGGAGGTTAGATATGGGCCTATAATTAGCCAAAACATCTGGATCAAGATTAGGGCTTTTGAGGAGAGGTTTAAGAACAGCAAGCTTGAAAGGCTGTGGTACATTCAACCAAGAGATAAACACACATTGATCACATCAAGAATATACGTGTTAATTAGTGGAAAAACATCTTTAAATAGCCTGGTAGGTTGATGGTTTAGATGATGAGACTATAGAAACTAGATCAGAGAGATCTAAATGTGAAAACGATTCCAAATACAAAGCAGGTGTTGCATTTGACACAGTAGTGGACTACTGCCAGTTGTAAGTAAAAGCTGTTAAATTTTGGCTCTGATTGTTACGATTATATTGGTAAAAAAGCCCGTAAAATCATCATTGCTAAGAGCTAAAGAAATCAATGGTTCCACTGAGCTATGACTTTCTGTCAGCTTGGCTACAGTGGTGAGGGGAAATCTGGGATTGTTCCTGTTTTATTCTATCAAAGCTGAATAGTAGGAGCTTCTGGCAATGCGAAGAGCTTTTTTTATATGTTTTATAAGCTTTCTTTCCAGGCTAAGTAGAATTCATTTGCATTACTGGACCACCAACTCCTTTCCAATTTTCAGGAGAAGAGAAATAAAAATCAACAAGTTCAAAAAATACAAAACAAGGCATGAGGGCAGCAATAGATCAGAACACAATTTTGTGTCACTCCAGAAGTCATATTTTTTATTGTTATTTTATCGTCCAATCAGGTGGCGGCCGCGAGAGTGGAGAATGTTACAGTAGGTGCAGAGTGCGAGGAGCTACAGTTATTTTCTATTTCAGTCTCAACAATTAGGAATAGTGCAGAGGTCCTGTAGGGTGTGTAAGCATATTTGATTTCAATTATCAGTGATCAGTGACCAGCAGTTCACATCTCATTGTCTGTTTCAACATATTTTTGACCCATAAAAAGGACAATCCAAGCCAGAATTATACTGGTTGGCTACGTGTGGAGAGAAACTAATGATTGCTTTGCAATTTTAATGTATTGGATTGAACTTCTTGCACTGGAGTCATTGTTGGACTTCAGGTCCTGGGAGATTAGATATTCCAGAAGATTCAGTCGATCAGTCTTTCAAGGCAATGGAGAGGTTAATATTTGATCCCTAGAAGATTGCTTGTCAGGGAAAAATTGCTGTTAATTATTATTATTTTGGTTGTTTCTTGATTTAGTTGAATGGGGAGTGTGGTGGGACGGTGATCATTGACATAGATAAAAACAGGGAATACAGAGGGATTTGGCAGCACAGCACGTAGCCTCAGTTTTTGTCAGAAAAGCTCTATATACCAAATATATGCAGTAGCACAGTGGTGGCATGGTACTGTAGTGCAGTGGTTAGTGCTGTTAGGTTTCTTTTGGAGTTTAATGGGATATTTGAAATACACTTTGATTGTGTTAGATCTACATAACATCAACAAATTCAGCTTGAAAAATTGATGCTAGTGAGAGTTGTATGCATCTTCAAAACTGGAGCATAGTCACATAATTATCAAAAATCGTTAGTAAATACATTGATATGTAAAATTATATTGCTTTGTTGCGTTCACTCAATCACCTGACGTCGAATGTGCAATGCATGCAGAGATACAAGCATTTGATCTGGCACGACAGATTTTGACAGAAATCGTGTGCAAGAGAACAGTTGATGTGGCAGCACCTGTCGGTCTGCCATCACACATGTGAATATTGGTACTTCTCACAGTATGTAAGAATGCATTGCATTAGTTTACCAGCACATTCACAAGATGTAGAGATTATCCAAATGCAAGATGTATCACTTTGACAGCATGTTATGGTTTTGATGGTCCAGGATTTCTCTGAAGAAAAGAACGGACGTGAAATTAAAGGTGAGATTGAGCACTAGGTTATTGATTTTTTTTTCCTCTGTTGAGATTCAATTCATTATTTTTTATTAGATGCTTTGTCTCCCACTGGCTGTATTTTGACATTGCAGCGATATTGGAGTTGTGTTTTCCATCTTCAACACTAAAGTTCTGATTATTCCAGTAAACATGACAGATAAAAGATCGACCATGGCAGTCACATTTTCCAGCTCTTCCGTCTTAAAGACAAAAAGTAATGCTGAGGTGGAACGAATGAGCTGATCATTCATTTATTCATCTTCTACGGCTTATCCGTTTCCAGGCCATGGGGGGTGCTGGAGCCATATCCAGCTCACATTGGGCAAGGGCGGGGTAAGCCCTGGACAGGTCACCAGTCCATGGCAGGGCCAACACATAAAGACAGACAGAGACCAACAACCGCTCACACTCAGACCTATGGACAATTTAGAGTCACCAATTAACCTAAACATACATGTCTTTGCATGTTCTCCCCGTGCCTGCGTGGGTTTCCTCCCAACATCCAAACTCCGCACAGAAAGGACCCAGGCCGGGAACCAAACCCATGACTTTCTTGTTGTGGGGCAACAGTGCTATCCACTATGCCGGTGTGCTGCAATAAGCTGATCATAACATACTGAAATACTGACACCTTTCCAGATGTAGAGATGCATGCACTTTGTAAGCAACTCTGAATGGAAACAAGAATCAAAACAGCAATCACTATGCCTGTTACATACTCTGGAAGAACCGATGCTTTTGGGGGGCAGAATGGGAAAGAGAGAGAAAAAAAAATATTAATAATTTGTCTTGGTTTTCTTCCTCATCCTTTTCACTTTGAGTACAATGCTCCTGCACCTGCAGTCATATATATCAACAAAAATGAACATCGTCACTTGTGTGCTGATGATTAAAAGTCAGTGACCTTTCCCACGCCACAGGTTGTAAATAAGTCTAATAATATTCATTCTGCTGCTGACATTTTAAAAGAGGATGGGGTTGTGTGTATTCTCCAGGCAGTCATGGAGGATATAAGTAATAAGATATTTATGGGACTATCTACACCATGACAATTATAATGCCAGGGAGTTTAAAAAATGAGACTGCACTGTCAGTTATTATCAGGAGCTTATGGAGTTTGCATTTCTAAGATTTGACACCTATTCAAATACAGGAACGTGATGGTACTGCACCATACAGTAATTGATTTTTCATATCTTCTTTTTTCACCCTGACAAAAAATGACCAATGAAAGGTATGATTTATTGTATGTATATTTTTCTTATGTACCTGAGAGTTTAGTAATAATAGAACTGGCAAAGAAATTTTGATGACTTCACCTTTACATTATCTTAAAAAATAAATAAATGTCATCTTCATTCCCAACTTGTTTACTGAAGGGATGACTCCTTACCTACTTCCTTCCCTTTATCAGCCACTTCTACCTGTTTTATCGCTGTGTTGACAGCGAATGGGCTGTACACTTATAGATTTTATAGATTAGTAAGACTTATGCCCCTCAATTACTCACAAAAAAGTAAGAGAACATCTAGTTCTCTGCATCACTGGCTTGCAGCGAGATGAGTCGAAAGTTTCAATTTGGGCTGTTGTTAATTGCTCTAACTTGGATATGACTTCTAGGTGGCAAAAGCAATAACGGGTGGCAGCTCAATAAATGAGACCTGCCAAATTAAGCCTCCCAAAAAGCGTGATGTGTTGTTTTCCTAAGAAAACGGGCAAAGACAGATTCAATAGTACACTTGTTTACGGTGAAACTTGACTAGCAAATTTCTGTCAGGAATTTGCTAGCTAAGTTTCCACTGTGAAACCAGTGGCAGTGTACAGTTGATGGGTTGTATTTTAATAAATTAGTTGTATTTCGCAAACCTATTCAAAGTAATGTTCATTTCTACCTTACACTTGGAATTTTCAGTAACTGTCCACTGCCACCCAGTGTATGCCGACTGTTTTGCCAGATGTGATGAGGTGAATCTGCGTGTCTACAGTATGTGGCAAATGATGTGAATGTTAATGTGGTCCGCGTCCCCCCTCTTGTTTGTGTGCTCTCTGATTGAACCATATGGCTGCAGGGAGAGTCATTCATTCGTTCAGTTAGCCAGCCCCTCTTGGCTCATCTTAAAGGCCATTTGATTACTGGATGCCTGGTCATTTAACTGGCCAATGCTGCAATGGCGCCACAGCACAGACGGTTCCTGCTGAGTGCCTTCTCTTAGCTCATCAGCGGCAAACAGACTCACATCAGCCATTGCTTCTGTACCCACTCTCAGCACGTCTGCCTCCAGCAGGCAGTGACTGCATTATGCTGGGCTTCGATTATTGGCTATTGCCTATTTAAAGAAGAAATGAGAGTGAGAAGGAGCAGGTGCATGAAATTAGTAGATGTGGAGAATGTAGAAATGGTTATCTGGCAGGCAGACTGGAATCAACCTCATTTTATTTTGTTTAGTCGCACTTTAAGACTAAAAATGGTTCTGTCACATTTTATTCATCTCATTCAAATTATTTCTATTATAGTGAAGTAGTTAGTTTCATTATGAAAAAAGATTTCTCTATCAATCTGATTATTTCCATCATTGCAGAAGCCATAAAAATACATGAAAACAGCATCTGAATCAAGAGTCACGTCATATGATTGTCACTGTCATTTATGGTGCACATAAACAAATAATTGCTCAAATAATCCGCCATGCAGCTTTAACATTTTTTAAGCTTTACTGGTGAATCCATTCAAAGGCCTTACTGAGCTTGCTGTCAACAGTATCAGCCTCCTATCAATGTTGGAGGTAATCTAGACAACAACCCCATGTATAGATCGGTGTGTAATTGATTATAGGGGAAATGATTGAGGCTGCAAAGGACATGATATGGCGGAGTTTAAAACAGATAAATGTGACTGTTCCTTACTTTGCTTACGGTATACATCACATCAAGGTCTCATTTCATATTTCACCTTGAATCTGCACACAAGAAACAGATCTTTTTCCAACATTGTGAAAAATAAAATTGATGATGGTAGAATTCCACTTAGCTGCTTCAGTTTAAGGGTCCTAGAATTACACATGCTGCCTCATTATCACACTGAAATGGCTTTCTGGGACATTTGAATTAGAGCAAAATCTGTTTTTCTTCAATTTTTAACAAATCAAAATGCCTGCTGTGAAAAAGCCCTTTGTAAAAAAAAATGTTTTGGTGACCCAAAAGCAGGGTGCAGAAGCAAAGCAGGTGAGGTCTTTGCTCAAAAACAAAGTCACCAAGCCAGCAAAAATAATCAGGCAAGCAAAAAGTAAGCAAAAAAGAAAAAAGGGCAGAGATCACAATCAGAGTGCAGGCATAACAAGGACAGACAAAGTAGGGTGCAGTCAGACTGGATTCTCCAAGGCAAAACTTTTGCACAGTTAACAAAGGCAGGATGTGACCTGGTCAGTAAGACAAATGTTTCTATATTTTATTTTAATCTTGGTTAAAGTGCTTATTTAAATTTAGTGCCACCTCATTTTGTACTGTTTTATAGTTGCTTTAGTTTCCTTGGTAGTATCTGTTGCATTTTGAAGTATATCAATTGTTTGTGTGTTTAGACAGGAGAGGGGCACATGGCTGGCACTGGGTTCTGTCCACAGGTTGATCGGAGAAGCCACAGGAGTGGACTTCCTGGACACAGAGACAGGCTCCACTGATCCCCCACCTGGCCCAGAACGGTGTAGCCTCATTGGAGCGCTGTCGTTTGTTCTGGTAGCTCTGCCCATATGACACATGGGTTTAGCCTGCTGCTCTCACCCTGTCATTTATTGGCTATTTTAAGACACTGCACATTTTATTCATGTAGATACATATTTTAGAACAAAAAACGTTACTCTTGATACCATTTGTAGTTGTTTCCTCCCAATGTGCCATCATCTACTCCACCTGAAGATGGACCAAACCTATTTTTTTTTTTTTTTGTTTACCTTAACTCTTTTCAGTTTAGTTAGAGTTCCTAGGCCTGTTTAGGTCGTGGTGTCAGCAAAGCTAAAAAAAAAAGCCAGTTAATACCAGAGAACCTAGTTTATCATTATCAGGCATCAGTACAAGCAGTTTTAAACTGGGGCCATTTCAAGTAAACCCAAACAAATTTACCATCTCAACCCCTCAACAGAAATTAACCCTCAATCCCAAACAGAGATATGAAGAAAAACAAGCAAACACAAGTGCCTGCTATAAAACACCAAGTTTTAGTAATCACAGGCCGAGTGCTTAAAATTAACCTTCAGCCACAACCAAGCAGAAGCATAGTGTATGGCACTGGAGCATAATATCAGGAAACAACATAAGACATCACAGGGATGGAGCCATTCTGTGAGTTTAAATCAATCAAGATGCTGACATGTGTGAACCAGGGAATTTTTAAAGAGTCATTTTACAGTTTCAGTGATCTATTTTCAGTGTTGTGATCATATTTGGAGCAGCAGGAGACTTTTGCATTACTCTCTTGAAATTTGCAACCATAATCCTTATTCACAATGACAGCATGGCATTATCTATATGCCAGCTCAGATAGAATACACTATAGGACAGTAGGGGAACTGATACAGAAAACTGAAGCATTGCAGTAAAGTAATTTATATGCCTTAAAACATGAGGAATATGAGAAACCAGTCTCTGCTTTGACTCATGGTCCAATTTTTCAGTCTGGCTGGGATTGTAAAACTATGAAAGCAAGTTTGTGTTTGTTCTTCAGGGTGTCATAGGAGTCTGAAATGAGAAGTCGGGAGAAAAGCTTTCAACAAGGCATCTTACACAGTAAATCCCTTGCGTGGATTGTCAGAAAATTGAATCAGAGCCCACATTTATGGGTTAGCACTACTGAAATATTTCTAAAGCATTACACATTTCTAGCAGCATTTAAAATGCAAAGGGACCATAGTTGCAGTTCTCGGAGGGCTGAGGTGGAGAAGTACTTAAGGGATCTGTGGGTTTAAATGGGATCTTTCATACCCATCCTGGGTTGTTTATGTAGGCAGTAACACATCACCTTATTCACAAGAAGAAAGTAACATTTCATGTAAGCATGGAACAGCAAATGTGTATTGTATCAATAAGAAAATAAAAAAAAAAGAGTTGTTTTATTCAATATTCAAAAAAATCCTCAAATTTTATATTTATTCATGCAGGCAGTGAAAGTTCTTCCGGCTGATTGTAAACACAATGAACACACTGTATCTGTGTAATTAACAGCAGCAGCAGACAACAACAAGATGTAATGGGCATAACAAAGTGCACAACTGTCACATCATAAACCCTAATCAAGTGCCTCAAGTGCCTAAACATAACTGAAACAAAATTTACATAAAGCTGGTCAGAAGATGGGATAGTTTGTGAAAAAAGAAAAATTTAACAACATATCCTCATTAGATAATCAAAAAGATCTTATTTTATCTATAGATGGAAAGATCAGTTGGATTAATTTAATGCTTGATCAGTAAGTGCATAGCATGTCATTTTCGTTTTGTTTTGTTTTTGTAAAAAATATCATTAAATTTGAGGAATTAATGAATAATGAATAATTTGAGCTCCTGAACTTTTGTTAACTTTTATCCAAACTAAAGCATAAAACTGTTTCTATGTGCATAATAAGCTCATTTTAATATTTAGAGATGATCATTATTTGGTATAATTTTTCGGTTTTAGAAAGACACTGAAAGACAAAGTAGCAGGAAGATGATGAAATTAATGATTGATAACACGAACAAACCACTTAATTTAGCAAAACTCGCATCTCATTGTATGAAGTGTCACAATTTGTAATTCGCTCTGTCCACCCTAATGAAGGGAAAATGACTTCAGAGCAGATCGGCCCCTGCATAATTTCATGTTGTCACAAGTCTTTATGAAACAAAAGGTGACCTTCAGCTTTCTACACTCTCATCTTTCATTGTGCTCCTAATTTCTCCCTAATAGATAACCAGTCATTTGAGAACCACTAAACATAGACTCTTGTGACAATGCTCCCTCCTTTGGGTTGCATCACAGGCAAGATTGGTAGTCTGGGAAGCAAACACATACACATATACAGACCTACCTTCTTCTTTGCACAGTCACAGAGGTCAATCAGCACTATTTGCTCTGCTTGAAACAAATTAAAAAGTCATCAATGGTATGCTTCTAAAACTTCAAAAGAAAGTGAGTTCAAAATAGTCTCGCTTTAATTAGGTTAACCCTGCAGTGTTATTTGAAATAGTTTGTTCCTTCCTTATGGTTGGAATATGGAGAAATAATGTGATGTAATTTAGACAGAAGTAGGAAGAAGAAAATAATAATTCACAGGGACTAAATGACTCTTGTTCTTTGAACTTGGTCTCACAATACCATTAAAGAAGACTTGCATGATATATAAGGTCTTGTGACATCAAAAAAAAAAAAAAAAAAGCTATTCATAGTTTGCCTCATAAAGATGGTCCTCCAGGTCCCACAATACTTAAAAATAACTTGTTTTGAAAGCACACATACATTTGGATGTATATGGATCAGAAAGGCTTGAATTTATCCTCAGGGGACAAATTAGCTAATACTGTATATAAAATCCAATCAAGCAATTAAGAGAAATCAGGGAAACCTCTTTTGATGCACACTTCTGGTGGGACAATTCAAGAGACAATGCAACCTTCATGAAACATGTCCTAGAGACACTTTAATTAAAGCACATGTAATGGGAAATTCACCAGTCCCTTAAAAAAAAGGATGTACATTTGATTAATTAGCGAGCACCTACCTTCTGCAGTAATTGGATTGTTGGAGCTCATATAACTCTCTTATTAGTATAGCAAACCTTTCCCTATTGGCTTCTAACAAACTGCTGAGGTGCAGTGGGATGTTTTTTAAAATTCAGCATCATAGATCATGTTAAGGCACCATGGTCAAGTTTAGAAATTCAGAGATGATGCTTCAAATTTAGTAGATTATCAGAAACACATAGAGGGGGATATGAAAGCAGACAGTTCCTCTGTGGTGGAGTTATTTATGAACACCAATTAAATGCCAGCATCAGTACAATCAGCGAAGCTGGAACACAGCCAAGGACGCAGTACGCTATCTATCAGCATCAAGCAACACACTGATGTCACATCAACTTGCAAGGGCCCACATCTGTACAACGTGTTTGTTTTTTTTTATCACTGCAAAAGATGCACACTTTGAATAGTCAATACATGAGCAGATTTGATCTTTGTTTTTTGGATCTGTTTCAGGTTTGTTATGAAAAACCAAACAAGACAATAATCCATTTCCAAAACTGCAATTGTGCTCCTTAAGTACTGTAGCTGCTTGATGTCACCTCAAAATTTCTCTCAAAGCTGTTACAAACATTTTATTTATTTTACAGACCATATCTGCAACTGGGCAACATCGCAGCATAGTGGTTAGTGCTGTTGCTCCACAATAAAAAGGTCTCAGATTCGGATCCCAGCCTCGGGCCTTTCTGTGCAGAGTTTGCATGTTCTCCCTGTGCCTGTGTGGGTTTCCTCTGGGTACTCCGGTTTCCTCCCAGCGTCCAAAGACCTGCATGTTTGGGTTAACTGGTGACTCTAAATTGTCCGTAGGTCTGAGTGTGAGTGGTTGTTGGTCTTTGTATGTTGGCCCTGCCACAGACTGGCGACCTGTCCAGGGTGCAGCCCGCCTTTGCCCAGTGTAAAATGGGATTGGCTCCCTGTGACCCGGAAAAAGATAAGCGGTAGAAGATGGATTAATGAACGTCTACCACTGCCTTTATTTTTTATTTTGTTTTTTTTTACCTTTTGCAGTCAACGTGGATTATCCAACTCCTTACATATTTCAGATTTTACACTGACTAACTAAACAGCCCGAGTCACTGCTTTAAACCACTGTTTTAATGTGGTCAGCTGGTTTGATACTTAATTTATCTCCCTGCACAGTTTTATAAGGTAATATGAAAGTAATCACAGTGAAGCCTCACACTCACACATATGTTTTCATCACAACACAGGATGCCCTTTGAGGCATATCTAATGTGAGCCAATATAAAAGTCATTGCAAATAGGTTCAGTTAACTCAGACGAGTGCATGAACAACAAGGCTCTAAAACGTGATCAGATGGTCAGGGTATGTAATTTCCACAGCATCAGGGAAATTTGGCAAACCAAGTCAATCCTGATTACTTGATCCCACATGCACATTGTTGGAAAAATCTTAACATTCTGCTACACCACCTCCCTGCCTCATGGATCCCAAGTCTCTCAAGCAATTTGCAGATTTGAAAACCAACAGTGCTCTGGGTAACAAGACAGCAAACCCCCAAAATCTCACCATATGCAGCTGGAGGCTGTGGCTTTACTTTTTTTTTTTTTTTTTTAACCCTTTTTCTATTTTATTTGAGGTAAAGGGATTTAAACTGCCCATTCAGTGTGTGGTAAATTTAGCTTTTTCCTACAGTATGAGCTGCAGTGAATTCATCTTAATTTTTGGCAAAACTTTTCAAAGACAAGCCATTTCAGGCTCAGTTTTAATTATAGCCCCTTTTGTCAGAGGTAAATGTTTACACAACATACACAAAACTGCTATAAGAAGTGCAAATGCAAGTATCTACCCTGTATATATATATTGATTTTATTGCATTGTATATTGGGACTAATGAATAAAAAGCACTGAGGGGGTGTAATTGTTTACGGAAAAGGCAACAGCTGGCCCTGAAACCCAATTATCCAACAAACTGCTGTTACCTGATTATGAGTTCAAAAGGAAATGCTTGTGCTGTTGCCAAATGAATGTACAGAAGCTTGGCCCAACACACTACCTTGTCTGATAAATGCTGATGCATAATTTAAATCAGTTAATGTTTCATTTTTAGCAAGACAGACTTTGTGCTAGAGCTGCAAGATGTGGCAAAATATATACATATATATGATTAAAATGATTATTTTGGCAGATATGCAATAACATCATCAGAATTTCATGCATCAAACAAACAATCATGTTCCTTTAAATCTGAGGATTATGATTTATAGGCCCATATCTGTGGCTCAACAACACTTATGGTGCTGACAGTGCACAACATAGATATGACACATTTTGCTGTTTTCAAAAGTCATACCCATAAAGTTGATTATATTGAAAGATAAAAAGCATCATCTTTCCTTCTCACTGTATCTTGCCATTTTGAGCGCAGCACTGTAAAACATGTGACATCTATTAGAAGAAGATATTGCAGATATGACTGATATGATCAGTATTCATTATTCTATTATAGCAAACTTCACAATAGAGTGATATCAACACAGTATTAGTTAAGAAATAGCTCACGACAAGCCGTGGAAGATACTTATTATATCAAAGATGAGAGATGTTGTTTGCAGAGGGCGGATGACCTCATTCTGTTATATAAAAAGTCAGCAACCATTTTATAAAAACAATAGCTCACTTCAGTTGTGAAACTAAGTATGGCAAAAAAAAAAAAAAAAGCAAAATAATAGACGCACAACTAAGTTTTTTTTCCATCAATTTACATTTTTGAATGTATAAAAAAAGTAGCCCCTTCTCGCTGACTGCATGTACAGAACAGGGGTCGCTATGCAACAGACAAACATTTCATCACTTGTTTTCTTTTCCCACTCGTCTACTTACTCGTTTGTTAGCGCCACATGTCGTTTCCAATGACTTCTTCTTTAAGGTTTCTACTGTTCAATAACTGCTAGCCAGCCTGTTTGTCTTTCTTTCTACGTTACTTGCCAGTCGCAGAGTGAGGAGGGTCTGTGAAAAGTAATTTGACTTTATAGCTGTAGAGCGTACAGTACTCATCATATAACACCTGTGAGCCAATCGGATCGCTTGATTTAAGCAACCTGTTTTATAAGCCTGCACAGTTCTGTGCCGAGTCTCCTCACAATACAACTCAATTTCTCTTCTGTCACTGTCAATTCTCTTCCTTCTGGCCGGCCCCTGCCCATTTGATGCCTCTGAGGTTCTGCAGCCCGCGTTTGAGGTCCATCATTTTCAAACATGTAAACTTTTTCAACCTCTTGAGTGACAAAGCTGTCATTAAAATACGTATTCCATAATTTATTGGCTTTTGGTGTGCCTCTTCCTACATCGCTTTCAGTTTGTCGTTTTTAGATGGCAAAGTAAAATTCAGTCACAAAATGACCCCAGAAGTCACTATAGTGTGTATTTATGAACATATATAACTAAACAATAAAGAATCAAGTTGCAACAATGTTTTCCTGAACTATTATTCACTGGGGTCTCTAACCTGCCAGTTACAATTCAAAATTGCAATTTCAATTATTTTTCAATTAATTGTGTGACCCTTAGCTAAGTGATGTTTGAAGAAATTGCATTGTATAGCTCTTTGGGTTAAATATTATTACATATTACGTATTATACAGTGGGGGTCAGTATTTTATTTAATATTAATTTTGGGGGGTTTTTTGGCGTGCATGTGTGGTGTGTTTGCTCATCAATTCGTGTTGGCTGTGTTTTTCTTCTGTAAACTCCTCTCTGAGAAAGGAATACAAAAGGAAAGGTCCGCAGGCATCCAGTCAATCTGATAAGTATTCCTGTGTGTGTATGAAATGTTCATTGGTATGCTGGGTCTTTCAGGTGAGCAACCGTCCACCGGGGCTACAGTGCCTGAATCCAAACATCCATGCTGCTCCACTGCTTCCACACTCACACACTGACAGACGTCCTCCTACAGAGCCATCCATGGAATGTAACTGTATTTGCTTGTTTATTTATTCAATATTCTTTTTGCCTAATCTGCGTTGGGTGTGGGTGACGTCTGTGTGAGGGGCCCAGGAGTCTCATATGCTTCCGGAGTACAAGGTGAATCAGAGACTGACTTGATATTCCAAGTTTTCAAACAGAATCAGGGCGAACAAACTGTGCCTTCGATGGAATTTTTGGTGATGAAGCAAGGAGACAAATGAAACTACTGCAGAAATGCAGTAAATTAAAAAAGAACAAAAAACAACTTGATCAAAGACAAATGAAAAAAATTACAAATTGAATGGCAATTTACATACAGCTTTGAATTCTACGTATTTTTGTGAAGACTTATTTTGATGGAGATATTTCAAATAAATGTAGTTCAAGTAAATGAAGAGCCTTTGGTTTGGAAGAGGGAACTTTGAAATTGTGTGGAAAAACAAAGAAGAGCTTATAAAGTCTGCATTGTGTCCAGCTACAAATCAGCAGGTGTTGTAATCATTCCCACTATCAAGACTATCACTTATTTACTTTGTTACACTTTATCTATATCCTTTGTCTTAACTCTTTCTTGCTTAAAGCAAGAGTCCATGCAGTTCTGTAGGTGCACGCATGCCTGAGAAGGGGCAAAGAGCCATGTATCTGCACATACATGCAGTACAATGGATACTGTACATACTTGGGGGGGAAAGGAGTTCTGGTTGAGCTGGTCTTATTTCACACCTGACCTGTGTTTGGACAGACAGCCAGCAGGCTGTCAGCAGAGGAACTGCTTCACTTGTTTGAATTCCACTCTTGCTCCCTCTACTTTGGCAGCAAATGTCATTTAGAAGGATGGCAAGAACATGGGGGCAGAAAAGCAAGTAGAAGACAAAGTGAGGGATGCATTAAGATAAGGCAGGCGACAATGATGATGATGGAGGGGGCTATATAGAGATTTCTAGTCCCCAGACAAATCCAGTCATGGTAGCTCTGTTTATTACCTTAAGGCGTAAACACCAGCAATCCAGAATCCTGGAGGAGAGTTAGGAGCTCTGTGTTGAAACCCATTCATGTGAAGAGGAGAGCAGTGAAGATGAAATGAGGAGAGGTAGAATCAGCAAGCAAGAGAAGAACCCAGGGAAGAGGCAGGATGAAGTATTTGTTTGTGACATAGGCAGGTGTGTTTGGAGCACCAGCTGTAGAGGGGGACTGGGTTCTCTCCAGTCGTGCAAATTGTGGCACCTTTTCCAACTAGAAACAGGTTGAAGCTTGCCCACATACTGACACTTTAATCTACTTGCGTGAAGTTGTGTGTTTTAGTAGGCAACACACACATATAGGTGGAGCAGTGAGCTTCAAGTTGAGGTAGTTGGAACTGCTGGATGTCTGACTAAAAGTTACCAAGAGGTGCCTGGAAAATACTGACAATTCAAGAGACAACGCTCTGTTGAATGCCAAGAAAATCCAACACAGCCAGTTATTAGGAGAAATGAATCATTAGTTTGGGCTCCAAGGAAGAAGCAACAAAATTTAGTTTCAAACACAAACACCATTGCTGATGAAGATGCCAATCATCGTTAATGCACATTGTGTGGGTTTTTGGCTTTCTTTTAACTGTACCCATCTAATTTAGTGGAACACTTTCTGCCTCTCCTCATCATCAGTCTGGATTAGTTAACGTAGGAGTGTGTTCCTCTGTACGAGTGTGCTAATGTGTGTGTCTATGTGCTTGTGTATTGATTTCAGAGGTATATGTTGGTGTGTGTAGGGGATTTTAAATATGTGTGTGTAAGTGCAGCAGGTAAGCGCAGCACCTGATAGGCATGCATATCATCTGCAGCATCCTACATGGGGAGTAAAGTGGTATTATCAACATATTCATAGTATTATTCTGAGGTCAAGCTGTTTACACAACATGACTGAAGCTCTGTACCTCTGGGGCAGAAGAGTAACAACCTCCCACACTCGACCATAGGTTTGTTTCAGCCTCATCTATATATTCATAAAGTTAGATATTGGGTTGTTAAAACAGATTTAAATTCATATATTATTTGAATAAACTGAGGTTTGCCCTTTAGGTCTGAGATACAATTACCTTACAGTACAGCCTCTTGTGGTCAGGAGGTCGGTGTCCTGTGCACAAGTAGTACAATGTCTATCATCTGTGATGTAAAGTTTTCACAGCAGGTCACAGACTAAATTCAAGCAAACACTCTGTGAATTAACATGAATTGGCATTGTGTTAAAACTCCTTGCTTCCTCTGGACTTTGTTTTTCCGCTTCTTAAATAGCTGTTGAGGCTGCAGTGGAAATAATTATTGGGGGCTATGACAGTATTTTGGGTGCAAAGCCATGGGCTTATCAAGTCACTCAGCGTGGAAAGCTTCAAATTTAAAAGCATAATCTTTAGGGGTAATTAGATGGATGGGGATGGATGCATTTTATCTTAAAACCCAGGCTAACTTCTGCGTCATGTTGCATTTTGCACCCTGACGGATAAGCGGTTGAAAATGAATTGAATGAAAGAATGTTGCATTTTGTGAATTGGTAAGGAGGGTCTAAACACAGAAGTCAGTTTCTGAACACTAGGTGGCAGAAATCCTCCGAAACAAACTTAAAGGTCTGACTAATGCGCTGGCAAAAATAAAGGGGAAAAAAGTAAAAAATCAGCAGAGAGGAGAAAACAAGCAACAAGGAACTTCCCATTTATCTCTGTGCACTCACCACCTGCTGAATATGATGTCCCATTATTCACAAGTAGCACAAGCAGCTGAATGCCACATAAAACTGCAGGTGTTGGTTCTAGCTGGGAATATCCTACTAAAAACACAAATTAAAATTTTATTTGATGATATGAACTGCAATAATATTCATATACTTCTTGACAGGCTAAGCTCAATACAGATATTTCTGTTATACATATATTTTCAAGACTACTAATGTTTGGAAAAAAAATGCCTTCTTATTAATTCATAATTTGAGATTGGTCTCTACTTGTTTGACAGAGCCGTGACAATCCTCAAAAACACATTAACACTGGCCAGAGTGACAAAAGCAACTCTGTCTTTAGCACCAGTACACCAGGGATGCATTCCTCCAGCTTTCACACTGATAAAAAGCCAAAAGAGCAATTTTGGGATGAGTCTTGTGAGAAAAGCAAAAGTCATTCTGTTGAGGCTCGTATGCTGAATGCGATCCTTGAAGCCACAGAGTGTTCTTACAGAGTAATTATCCTTGAAGCAGCCTCTGAAAAGATGGAACATGACAAGCTAAAAGTGTTTTGCCTGCCATGCAGAGGAGGATTCTCTGCCAAAACTATGTTTCGTACCTAATTTTGTTGTTGAAAGTGTGAGTTCAGGGAGAGGCCAAGGTATGACATGCTTTAGTGACCTGAGGTATCTTGTATACACTCATAAGGTCATAATCCTTGAGTTGCTTGAAAGGTTCCTGCTCTTTCTGAATTTGTGCGATATATTTTAATCATCTTCTTCCGAGTGTTTTCTTTATATCTTCCCATGACTTTTATCCTGGGTGATCACCTTCTAATTTTCTCCATCTCCAATATCTTACAGCCATGTGAGAGTACAGTGTAACTCTCAACTCAACTCAAGCTTTAATTATAAAGCACCTTGAAGACGACAGCAGTCGATCAAGGTGCTATACAGAAGAGGAAACAGGATACATACAGGGAGAAGTAAATAGATAAATAGATAACAGAGGGAGACTGTTCCAGAGCCTAGGGGAAGCTGCCACAAAGGCCCTGTCACCTCTAGACTTAAGTGTAGTATTGGCAACCTCTAACAGCAGCTGTTCCAACGACATTATTAAAATCAGTACATAAGCGGACAAGTGAAGGCAAGCTAAGGCTGGCGTGATGTGGTCGTGCTTTTTCTTTCCAGAGAGAAGTTGTGCGGCAGCATTCTAAATGAGCTGAAGGCGGTTGAGAGAGGATTGGTCTAAGTCAACGTACAGCGAGTTCCAATAATCCAATCTGGATGTTACAAAGGCATGGATCACCTTTTCAAGGTCAATCTTGGAAATGTAGGACTTGGTCTTGGCTAAAAGACAGAGATGGAAAAAGCTGGTTTTCACAGCAGCGCTGATCTGCTTATCAAATTTAAAATGGCTGTCAAAAATTACACCAAGGTTCCTAACACAGGACTGAATGTTGGAACTCAGAGGGCCAAGATATCAGCAGAAAAGGCAAACAAGATCATTTCAGTCTTGGATTCATTCAGATTAAGAAAATTAGTATGCATCCATATTTTAACATCACTTAGGCAATCAAAAAATGTCTGCATGGAGTCCTTGCCTGACAACATGTGTAACACAAGTATTTGAAATTCATAACCTACTGTCTTCTCATACAGTAAAAACCAAACAGTTTTTGTCATCTTTCACATTGTTTTTACTCTTTCACAATCAATCGTTTGTGCCGTAGAGCCCAAGCTTTAGCTTCAAGATGCATTTTATTCACAAAGTGAAAGCACAACTGGCATTTCCACTTGAGTATTTGGATCACATAGTACTTCAGGGCAAGGTTGAAAATTGCACATTTCAGGTTGGCTTATCTGGTGTGCATAGTGAACAATTGGATACTATAGCACGTTCATAGCCATTTCTGCATTAATTTATTTCTGGCACCCAAGGCAATGTGTAAGCTCAGAACAGCTGACGCATATTCAGAAGTATTTTTAATATAATTAATGACTGCCGATGCAACCTTCATGATAAAAGAGCAGCATGCGGCACAATAAGGGATTGGCATTTTGACATAGAGATGTTTGGTCATCCATATACAGCGAAATCAGGTGCTTCTTAGTTTGAGAGCAGCAAGTGAAAAGAAATAAGAGGATTAGAACTCACTAATCAATCTGCAGCCTTTAATAAAATAAAACAGACCAATGTTTCAACTACAATGATGACTGATGAAGACAAAATGGGGACTAATGGTCTCTGTTTCTTTATGTAATTCTTTATTCTTTATAAAGTTTATTCTACTATTTAATTATTTTTTCCAATGTAATAGTTATGATTCTAGAGATTTAAGTGATCGTGCAAAATAAAAATAAAATGTTTTGGGTTTTTTTTATATTTTGTCGATCGAAATGTGCGTCCCACCTTGTTTGCGTCACCTGTTGCCGACAGGCTGGTGACTTATTTTGAGCTCTTGACCCCGGTAAGCTAAGGTAGGTTTTGTTGCTCCAGGTGGGTTTTATTTGGTGGGAACCACGCCCAAATGGCTCTTTTAATGTCGAAGATTGCTGACCCCTGGTCTATACTGTTTATCTGTCAGGGTTGGGGAATTCAGCTTTCAAAACCCACATAGTGGTTAAGTTAGCTGGTCCTGAAGTCCAATCTAGTTCAGTAAAATATGTGTTCATATTTTGTTTATGTAATACACCATATACGCTTTTGGACAGATTAAACGGCTTTGCAAAATACATTGAAATACATGCACTGAAAACAACTGGCTCGCTGGTCAATAGAGATTCAATCCCCATGAACATCCTGTATTCGGCCATGTTTGTAGATTTATCTGCAAGCCCAGCTACACAGCACTAACAACTATGCACTACACTCCACCCTGGGATGATACTGAAAATAAATAACATTCTGCCAAAACTGTGGCCGACCACAGTATTTCATTGGCTGGGTGTATAAAAGCAGACAGTGCAGACTGTTTTTGAGCCTGAATAGGTAAATAAATGTTTCCTGTACAAGGTGCTCCATTAAAGCATGCAGCAGAATGGTGAATAGGTGAACAAGGGAGCCACAGCATATGTATTTATGTTAGTGTCATTTGGAGGTGTACTGGAAGTGAGGCACACTAAAGTGCTGCTGCTGGTTGAAAATATATTCCAGTGCTTTTGTCATGGTGGTTACAGAGAGGCAATGTAAAGCTCATCCTTCTGTCACAACAAATCATCAGGTACTATAACACGACTAACCACACCATACAAAATCCTACAGGAAACAGGCATGGAGGTTTATTAATATGTATAACATATTCCTCTGCAAAATTCCAAACATGTTTCATACAAACAGATTCCCCATTGCTAAAGCGAGGCATGAACACAAAGGACTAAATGGAGAATTCAGCTGCCACTTTATTAAATGGTCACTTGCTATGCTTGCAGAAATTTCACAGGAAATTGGTGCTCTGACCCTGGCTCTAACAAAACCTGGCTCTAAACCACCTCCTCCAATAATAATCAGTGCAGTGTATATATATATATACATACATACATACACACACACACACACACACAGCATAACAACAACACTGAGAGTGCATAATAAATGAGATAAATGACAAGTCTTCTACTTGCTATGAAACAGAGCACATGTTGACTTAGCCTGCATCTTATACATGAACAGACTGGTTTGTCATTACTTCTAATCAAAATATTTTTCTGGCAGTGTTATGTGTAACACAATTACTCATACCAAACTGTGCACTTGGCTTGTAACTTTGAATTCTTGGAATACAACCAGCCCTGGAACCAAAATCTTGTTTCCTCTGCTGTCACATCATAAGAAAGTCTTTATTGCCTAGGATTTTGCTGTAACCTTTAAATTCTTTGAAGTATTTAAGAGTGTTCAGGTATGCTGACTGAATACCACAGATACAGTTAACATTTTATCCAAGGCCAAGGAACCACAAGTGATGTTTTCCTTTGAAAATCAGTGTACCATGAAGGTAAGGTAGAAGAGGGAGGCAATTTCTTCTTTCAATAAACATGACATGTTATTTTGTTTCTTCATAGTTGTTTGTAAAGGTACTTTATGGTCACGGATCAGTGCATTTGGGATATTTTCTCATATTCTGGGTGGTAACAACATTCCTATACTTACTCCATAGAACAGAACAGGATATTTACCTGCCACACAGAAAGATGTCCTTCATTCAACTAAGTTAATGCGTCATGAAAAGATAGAAGAAGGAGATAACATTCTGATGACGGTTGAACGGTCTCGTCAGTCCATTTTATAGTTTCTGAAAATCTATGAGGTAAAAGTCTAGTCAAAGCGAAATCTCATATGGAGAAAAACTCTACACCCACTTACTGTAGGCACATACAGCCATAGATAATTTAATCTGAACAAACGCTATCAGAGCTTCTATTTAATAACAAGCTACAACAGCAACTTTATGTCAGTTTGCTGTGATTCCTCACTGATGCTCATAGAAGGGTTTTTTTTTTTTTTTTTTAACTTGACAGCTGTAATGGGATTAGAGAGAACCCTGAACCCAGGGAGACATGTAACGCCTTTAAATGAGATGGAATGAAGCTCCTCTAAACTATTCATCAGATGAGACTGTGCTAAGTGCGAGCATGTGAACAGGCGCACACACACACACACACACAAACACACAGACAGACAAAAGCTAAGTGCCCTGTTCTTATTCACCCCCCTCAACCCAGCAAGAAAGCTGCCCACATTAAGGAAGTAGTGTCTGAGTGTTGTATGAGTTACTGGAAACACTTGCGCCCTACTTTGACTTTCTGAGATCAGTGATGCCCTGAGAACGTTTATCCTACTGGCTAGATGGAAGACAGAAACTGTGATCTCTGCACATCTTGGTTTTACATACTTCATCAAAACAATGTTCTTTTAAAGGTCTTTTTCTGAATAAGGTCAACATTATGAATTGTGTTGGCCAAGGATGAATCAAGATATTAAATACACAATAATCCCATCATCAAGGAGTGGTAAATTAATCACAATTAGGATTTTTTGGGATGTTGTGACAGTCATGGTATGCATTTCAGTCTAGGATAATGAACGTGGTTACATACTGAAAATGTTCAAAGTCACTAGGACTCACAGGACTTTTTACTTTAGTATGATTTCATTGAAACCTTAATCCTCTCCTTCACTTTGACCAAGGTAATTTGTTGCCAAACCCAAACCACAGATGTGCCAGTGGGGGCATCAGCTGTTTAACAAATGCCCAAAAACAAAACCTAGTGGCAATCGCAATTAGCACAAGAGCAAAGAAGGAAATAAGCAATGTGGTTTTGTTTTAGTACAATAAAGTTTGTCTATGGCTCAACAAAACATCAGACTGTCACATGGGAGATGACTGCTCAGTGAGGCAATCCACATTATTTCCCTCTACAAAGCATTTCATTAAACCAAAATAATCATTCCCTAAATCTAATCATGATGTAATGTCCAACAGTTTCTCACTGCCAAGTTGTCTGATACAGAGAAGATCAGGGCTCCTGCAGTGTCATTTCAACATGAATGAAATGCAAAAGTTCATTCATCAACAGAGAGTCAAAAGGAGGCACTTGGGGTAGATGGTGAGTGTACAACTTGCATCAGAGACCATGGTTTGCATCCAGAGTCCTGAGGCACTTGGTGGTTGTCGTTTTTGGTTAAATGTAAATAAAGTTTTGAAATTCTCTATTAAACCAAGCCATTTTCTTCCCAAAATAAAAGCCATTTTTTCCACACTCACTACATATGAATATTGTGCTTCCTGTCCATTATTATTCAAAGTTGGCAAATTTACAGTTTGTACTCTAAACTAACAATAATGCACAGTGTGTATCCATACACTACAGCTGAAGATAAGCTATGTGGCAACAAGCACTGGCATTCTTCACTCATGGGCAACTGTGAATAAGAAGCTAATGAGTGAAAGGGTCAATGAGACTGAAAAAAAGGACAGATGGAGAGAGAGAGTGGCTGATGCCAGATGGAACAACTGAGAGTGGGAGAATGATGGTGATCAGGCAGGGATTTGTGAATAGAATAATAGCTGTGGAAAGTGTGTGTGTGTGTGTGTGTGTGTGTCTCTATGGAAATGTGTCAGAGGTGGGGGGGGGTAGATTGTCCTAGCAATGTCTAATTGTCTTTGTGTTAAATTGTAATTCCATTGGTTTGCCAGTGGCCCCATTAGGATGACCTTCAGTTGCTAATGGAAGGGGAATGGGAACACTGTTACCCATGATGGGGGCACCAAGACGTGTGTGTGTGCGAGAGAGAGAGCAAGAGAGAGACAAAGAGGAAGGAAGGACATAAAATAGAGGAAGATAAAGAAAAGGGGAATGAAAAAAATGTTTGGCACTGGTTTGAGGCTGGAGGGGAATGGCTTTTCACTGACTGTACAGATAGACGAAGAGGAGGACTGTGCAGGACCAGAGGCCTGAGGTTAAAGGATGACAAACAGTGCGGGAGGAAAAGGCCAGTGTGCCCTATCTGCTCTGCCTACCTTCTTCTACAGACACATGCGCGCACACATTTCGAACTGTATATGTCAGGATCATTGGTATACATGACACCCTCCCTACAGTGGCTCCTACTCATATCTGTGACCATTATAACTAGATGCTGAACCTCCTTAATAAGTTTGCACAGCAGAAAAGAATGGAACAAAAGAAATACTGAGAACAGCCCCAACTGTTACGATCCTTACCCCCTTTTTAGTTATTATAAAAAAACTCCATGGCCAGCTGTATTACAAAATAATCTAACTTTTTTTAATGAGTACATATTACTACAATTACATCTCCATGAGGGTGTTAGGCTTCAATACATGCAGGAAATGGAAGTCAGAAGTATCAAGAGCATTAGGTTATAAGGGATACAATATTCTGCCCTAGCAATCAAGCCTTATCCTTATTTAAGTGCGAGCCTCAATTTATAACCGGTCATCTCGAATATGAAAAGTACTCCCAGTTACGTTAATCTATCCATTCAAAGGTTATCCCAAACCAGTGCACTCAAACTCACACATACTGTATAGTACAATGAACAGAGCAATGATATACACTCATACCACATGTCCGCTTTCTGCTTACACAAGTACACAGATTTCTGTTCTTTTAATGAGTGCTTTGAATAATAAATGTGTTCATAAAACCTTACACAAGCATGAGCATGATATAGATTACACGCTTACAGACACACAAATAACCATTGTGTTTTCATGTCTTCTTTAAAATAGGAGTGTATTTCAGTCACATGACAGTCTCTCCAGCTCTGTAAAGTGTCCTGTTTCTGAAGGGCATTTCAGTCTGTTTAATGTGTTCATGCGGGGCAGATGTGTAGTTCTTGTTAGCATTGATGCATGGATATGGATGACACCATATAATGCTACACCTGAGCAAACCAGGTCAAAATTATATGTAGTTAACTGCTAAGAAGTATGTGTGTCTCACTTTTTCATATATAGCAATCCAAACATGGGCAATATATTTGGAGGCATTAGGCAGACAATGTCCTTGACAAAGACTTATATTTCTTAAACAGACATCAATCACATTAAGAGAAAATCTGTGGCCTCGGAAAACACTTATCTTTTTGTGAAACCCTCTTTTCCCCATGCTGCTCTATCACTGCCTTCCTTCTATCCAAGGAATATTTTAGTGTGTTTGTGTGTGTGTGTTGGGGAGGGGTACCACAACACACTGAAAGTCATTCTTCAAAGTCAAAGAGCTTTACAGAGAACAGTGTCACCTGCTGGTTTAAACCAAATTCATTCAAAACTGTGTGGGAGGAATGAACTGAGGCAGGGCCAAGTTTCCAAAACAGTAACTCATGCTTAGAGATGGGATTCAGTGAGGCGAAGTCAAGTTGTTGGTTCTCAAGGGCAGTTAAAAAAACATAAAGTGTTTTTTTCCCGGTTGCATTTCCTCTGGGTTAGTCTCTTAAAAGATATGGGGATTGATAAAACCTTGTTGTGATATTAGTCTATTTAAAGCAGTGATTTTCAGTCTTGCTCATTTTTGTCATCACAGCAGGTGATCCTACTGGTTAGTCTCTACTCTCTTTTTGAATAGGAACTGCAGTTTAATAGTCCCTTTGATTGAAAACCAAACCTATGCTATGATAGTATTCATAAGGAGACTTTGTTGCCCTGGGGTAAATACCTTCTAAGACCAAAATAAAGTAAAACAGCAAACTATTACACACCAAAACACAATTTCCTCGGTGTTAAATTACCTTTAAACCATTATTCTCTAACTGGATCAACTTGTAACACAGGGCCTCACAAAATCAGAAAATAGTGTTGCTTTTCAGTGAAACCAAAAATATAACTCATGAACACATCTAAAAAGTTTTAAATTTTGCCAAAGAAGGCTGTATGAATACAGTTGAGTGTTTCACTTAGTAAAATCATTGGGATATTCAAGATCTGGCAAATGAGGCCTGTGGGTGCTTTGTCATTCAGGAAAAAGGAGGGATTTCATTTCTCTGCTCACAGAACGACAAATTGCCATGAACGTTGTCTTCTGGAGCAGAGTACTATATTGGTTTCAGTATTTTTGTCACGTTTTTATTTTCTTTTTTTGGAGCAATCCTCATTCTTTTCCTTATCACACACCTCTTCGGGAGCCCATGCTGTCTGAACACCCACAGCTGTCCACATGACAGGGCAGATAAGGGTAGATACTGTTCAGAGTTACATGGCATGATATTAAATTGCCCATTTCAGTAGTTTACCTTTTTTTAAACTCCTGAGTGGGTGTCTGTGTGTATGAAAGTGGGAACGGTAAAATCTTTTTAGGATTTTTGCATTTATAACCATCATGTAACCAAAAGGTTAACCCCTAATTTTTCCTGATAGAATATGCTATGACAAGGCACAAATACATGTATGAATGTGGTATCAAGGTTTTATCAAGTATCAAGTGCCTTGCTTCATCAAGCCCCAGGGGCAGGCAGCTTGTTCCCTGTGCAGCAGACTGGAAGCCCTGGATCCCGAAGGTCAGCTTCACTCCGCATAAACAGACATGGACCATTGGCCCGGATGTTTTGAGTGGCACGCAAGGCAGCTCACAGCCAGATAAGCGCAAATCATAAACAGTGCCAGTCAGAACCTTTAAGCCTTTGAACACCATCTGGTTCTGGGCCTATCCAAGAGGAGTAAATCCCACCAGGCCAGGAAGGAAAGGAGGATAAACATGAGGAGAGATGAAAGAGCACAGGAAGTAGTTGGATGAAGAGAACAATAAGGGTTAGAGAAATAAGGAATCCAACTAAATTTTTGTGTCTATGGTGTCATTTTTATGGGAATGTGGAAATCTACTGTCGGTTATGCCAAACACACAGTATATGACTGAGGCATCCGGTGAGAAGACGAGATAGGGTACAATCTGGAGAATACCAGAAAACATTCTGGGAATAGACCGACACAACTCTCGGACACTGCTTGCGTTTGTAGGGCTGAATAGTTATTCATAAAAAGATTTGTTAGTAATACACATTTGACATTGATCTGACCGTCTGACTTTTTCATTCATCTTCTACCACTTATCCGTTTCTAGATCACAGGGGGTGCTGGAGCCAATCCCAGCTCACACTGGGCGAGGGCGAGGTACACCATGGACAGGTCGCCAGTCCATCACAGGGCCAACACACAGAGACAGACAGAGACAAACAACCACTCACACTCACACTCAGACCTATGGACAATTTAGAGTCACCAATTGGGAGGAAACCCACGCAGGCATGGGGGGAACATGCAAACTCCGCACAGAAAGACCCAAGGTCTGGGAACCGAACCCATGACCTTCCTATTGTGGGGCAACAGTGCTAACCATTATGCCCCCATGCTGCCCTGACCGTCTGACTAGGATGTTAAAAATCAGAGTTGCACTGAAAGATGTTTTATAGGGTGAATAAACGTTCAATACTGTCTCAGATGAAAACCATAATGTGGCACTCCAAGAATAAAAAAAAAAAAAAAAAAAAACTACAAGAAAACACCTGGATTTCAACTTCAAACAGACTGGTGGTAAACCCAACCAATAGGCATTACTGCTCCAATCAGCACAGAGCCAGCAGAATAAAGACTGAGCCAGCCAGCAGCAAACACGTACTTGCACGAACAATAAAGACTCCACCAGCAAATGGAGCCAACAGCATCAAAAATCAAGTCACTATGCTGCTCTGACTTGACTTTAACCTTGGACTGTTTATTTCAAGCAGAGCAAAAGGAATCATGAGAAAATGTCAAGATAATAATGGAACTTTAAAGATTAACTACAGAATCACCAAATGACAGCAAAGATTTACTGGTTTCTAATTTGCTTACTTCAAAATTAATGACATGCCTCGTTCCGTCAGTCAGACCTTTTAGTCTAGATGTCGAGTACATCTCTGCCTTATTTGTTGGAACCATTACAACACAGTGATAATTAGCACACACAAACCTGATCTGTGCGGAATAAATTGTAGAGATTGCTTTTTGTAGCTCCAACACACCACCCAGTACAGGTCAGGCCCCACAGTGACACAATACTGATAAGTGGACAACAATTAGGAACCATTAGACCAGTGAAACCGACCCCAAAAGGTTTATGTCAAATCCCTCATGATACGGCTGTATTGTTCACAATACCTGCAGCCATTCTGTTGACTCTTTTCCCACTTTTTCACCCACACCACTAACACACACACACACACACACACACACACACACACAAGGTACCTGACATGAGTCACTCTACCTAATGATGTCCACATAGCCACAAGAGGAGCAAAGGGAAAAATTAGTGACTTTAGAAAAACTAAGTTATGTCCATTGTAACCTGTGGCTTACTCAAATATCCACTGTATTTGGGAAAAACAAGGCAGACAAGTCTTAAAGGTTCATGGGAGGTCCACAGCATGCCTGGTGTCTCTGAAAGTTTCATCAGGCTTAAAAATAGAGACTTTTTTTGGGCAAAACTTACAGAGGTAGTTGTTAGTGAGTGGTAACAACAAATGCTGAAATGGGTAATGGTTGTTGAAATCATGTGTTAAATGATCAATTAAATTAGACATTTCTCTCACTTGCCTAGCAATAAAATGTGATTGTTTCTGCTCCTGTTTTCATGATTATGAACTGATGCTGACTTTGTGGTATTGAATGTAAATTGAAACACACCAGTAATGCTGTCCTTGAATAACTAACGTTAAACCACGCCACAAGTGAGCCACAAATATCTTGTGGAGTATCTTCTAATCCAGCTAATTTGTGCTCCAGTTGGTGCTTTGACCAAGGTAGCCTCCTCTTTTGGTTTCCACCAAAATTGAGTGCCTCAGCCAACCCAAGTCGTTACTCCTCTCCAGCTACAAGCATAGTTCTTCCTATAAGCTAATTGCCAATCGAAGTCAAAACCAACTGAGATGTTCCATTACGTACAAAACGTGTTCAAGGTGGAAATCCTGTCCATTCAACCACAGTGGTTTAAAGAATTCTTTACGATCACATTGTGTCAAGCTGAAGCAAAATTGCTGTGTATCACGGAAAATGTGGCCAACTACAACGGACTAGGTCATCTGTCAACAGGCGAAGAACAGCTGACATTGAATGGAAGTTAAGGGGATAAGGGTAGGACACTGGATGAACAACTTTCTGTGCAATTACACTGATTGTCCTTCACAATTCCACTATCCTGGAGTTTTGGCAGCCCTTGACAAAACACATTCTTTGGCTTGCACCTCACAGTGATGTTTCTTCTCCCACTGATCAACTATTAAGGACCTGACAGACTAAACTTTTCACAGGATGCTCAGAAAGCCATGACTTTCCTGTGAATTCTTTTTCAGTTAAAGATTAGATCATGTTTACAGAAGCCCTTGTGCTGCCCAGGAAACAGAAATGTGGAATTGGATTGTTGGAGAACCTGGAAACACATTACAAAGTCCAGCGAATTTTTACAGGAGATTGCAATTTCAAGTCAATGGATACTTGATGGAGAATTGGAACAGTATAATGAGCATAGAGACCTGTGTATGACAGCTGACCTGAAGCACTTGATTGCACCTGCAGCTGAAAGACAGATGGTCAGTTGTCCATCAGTCTGTGTGAGGGATTTTGATTTTGACAATCAGTGCTCACAGTTTGATTTTGCCAGATGCAATTCAGACTTCAGGGATTGAAGTGATGGTATCATCAGCAGCATCGGCATTGAGTGCAACTCCTGCTCTTTTGTGAGAGACGTACAAGTTTGAAGAAGTTCATCACAATCCTTATATGAACTGCCTGAGCTGAGACATCTTTATCCTTTCTGTTGTTTAAAGATATAATAACTAGGGATGTCCGATATTAACTTTTTACCGATATCTGATATGCCGATATTGTCCAAACACTTAATTTCCGATTTCCGATATCGACCGATACCAATATATATGCAACCGTTTTTCCCCCAAACAATTTTTAGGTCACATCACATATCTCCTGTTGTGGAATTAACACATTACCTACTTTTATTGTGATGCCCCACTAGAAGCATTCCACAAATTAACATTGTCTGTACAAAATAAGAACACTACTTCAACTTAAGTTATGGAAAAGTGCCATATTTATTTTTAACATTTTGTCTCAAACAACAGCTCTTCCTGAGATCATCCTGACAATGCTCATAACAACTAGGACAAATCTGACTTCTTCACAAATTGTAAACAACATTGTACCTGTCCTGTACAACTTTCTGCAGCATTTAAAGTAAACAAAAATAACATGTAGTGTAGGACAGCCTAATATATTGAAAACTGTTCATTTCTATCAGGTACAATCAACACTTTAGGAATGAGGTAATGTGCAAACAAAGAAAACAAAAGTGCACAGATATAGACAGACTCAGTCCTGAGCCCATTACATGGGCTAATACAGTCACTGAAAATATAAACTGGGCTCAATCAGCTCTGCTAACGCTCCTTGTACCTCGGGATGGTTCTTCCTGATGTGAGCGATTAATTTTGAAGTGTTGAAGGATGAAGTGTTGTCTCCCCCTCGCTTGACAAGCGCCTTGCATTCATTGCAAATTGCATTTTTGTTATCCGCAGGTGAAAGTTTAAAAAAATTCCAGACCACGGACATTTTGTGTAGCAACAAGTGAGCAAGCTTGTTAGCCACGACTAGCCACACAGTGGTGTTGTTATTTTTGCCTCCAGGTGCGGTTTGATGAGGTCATCAATCGCGCGCCGGTAAACGTCTCAGAACCCCACAAGCGATTCCAGCGTATTTGGCGAAACCCAGGCATTGCGTTATCGGGTTTTCATTATCAGAGGAAAAACCGATAACGATTCTCACAGATAATACATAATTATGCTAATATCGGGCCGATATTATCGGACATCCCTAATAATAACCATGATTAAAAAAAAGACAACATAGTTTGATGTACAGCCATACATACTGGGACTTTTTGATCATAGTGAATGCTCTGTTGGATGTCATCCAGCTGAAAAAACAAACAGTCTTCAGCAGTAATTAAAGAGCAGTGATGAATTCTTTTTATTTTCCATCTTGTCTGTCATTAACATGCCTGATACGTGTGTAATATTGTCAAAATTCATGTGCACCTGTGTGTGTGTGTGTGTGTGTGTGTGTGTGTCTGTATGCTGTATTGTGGGCGGACATCAGTGGTGGTCGTGGCGGTGAGGGCTGGGTGCATGCTGGCTAATGTGCACAACCAACTTCAAATGTATTCTGCAGTCTGTGAGTGATCTATTGCAGATGATTGTTTTGTTGACACTGTGTGTTCCAGCCAGTGATTTCAAACAATCTCCAGGGACCTATTATGCTGTTATAATTACAATTGGAAAGACTAAGGGAACTGTTTGTGCCCATGCTGAACATTCATAATGCCTTCTTATGCCTGTGGGTTCTATGGCTGCACCACTTGATGAACTGTTCACTTGAAAGACAGGGATTTTACCTCTGAATAGAGATAGGACAATTCTTTACGCGGGATGCTAATCCATGCTACCCCTGATCTGTACTTGCTGCATTTCTCAGAGTGCAGTTTAATCCATTACATCCTCTTGAAGTGATAGCTTCTTTTTACCTTTTTACCTTTTGTCTTATAAAACTGCACTTGAATGTCAAGCAGTTTTATAACTGCACTTGATTTTTTGGATTTTTGGATCAGATTGGGAGAAAAAAAAAATATCCTCAAATATTTTGATTCTTTTAACTATTTCAATAAATCAGGGGAATGATCTATCTTTACACAACACAGGTATGATGGTTCCTCTATATAGATGCAATTTGTGTCATGCTGCAAAGTGGAATCATGCACCAGCAGTATGAGGATCTGTTTTAGTTGAAAGTTTAACTTAACCATCTTAAATGTCATTTCCTCATGACATGCCTTCCAGTCCAGATTTAAAGTGTGAAGTGCTTTGATATCTTTTTATAGCCTTCCCTGGCTGTTGCTAAGAGGAACCAATTGTTGTTGAGTATTCGCACAAGAGAAGAGACAATTCATCAGCTCTGGGAGTGTCATCAGCAGACAATTCTTAATGACAATTCTTGACCCGCCTTAATGGTCCTAATGAGTCAATTAAGTTAATGTGTTAGTTAAATTCTGAAGTAATGGGGTTTTTAATAAGTAGATTTGGACTAAAAGTTTGGGAAATAAAACGTAATAGCACCTTAATCTTTGAAGACAGGTCAATGCCAGTCGTATTTATGTATTTTCAGAAAAAAAAAGAAAAGAAAAAAAAAACCTAAATGTAACGTGACCAGGGATGTGTATGTTTTTCTGTAGATTCTGTGTGCTCTTGTGTGAATGTGCTGTGTGGACAGGGCATGAAACTGGAGATAGAATAATTGAACTTTTTTTGCATTTTAACATTCAGCAGTTTGTCCTTGGTTCATGGTCTTAAATATTTGCATGAGCGGGCCTGTGTCTGCAATAGTCTCTGTGTGTGTTTACCAAACGATGTGTGCTCATCCACTTGTAGCGATCTGCACCAGCAGTGAGCAAGCAGCCGTTTCGAGAGCACCCTCCATTTGACTATTGAGGTCAGTCATCCTCGCAGCCTGCCAGCGCTGCCTGGGCAGCAAATGGAACCTGACGTCGGTAAGTAGTCCTCCACATACTCTGTGCAGGTGGCATTGCAATCAGCTATCCTGGCCTTTAAATGGGGCTGACTGTTCCAGCACTTTAAAACAAACAGGGGAACAGAATTCCAATTGCCTTTCCTGCCGGGATATGGTTAGCAACAACAACTTGATTATCACCCTGTCCTTTTTTTTTTTCTCTCCTTTGGATATGTGGCAGGTACAATTGACAGATTATTAATATGAATAACTGAGACTCTACAAGTCCTTCACACTTTACTGTAAAAGGCACACATTTTCATCTTCAAGAATTGGCGGGGGACAAATCTTATTTTCTGAACTGCCAAGCCGTAAGCAAAAGCAATTCATTTGTGTCAGACAGAAGTCAGTGATACTTTGAGCCACTCACTCTTGACTTCAGAGAAAGCTCCCTCTATGCTCTGCACTACAGTGAGGATCAAATTAGATTGATTGGGGCAATGTCAATGTCATGCCCAGTTTCCTTTTCCAGACGCAGCAGTTTTCATTCTCTGGCCAAGTCAGAACCGTTTCTGTACACCTGATGAAAAGTGCCAATGCTTCCTTGACTCCTTTTTTATTGCTGGGCAGTTCTACTATATGAGATTTGAAACCAGTATTGTACAGCATACCGGTGCTTAATAAGTACCACAATACTATACTGCTACACTCCATCCCTCTACCGAGTCCCTACCTCCTCTCCTTCATGCTCGCTCGCACTGTCTCTCTCTCTCTCTCTCTCTCTCTCTCACACCCTCTGATTCTCTCTCTGCCATGGAATCAAGACGAGCACATGGTGAGTGTCAACAAGGAGGAGCAAGACAGCGCAGAGAGGGAGAGAGAGGAGAGAGATAATGGTTGCTGCAGCAACATCCGACATCCAACAACTCCTGGATAAAGCCAGCGCCCGAAGTAGGATTTGGAAATATTTCGGCTTCAAAGCAAATGAAAAAGGGGAAACCCCAAAATACAGATAAACCAGTCTGTAAACAGTGTTTTAATACTTGTCAAACTTGACCAAAGATTTAAAGGAAAAACACAGAGACCTCTTGTAGGAGTTTAAAGACCGACAGGTTATTAAATAAAGGTATTTAAGACAATGCTCTTGTTCTCACACAAAGTGTGACATTGTTCTCAGCATCATATTTATTTCATCAAATCATATTGGTACTGGTAACGAAACAAAGATGTTGGTATCAGACAACACCTGTTGGGACCACACTGTGTAATATCAAAACAGCACAGCAACAACAAGGACCAAATCCTAAGCCTGCCATACTGATTTTACCTTATAGCTTCCTGTCTTCTCTGGTCCCTTCTTTTTTAAGCCCTTGTCTGAGGAATGTATCTTGACTTATCTGTCAAATTGTCTTTTTGTCTATGCTGACTAATCATGTACGAGTTATTGGCCATCCACACTGCAGCCATCAGGAGGTGCCAGCTGTACTAAACACCATTTCCTTGCTATTAAGGAAGTCAGTTGGCATGAAGGACTCTTGTGAAAACTCTTGTGAAAGGAATTTAGTATTTGCTGTTTATTAGAAGGCTCACCTGTGATACAAAGCATCTAGCTGGCATTGTTCTTCACACACAGTGGAGGTCTATGAAATTGTAAGATTGTTGTAAGTTACGTTTCCCTTCTGAGGAAACACTCCACTTTTCTACTCCTTCTGGCTATTTATCACATTATGCTGCCAATTATTCACTCACCTGGAAAAGTAATTGCTAGGGTTTTTTCCCCAAATGGTCAGACAGCAGTTAACAATATTTAACCATGAACCAGCTTTTTTGCCTTTTGTTGCTTTTTTTGTTTCTGGTGGTGGAGAAAGAGGAGCAGAAAAGAGTAAAAAGACCCAAATTAAGAATAGATACTGCTGTGGAGAAAATGCTTATTATGATGGATTCAAGTTAAGTACTTCACAAATCATTTAAATTGCATTTTATCCCTTGTTGTTCACCAGTTGTGTTCTTTCTGTGGAGATATCTAACATATGAAAATTAGTCGGTTATTAAATGTCTGGATAGTGGCTGCCTATTAGAGTGAAAACAGCTGAAAGTACAATCTGAACAAAGACTGAGTTTGTTTCGATTTTTTCAAAGTAAAAAAAAGTGTCCATGCACTGTAGTTTTTGTTATAACTGGTCCACATTGGACTTACTACTTGCTTTTTGAATTCAAAAGCAATCTACCCATCTAAGAGTAAACTGAATGATAGGCTTCAATTTCAGGAGCTGACATCTATGGTGGATATGATATGCTTTTACATTAAATGGACTGCACATACATATATATATATATATATATATATAAAATCAAATCCCTCAATGCAAGTTGAGCCACATTCACCTATACTTTCAGACAGCAAGTTTTATTACTCCTCATATAGCTCATCTATTAAAAGTCCTCCAACCCCACTTTTCATGCAGTCCTGTACAGATGAACAGAAGGTATTTCTTTCTTTTGAAGTCAAATATCCCATGATTTCCTATTGTAGTGTGAGTCCAAGAGTGAACTACCTGGACTAGCTACATGAGGTCATTCTCAATACTCAAGTAATGCTATTCATCTTCACAGTCACCTCTGATTTTAGCTTTGGCTAAAACAATTATCACTACAATTAAAACAGTACATGATCCCAGGTACAGACACCAGTTGTGAGTATGCACAGATTTATGAACTGGGAGATATTCTGCAGCTCAATTCAACATCCACTGTGACAATGAACTGACACAATAAGGCAAAGGTGTAAAGCTATTGCGTTGGCTCATATCTCCACTCACAGCTGCCCAAGTTCTAAATATTAAAGACACTTGAAACAGTAGTATATAACAATACAAACCCAAATGTGATGCATAGCAAATCCTGTACCAATGACTTTTTCCGTTTCCATTTTCCACCCATCAGAATTCCTGATGTGAAGAATTAGAAGCCTACAACCATTGATGTTGCTGTCAACAGCTCGTCTTTGCCAAAAAAACAGACAATGATGCACATACAAACATATGCATATATAAACACCCATACACATCCAAACACAAAATGTTGAATAACTTCTTGTGTTGTATTTAGAACACATACTCTCCCTTATCTATTGTAACATGTCCTGCTCTCGCTGCCTTCAACCTGCAACCACAAGGTAGCACACTGATGATTATCACATAATAGTTTATCACACTGTAGCTCTGGCCAAGGGTAGCAATCATTTCATACAGCAATGTGCACAGTCCATATACTATATCAGAATACATCCTCCATTTCAACAACCCAATAATAAAGAAAACTCAAACACACACAAAGAGAAACTCTGGGTTTGGCCATCCAATGTTTTGTCTTAAGTAATTTTCTGGTGTACAAGGTTGTGTACAAGGTTCTGGTCCAATTAAGAAGCAAAATATAGGCTACTCAAAGGGGGAAAATCCATTCCCACCCATTTACTACCTGATTGCTTTGCTGCTCTGTGGTAGAGCTACATTACACAAGATGATTAAAGAGCATGCAGCTATCTGAGGTACTAAGGAAATGATGCTTCTCTGTGTGTCATGCATGAAGCAGCAGAAAAGCTTCAGTCAATACCTTATAAAACAAAAAGGGGTAAACCCTGGTCAAACAGAACTGTACTAATTTATATTTAAATGTGTTTGATATTGACTGAAGACCCACAGTGGCAATATAGGACTCTACTGGCAGTAGTCACAGATCAGGCGACAAGGCTCTTGGTCACTTGAAACGGAGCAGACCTGTAGGCCTACTGAGTGAATTCAATTGAGCAAGTTGTCGTCAGAGTTTGAAATATTCAAGCAAGTCATTGGAGTTATTTTCTGAAAAGGAGAAGGATATGCAGGTGTTTCTTCTCACGTGGTCAAAATTATTCCATATTAGTATACAGACTGTTGAGATCTGTAGTAAATGCTCACACAATACATTTATCATAGCCTCACACGCCATTAGTTGTGCATGTGAACACTACTTGCACAGTAGAGGCACAGTACAGTTCAGGTTAATTGGTGACTTGATGTAAATGTACAGATTGACTGATGATTGATGATCGCCCTTGTAGAATTTACTTACAATTTCTAAGTGCAAAAACTTTCCTAGGCTTTCCCAAGTAAATAACACTCAAATTTTTTTTTTCAGTGTACACTCATTGCTAATCATAAAAAAATGCCAATATACTGATTTATTGATGTACTTGGCCTTTTTAGGAAGAGACTGGGGTTATTGTTTTTTTTTTTTGTATGCTTTTTCAATATTTTTTGAGACAACAAAGCAGAAACTTAGCTGTAATCAGAAGCTCACTCAAATAAAGCTGCATCTAATTTCGCTAATATCCTGATGATGAAATCAGTGAACCCCTGCTGCTGACTCACTCACTGCTCTGGACAAATGTCATGTCTCTTAGAAAAACCAACAGCATTCTTCATAGACATTATTCCAGATTTGTAAACCAAGGCTCATTCGACAAGACAGTCCAGGCCGACAAAAGGGCTGGAAGTGGCACAAATAAAGTGAGCAACCGCGGCAAATGAGAACAGAGTGTCCTCTGTGGTGTGTTAGAAGCAACATTAAGACAACAGCATCGTGAACGACAGCGTTCACATTTTAATTCTGTTCAGTGTTTTATTCTGTTGCAGTGATTAAATCAAAAGCCTGTGTAAAATATATGCTAAGTGCATCTTAGTTGTGGGTGAAATAACAATGGTCATGAAAGCTTTCTACCGCCTTATTCCAGTTCTCTCACTCACACACTCTCTTTCACATCCCTTACCTTTTCAATGGACGGATAAAATATTTACATTCACTGCCAAAAAAAGTTTTGTTTGAAGTTTTAATCCATCCAGAATTTAAATTCAAACCCAATCCACTTCTTTAATATCAAAATAGTCTATAGCAATTTCTTTGTGAATTTGTTTCCCTTGTAAGGAGGACAAAAAGAATGCAGGATCACCATGTCAATTCTAAAATGACTTCGAAAAAGGTGCTTGACATGTACTTATACTAATATAAAAAAAAAGAGAGAGAACCTCCTCATGATCTGCACAATGTGCTATGACCTTTCTGTTCTGTGGAATTTAAATGTTGTTCTTAAAGGGTGAATACGTGGGAAAAAAAGGGCGACTGACTTGTTGCAGGAGCATCAGCTCACCATTGCATTTTTTGGAATATTATCTATAACGCCTTCTGGACAACACTAGAAGAGAGTTCAAGACAGGCCAGTGCTATATGGTTAGCATGTTAACTTCATCAGAACTTCATCTTATTTTCATTGTGTCATAAAAATTATAGTCCGTTAATATATTTAATGGTGTGTTTATCCACCATATTTCACTATTGCCGATGTATTGCATTTCCATACCTCTGCTTTTGTATTATGTGTAAATTCATCCCAGTGTGACTCTCTTGACCTAAAGGAATATGTTTGTTTGATACAAGACCCAATAAAAATCACATAAACATTTTCATTCCAACTGAAATTGGATATTGCAGTATGAGCCAACATTATATATACACACACACACACACACACACACACACACACACACACACACATTTATAAAATTATAATAAGGACAATATATTTCAATATACCGACGCTGACATTCATGGTCACTGCATTTGAAAAAAAAATAGTTGGAAAGAGTTTTCGTCTTTACATCTGTGGACATGCTTTGTAAGATTAGTCTGGCAACCTCAAGCATAGTGGCATGTAATCCCCACTGAGAAATCTTTCGAGTAGAATGGGTTGTGCTGAGGAGCTCTGTGACTTTCACTATCTTCAAGTCTAACATGGATTTGGTGAATGCCCAGAGAAAGTAGAGGTGGAGGAGGGATAATGATCTGGGATCCCTTAATTGCAATCACATTGTAAAGCATCAATTGATATTCAAAGCAAAAACTAAAGAAATATTTTGTCCCAGTTTGCTGTGCGAGGACTTGACTAGGGTGCAGAGCCATGAACTCAATCCCATCTAACACCTTTGGGATGAATTGGTACACCACCTGTGAGCCAGGCCTTATCGCCCAACATCAGTGACCAAACTCACTAATACTCTTGTTGCTGAATGGGAGTACTGTAGATGCCTGCAGCAAGATTCGGGAAATCTTTGGGAAAGCCATCCAGGGAAGATCAGGGAACTATGGTTTTTCTTGTCCACATACTGTAGCTATACTGTACCCATTTCCACTTATATTAATGCATACCAGTCAGACAGAGGAAGGACTCAAGGTATGGTGGTTTACATAGCCTCTTTCCGAGAGAGTGAACACAGTAATTTTGAATAAGCTGCTTTTTTTTGGTACATTCATGTGGATTGAAACTTGAAAACAGAAAAACAACATATACTGCAACAGACTGCCTAAAATGTCTCATGTCTGTTTTGAACAATACATTGAACTGGTGAGCTGCTGTTCAGTGTAAGGGAAATCTAAACTGATTGGCCTGAATTATGTTCCCTGCTTATCACACGTCGTTCGACTATGAGAGTCCAACGTCCAACGTCCCTCAGTGAACCATTTAGACAAACATGAAGCCTTGTGGTCTTGTCCAGAAGGAGCAAGGTTCGACTTTAGGGAAACAACGGACAAAGTGACTATAATGATCAGCCTATATGAACTCTATAAAGTTGCGCTGAAACTCAATGAAATTTTCAGACAAAAAGGAACACACTTCTCGGCTGAATAGTATGCTGTGACTCTGGTTTTTTTGTGGTTTGTTGCTGGCTTTGTTCCCCATCCTTTTTTTTTTTTTTTTACATTTTGTATAATCTATAATTTAGTTTTCCTATGATCTTCTTGTATAGAAATATTCAAGTTTTGCCAGGTTGAATAAGTGTTATTCTAAGAATTTCCATCTCATTCAGCAGAATAAACAGAAGACTTGTAGGTGATTGTAGGTTTCTCAGTAAGAGGTGATCGGGTCATGTTGCCTCATCAGCTCAATTTTTTTCACTAAGTCCATAATGTTTTTGCAGCAAACCAGCCAGTCATAACTAAACTGTTACACAATGTCTTCGAACTGGCAAATATGACACTGATTAATTTGTCCATGCACATGTACTCAACCACAGTGGTAGGCGTGTCTATGTGGTGGTGGAAGTATTAGTATAGAGGAGTCTCACGTCACCATTACACCAACCAGCTCTCTAAAGCCCTTTATAACTGCTCCTCCACAACTCATCCATCTCCTTCATCTCTAGGTGAGTGGTTATCCCCTCTTTCACATCTCTGCTATTTACTCCTTCACATTTTTCCATACTTTCTGTTTTTTCTTCCAAAAGTTGTGCTCTTCCTTCAATACTCCTATCTACTTCTGTGTTTGATCTCCCTCTTACCTTCCATCTCCCTTCACCTGGTTTTTTCCTCATTAATCCCTCCTTTTATTTGTTTTGATAGACATGTAAATATCCTTCCTATTCCATTTCCTCACTGAAATTTGTCTGTGTGGGCAGCACTTCTCCATTATGGCTGTGCTGTGGCTCCATGCTGGTTCCCTGCTGCTCTTATTGGTTTTGTCGTGTCCAGGATCTCAAGCAGTTCCCGCACCACAGCACCTGTGTGGGTCCCACCTGGTCGATGCCCTTTATCTGATCTGCGGGGATAGAGGTTTTTTCTATTATAAGACAAAAAGCAACCCCAGGAAATGTGAGACTATAAACTGCAGAAACACTGCTATATTTGAGATGCACCATATTTTACTGAAATACAGCCCCCAGGGACAACAGAAAGGGTCTTTTGTTTTTATGAAACATGAATTTCTCATCATTTAACTATACATTAATTCAGACTAGACCACCTCAATTCAGTTCAAAGCTTTGTTTATGCAAACTTTAAACCAGCATGATGACTTTTGGTCATATCTGTCTTTCCCACCATCAGCTCTCGTCCCTGAAAAGTCTGAAGGAAGAGTAGCAGTGGGCAGTGAGAACCAGGATGCCATGTCTGACTTCCAGGACCAGAGGGAGAGGATAGTGAGGCAAAATATTATCGACGATTGCTGTATACGTCCCTGTACCATTTATGAAGTGCAGAACTACTGCACTGAACAGTAAACTTTGACACCAGAGCTCTTTTCGTCCAGCCTTGCTTAGCATAGTTTAGCTTCTTGGATAACTGAGCTGCCAACTTGTTGCCAAATCAAGTGCTAATGAGTTTATGAAATTATTTTCGAGAAAAAAGTCTATAGTTGAGAGAGTGACTGTTTCGTTTTTTCAAATTGGCATGATGCTATCAAAATCAAAGACAACTGGTAACTTAATTGCCATTGTTCAGTTCTTCAGAATTACAGAATCCAGCTAATTTGCACCATATGTGAAAGGCCATTCTTGAGTCTAAATCAAATCACACACACACATTTAACATTCAACTTTTATCTGTGGACATGTTCCTATGTTGTCTGTATGTATGCAATCAGCTGTTATCAATTGGTATTGCTAAAAAAAACAAACAAGCAGCAACGGAAGTAGACTTTGACATTTTCCAGTAGAGCAAACCCAACTGGGGTGTGACGACACCAACATCCAACTTCCAAAGCAAAGGAAACGCAGCATTACTGCACCAAGATATATATCACTAAGGTGGAAGCAGAAGTCCTTAGTGCTTGTAGCACCACCCAAATAAAAAAAAAAATCACCTGTTGTCACCGGCCTTGGTCTCACTGTGAACATAGCAAAGTGTTTGGGTCCCTCACTGTGATGATGAAATTAAGCTCAGTTGATGAAGATCAGCAGTTGATCAGGTTCATGCAGGTACCTCATTTTTAATGCAAGTGTGGTTGGATGTTCACAACTGAGAATCGTGACCTCTCCCATTTGCATTGACACTGACACAGCAATATCGAAATATCAAACATTAAATTCAGGGCTTATACCATAATGTATGGCTTTGAGTAGTCTTTCTCAAAATCAGCACTGGAACAAATGCATGAGTTTGTGTGTGTGTGTGTGTGTGTGTGTGTGTGTCATCTGTCACATTTAGCAGAGACCAGCACTTCCCCCTGCTGGCCATACTGCACATCTGCTGGAATTAAATGACTTTTAAAGTCTCAGAAACATTACCAAAGAAGAAAGAAGTATTAAACTACAAAAGGCAGTTTCATCTTGAAACTCTTTATAGTAGTTTTTTGAAGGCATCTCAAATATAACTCAAGGAAGTATTATATACAACTAAATTACAGCTTGGTGTTCTACTTTGATTCCTTTAAAGGGGGGAGGTTACTGTACAGGGTTTCATATGACTATTACAAAGTCCAGTGCAGTGGCAATGATCATACAGCATACTGTTATATGCTGAAGACCTAAAGAGAGAGTGGAATAAAGTGAGTCTCTTCATATTCCATAAGAGACACTGTGCCTCCAAATTCCAATTTCCTGTTTGAGTCTTATCTAGGGACACCTGGAACTGCGCTCCAGCATAGCCTTACACATCCCCCTCTGCAGCTCTGTTTTGTTTTGTTTTTTCCACTCACACGCTCTCTCTCTTTCATTCCTTTCCATTCTCATTTTCACGCTTCCTTCCTGCTTGTGCAATGTCATGATTAGTATGCTAAGAACCCGTAAAGCTTTACCTGGACATCAGTCATTCAGGCAATCAGTCAACTGTCTCACTGTCAGTCAGTCAGCTGATCAGTCCCCCAGCTCACAATCTTGTTGAATTACTCATACAATTGCTCAGCTGATGACACTGCAATTTACTCACCCTGGCAGTCATTTTTTTCTTAATCTTAACTTTTTTCTTTTTCGTTGTTGTTGTTTTCTTGTTTGTCTTACTCTTAGACTGCTGTTCCTCCCAGGAATGGGACACACAGTTCGTTTAGTTTGTTGTGTTTTTGTTTTCCTAGCCCTCACTTAAGAATGGCCTTTGGCTCATCTTAGCCGCCATGCTGAGCCACTTGTTCAGGGCTTGTTTGAGAAACGGCTGAGTCCTGAGTTCAGCTCTGTAGGTCAGAAACAACCTTGCTGATATTTCAACAACCAGACAAAGTGGAAGGCAGCTTATCTTCCCTGACAGTAACCCTTAAGACTTGTGCTTTGAACATCTGTAAAGAAACACAATAATTGATGCAACACATCTGGCCAGATGTTACAAGATAGGCTTACACCTTAAAATGAATACAACACTTTCCCTGAGGCTTTTTCTTATGTTATTTCTGATGCCAAGTGTGAACACATATTTGACAGTTGCTTTGGCACTGTAAGATTCATGATCCTTAAATGGTCACCAAGGCAACAATAACAGTGTTTTGCAATCAAATGAAAATAAAATACTGGCTCTTAAATGATGTGACATTCCTCAGTTTCTATAGGCACTTTACCATAAACATTTTAATATTTTTCATTAATTACTCCAGAAAGAGTCAGAAATGGAGAAATACAGATTGGCAAGTAGAGCAGCATACTGATCCCCCTTTTTCTGCCGTGATTACATTCTGTTCAGGCCCTGTTGCAGGGAGAAAGAGGAAGATCAAGCTTCGGCCACAGAATATGAATTTCATATCTGCAATGCAGCCGAGAGCAACCTTCATATAATAACAGCCTAACTTGGTCCTGATAATAAAGACCTCTTTGTGCACCAGCCGCCTTTTTCTTAATTCAAACTACTTATATTACTTATACTTTGATTTTCAATGACTGTGTTGACAAATTCTATGCCATTGATACACTTCACTGCACTTATGTTTATCATAGTTATTGTTTATTATTTTGACAGGATCATCATCATTCCTAAATAACAACACCATGAATATGTTTAATGACATTCAACAATAATTTCAGACAACCAAGGCTAAAAAAATTAAATAAGACAATTTATAACTTATTAAATAAACTCAAAAATGTTTGTTGGGTTCTGAAGTACATGGTCAAGTTCTAGTTTGCTGTAATGAAATATTCATGGAGCGGTGCAGATTATAGTCACAATGGGGTACACTGATGGAAATGTCATTAAAATCTACCCAAGAGCAGTGTGATGAATGATTGGATAAATGCAAACGGGTGCTTTGTTTTGCCTAATCATTAGAATGATTTCACAAAGTCATGGAATCGAGGAACTTTGAGATCATTTAGTTGATTGTTGGATTCATGGACTAGTTAAAAGTTATTGAAACTGAAAAGGTGAGTGAATGAGAAACTTTCAACTACATTGTATGCATTATTTCAAATTAAAATTCTTTAAATACAGTGTGATCATATTAACAGGTTTCCTCATGGTATAAAGTCAGGATACATGAGGAGACTAAAAATTATGTGTCACCTGAGCAAACTCTTATAATTTTCCAAATTAAAAATAAATAAAATAAAATCATGTACACCCTGAGTAGAGTGACCTTAAATTTAACTCAATTTAGAATATAAATTAGACATTAAGGTTCGGTGCCAACTGGAGAAAAACAGCACAGGAACGATAAACTATCAAATTGATTAAAACAAGCCCTAAGGCCACAACAAGCCCATGCCTAGTCTACTCTTTGTTATTTTTCTGCCTGGCTCAAGAGTTAAATGGTCTCGCGATATAATGACATTCCTCTATAGCTCAAGGGCATGTAAACATCCCATTACATTATAGCAGCTCTCTCTTGATCAGTGCACTGTTGACTGGCCTCCCCCCCCCCCACATCTTCTGTGTGTGTGTGTGTGTGCGTGATATCAAATTATCCTGAAAAGGGTCAGTTCATTGAAAAGAAAAAAATGTTTCCTTTTTAAATACAGTATCTGACCAAAAGGATCAGAAATGAATCAAAAAACTTCTATCATCTTATAGTGAAAGATCCAATTGCATTTTTGGAAAAACTTACTATTAAAGAAAAAGTCCTTGTAAAAAAAAAAAAAAAAAATCTGTGCATTAACCTCAACAGTGGGGTTTTTTTTTTTCTATTTTTTTTAAATGGTAATTTTACCCCTTTTTGGCTTCAAAAACCATAATTACAAAACTGTCCAGGGAGGGGAATTCAGTCATTAACTGTGACAACTGCACCATGTGGTGAGGGGTCACAGTTAATCAAGAACAGTAACAAAAAAAGTTGGAGGACCAGTGAGCCTCTGCAGATGTTCTTTTGACCTAACAAATACTCAGTGTAACATTAAGTGCAGAAACACTCACTGACCTATGAAAAACTTTGTTACTTTAACATATTGTCTGTCATTCTGCTGTACAAAACAAACTGAAACCTACACAAAGCTGCACTGACACCAAGACCTGTACTGAATTGGATGTATTGATTGAAATAACTGCTAACCTCATCCACAATGACAAGAGAAGGCTGTGATCAGATCCCATAAACCTCAATGCACTTTTAGTTTTTAAAACATTGCCTCTAACCTGTAATTTTTCATTGATTACCTCCACTGTATTTATCTAACCTGTCCTTTTGGATTAGAGACAGCAAAATTGGAGCAAAGCTCACTTCCCCAAACTCACCTGGACTACACAGCATCAAGGAGATCAAAGAAAAGGAAATGGCACAATGTCAATATGACATTTTGTTGCTTAAGGCAACATGGTATTGGAAAACAGCTTAGAGATTAGAGTGTGGGGAAAATCTGGTGAATCCAGCCAGCTCAAGGTCATGCAATACTAACCAACACTCATGAACAAAAAATACACACATAGACAATACACAAACTTACACTAAACACACAAGTACTGTAAACATAAACCTTTACACAAATAAACGCACCACGACACATTTGCTCCAGCCCAATGAGTAGAGGAAGAGGAAGATTTCGTTCTACACAAATCAAATCAAGTCAGTTTCAACAGTGCAAGTTCGATTTCATCACTAATAGGCCTTGAGAAATTGTAAACTCAGTCTGCCACACAAACCAACATTTAATCATCAGGGGGGTTCATTATGTTGTGTTTGTATGTCAATATCTGTGAAAAGGATCAACCCAAATATGTTAACCACGAACAGCAACAAGCAAAAACATACATTTTTATATTGGCCTTACGCCCAAATGTTTTAATAAGTCAGGAGATGGAAAAGGAAGTAAGAAAAGGAAGTATGAGTGAGGTAGAGGGGCTGGTTCAACATGCACCTGCACACTCAGATCACCCACCTCAGACAATATCTGTGATCTGCAAAACCATGTAATTATAATCTGTCTGAGTCTCTCCACCAGTTACCCTCTTGAGTAGCAATTCCAGCGACACCAAATCTACCTCTGATTGTTTTGGCAAAGCACTGGCTATTAAATCAGGTGAAGTGAGTGACGACCACAATGAAGAACAACCTCTTTACAGCATTAAACACAAAATAATTGGATTGAAAATTAGGGAGACGTTGTCTTTGTATTCCATTAGCATGAAGTAGATTTCTCATCGCTCTCTGGCAGCAAGAATTCCTTTGCCTTCTTATTTTTTTCCATACTTTGTGATCGCTCTCACTCCCTCAACTTTCAGAGGAATACAGCGAAGGTGGACAGAAAAGATACGGATAAGGAAAAAGAGCATAAAATGCATAAAGGGAGAGAGGCAGATAGAAGAGAGGAAGAGTTTGGTAAATTTGATTCACTTAATTTTGTATAAAGGGGGCCCAGTGTCCTCATAGGGTAAATTGTTCCAGTCATTGTGATGAATAGACTCAATTACTCTAGCCAGTGTGGGAGAGGGGTGAATACATGATTTTGGATACACCCCCTTGTTAGCTAATTTCTCGGACATCATCTTGAATCTCTTCAAGTGAAGAAATCACTCATTGTCACTTTATCCCTCCACCATTTTTCCCCCTTTCTTTTTATATTTTCTATGCTAAAAGTCCTACAAAAATATGAGCAACACAGATTTGTGACGATAACAATTCTTTCTTTCTTCTTCCTATGTCACTGCAAGATCCAAAGATTTTAAAGAAATTGAATTCCAAAGAAAATATCCAAGCACAGTTCATATAACAGATCCTTCCATCTTTAGACATTAAACACTAAAAAACTCGCTTGTTGCTGGCATGATCTCTTTAGCAGGGTTATAAATAATAGATAGACACAAATGGATGTGCCATTCAGAGTGTTAAATAAAAACAGAGAAAAAAATGCATCCAACTACCCCAGCTGAATATCCAATAAGTAGCTTTTCCTGGACTTTTCCGCCACATTGCAGGGCCCTCATTAGCAGATGGAGTTTATTCAGTTGTTGTGAAAATCGATGTCCTTACATATCTGCTCAACAGCATTTATATTTTTGATCGTATTAGCCAAATTTTACATCTCAAATTAAAACGCCCATGCAGCACTTTCACGATGGAGTTTTAATGTTCACAAGTTGCAGGAAATTATTACATGGGCAAAATAAATAACTGTAGCAGAGCTGCAGGAGCCATGGTAGTGGTGACGCATATTCAGCTGCAGCTGAGACTGTGGAGCTGTGTGAAGTGTAACTAAGCTAGTGTGTGCATGCATATTTTCACACCGACTTAGCTGTAAGACAAAGAACTATATGTACAAAGAGGTTCATTAATCTGCTAAAAATAGCATATTTTAGTTTTTGTGCATGCACAGGCTTTAAGTCTTGAATCTATAAAGATTTATATATCTGGTCTAAGGAGTCCAGCCAAGGATTTTATTACAGTTAGTACTTAGTAAATTGCATGAGAGTAATTTACAATGGCCTTGTATGATAGTCACCACATCTCCCCATTATATCTCTTTCCTCCAATTTATCATTTCACTCAAGCTTCAGTGTATTACTTTTTCATCACTTTAAATTGGATATCCCAGAATAATAGTGGCCTTGTCTATTATTAATACACTGAATCCATCATGGCAGAAAGAATAAGGGTTTGGAAATCCCATGAAAGATCTTGAGGGCTTTGGGGAACTTACGATTTCTCCACATGCACATCCTCTACCTACCTGTTTGAATGCGTGTCTGATAAGGATTTGAATGGGTGGCATAATACAGGACTGCCTGCCAGGGCCCTCTTTGTGATGCCAGCTACTGAGAGTCATCTACCTCACAAGTGACACAGTTCACAGTGTGTCTTGAGTTATTTTCTTTCTATATTTTTGAGGGATTAACATTTGACAACCTATTATTGAGCAGTGGTGGGAAAAGTAAATCCATCATATTGGCTTAATGCTGGTGTTAGCAAGTGCTAGGAAAATCCTTTGGTGCCAACACATTCCTGTCTTTTAAATTGGTATCTTTATACTGTGTTTGATTTATGGGCAGTAGTGCAGTGCCTGTTCGAAAAGTGCTTTTATGTCATTAATAGTTTCATATTTTATTAAATTGTCTTATCGTGATCATCATCTAATTTCCACATCAGAGCATAGCAGCTGTACGGCCTTGATAATCCATTGCCAAATTGCAGGTCTCTGTATAAATCCTCCTGCATTTTAGTTGATCCTCAGTGTAGTCCCATAGCTTTTCTGGGGTATCCATTCTGTGAGTACACACTGCCTTGTTTGCAACATGCTGTAGGGGTGCTCAATGACACAGATACGCCAACCCTCAAAAAGTTGCAGACTGTTGTTGAGTACTTCTCTTTTTATGTTTCTCAAGAATTGCTCCTACAAATTAATACAAAATTAATCAGATGAATGTTGTCAAGAATGGATGAGTCCTCAGTTTATAGACTGAATGTTTTCAATGTAAAACCTTATTAATCAAATTAACTCCTGTGGAAAACAGAGCTGAGACTATTATGTGATTACTGAGTTCTTCAATCATTTGAGTCCTTTTAAAAAGAAAAAATACTGAACATTTCATCCAAACAAGGATTTATTAGTAATTCTGTGCTCTGTATATCTGCACAGCACTGAAATTGATTGACATATACAATCTGTGAAATGTATATGGATAAAAATATGCCATCAATATTGTGTCCTGTGATGAAAGCACCTCAAGGCACTGTCCTTGCTGTATTTCAAAGGCTCCATTCAAACAGCCTTTTGTGTAAGTGGAGATGTTACCCTGGGAAATTAGAGGGATTTTAAGTTATAACAACTCAAAGTGACAGCAGCTAAGAATACTTGTCAGTCTGAATTTACTTATGTGTACCTATAAATATACAGCATGGAAAATAAAAACAGATGACGGGGTACTGTATTGACATACAAACACAGGGCCATCATTTTAATTATACCTTTAAGTAAGATGTCATCAAAGATACATTACTTATGAGATTAGCAGTGTAGCTACCTTCTCATGGGAGCTTTAATGAATTTGAAAACTTTTTTTTTTTTTTTTTTGTATGTTGGCAACAACATTGGCAAAACTAATCTGGAAGCAGAAAACAACCAGCCTATCAACAAGGCCCCTAATCCTGACTGACATTGCATCAGCATCAGCCCCCTCTAACCATCACCAGACATCCACTCCTAATTGGTTATACATTGTGCATCAATGAAATATTCCATATTGCAACTGCCACAAAAGACAAACACACACAAATTACTACCACAGACCACCTACATAAATATATATCTCTTTCATGACCTGAAAAGATATTCGTCTGAAAAATGCCCTGTTGTTGAGTTTGAACCTTTTACAAGTTTGTGGCAGCTCTCACAGCTTGATCCTTCATTGTCTTAAGCCAGTGTTGCCTCCTGCATTAAAAAGAAGTGCCCCATTACTCACCATGTACCAGGACAACAGCACAACACAGCACATACACGACTTGAAAAATTCATCCGCCTCATGTAAAAGAGATTCTGTTCTGAAGATAACCAGAAACTTGCCAACAGTTTACAAAAATTATAATTATATGAACACCATAAAATGTTCATCTAATGAAACTAAGGTTACACAATAATTATTAATTAAATAAAAGATGAATTGCATTAAATATCAGAAATTCTTAAACTAATTTGAACTGGTTTCAAATTACAGGTGCACTTTGTTCAAGGTTAAAGGTGTTTATCTTTATAAGCTTTACTCTACTCAGTCATTTTCTGGATCTTCGACAGCCAGACATCTAATTGAAAATCTTGTTAACATTTACTGTGGTGTGGGAACAATAACAAAACAATAAAACACAGGATTAATATTTCTTTTCTAAATGGCCAGAGGCCGTACCAATTTTTGCAGTTAAAAAAATTCAGAGCAGCAGTTGTAAGCTTGATGCGTTTACCTATTAGGCAATCAACAAGCCGAGCTTACAGACCTGTGGGATCATGTACAGTATAATGCATGTGCATGAAGCAGAAAGGGCACAGCACATATCCAAACTACTCCAGCTGAAAATTTACTAAAAAGGACATTTATCACAAAAATCACTGATTGGTGATGTTTTTCTAGTCTTTGAGTCCTAGGTTTTTTCCAAGAAAGGTGGGAATCTGAAGAATTATAATGCTGACAAGTTTTACGTGTTTAGTAACTTATATCTGTCTAACATTCAAACATTCTTCCCTCTCATCTCCAAAAAGACAAACAAAATGTCATGGAAGAGCAGGTGACAATACCACCAGGAAATCATCTTTACGTATGTCTGGGAGTCCAGATGGGACAAAGCTGTTTACAAACAATTTGATTTATCCATATGGGAGTAAACATTAGTGGAAGGTCTGGTCACCCCACACTCATCCCCCCTCAGCAGCTCACAGCTGTCACAAACTGAGCTGGGTTTTTGTTAATGTTTGCTGGTAAACTTCATAAACCCTCTTAAATGGGGATTTTACATCAAAGTACTGATGAACATTACTAACATAGTAGTTTGCGTGCTCTGTTACAAACAACAGGATAAGTAATTGTAGGGTCTACATTACTAACAATTGCTCATTATTTTTACCTTCAATAATGTTTCAGGTTGCCTTAAAATACTGTGATATCCACATAGACATCTCCACGGAGGGTTCACGCTGCTATGCCAACCAGAGCTGGTGTCAGTCGAGAAGTCTGTTGCTATAGCAACCAGCTCCACAGCAGCTGATGTTTAACTGACTTCTTCTGTGGGGTTTTTTGGCACCCATCTCCGACAGCTTATGTGCGAGAAACATTCAGGTGGCTTTTTCAGGCTATTACTTTTCTAATTTATACTGTTTTTACCTAACTACGTCTGGACACTTGCAGCTTGAGACTTCATTCAAACTCAGAATTATTCCCAAAAAAAAAAAAAAGAAAAAACTTTCAGCAGTTCAGGTGTACTAAACTTTTTTTGATATCTTCAGCAGTTTGTGATTTTTATAGTTTTAGTTTCATGCCTTTTTCAGTTCATAATGGGTGTGTATTGGACAGAAAAGTTGGAGAAAGAACCAACGCCCTTTCATATGCACTCTAATATAGAAATCAGAAGCAGATTTCTCTTGGAAAGGCAGAACCCCCTTGTTTTTTTTGGGGGGGGGTTGCACACACACACACACACACACACACACACACACACACATTATTTTGGACCATTGGCAGTGGTTCTGTAGTGTACAACTGTTCCTAAATTTATACATTTTGCTATTTTAAACATTTCATAGTACTGTCTGTTTCATAGATCCAGCTTTGTGTTATTGTATCAACTCAACTTAATTATTTGCCACCAGAATAATTAGTAATCACTATCAGTGTATTTTCTGTCCAGCTGTGGTTAAGTTACTTACATGCAGTTGGAGACAAACTTAATTACAGTTTTGCTGAAATTATTCCCAAAGTCTGGAGATAAAATGCAGGGTGAAATCAGATATTCTTCTTGCATTAAACCCATCTTTAAATCCAAGATTTGAGGAAAAATAAAGGCTCTCTTTGCAGAACACATGAGGCACGTCCTGTTTGTCCAGTCTTTTCATCTGCATCACTGGTTGAATTAACAATAATGTTTTTTGTCTTCTTTCACCAGTTACATGGAGGCCCCATGGAGACCTGATGTCCTAGAAACAGAGAGATTCTGGACTCACTGGACTCGACGCAGTCATCTGGGTTTTATGGTGAGGTTTTAGTTCATTCTCTGGTGTAGCACAGTCCAGGTGCTAATGAAACACAGATTGTATGCATGTGAGTGTCCTTGCAACTAATGGCGTTACCTGTTCAGAGAGCCAAATTGTGAAGCCTTGCTTCCTCATTTGACGACATAAAACATCCATCCTTTTGGAGGAGCAGGAGTCAAAAGTTTAGATTAAAATTGGAAATGTAAATGAGTCGACATAATGTTCTCACAAGTGACAAGAAATGCTTTAAAACATTAACATTGCCTTGGATTAAATAAGACTTGAAAGTAGCGACTGAGACCATAAATTCATGCGGAGTACTTTTACTGAGGTAATAAATCGAGTGTGAAGCAGTCTATACAAATATTTCTTTTTGCAACCAGCGAATTTGCTTCTGATGGTCTTTAGAATAAATGCACTTCCAACCACGGTGTCTACATCCATTTTGATATGATTATGATGTCTCTGACTGAAATCCAGCAATAACACACAAACTCAGATTAAAAAAATTAAGTGCATCCTGAATAAAAAGGGTAAAAATTACTTGTTAAGGTATAGGTGTGTAATCATGCAATAACATGAGAGTGGGTTTTTCATGTGGGAGTTACTTAGAGGACTCACAGCAAGTGGTGTTACAAGATGGAAATCAGTGATGCCAAACAAAATTAAAATCAAAAACATCTTCAACAACAGCTTGTACGGAGAATTGAACATATGCCATAACACTTTCTTGGTGTTTTATGTTCTGACAACATGGTGCAGTGTTTGTTAATGATATTGTGAGTGGCACATTCCATGTTTGATGTGTCACAGTAAGCTGTGTACACAAATAAAAGCCTTTTTCTTGACATGTTTCTCCAGCATTCAAATGAAGCGCCCTGTAATGTCATTATTTCACCCGTGATCTAAACCATCAAAGCGACCGCTGTTTTTGTTTGACACTGCATTTGTCTTTCATCAACATACCAGTATCTGCAAATCCAGGTAACGCTTGAGGAGGATGACCATGCATCCCAGTGGGTTTTACAAGAAGGGCATGTTGTGGCCCTTCTTGTGTGCGTCTTTAGAGATGATTACATGCACTTATGCTAATTATAGAAACGTGCTGTTTCTCTGGAGGTTTGACATATCGCCTTCCCGACTCATTCATTTTAGTTCTGCCTCCTTCCATAATCTTTAGGCCTCTCTCAAACAATTGCAGTCCCAAAATATGAAGAACAGGCTGTTTTGTTTTTTAGCCCTGTTCTCCCTGTGGTAAACTCTGGTATTTTATCTACTACCTTTTCCCTCTGTGTAAATATGTGTCCTTGGGTTTTGCCTCTTGTGTTTATGTGTTCCTCTACCTCTCTCCAGGTCTTCATGTTAGAAAAGAGGCAATGTGTTAATGTTTGACAGTCTACTTTACAGGCCAGGATTTGAACCTTTCAACCAAACATGCATTTGGATCAGATCCCCAGAGAAAAGGAAAAAAAGACATTGCAGCCCAGGGTGATTCTTTCTCAGGATATGATTGAATAACATCTTTACATAGAAAATACGTGTTTACTACTATATTGTTTATAATCTCATTTACACAGCCTTAGTTCAAAAACGGCTATTAAAAAGATATTTTTTTCTTTTTTCTTTTTTCTTTTCAAGCTCAACTCACCTGAGTCAGGAACAATTTTCCGATGGAAAGTAAACAATGTAATTTCTGTACAAAAGGATGCTCAAGATACTAATTAGGCATAATTATTTAAGCATAATCCAGCGATTGATGTATAAAACTAAATAAAGCTAGTTCTTGAAAAATATCCTACTCTCAGGTTCTGTTATACAAATGTACCCTTGCCAGTGTTTAACAACCCCAGGTGCTTCACTACTGCCTCTATTCAGCTGTTAACCCAAGCTTTCTCATTAATTTCACTGTCGTACACAGTATTTGGACCAAACAACACTGGCTGGTTTGTTGCCAGAAAATGTGACATCAGATAAGTACCAACACGCTAACCAACCTTCAGCCAGTGCATCGTCTTAGTCTCACGATTAACAACACCGGAATTGGGCAAGCTGCCACATTGTCGGTCCAGTCTCCAGATGAATTGGATTGCAAAGGTTAGCATTGCCAGTTCTGACTGAAAACATGGGGAAGTGAAAAAGCTTTTTGAAGTGAGAATAAATTCCCAATACTCTTAATTAACTAACTAAACCCCACCACTGACTAATTAACTTTAAAGAAATTGATTATATTCAGCAATGACATTTTTTACACCTGTCTGACACGGGAAACTCTTCTACAAACAGTGGAAAGGGTATCAAACACATCCACTGCCAAGTTTTATTTCTGACATCACATCACAAGACCTCCCTCTTGCCTCCGGATACAGTGACTAACATGTTGCTTAAATTAAATGTTGAGAGGGATGAAAGAATCTACTACTTCACCAGCTAATTAATAGCTTTGCCAGCAGAGGATTGATAGCACACAGTCTGTCAGTCAGTCTACAAACTTCCATAGAGCTGTGGTGATGTGCAGAGTTGAAAGACAGTCTACCATCATTAGTAGCCCTTTTGATACATAGTCATTAGTTAATTCATGTGAACAGGCTACAGGAGAGAGATACTGGTAAGTTAATTCATTAAATATAAAGTAATTCAAAACACCAGATGGCTGTAGCCCAACCACAGAGCTAACACTGTCATGACATCCTGGTTCTAATGAGGAGGGCAATAGTCAATCTTACAGTACACAGTCAAATTTATTATTGAAATTCTAGCATGGTTATCTTAGTCAAATAAAACATAATATAGTCCAATACCCATTCTATATCATACAATGGATACAGGAAATTAAAGCAACTGAAAAATAATATGTTAATGTATGAAATGCATTAATGAAAGTGGAATGTGTTCTCTCGCTGTAATTTAAGCAGTCCAGTGATTGTAAAAACATTTTAGTCTACAAATTTAATGATTAAAAAAAAAAAAAAAAAACCTTAAGAGCCAGACATGACATGGCATAAAAGCCTCTCTATGAGGCTTCTATCCCAGAGAAAAGTAGGGTTGCAGCCAAGGCTTTTGCAACAAAACTTGAGTGCACACATGCACAGTGTCAAAGCATCACTCTCTTTCACAAACACAATCACTCCATAGCAGGACATTTAAGGTGATGATGTAATAAGAAGCATTGTTGGTCAAAGAGCTCAGTAAGCCTATCAATGTAAAACCTGTGTGCATGTTCACTGATCAGTCACAACATTAAACCTACAGTAGTTGGTGGTTTCAGTGCTGTGACTGATTAATGTACACGTGTGTGTTTGTATGACAAGCATTCCATGCAACTTTTCTGGCTCTCAATCCAAATGCAAGCAGAATTAACAAATTATTGTTCAATTACACGGTTAAAGTCTATAGTGCAGATATGGAAGCAGATAATCCATGCAATGTTTTTATGCAACAAGGTTGCATAAAACATTTTCCTCATTTTATGATTGAGGATCATTTGATGAGGCACAAATGAATAAAACATTCACCATATCTCTGTAAGTGACTGTGTGAGTCACGGCAATCAGCAGCAACTAAACCAGAACAGGATGCGTACAGAGCAGACATTACAACCTGAGGCATACCTTCAAAACACGTCTATGTTTATTCTTTGTACAGCAGATTTACTCAGGCCTGTGGCAAAACTGCACTCCAATGTGTCATATGTCCCGACAAGGCTCTAAACATCTTTTACTTGCAATGACAACCATTCTTACACACCACCAACCTTACAATGTCATCCCAATGCAGTGATGCACGTCATTTGTGGCTGATTCATGCTATATATGAGTCTTTTTTCAGTGAAAATGAGATGAACAAGCTGTTCCACACTTTAATTAGTGTAAAAAATAAAAAGAAGAAGAAGAAAAAAAAAAAAAGAACAACCCCCTCCTCCATACCTAATGCCGTAAATCCAAATGCACATTGAAATTTAATTTACAAGATGTTACAGGTTGGCTATATAACATATAGGATAACAGCAGAGGACTGGCACATCATGCCCAAATACCAAAGATAAGATGTTTCATTTTGCCTCTAATTGCGCCTCTGTATCTAGGGATATGTTAAGCCTGTCAAGCCATAGCTGAAACAGATGAGGGGGCAGAGACTTTGGAGAGGAAGAAAAAAGAGAAGTCTGTATTTGGAGTTATGAGAGAGAGGGAAAGAAGGGCACAAGGAAGAGACACTGTGTGAGGGAGAGGAAAATCAAGCAACTGCAACAAATGTTATTTAAAGCTGTATTCATCTATCTTTGTGTCACCTGGGGGAAGAAAAACTCAAAAGACAAACTGCAGTATGAAGCTGTTACGGCCAATGCAAATAATTCCATATTTTTGCATCCAGCTAACAAAGAGTGCAATTACCATTTATTGTCTCCCCCCCCCCCCCCCCTCCCTTATATAACCCTGAGTAATCACCATTGTTGCCCAAGTGGCACGTACCTTTGCTAAAATTACTACACTTCATCTTGAACCATCCTGATGTCACTCACAAACTCACATTTGACAGAAAGAAAAATATTGATCACTGCTGGCCTTTTGCTGATTTCAGTAGTGTACCTTATGACCAATTTCCATCTGTAGGTATAATGTCTGTGCTCAGAGGGAGGATGTTAGCGTAAGCATTTTCCCCTCATTGGAAAAACAATGCATGCATTCTAGCAGGACCAATAACAGTCACACACACACACACACACACACACACACACACAAAAGAAAAATCTAAAAAAGACATTGTATGCATCATAGGACCAATAGAGATATAGATCAAAACAACATTGTCTTTTGGTCTCCATTCGTCTTTGCTCACATACCAAGAGGCTAGCAATATCTTTCTTCCACCAAAATATTGTTCAGTCTTTTTTTTCCCTTTTCTAAGACTTTCTTTCATCTGTGTACATGCTGACACACAGATTTAAGAATTTCACTATTTCTGCTGCAGGGAGAAGCACAGATGATTCCTTGACTGGATTAATTTGATTTATTTGGGTTCTGTTTTTTCTCCATCATTAAGGATGGGACAAAAATACTTCTCAAAAGTAATTACAAGACATCGGAGACAGACGATTTGGTTTATTCACAGCTCAGCAGGATACTGAATATTGTTCTGTGGTTAGTATTTTGACAATTTGGAGTTTGTTTCCAGCAGCAGAACACCTATGGAAATGTTTCCTGAGGATTCCCCCCTTCTCTTAGAAAAAAGCTAGGTAAAACAAATGAAATGTTAACTGCTCAGCTCTGTGTTGCAGCCTAATCTCTATGCATTTCACACCATGGACAATGTTTCTCCATTGGTGTTTTGTTTTGGATGAATCAAGCATCGCCTCAGCTGGTTGCCAAGCTTTAGGGAAGGGTGGTGGGAATCCTCCATATGATATGATAAAACAGTCCTCTAGTGGAACAAGTCTCTGACCACATGTTTAGCTCTAGGGCATGTGACAGTTGCTCATTTCCCTTGCCAAAACTTTCTCCCATGCTAGAATAGGATTGAAACAGTTAATGCTGTCATGCAGCCATTGTTTTTGTTGGTTCTACACTCTCTTGTGAACATGCTGAGCTGATGTGCAGTGTAGTTTTTCAAAATCATTAGCCATATAAATTGGATATATTTTGCATATGCAAGTTACAGCATGTTCAAATTATGGTTTTCAAAGCAATGGGGTAGGGGGTACTACTGCAGATGACACTGCCCAGCCCTCCAAGAAAGGCAACAACATCAATCCCAAAAATGACATATACTCACATTGAAGAGACAAAACCCACCAGGGCCTGTACGGATTAGTGAACTGAGACAGGAATGCTTCCAGACCAAAACCTTAACCCAAACACTACCTTTCCCACAGCCAAACCAAACCTTCAACACAGCATTGTCATTTCATGAAACAGAATTTATTTTCACATTGATCTTTGTTAGTTTTAGAAGGCAGTGACTGACGGTGTCATTTATGGACAAATGTATGAATAATCAGCATATTAGGAGCACTTGTTGGCTCCCTTACATGTAATTACCTTGATTGTAGATAAATCTGTTATGTGGTTCTGAAGTGGTTAGAATAGAAAACATTTTGAAGATTATGCACTGATTCACCACCTCTTGTGTAATAATTTTGTTCAACATATGGGTAGTTTGTTTGACGAGTATAATTGGACACTTGATCAAAATAAAAAGAGGAAAAAAAAAAAAAAATGTTTTCTTCCCAAACTGGGTTTCTAAAAAACAGCATGTTTTCAGGTAAAATCTTCAGTGAACAGAGTAAATAATTAATGCTAGAAAATTGATTTTGGAACAGTCTTCTGGTTTACAGAGAGAGAGATGATTGCCTCTTTTAGTTACACATGAGACCCTCACATCACAGCAATCAGTACTGTATGGGGACAGTGTTGCCAAATCTGGAATGATGGTAAGTAATGTTTTGTAAATTTGGAGTAAAACCATTTTCGCAGATTGGAGGGGAATCCAAATGATTTCTCTGAGACTGTGCACATGCACAGCCAGCTACATTTTTCTATTATTTTGCTATTACTGTTCCTAATGGCTGTTCCTAAGTATTTTCAATTAATGCATATCCGACCCCAGCCCCCAAGAGGGATTGGTGGCTAGTGCTTAAATCACTCAAATTACATTAAAAAGGCAATGTGCATCCTATTAATTCACAGCTTTTGAATAAATACTGTAAATAATTTGAATAAATACATCCTCATTGTTAAGTGGGGGGGGGGGGGGGGGGGGGGGGGCTGGTATGAAAAGTTCAAGAGAAATGAAGAGAGTGGAATATGTGTCAAGAAAGAGAGTACAGAGTCTTCCTTCAAACTACATTTGTAAGCAACTGTGGCTTTGGAGCAGGAAGGTCACTCTGCCATGGTGAATTTCAGAGTAGTACGTAAAGAAAATTAGGAAACAGGAAAAATACAGTGGAAAACAACTAGCACTGGCAAAGCAGAAACAGGAATGTAGTCCATTTCTAACAAGTATCTTTTGAATTTAGTGTGAGCAGACACCAGCAGTTGGCGTAAAGAAGGGCAGTGAAAAGGGGCTAATTGGTAGCATCATATGGGATGACGCAAATGTGGTTGGAGGAAGAATTCCAGGTGGCATGAAAGTAGAAAGAACTTTGTATTAAAATGAAAGAAAATTTATTTTTCTGTATCTAGTACAGAGCTTTGCACTTAGCATCACTAAAGAATACTGCATGGGGATCTGTTTTTCTATTAAATTCTTAATTTATATGGGAGGAATCAATGAGATAATGCTGGTGTTTTGTCATTCAAAGGGACAGGCCAATAATTGGACTTGTGGATGGACTGAGTACATTTACATAAAGGGCAAGGCAGGAGGGAGATGACACTACTTTATATTTTGGATCATTTTACGTTAGCAGAGATGGATCATCACTCGGTCAAACCTCTATTTGTTAGATGGCGGTAGTGAGCCCAGATCAATCTACTAAAATGTTGTGAGTAGTTTCATTTTAGGAACAATAGATCGGAGAGGAGGAGAAGGACAGGGGAGAGCAGTGATGGAGATTAATGTTAAAGTGAACTAATGGACTGCCTGTCAGAGCACTCACCATGGAAAAAGTCTGTAATCAGCTCATGGAAGCTGTTTAGGTTTGTTGGGATTCAGCAGACTGCATTGGGGTTGCACATAGAATTTATTAGTGTGTCTTGACAAAACGCCTCATTTCCCAAAGCACCCCAATGTCCTGTGACCTGCATCTTAATCATGCGTTTACACCCCAGTCCGCAATAGCACAGCTCTCTGATTGAAACATTATGACCTTGATGATGCACGTTATCCCTTCTTTTCCCTCATCTTTTCTGTTAGCCATCATTTCTCCTGCTATTCACCCTCTGTGCTTATAGTCTCATCTGCCATATAACTTCATACATTTTCTTCTGCATTCACCTTGTACACCCGAGTTCAGTTCCTGCATCATCACTGTTCAGGCATGATGAATATGGTGGTATGAAACTGTGTAGCTGACATAGTGAAAGGCCTTAGGGTGCATCTCAATATTTAGGCCATTTTCATTTGTCCCCACTAATAAAAACATGGGAAAGTATGGGACATATATTTTGGAAAAACATGGATGCAATAATGCCTCAAAAAGAAGAGGGTTTTTTTCTTCAAGACCGCGTTTTTAAAATTCCATAAGCATGAATCTGAATTGTGAGCTCATATGACAACTGAGGGGGGTTTTTTTGTGGCAAACATAATTAGGCCTGTATCTGGCACACATTTTTCTAGGCTTTGGGATGTCAAATTAGAAAAGGATATGTTAGCGAGTAGATTCAATAACAAAGGCTTTTTTACAATCATAAATCAGTGACAATGTGTCACAAGAAAGCTAATCTGAGGTAGAGCCACTGATATCAATGGTAAGATGACAAACAAAAAATGGATTTGATTGAGAGAAAGAAAATGAAATTCATAAAGTATACTATGTGTGAGGGAACAACTGAAAGTGGAAAGTAGCACTCTTACATATTTAAATATGTGATAAACTGCTTCTCAAATTCTTTTCCTTTCTACTTACTTTTTTCCCTGGATTCTTTCATAGTATGTTTCCGCATGGGAAGCAATAAACTTCAATTGGTATCCTGCAAATCTAAAATGAGTATGTTATACACACCCTGGACACCCTGCAGTTGAAATAATTAGTAACAATATTTACACTACAAAGAGGAGGAGGGCAGCTGGTGTAATATATATCATTCACGTAAAGGCAAACATACCAAATGGCAACCACTTTGCATGAATCTAGCACTGCAGCATTATGATAGCTCGACTGAATTTACAGAATCTCAAAATTAAGAAAGATTTGGGTGAATGTAATCAGGTATGTTGACAGTGTTTAATTTCACACGGTAAAAATGTACACCAAATGAAAAATTCATATTTCAGGAGACTTTTCCTAATTAAATAGAGACACTACAGGGGAAGAATAGCATTCAACATCACATTATCTCACATCCTCATCCTATCTGGCCTACTATCTCTGTGTGTCATGTTGCCATGGGGATCATAGGCAAGCTCTCTGGCACTCCTGTCAGATAATGGAAAATTCTCTGGCACAAACATGATGTGAATGTGTTCTGAATGCAAAACAACCCGTCTGAGTGTTCAGCCATCAAACTGAGGGACACTTAGAAACAGTGGTTGCCAAGCATCCACGGCCCGCCAGGCCAAATCAGTGCAGACCTCCTGATGTCCAGGAGACACCAAGAAACTGACATTTAGATTTGGGTGATTGCGGGGTCAAACGGCTTCGGATGTGACCACATGGTCTCCGAAAAACCGTTGATGAGAAACCTCATGAGAAATGGCTTGAATGTAAAATGCCAGACATTAAAGCAAAAGAATCTAAGCAAATGCCAGTATTATATAGGATTACATGGAGTTATTTACATATATATTTACTCATTATTGGGACATCACTAAAGCTTCCATAAGGTTTCTTTGCAGCCCTATAGTCTCTGGTCCTTGTTTTGCATCAGTGTTTGTTTCATCTGATGTAATTGTTGATGTTTCCTTTTTGAAATCATTATGGTTGTGAAGAGTCCTATCCATTGATGCACGTTGTATTTACAAATTAGTGGGTAAATTTGATCTCCGACCCATTCACAAACAGAACAAGCTGTTCATCATATAATGTTTCAGGATACATACACAGCCCAAGAAGTGCAATAAATATGTTAATATTTTTTACCTTTATAGAAATGTTGGGGGGTTTTTTTCCCTTGGGGTCAATTTTCTTTCTCCACATGGTCCATCTGCTTTATTCTGTCAGCTACAAAGCTCACTGAAGCCAAACAGTTGTCAATTATACATGTGATGGAACCCATGACGGACTGTCAATAATACAACAAATTGTAATTATGGTAATGGCAGGATCACAAAATGTCTGACACACTTATCAATGGTTGTTAATTTGATGCATTGATTGTGACAGGATGCGTCTCAACCTGTATATGCACTCATAGAGTCACTGTGCTATTGTTTGTAGAAATCAAAATGGCATCTGTGTGTCTAAATTACACAAAGACAAAAGAGCCTACTTTACCTGGGGCTGATGTTGATGGATTGTTGATAAGAATGACCCGTGTAGCCCTTGGTTAATGTTATTATGGGAAAATAATATAGTAGCACTGAAGATACTGCCAAAATATTGTTTGTTTCATTGCTAAGCTTAGGAAAGATGCATTCATTGCTGAATAACCATTTTCAACAAACTACAAACTCATTCCCCCTGATGTTGAAGTTGTCACATTCACCAGTATAGGAGCAGCAAATTAACAATAGCTGGCTTGCTTGTCTTCAGCACTTCTCTTATTCACTGCTATTAATACTATGTTCCATAAGAACCTCAACAAACACAAATGACTAAGTATTTTAATGGGATTTACAGTGTATGGATGGTGAGATCTGCTTTTTTGGGGCTGATCACTGATTACTGGAATCAGTATCTGTTAATACCAATTTCCAATCATCAATCACAGGATAGTTGGGGGGGTTGGGAATATTAGCTTGTAATGATGGGCAATCAGAGCATCCCTATTAATAAGTTGCATTCCCATCATATCCTGTTAACATTCAATGCTAGCTCAAGTTAAATGTAGAATGCAGTTGACATATTGCATGACACATATTGCATGACACATATTGCAGGGCCAAACAGGACATGGGTCCTGAGTATTTGCTGGTGGACCGAAGAACCTGTTAAATAACTGGAAAGGGAAGAAAATGTCTTTTGTTTGTTTTAACATTTCACCTCACATATTCGACTCACAGTTGTTTTTCATACTATGCAACAGCAGTAAAACCTCTTGAGACTTCTCTCACTTCCTGTGTTGCTGTCAAATGACCAAGCCAACAGCGCTCTCTCAACAGCTGTACACTAGCTTGAGCGTGCAGCTGAATTCAAATATGAAACGTATGCGCCATGGCCTGGTGTTAATTCAATCATCATTGACTATTGTGAAACTGTCAGGGATGGTACACATGAGTACGCACACATTTACACAGACTGTCCATCAGAGATACACATTGCAGGTCCTCTGGCCTTGCAGCTTTCTGTGGCCTGGTCTTGATAATTTTCTCCTTGGGTGCAGACAGGTCACTTTAATCTTAGTGGTGAGCCAGGCTGACCTTTCATATATCTCAAACAGATTTCTACATGACCTTTTGTGAAGAACACCGGGTGTGTTTCTCACTTGGCAGCCATTGTTGGCAAGTATGAGCAAGAGTAGGTCACATGAGGAGTACAACATGATTAAGTCTGGCCTTCAAATTTTTGTTTCAAATGCATCCATTGCAGGAATACTCCCTATCTCTCTGTACTGTAATTATCTTTGCTTTGTGATTATTTAATTTGTTTATTTAATGAAATGTCACAGCAATACAGAAATTTCCAATTACAAAGCCACACTGCTCAAGGGGATTTGTGTTTGGTTTTTGAGCTGTGTTTTGGGTTATTAAACAAAGATATCATTATACAATTGTATAAAATAAAAGCTAATTCTTATAAAATACTTAAAGGTTTAGTGATCCAAATTGTTGTATACACTGACTTTGCATTGTGACCAAACAATGACCTTTTTACGCCACCCACTTCACTTCATAGGCTCAGAGCACCATTCAATAAAGATTACAGCAAACCTTGTCAACCATTACAGATTTTCATTGATTTTCAGTTTCAAACATATAACTGCTGGGCATACACACTAATGCACAGGAGACTCAGGAGTGTCATACCTTATTATTTTGATAAGACATGAATATGGATGAAAGAGCCTTGTGGAGCCAGATAATACGAGACCAAAAGGAGCCTTGCAAAGACCAAAGACATTGGGATCTGATTATGACAAGCAACCTGTAACAGGAAATAAAAGTATTCAAAAATATCATTGACAAATATCCTTGTTCCTTTGACAACTTGCCTCTTTCATGACCAATAATAGTGTTTACCTTTCCTCCGATGAGATGAACAATACAACATTTTTGGGACGTTGCCATTGATTGACTTTGACAAAGACCTTTTCTAAAAGATAATATGGAGAAAAACAGCATAAGAAGGAGTACAAAAGTCAGAACAAGTCTGAAGGCCAAAATGTTGAATTCTTGCAGTCTTTCATCAAGTGTAATTGTGCAATGTATTTGTTGCTCTGAACTATAATACAAAAGCATAAATGTCAAAGTGTTGCAATAGATTAACTGAAAATGTAAAGGAAGAAAATAGGAGAGTAAGCAATCATGATGGCAGATGGACTGTTATTCGTTTTACAACCCATACAGAACGACAGACAAATGGATGGCTGCAGGAGTCGAGAGCAGAGTGTCTGAGAGCGAATTGGGACATCTACACAGAGTGTGCCAGCCCAAAATGCAGGCATCTGTCTGCCTCCCTCCTTTATACAGCGGGAGACATTATTTATGAGAGCTAGAGTTGTTTATGGTGTACAAAATAACACCCTGAGTGGCTCAAAACGAAACCCAGACAGGAGATCGCAATGGGAACCGTGTTACTTTCATGACATCTTCTGAAGCTCGAGATGAAGCTGGCCAAGAAAAGCAATGTCTGACAGTGATTCACTTCAAGTTACCTCATGCTGTTCTCAATGCCGGTCACAATTATTATATAATTGCAAGGGTGTGGCCTTAGGGTTGTAAGTTCTTTCATAAATGCCAATAAAAATGCATTGCTTTATCATCTGAAAGATCATTCTCAACGGATTTTCTCAACTTTGCATAGAAATCAGGGAACAATAGGCTGCAGACTCATCTTGTATAAACATGCTTCCATCATGAACAATCCATGGTTGCAAAAATTCTTCTAAGAATTGGTGTGATAATAACATACTGCCAAGCCGAAGGCAGAATACTGACAGGCTGTGAGTTTAAAATAGGATTCTTGCCCTTCCCCAGGAAGTGGAAGCTATGGTTGGTTTATTTTCTGAGATAAATACGCTCATTTAATACAAAAAAATATATACTAGATTCTAACACTAACTTGTATTTGCACTTTCTTGAACGGGGCTTTAATCCTCCCCGTCTCACTGGCACTTCAATTAAATTTTATTTAAATGCAATGACATTTGACACATGACATTGAAATCCCTTGCTTAAGGTTGTTAATCCTGGAGTTTTCCACTGGCTTGGACCGAAGCATTTGCATTCTGCCTTTCCATCTCTATTTATTCTGATCATTGACAAGGCTCATTTTAGGGCGGTCAACACATTCAGTTATGTTGTTTCTGTCACTGCGAGGGGTACAGGTATTTGATTTTGTTGGGGTTTTCTCTATCGACTTGCCTCACTTAAACTCAGCTGCTCCATGTGTTTCACTCATACATGAATCCAACGATTTTTCAGATTTAGATCACATCAAATCAGAATGTGATTTTTTAACCACCATTTAATGTATCGCTCTTGAATAAATCTGGATTGGTTTAATACTAATCTGAGGTGGGATTAAATATGTTTAAATAATTCATTGATTATTGCATTACATAATATAAACAAGTCCTAATCAAATTTTAGTCTCAACTTAGACGCTCATACAAATTGGTATTACAAGGAGAGAGATACAACTGCAGCACATACACATATGGACACAGATCAAGCCAATATTACTGCAAGGAAAAAACTACACATTTGCTGTACCACACATTGTAACAAAATTTTGCAGATAAAAACACATTTGGGAACATTTCTCATGACTCCTGACAATGCCAGGAGTTCACAATGTGCAGACTTTGGTCATGTCAGGCATGTAGAAATAACAGATGATATAATTCATTGAGATATCTAATCTTTACTAAGATGTTAGGTCCCAATGGTGGCCCCATCTGGGAATAGCAATTTTATCTATTCAGCTATACACACATGCTCACTTGCCCACACAGATGAGCATCTAATTCAGAATGGATTCTGTCTTCACTCTGCTACTGAGCTTCTATTGCTGCCAGAGCGGGCCTCTTGATTATTCAGTCCATTACAGCAGCACAGCGTGGCACCTCTTGCCAATACTCCTAATAGGCCACCTATTATTATGCGGAATTCTACCGCCGGTTCAACTGGCCTGATTCTGACTGCAGAAATGATTGCTGTGCTTCATTTCGCAGACTGCCATTAAAAACTGCAACATTTTGACTTTCATTCCCATTTTTCCTCCTGATAAAAAGAAACTGATGGAACAGGGGACACTGCAGAGGTCAAGACAAACACTTGCCCTCTTTGTAGTATTTAATTTGCCCAAAATGCCAAGTCAATTTTCAGTCAAATTTTATCGTCAGTTTGGAGAAAACATAACAGATGTGTTCAAGTTTATTCTTTTCAATTATGTCTACTTTAACTATTTATTTGCATTTTCATGTTTGATTGCCTGACAGGAGAGCTTGAGATGCAGTGCTGTTCAGCTGCCAGTTCTTCACTTTCAGATGTCAAAGCTTACATTAAGTTGTTGGAGCCTGTGGCAGCTCTATGCACCCTGTGGGTTGGTTGGAAGAAATAAATGGTTAAAAAAAAAAAAAAGGAAAGTACCTCTTACACTGAATACATGTGTCATGATTGTCATATGGCCTGGCAAAATCCATAACTACACTTCTCCCAGACTATACTCCCAGTGTTTTACTCAAAAAACTCAAAAGCCTTGTGGTGAGCCAGATGATCTTGAAAGTGTCTTGATGTAGGTTGAGTTAAAGAAGCATAATGTTCTTTTCTGAGGTTAGTACAATGTAGGCAACACTTTTCTTCGTAAAGAGCCCCAGGAATCCTTTCCTCCCACTCCTTCCTGCCATTGTACTGGAGAAGGTCTGGCTGTCAGACCATGTCTATAATTTTCCTTCCAAGATGGGCAAATTGTGTCGAGTTTTAACTTGCACCTCTATCCTTAGCCAGAGGATAATTCACATTGCCTTCCATTCTGTAGTTTATTTGGTTAGCTAACTAGATCTGACTGCAGACCCAGGGCTGAATTTTTATTTTTTTCTCTAAGCACTGGTGCTACAAAGGTTGATGGTCTTGTAGCACAAGCCACAAATTTGGAGCACTAACATAAAACGTATGTTAATCTAAAGTAATACTCATTCATTCATATTCAACCGCTTATCTGTTTTCAGACCGCAGGGGGTGCTGGAGCCAATCCCGGTTCAGGCAGACGGGGTACACCCTGTACAGATCGCCAGTCCATCACTGGGCCAACATACAGAGACAGACAGACCAACAACCACTCACCCTCACACTCAGACGTACGGACAATTTAGAGTCACTAATTAACCTAAACATACATGTCTTTGGACGGTAGGAGGAAACCGGAGTATGCCGAGGAAACCCACACAGACACGGGGAGAACATGCAAACTCTGCACAGAAAGGGCCCAGGCCGGGAACCAAACCGAGACCCAACCAGTAAAGGCTCATTTATAAAATAGAAACTTGCCGGCCGGCAGAAGTCTCTATTTCATTCTCACCAGCAGCAAAGAATTTCCACAACAATATACAGCTTGTAGTTTGTTTGGGTTGAGTTTTCTTTTTTAACTTTATGGCTAGACTCAATACTATGAAACATGTTCTCGACATAATGGCCATGCAGCCTTATAGACTACAAGTCAAAGTTTGGACACACTTTCCCGTTCAATTATAGGGGAAAGTGTGTCCAAACCTTTGACTGGTAGTGTATGTCGGGAGCAGTGTTGCAAGATTATTATCATGCAACAGGAGACGACAGACAGGTTATCCATTCTTGCTAAAATGCCACTGCACCAAGCAATGAGTCCAGAGTTGCTTGCAAAAGACACACATTATTAATCTCCATATGATCTGCCAATTTGTCCTGAGCAGTCCACCACACGACCAGAGCTCTGTGGTTCAGCCTCCCTCAGTGTGGACATATGGCCTCTCTGGCTCCACTGGGCTCAGATTATACACTCACCAATGCTGCCACCGAGCTCACTGCCAGGTATCACCCACCTCCACACAAAATGTGGGCCGTGATAGCATGGAAACAGTTTTGTTTTTTTGTTTATTTGGTTTGTCTTTGGGTTGGGTTTTTTTTTTTTTGTTGGGTTTTTTTTTTTGGTTTTTGGTTTGTTTGTTTTTTTGGAGCAGTTTTGGCTCATGTAGTTTCTGTCATGTTTTCGTTTATTTGCCTCAGGCGTCAGCCCCCACAGCAGGTTCTGCAATTGGTGTGAAACACTGTATGACGGAGACACACTGTTTGCAGCACCCTGTGACAACCAAACAAGCATCTGCGTTATACTACTACTAAGCCTTCGAACAAAAGAAATATACTTTTATATAACAGACATATTATCACCGATGCTTTTTCACTCTTTTAAATTTTTTCCCTCATTGTTTATCAAGCCTGAACAAAATACCTCTTCCAACTCAGAAAGGCTTTAGTTCATTTTCCCTTTCTCATTGAATTCCTGCATGTAAACAAATTAATCACAAAATTTAGAAATAAATTTCGCTCAGAATCTAGTTTGACAAGAAAACCTATCATATCTTACAGAGATTTGTGAGGTATAGCATGCAAAGGTAGTAGTAGCAAAACATTTTGCATTATTTTTGGGTTATTTCATTACAGGATGGAAAATGATTCTCAGGATACTGTATGCTAATTTAGGTAGTGACAGCATGGTAAGAGAATAGGTTGAAAGGTCAGTAAAGCCACGGACACATTCTTTGCTAAATTAATATAACTGTGCGTACAAAAATAAGGTGAAGGTAAAAGTGGCATAGTTATCAACACATCTCTCTTCCTCATCTCACACACTGGGAGACAAAGCCTCAAGCTGTTCTCCTTGTGTCAGTCATTGCTTCTAATTAGTGCACATTTAGAAGGATGTCCTGACACACTGAGCCCACACTGCCCATTCGTTTAAAAACACAGTGTTGACTGTGATGATAAAAAGAGACTTGACCCACTGGTGACCTTCTCTCAGACCTCGCCAGACTTTCTGCAGATGTTTATGGAGGTAATGAGAGACGTCACCAGACACATTTAGTGAGTCTGTAACAACGGGCACAGATTCAGCCATTGCTCAGGTGTCTAACGGTTCTAAAGCAGTTAATTAGTGTTCATTTGAATGAGAAATACCCAATTAACTCCTAAGCAGAATCGATAGCACCAATGACCTATCAATATGATTAGCTTTTAACCACTCAGTTTTGAGATCGGAGAGGCTTAGAGGAGGATCAGTGACTGTATAAAACAATTTGCCTCCACAGAACATTAAATATGGAAAATAATTGTATTCTTATTAACATGAAAATGCTTTTACCCAATAGCTAAAGGCTGCTAGCTGTGGCTAATGGCTGATATTATAACAGCATTTTTTCTTTTTATTTTTAAATAAAACTGTTTGCATTGGGCTTCTGCAGCAGAACTGGCCATATTGTAACAACAGTAGCCCAGATAACAGCCTTATGACCAACAACTAACTTAGCAGCGAGAGGGAGAGAGGGTCCTTGTGCCTGCATGCAATATTGACGGTTTTAAATATTTCATGCACTGATTAAGTGAAATCATTGAGTTTGTAATACTGGTGTTTGCCATCATCTTATTCAAAATCACTACCACTGTTAAAAACTAAATTATTTGAAGTGCCTCTCCACTTAATTTCAACCTATAAAGAGAAGGTACAGAGAACATAGAAATTAAACTGAAGTAAGAGAATGAGCTCAATGCCTGGTGGTTCATTTTATCTCCATCTAAGCACGTGAACTTATTAAGAGTGTTAACAAAACAGATAGATTAAGACTGTTCATACATTCGCTTTCAGACCAATGATGTATAATTTATAAATAATGTATTTAATACATATTATTCCCGCTGACTAAATTAAAAGTACACTTTTAGAAGAACAATGAAACCCAACAAGAGAAACAAATATACCGTGCACAGGTCAGACAAATCATGGCTTCGCAAGAGTTTGATCTGAAGTCCTCATACTGAACTCAGATCTTGAATTTTTCAAGCCCTTAACAAGTAATTATGGATACTCCAGTGGCAACAGTGGAGAACATTATAAACCATTACAAACAGTCCATTTACAGAGCAAAACAGTCTCAAACACATTTCTAATCCACTCATGTGATGCATCTTTCTACACATTAGGGCAGGGCAGACGATCAGACAGGCAGGAAACTTGACAGGAAGTGGATCTCCCACGAGACAAGAGGTAAATTACCAAAATAAACAGTAAATAGTGAAATTAAAACTTCGGCTAAATGTGGCAGACAGACTGTGACACCCACCTGTCCAGTCATGTGTTCAGTATGTCCCAAAACTGCTGTAATAAAATGACTGAATATGCTGTTTCTGTTAATGTGCACTCATGCTCCAAAGAGTTATTGCCTCAGGAGGAAGGAATAAATGGAGACATAACTTTTTAATAGTATAATTTTTTTTTCTTAGGATTTGAGGCGAACGTCAAGTCATTTCAAATCAAAAGGGTGAATTGTAAGTGAGGTCACATGTCCTCGAGTTGCAGTGAAAGTCCAGGTGCAGCCCATTAGATATTTAACGTGAGGCTATCTATTGTGTCAAATTCTCATAACCCTGCTCCATGCTACCGGGTAGCACACACAAACACACAAACATCCTCACATAGACAAAATCTGGTCACGTCCTGCAGTGGCAGCAGTTCAAAGAGATGTAACTGGCGTTGTTTGCTGTGCATGTCTCACTTTGTGCTCCACCTGTTCCTTTGCCCTAACACCACATTACATTGGCACCACATCCACGCAAGCATGCGCTCACACACACAGCCTGCACACATTATTGCACAAACAAACACATGCATATGTTCATATAGACCTTACATAAGTGTTGTATACACTAAGACACACACAAATAAATACACATAGACGCAAACACACACACACACACACACACACACACAGCTCCCCTTTCCAACCTCCAACAGCTGCGACAACAGGAGGTTAGAGGAGTAAAATAAATTAACAACATCTGCAGACTGCAGATTAATGGGAGAAATCATCTGTAAATTAGGCATGGAGCTTATTCATCTGCTTATTCATGCATTGAGGGGAAAGAGGGAGAGAGACAAAAAGTGAGAGAGAGACAAAGCCACAGCATGCAACAAGACAGCAAGCTCATCTTCTGGAATATTTAGAGAGCGTTAATTTCGCAGAAGCATTTTTAATGATTTTAATGTCTCATAAATTCTGATTTGTTTTCCTACGAAGTGGAAATTTTCTCTCAGAGCTGTTTGGTTATCCATGACAATGATTCCACTGTGAGGACAATTGCTTTGAGAGTATGCAAGACTAAAAGATTTTCCTTTTTTATCTTATTCAAAGTTTTCTGACTTACAGTGTGCACACACTGGATGTGGTCTTATTTACTCAAGGATGTGCTAAAATATACAGCATCACAGCAACTGAAATTGCACTCAGGACATACATTTGTAATAATATTCAAGAGCAGAAGTCCTCCAAATGCATTCCTTGGCAGAGTCATCTCAAAACTTTGTCCCAACTTTCAATATCAACAACAGCAAAGTATTTTCTTTGCCACTGCAGTGTTACCACCTATTTTTACTCGTCTGCTTACAGTGTGCGATTTTCCATCATGGATTAGATCTGAGTTGAGTGTTTGTAAAATTTAATTTTTGCAACACCATAAATGTCTAAATGTTATCTACTTTATCTCTTGTGATGGAGACATAATGTAAATCACTGCGCTGGGGCTCTTTAGGATTAAGGACTCGTGTTTCATTCATCCATGCACAGAAAAGTCAGAGCTCTCGGATACAAACAACAAATCAGGCTTTTTGACACAGCATTGTAAAACAACCTGTGTGAAGAGGGGTGCATCACTGAAGCCCCAGTATCAACCACAGACATGTTCAAGCACTGTACCCCTACTCAAACACATTTCAGACACAAATATTCTTCTTTACACTCCCTTTACTTAAGATTACACACAAGACACCTCATCAGCTTCAAAGCCACCAGTATGATGTATTTACAGACTGAGCAGCCAACCCACTACTGCAGAACCATTAAAATGCATCAGGGACAGTTTACTGTCGAAAGAGTACTTCTCATTTATATACTAACTGTATTCAGCTACTATGACCCTTGCGTTGACTTTACATACACACAGGCAATGTACTCTTTGTGTTTTAAGCCGACCGAAAAACTAGAAAGGCTACATACAAGGACAGAAAAAGCCACAACCTTTCTAGTACAAAACAAACACATCCAATGAGCCATGCTTCCTCAGAGAAGAAATTTGGTCACAAACATTGAGTTTTTAAAAGGGTGTTAAGGTGGATCTAACCCTTTTGACACGCTAGTCTCCAAAATTCAACTCACATTACAGTCAACAGGCCATCAGCACAGTCCTATTTACCACCATCATTATCATCAAAACCATCATTGCGGAGTCAGTTTCCAGCTCCTACCTTTGAGGTTTCCGGCTGTCCATAAAGGTCCTCTGACTCCAAAGGCTTTTTCCAGCTTTTCAAGACTATATTAAACGTATTTCATGTAAAGCTTCCTCTTCTGTTAAGTCCACTGCAGGTTGTGTCATGACTGCGCCAGCTTTACTCTCCACATTTGGTCCATTTTCGCCTCATCACTCTGCTTGTTTCTGTTAGCTTACCGGCTACAAACTTGGACACGCAGCACCTGCGCCGAAATTTAAAAACACAATTATGAAATTTGGTCACGTGAGAAAACTGAAGCCGCACAGTGATTGGTTAATTTTTTTGGCAATCATTCCAGCTTGGAGATTGACATCTGTCCCGACCAATGGGAGCTTGCAAAGTGAGACGCCCACTTCTGAGGTTAAAGGTGCGTTCAAGACCAACTTGAGGTCACTTTACCTGTCTGGATGGTTGACCTTGAACTTGTATAATAATATCACAGCCGCAGAGCTGAAGAGCTGAAGCACTTTTTTGTGTTACTCTCATTATGTGACTGGTGTTACTGTGTATGTGACACATATAACTCTCCATTCCCAGTTAACCATATGTTCTGAAAATGTCCAGAAGAGTCAAAAGTTTATACTAGATGATTAGCATATGAAATTAAATACCAGCAATGTTTCATTAAAACATGGAGGGCAATGGTTAAGGTGTGAAAGGGGAGGGGGGACAACAATATAGGGTGATTAGATCTTGTATTTCTCTTTGTGTTACTGAAGCCCATTGACCTGCCTATATACAAATGGCAACATCACTCTTGGTAATAGGGAGATATGTCATATTTTGCTTTTCTGTGTTGCTGAGAGTTAAAAACAAGGCCACCATGTTTCCAGGTGGCTACTCAGTGTGTTCGCCCAGCATTCACTGGTCTAAAGATTGTGGCTAAGTTTTAAAACACAACCAACAATGTTTCACTTGAACATTAGTCTGACATTTACCGTTACAGATAATATGGGCCAATGATTGAATCAAATACATAAAAATACACAAAGACACAAACATGGCAGCTCACTGAAAAAATAACGTAGCAATTTGAACTGAATTTCTCAAGCTGCTCTGCTGTATGTCAGGGATTAAATGGATGAAACACCACTAAACTCAAAAAGAGAAAAATAATACAGCATTGTTTCTACTTTCATTAAACATTACTGAGCATTTGTGGCCTTCAGCAAAGAATATCTTCCATAAAGAACCGATAATTGCTTTGGGGTGGAGGTCAAAAGAGCAGACGAAATAATGAAAGATTAGAATAGAATAGAATGAGTTTCCTCCAGGACAGAGATAGCAGATATGGAGAATCTGGTCAAGTCAAACTTCTATTTCAGCACTTAAGAAAACATAACCTTTAATTAAGTACCATCAGGCCATTTTCACTTTATTTAGAAAAGGCCACCAAAATGACCTCCAGTCATCATACTTTTGTTCGGAGACACAGATAATGATAAAAAAAAATATAATGAGTTCACACATTTTTGCGTTTATCTTGCCAGCACAAGTTTCCTCGGGGTTAGACTACAATAAGAAAGTGACACTAATGAACATTAATTAAAATTTCACACTAAAATACCCTACCTGACAGAATAAAATAAAGACACAGTAAGCTGTGAAAGCAATGGGCCCATATTTTAAGTTCTGCTTTCCAACTTGTCAAGAATATATGTTTGGGGTTTTTTTTAGAATAATTACTCATCTTTCTTGATTCAACATAATAATTTCACACTTTATTAAACAACAAGAACAGTTTCTGTAGATATCAGTGTCACATGAAGTAAATGATTCATGTGTGACACGAAAGAAACAATTATAAAGTAAAAGGCACTGCAGTGTGATTGGTTATCTCTGATTTAGCTTTTTTCGCAAGGTAGTATATGTAGGTGAATAATTTAGATTTTCAGATAAACAGTGCACAACAGAAATGCCACTTGTTTATTTATTGTAAATAATGGATCAAAATTAACAAATCCCTTACCTTCTCTCAGAAATGTTTGATTAAAAATTGGATTATTGATCATATTGCCAAATCCAATTGAAAGAGCACAACTGTTAAGATCAGTTTATATGATTACATTTATTATGATATGGCTGCAAATTTATCCATGCATTTGTAAAACCTGATTGAGGTCACACTGTCCCAGAGTAATGCAGATCCAAATGCAGCCATTTGTCGAATTTTATTGATTCTGCTGCAGCACCTAGAGCCTTTATTAGCTGGTACATAATGCCCCCCCCCCATCTTGGCCTGTGGAAATGAGCTACAAGCTTAGCAAGGGCTCGTAGTCTGTCACCAATTAGCAAGGGACCAAGTTATTACCATAGCACAAATTGACTTTGCTTTACAAAATAACTTTAAATTGAACACAGCAAAAATGTTTTAAACCAAATGAAAACATTGTCAATAAGAGTTTCAGAATTTTAGACAGGTTTTGAAATATAAGGTAATGTTGCATACCAAGAATAATTTATGGTGCTGTAACAAGGTTTCTTATAGCAGTATTGAATTTATAACATGCATCCTCCTCAGCAGGGCCACTCTCATCAAATGCAGCCATGCAGCGGCAATTATATCTGCGGGTTCATCCACGACAGGAAGTCATGCTGCAAAGGTCAAAATCAAATCATCAGTGTATTCCAACCTTTTCATCTACTCATCCAAGCAGGCCCCAGGCGTGTAATGTAATCTTTAGTATAGAATCTGCCATCATCATTAAATAGAGATTGTGACAGAACATAAGCCTATATCTATTTTGATGCTGTGTTAAGATCCTGTGAATGACAATCACAAGGGCAAAGCTATGTTTATGGCGCCTGAACATATTGATCGAGTGGGACAAGTTTTCTAATCACTCGCCTCATGCTGATAAATTGTACATGGCTACTGAAGTCAGTCTGTCTATTTCATTTCAGGCAATGTGCTGAGACTGATCAGCTCTTCTTAAGTTTGCTCCTGCAGCAAGAATCTCCTGATAAAGCACACATGCTTTTTATATTTTACACAAACTTGAGATGGATAATGTTCTGAAAAAGTCATCTTGATTTAAATTGGTCCTCCTTCATTATAATGAAGAGAGGTTTTACAACTTCTCATCATTCATGCTGCTAATAAGAATTTGGGTACATGGGGGTAGCACTGGAAAACTTTTGTCCTTCAAGCAGGAAGCAAAAAGATTTGCATTCATTTTCATAAAATTACATGTAAGGAGTTCTTACTCTGCATCTTGCTGACCTTTATCACATTCTCTCAGCTATTGCTCTCTCTCTCTTGCACTTGTTTTCACTGATATGCACTTTCAAATCAAGTTTACTTTGAAATAATTGTTTGACGTTAATAAGACATCACAAGACGGAGGAAAGTGAAGGACTTTGTATACCTCTGAGCTCAAAGCTTATTGCCTTTTAATTGATTGCTTTTAGCTTGAGTGCAGCTTTTTTCACTGTCAGTTATGATCTGTACTATTCTAAAGCAAACTTTTGCTGTATTATATCACAGTCACATAAACATAAACAACAGTTCTTATGCAGGAATAGCTTGGATTGGTATCTTCAAGAGTGTCATTGGCTGTAAATGACCACGACAGTTCAAAAAGCAAAGATTTACTCTTTACTCTTGCATCAAAATATCTGTTCAAGGGAGATCTTTCATGGTCCATTACTACGTACAAGACAGACGCCATGCAGAAAACAGAGAGAATATTCGCAAGCAAGCTAACTGTGAGCTTGGTGATGACTGGCTGGCCAAACTTATGCCAACCCAGTGAGTAACTGATGGTCTGCATGTCAGTCAAGTTTTTTATTCTTCTCCCAAAAAGTAGAGCTAATATTCAATGACAGTTGTGCTTTCAGCTTTTCTACTCATTACCTACTTACAGTTCGAGCTGTACAATAAAAGTAGGCAAGAATCTAACCTGTTGACCATAAAGCATCGGACTAAAGAAAAGCTTTGTAACATATACAGTGACTCTGTGCCCCATTGGACAAATTTGAGTTATTTTTACTGCTTCCAAAGTCATTGATCTGTTGGTTCAGTTGATTTACTGCATTAAGATAGAAGACTTTTTAAAAGTGTGTTGTGGTTTCTGTTATTCTAACACTGTAGACATCCAGCATCCAGCGAATTGGTTTAATTAGATGGATTTTTCTTTCCTTCTCTTGCAGTGTTTACCTTCATGTTCAAATCCCTCAGCTGCCTTTAATCTGTCAATTCATTCTGCCATTTCCCCTTACTTAAGGTATGCCGTTCCCTTCACTGTGTGCTTGAATCTGTCTGTGGTTTATCTAACTACATACATCATTAGACATATCCCAGCATGCATTGTCAGAGCATTTGTGAGTGTGTTGGAAATAATATGCATGTGTACATGTCTTGGAGGGCACTGCCCCTGTCTAAGCAGGCCACCGGTACACTGATTCCAGTGTCTAGTGGCAGCTGTCTGTCTGTGTGCCTCTGTTTTAGGGTGACAAGGTGGGACCTTGTGTCATATCATTGTTCTGCCTCAGTGCTCCAACATTAGACTTCTGGCTCATCTGCTCATTGTGAGCCTCGGGTTGCCCTCCCCAAAGAAGGGAGGTGCTCAAGAGATAAAAAGACAAATGCTTATTCACACACCAAGGCTGAAAGATATTAAATGCGAGTATATGTGTTCATGCATGGGTAGTGCATCTGTGAATTTATGTGCCTGAGTGTGTGTTCTCTCTCCTGTGCCATCCCTCCAATATTCAGGGATAGCTGTCGCCAAAGCTTGCAGCACACAGAAGGATGAGCCAGAAAAGAAAGGCATTTACCGTACTTCTTTTTCTATTTTATCTTACCCAAGGGCATGCTGATATAATGAATACATCATTCAGTTATCTCTCATGAGCAGTACACTTGCTGATATTTTTTTTGCCAAGTGGACTAAGATGATTTTGGAAAGTTTCACATTTAAAAACATGTACAAGTCCTCCTTTTGTAGAATTAAGTGGTTTATCTGTGGCCCTACTTGTGAGGTGAAAATCTGTGTTTATGTGATTTGGGCTGATATCCTTCTGCGGATGCTGTTGAGAGCGTTTGTGTGAGTGTGATGAGAGACATGGAGAAAGGACTTTTAAAGTTTTTCGGATGCAGAGTCACATCAAGGACCATTCACAAATAAAAAAATATTTAGTTTTAGCTTATTCCTGGGCACAGACAAATTTGTGAGTTTGGTCCTCTCCACAAAATTCTCTTTAAGTGGATTTGGAAAGAAAGTCACTGGACATTAGTGGTGGTAAAAGCACTGAATGTGCGTTTGCAGGTGATGGCCTTGGTACTGCAGATCATTAAAGCCTGTACATCCCCACAGGAAGAAATAAAAATAAAATAAAGAAGCACAATCTGTTCATACAGCTCTGCTTTCAACATTCTATTCAATTACACTAATTTTGCTCAATAGCCAACCATGGCAAAATACACTTTCTTCTTTACATGGGGAGTTCACTTTTGATATAGTTTATTTCTCCGCCTCGTCCAACTTTTCTGCAAAATACAAACTTTATCTCTGGAAACAGAATGTCTATTTCCATACAAATTAATGTTTGACAAAAGCTTTTTAAAGCGAAATAGAAGTGCGTTTGCGCGAGGCACTGAGTGAGAGGGCTAAGCCTCTGAGAAACTCGCCCTTTGGGAGGCAGAGGACCAGAGAGTGAGACACCAGGCAATTCATCAGTGCCTGAGAATGCTGTGATCCGTTGCAACAACCAGTATGCTAATGTTCTCCTCCTGAATGGATATGTCACTCTCCTTCTTGATGTCAGTGCATGACGGTGCCAGTTTAATCCCATATAACAGATGTTTGGTAAAAGACTGTCGAATTTAACTTCCTTTTTGGCACTGATGAACAATTCATTCTGACAGTTTTATTCCGCGTAAAAACTCATATATAAATGTACAAGCTGATGTTTCAAGAGCATTGAGTTTCCTGAAGCAGTATTAAAAGTTGGCTGTCATTACTCAATCAGTCACAACTCGTGGCTAAAACAAAATGTCTACACTTTTTCGCACTTGCAGACCTGCACTTCACAGATTTGTACCTGAATCATTATTGAGGTTTGAACATCAAAGCTGTAAACAGCTTCGATTATGGAAAACAGCATTCTGAGACTACTAAATATTATCACTGAAACTGTCACAATGCCAGACAGGGATTTTGTAGACATATAAGATAGCTTGAAAAGAAGAAGACATTCACCTCTATGGATATTATTACTATCGGAAACAGAGCAACTGTTTTACTTGAGGTGACAAGGTTTTGCAGGGATTTGTTATCAAGGCTGAATCATACTTTCAAGAGATCACTGTAGACAAACTGTTTTACAAACAGCACATTGATGTTAACGCTGAAACCTGCGTACAGCGAGGAACAAATCAGACTTTGATTCATCCATAAAGTCAACGGACTATTTATTTCACATGACATGATTATATTGAACAGTATCTCTATTGCTTACACCACATCATGTTCATGTGAAACTTGCTGTAGTGTAGCTAATAAAAAACAGATAGGACACACTGCATTGCTGATTTAGCCTGATCTCATAGAGATATGGACCAGTAGAAGGTGGTTGTAATAAAATGTACAGAAGGCACCGGCTTACCATATCACACCAGAGCTGGATAGATACAATGTATGAGATACGGACATTGTAGGGTGACTGGTTTTGCTTCCTAGCAGATTTATTCTTGCAGACTTGATGTTACTTGTGCTCATCGTACATTTCACATGACCCAAAGTCTGCAAGGCCCCTGTCCAAAAGTGTCAGAAGGACACAAGACACTAGTAAGGATTTGAACTGTCTGATTAGGCTTTCTAACATTTTGCTTCACTTGTTTATCCAACTACAATTATGCATAACCTCTAACAGCTTTAGAAAACACAGTACCAGTGTTTTGACCCACAGCAGCAAATCAGCAGAGAAATTAAGCATCTAGGCAATACAGAGATATTCTGCAAAGATGATTGTTATTGTCATTATTACAATTATTATTGCTTCATACTGATAGAAACAAAAAATACCAGAAAAACAGATGAAAGGCAATTTTGCTGAATGAAGCAGTTGAAAATATAATGGCAGACACAATAGAATCAGTTTTCAGTCAAAGAGAAAATCTTGCAAAACGTAACACAGTCTAATACTGTACATCACATCTGTAGTATGTCCCACTTTCATAAAGCTTATAATCTCAACTTTTTGATTCCTTTGAGAGGTGTTTTTTAAACTATATGATAATTTTGGAAGATGTGTAATGTGAAGTCCCTTTGAACTGTTTTGCACTTTACAGAGAACTGTTCTTATGACTGTAAGTTACTCATTAATATAAATTGGAAGAACACGGTAGTACAAAAAAATGCTCCATAAAATGCAATAGAATTCAATAGCAAGACAAACTCCAGCTTCCTCAATGGTTATACGTTATAAATAGAAATTGTAATCGCTTTATTTGGTTTTTAGAAATTTTCAAATTGATCATTCTTCCTTGATCTCCTGTCTCTCAGTTTACAGTTTGTTTGGATTTGTAATGCTCGCTCTATTTAATGTTTATTTGTGCATATTTTATGTGTGCTGCCCTGTCTCTTATTTTTAATGGAAGATGCAAGGCCAGTTTCCTCAAAAAGATCAATAAAGAAAAGTCATGTGACATAAAGAGATTTAGTGCAACACAAAGACAGGTTTAAAGAATGAATAGGAGATTAAATAACATCCTAAGAAAATAACTTCCTGATGCTGGAAAGGGCTATGACAACATGCAAGTTGTATTGCTGCCCGCACCTTCACTCAGTGGATTGTCACAGCTGAGTTGTTTGGATCCGGGGTAAATGAGGTGTAGGAGTAATCAGATTGTTCAACCTTTCCTATTAAATGATAAGGAGGCCATCTGCAGACAGGTCTGCATGTTAAAAAGACTTTCCACTGACAAATATAACATAGTCTGTCCAATTTCTCCCTTCTGCATTGTTCCTCATCACAGGCTGCCCTGGGGTGAAGGTTATACGGGAGAACGTGTAATGATGTGTGGACCAAATCAATCCATTTCCACTCCACAGTGACTTTTCTTAACACGATAAATGGAAGGAACCTCTATTTCCCATCTACATACCACACATGTTAGTGTGTCAAGCAAGGGTCAAAACCAACAAACATTCCCTATATATATATTTATATAGTCTGCCAGATTCCTCAAAATAAAGCTGTTTGCAGTAGATCGCCCTTTAGTCATGCCATAAACACTTCATTCACTACAGCAAAAAAATAAGAAACTGTCAGCATAAAAAACCCAGAAATTATAGAATTCAACCATAAAGGTAAACCAAGAACAAGAACGCCAAATGAAAAAATGCAACCGTAAATAAAATAAAAAAATAAATAAATAAGCAGCACAACTACTTTTGTTTGGCTTGTTTCTCTTCACATTCTGTTTCCAGCTTTTTTTTTGTTTGTTTGTTTTTTTTTTACTTTTTTCAATTTCACGTACTGTTCGCTTTCTCATTTGCAGGTTCTGACTTTCATTGTACTTTCAGTTTGTTAATTTTTTCATTTCAAACATTCAGGACAGTATTCCCCTTCACAGCAATCAAGCTGTGAAAATGGCCACCCTTATTTAAAATAGAGAAGAGAGGGCTAAACTGAAGACCTTTCTCCTGTCTTATTTATATTAGCAGCAACTAAATAAGCTGAGCCAAACAAAAATTAAGTAATACATAAAATAAGCACGCGTTTTCCTCCAATATTTAGCACTACTCTTACTGAAACATTACATGTACAGCCGAGAGCTCCAATAAAAAAAACGAAACCTATTAGAAATTCTTTGTGTAATAAAGCTTGTTCCTCTAGGCCAAATATGCCATGGAGCTCCAGTGTTATCATAAAATGATTAGAAATGCAATGAGTCACAGTGTTACACTGGGTGTTGTGATCTTTTATGACAATGAAAAATGGTCAGTGCAGTTCAAAATGAGTCAAACCTGCATTCACTGCCCTGCTGTTGGAACAACTCTTGAGAGAGCCAAATGTATTAATTAGCCACATAAAAGCTGTTTTTTGGAATTGCCTTGCCTTTTTTCAATGAACCCATTCGCAAACTATAAGATTTGCCGAAAAAACCCAAGCTTTGTGTTGGTTTCTAGATGTTTGCCTGGGTAATAGTACAGCCCATCAGGTTTCTGCTTATGTAGGCAGCAGTTGTGGATTGAGTCTGAGTTTTAAGGGCAAATCTTTGATTTAAGGTCGACAATCCCTCTGTAGTCTGCTGGCCTTAATCACCTTTCACATTAGCATGTTGGCACTGCTGGAGATCGATCACCTGCCCATACTCCTCGTGTGTTCTGGGCCTTTCCGCCAGTCTGATTAAAATCAACTATAATTTATTTGTCTTATAAGTGGAGGAGACGCATACCAACTCAGCTTAATCAGTGTTGGAAAAGAGAAGGGTGGTAACAATCGATCCCTCACTCCCCCATCACAGACTCACCTACAGGTTAGGCAGCACATTAGCCAGAGACAGATTCAGCGACAGAAACCGTATATTACTCTTAACAGCCAGTCCCCAACAAACAAGAATATATTGCAGACCTTCTAATGTTAGTGTAATAGTTTCAAATACATTCATATTGTGTACATTGATGGATCCTGTTTTTTTTTTTTTTTGGAGAGTTCCTAGAGATTTAATTCACAAGGCGCTCATTTATGGTGCCGCAGATTTCTTGTCTTTAACTTTGATGGTATCAATGTCTTTAAGTCCCCAGATGAACGTCTCACCATCTGCTGCACCTCAGTTCTGTAACTCGGTCCACATACATCCACCTGTCAGAGCTGCACAGAATGTAAAGAGGCCTCATTTATTCTCATATGGCATAATTCTGAGAAAATTGTTTTTAAGGTACAGAGGAGATGAAGGAGTGATATCCTCTCCTGAATCTACATTTATAAAGGTGACACATTTTTTCACTTTCCAAATTTTTTTGTGTGAATGTTTTATATCATTATGTCTTAATGTTGCATTTTGCCTTGCACAGCAAAACTGTCTTTCATACTATATATTATACTAGATATTGAGTGGTTTTTATATTAACGTTTAGATGAGCTCCAATAAAACTACATCCCCTCATTAACCCCATAGAAAAGCCGATTAAAAACAGTTTAATTAGATGAGAGGGGCTGTTTTTATTACATATTCTGGGACATTTACTATGGTTGGTACCATAAATAAAATGTGAAAAGCAATACTGAGACTGAGAACACACACAGGAGACTACTTACTTCCAGCTTGAAATCAATAGTTATCGTCATTTCTTTTAATCATAATAGTTTCATCACCACAACTGCATGTTTACTATTGTTCCCATGGCGGCGAAGGTCTGGCACACTAGCTGTCATAAGAATATTACTTCAGGAGACACATGGGCTACAGAGAAAAGACATTTTCTTAATATTTTGCCATTTTGCTTTTGCCCAATAAAAAAACTAATCTGTGTAAAACATCCCCCAATTTTTTTTAACTCTTAGATTGAGGTGAGAGGGTGCTGGAGCCAATCCCAGCTCACATTGGGCGAGGGCGGGGTACACCCTGGACAGGTTGCCAGTCCATCACAGGGCCAACACACAGAGAGAGACAGAGGCCAACAACCACTCACAGTCAGACCTACAGTACGGTCAATTTAGAGTCACCAATTAACCTAAACATGCATGTCTTTGGACGGTGGGAGGAAACTGGAGGACACGGAAGAAACCCACCCAGGCACAGGGAGACCATGCAAACTCCACACAGAAAGGCCCCAGGCCGGGAACCGAACCTGTGACCTGCATGTTGTGAGGCAACCACTATGCCGCTGTGCTGCCATGAGGTTTACAATGAAGTGTCAAAGGGTTGCTTACCTCACATGCACATTCACCTCATTATTAAAAAAAAATATATATATATATTACATATTTTTTATGTTTTTATGTGTGAACAGCACCAACTGTATAAGCTTTTATATAAGTCAATTGGGGCAGCACAGGAATAAGTCAATTGTCAACACAGAGAGTTTTTCTCTCGACTGTGTGCATCTCCCTGTTGCTCTCCCTGTGTCTCTCTTTGCTGTCATATGCCCCTACGGTGCCTAAAAAATTAAAGACATCACTTGGAGGAGCTGTTTTGGGATTATTTAGCTATCGTCATGACCAGTTTGGTGTCAGCTCCAATGAAAACACGACACTGAAATTCAACACATCAACAAAAATATCAGTTGCCATTTAGCAGCATTTTTGCTTGCATGCAAAAAGCAAAAGTATGTTAGTTTTTATAGGTACAGCTTGTGTCTGGTGCAAGTCTGTGATCAAATTTAACTGACATGGTTGGATATGCTAAGTGATGGCAACATGGCGTCAACGGAAACATAACTGTTCCCTGTAGAGAACCAATTAGATGGAAGCATTGGAGACATTTAAGCCTTATGCTAGTTTTCCAGCATTTCATAGGCCAAATATAGAGAGGGATGCTATTTTCTACATTCAACAGCATAAACTCACATACAGAAACACACATACACAGAAAATAGCACAGGCACACAGGTATACCTCAAGAGCATATATACACTATCAAGAAACAAATTTCTATTTTCAAATGGCAACAGCAAATGGTGACATAAAGTGAATCATATTCACAAGCTGCTCTTCTCATCTCTGTTATGATGGTTGAAGGCTGCTTAAAATGTCAAAAACACTCAACCATACTCTCTCACTCAAAGTATTCAAGGCTCAAAAGTGTCAAGAGATGTGGACCTGAAACCAGGCTGCAGACACACAGGAAAGACATTATTCAACAGGACTCTCTTTAAACTGTTTTAGCTGTTTGTACAAAAATCAACGATATATTATAGAAATGTGTCCATGTGGCACAGGGTTGTATACCTATAGAACTCAATAGCTTAAGAGTAATTGCTCAACAATACAAGTAATATGTGTACAATGCAAGCTGTCATCCGTCTGGCTTTTTTTTTTTTTTTTTACAGATTCACCTACAAATTATTTTATATGCATGTGTACTACTGTGACACAAATTTTAGTCAATGTGTAAATTACCCCTTGGTCCATCGAGACGTAGCAACTCCGCCTATTCTGTGCTTCAGTCTATCGATTCAAATGATCAATATCACAGGTGCTCTGTTTTAGCAGCTGCCATGGTGGGTAGTGAATTTTCTCTTGATTCTACAGAACTGAACATAAATTATCTCACCTCTGTAGATACAAATAGAAAAAAAGAAAGAAAAAAAAAGACTGCAGAGCAACATTCATACAACTGGAAGTTCCCCTCTCTGTCTTCCTTATGTGCTCAGTTTATTTGTAGTGGACTAATAATTACTCGAGCAGATGGGAAGTCATTAAGGAACAGACGCTATCTTTCACCACAGGAGGAACCTGAGCAACAGAAAGGAATTCACTGCTGTATGGAAGATGTATAGAGTGTCATCACAATTTTTTTGTATCTATTGTGTAGGGACTACCAAATAAAAAGCCTCGGCAAGTGCTATCTGTAAACTAAAAATAAACACAATTTTTCAGGCCTTCATTAATATTGATCTCATTCAGCAGAATTCAGATTTCATTGGGACCATTGACGTTTCAAATCATTGCTACAATAATCCAAACCATCTTTTCCTCATAATCCTGATCTGCAGTTCTCCTTTTAAAGCATTAATAATAGTTTTTTTGGCCACCTGGGGAACAGAGAATGACACAGCTGATTTGAACCTTTTAAAGTCATTTAGACGAACATGCTGGTCAAAGAGAATTTCCACATTCAGCAGAAAGAGAAAAGTTGCTTCTTATTCAGTTAATTGGAAGTCTAATAATCACTCTCCTTTCAGCTCTGGTTTGGTTCCTGCAGGCTCCGGCAAAAAGTATCCAACTCTTCAGCTGCTTAATGATCCACCATGTTCACCTGACATGCTAAGCAGGTAGAGTGCAGTAGATTTATCAGAGTTCTTTTTATGAAAACAGCTGCCTGCTGCTAGAAATGAGACAGATGAGGGTTGTGAGACCGAACTAAATGTTATGAATGTACGTCAGGGCCTAAAAAATAACATTAAGCTTGAGGATGAACACTGAAGAACTGAAGGAAGCTGCAGAATTAGATGATAATATAGTATTACAAACAACACCTCTTCCAATTCAAAATCATCTCAACAGTTATTGCAGCTCTAACCATACCATGAATTGCAATGTACACAGAGTATCTCACACGCCAGTTCATTCCAGTCAGTATAATGTCACAGTATGTGTAGGTGCCCACAGCTCATATTTGCAATCATGCAGGTATATCTCTGGTTATGTGTTTTCATGCACTCTGAAAAAGAACATGGAAGGTTGGAAGGTTTGGAAGGATTATTTTTCCCCCACACAGCGGGCATAGCTACAGGTCAACCACAGCTGTTTGTGCAAGAGGCTAACGTTAATGTTCAACTCTGACACAACGATTGCTCCACATGAATCTTGCAAAAACATTTTCAGATGCAAAACAATTTGTCCTTCAGGAGGCGCCAAGACAGTCTGTGAAAGACTACAGATAGCAAAACAAAGATCAACCAGTGTGATTAGCTACCCAATTCATTTGTTTTGTGAATTTCCTGACTTCAATCAGTGCTGCTGTGGCAGATAAAGCAGAAAGAGAAGGCCAGGAAGGGACAACTGTGGGTAATGAAGTGATAGATGTAGGAGAGCAGCCAACACTCTGCTGTGGCAGAAGCAACAGATGGCACAGACAGTACACACAGACAGAGCTGTATATTCCATAGTTATTTATTAGATTGGCAATACCTCTGTACTAGTGTTGGGTACTATTGAGAAGCTTGGACATGTGGAAGGAGCAGAACTACTTCTCCTTTGTGCTGAGACAGACAACACATGAAGTTACATCAGTTGGCATGTGGTGAATTTTACAGATAGGTCAGCAGAGTAGAAGAACTACACCACCACTTTTCACAAGCCACTCAGCTGTTGCCTGGTCCGGAAAATGGGCCAGACACAAGTATGACTTTTGCAGCAAATGTCAAGATCCATCTTGTCTTGTGGTTTTATACTGCCTACTTGTCAGGTGCTGATACTTCCCCTTCTGCATCTTGCTAATAACACACAAGTTTGCTTTTGTTAAATTACTGAGCACCCTTTTGGGCCAAAGTCTACTGAAGTTGAAATTACTGATTACTTCATTTGCCGGTAGGAGAGCACTCTGCCTATCATTAAAAAATCATTCTATGATGGCTATTCACTTTAGCCTACCTGGTCACTGAAGACCTGTAGTGTATGAATTTGTTCCAATGGAAAGGAAAATTAAACATCCATCCCATAGCTACATAGCTAATGTTAACTTTTGTGCTAACATCAGATAGCTTTCCTCACCAGTAATAACAGCATTGGTCATGTTACTGCTGTAACCAAGTGAAAGACCTGAAGACCCGTAGTTATGAGTCGTGAACGAATCAGTCCCACCTACACTGAGAATGCACAGTAGTCATGTGACAAGTGAACGAGAGACTCAGACCCGAAGACCCTATTTTATTAGTCGTGAACGAATAGGTCATTCCTACAAAGAGAATATGCGGCAGAAAGCCTTGTTCATGAACGAATCTGAGCCTGTGGACCAGGGAAGAAAGAACAAATCACCCACTGAGATGACTTGTTACTCCCGAGTCATAAAAAAGATTAGTTCAAAATGAATGAATCGTTCACGAACAACACATCACTAGCTGACGGTGACTCCATTTTTCATGACTGTGACCTTCACAGTATCAGCACTGAACCCTTTGAATAACTGCACACGCTGTAGATTCAACTCATAGCCATGCTGCAACACTGAATGTGAATCAGTTTACCTACATGACACCTCCTTCCTGTGTTATATGCTGGAGGCACAGAGGGGGATAACACTGACTCACATTGATGCTTCATTTCAGCTCTTTTGTTAGCTGATTACTGGAGTTTTGTTCCCGCGGGCTGTTCCATTTCACAGAGCCCAATGTCAGGTCTAACTTAAAGCAAGTAAACAAGAATATATAACACTGAGTGGTTCAGATAGATATGAGTGCAGTGAATCACTATCTCTGATATTGTACTGGACTGTGAGGACGCTGAGGGCAAATTGCCCCTGAGGTGCTAAAAATCCATATTTTCATCAAAACATTGCATGAGCAGCACATGTACTGAAATTATATGAAAAAAATAGATATCAAAATATTCATTCATATTATATTAACTTTATTAAATGTATTAAAAATGTAATGCAGCTAATTTGTGGTGCCTGTGATGCTTTAAGGTTCCACTTTAAAATTTTATATTTATTTTCAGTCTTAACAATTGCTTGAATGAATAGAAGTTGCTGCTCCAATGCTGCTCCATGTCTGCTTGATGTACAAGTCTTTATCATTAAAAAAAAAGTAAATTTAGTCCATTTAACCAATTAGCTTCTTCATTACACACATTTCTGCCCAGAGCAGAACACAGCATTTTAGAAGGTGGTATATTGCTCTTCTCTGCCTCAGGAATCAAATAGGACAGGAGGAGATTTACCTAGAGGGGAATTTAATCTTGCAGAGAATGCTCTCAAACTATCGCTTAACTCACTCTGGGGGTCAGATGAGTGGATGGAAGCTGTGAATTAAATTTTGGCATAAGTTGTTTTTCCAGGTAGGACTGAATGTCATGTTGCTCAGAGCATTATGTTCCAATTCATTGCTGGAGAGCTCTCAGACATACACTTTGCTGACAAAGCAGGTGATCCACTCTGACACCTCTAAACAAATGTAATGTCATTGTTCTTTTACACAGAAGACAATACATAAAGCACCAAATCACCAAATCCTCCAACCGTCTTTTTTTAGTCTGTCTCTCACACAGAGACATATTATAATGGAGATGGCATTTATTGAAGTGGAGACTTTAGATGTTAAATAATCTGTGAATGAGTTGGAATGGGCCATGGTGGTACGTTTAATTATTTATCCAGCTGTGTGATGAGCTGCAGTGTTTCCAAATACAGGTTTGGTTTAATTCTTTTTTCCATCTGATCTTTTCATGGCCTGTAAAAAAGAGCTCTAAGGAGGACATTTAAGACTTTTTTTAACACTACTTGTAGAGTTTTAAGGAACTATTATTAAAAATAAAGAGAAACAACAACAGCCTCTGTTTTATTAGTTGGCTGTACTTGTCTGAAAAAAAAACTTGAAAATTGGAAACCTGACAACATCAAGGGTCAAATTTAATATGGCTTTACGCATCTGAATGCAGCCCATAAGCAGCGGTGGACAGTAACGAAGTAAATTTACTTGAGTGCTGTACTTAAGTACAGTTTTTGAGTATCTGTACTTTACTTGAGTATTATTTTTGGGGGATACTTTTACTTTCACTCCACTACATCTGAAGGACAAATATTGTAGAGACAAGAGACTAGACCGGGCACCCGACCCCCTCAGAGACTAGGAGGACTAGACTGGAACCCACTACCCCCTCCAGAGACTGGACCCTTCCAGAGACCAGAGACTAGACCGGACCCCACGACCCCCCCAGAGACTAGAGACTAGACAAGACCCCACTAGAGACTAAAGAGTAGAATCAGACCCTTCCAGAGACTAGACCAGACCCCTCCAGAGACTGGACCCTTCCAGAGACTAGACTAGACCCCCCCAAAGACTGGACCCCTCCACAGAGGCCGGACCCTTCCAGAGAGTGGTTCTTAAAGGGCCCCTTTAACTGAATATATTTTTGAGCTATAAACATGTCTGTAGCAGAATCACATCAGTGTATTGTAAAATGACAATAAAGCTACTTTCCTTTCCTGTATATCCTGAGGTATTTTTTTATACTTTTACTTAAGTAATTTTTTAAGCAAATACTTTTGTACTTAAGTAATATTTTGACTAAGCTACCTTTACTTGTATTGGAGTAATATTTGACAAGGAGTATCTGTACTTTTACTCAAGTAGTGAAGTTGTGTACTCTGTCCACCTCTGCCCAAAAGAGAAGATAGCACAAAGGGAAGGAAAATGCTCATATGTGATCATTTACCATTTTGCTTTGTTTTACATTATTGTAATTTGAAGATATCTCCACGGCCATTTTTCCCAATTTTGTTTCAATTTTTTTTGCCATATAGCCTAATGAACCCTAAAATTGATCACTGGATGAGTAAAAAATGAAAAAAATCTTCAGTTCCTATCATCTTTTAGAACTTCACATCAGAACTTTGTTAAACTTAGTAAAGTGCATCTGGATGTCTGTACCAGTCGAGGCACAGGGGTTTTCTCACAAACCTCTGTCATCTTTTCCCAAGTGTGTATTAAATAAACAATGTGATCAATGCCGTTATTGTGACAGTGCACGTTTGAGAACCGCTTTGTATCCATAGCAACAAAGTGGAAGGAGTGTCCACAGGGCTCATTTTGTTTCTGCAGTTTTTGCAAAATCGATTCCCAGCATGTGCTGCCTTTCCATTTGTGGTGTACAAACAAACCCACTGTATGTTGTAACTACAAAGCTGTATTTGTTAGCGTCAGGTGATGCCCTGCTCTCCCTCCCACCCCCCTCCCAATCAATGGCTGCCTCACAGCACACATACAATCAAATTTCTAGATCCTGATGTTGTTTCAGTGGCTCAAGAGACTCTACTCAGGCCTTTGTTATCCACACTTACCATGTCAGGAGCAGCGCTCATTGTGATCTGTCTCTCAAGATGCACCATGACAGCTTCTCCTGTCTGCTGTGGACAATGCTCCCTTTGATGTGAGAGTGAAGGAGGTGGAGAAGTGCCAGGCTAAAGGAGTGGAGAGAAAGAAAAGACAGATGATGTGAGGAAACAGATGGAGGTTGCACAGGATTTCTCAGCTGTCTATCTGCTAAAGAAAATGTGAATGGGGAAAAATGTTGAACATCACAAGGCTGTATGTCACATATAGTAAGCAATACTCATCCAACCACAAAGCAGTGTTGGGTAAAGGGGAAGTCTTTCTTTCACTCTGGGGAGAAAAAGTTTCTGGTCTTGGCTCTAACTGTGTGTTTCACTGGGAAAAATTGGAGAGAAACTGGAGTCACTTTCAGCCTTTCATTTAAGAGCTGTGACTCAGAAACATGCAAATACATACATACTAACAGATTTCAGGTTCCAAAACTGTGTGACGATAACATTTAACTCAACTTTATGTGTTGCAATAAAGGAAACCAGTTTTAAAGATAATTCTGCTTTATTACAACTAAAGTTCTATTTTTCAACTGATCTTTTGAATACTAAGGAAGACAAGGTGTGTGTACAATGTCTAGGCATAAAACAAACACCACTTTCAAAGGATAAAAAGAAAAAAGAAAAAGTAGAACATTATTATGTGTGTTATTATATGTATTATATGTGTGGTGGTCATTTTCATGATCTCAGTGGAAGAAAAGAAAAGGGTCGGGAAGGAGAGTGTCCCCTCAATTTAAATCATTCCTGTTATTTATTATAGTAACCCAAATCTTTGGTCTCATATCCTCTCAAAAGTACAGTCACAATGCAAAGCTCTCTCATGAAAAGGTCAAAGCCAAGGACTGCCCCCTCAGACACTTTAGATAATAAATAAGGAATTACAGCATATGTAAAATGTAATGGGAACTATAGGGCAGATTCATAAGTGAGGTATTACAAGCTAATGAGGAAAAGAGAAGGAAATAGTACAATGAGAGGGGAAACAAATTGAAGACAGAACCTGAATGAGAGGGAAAAATTGAGGAAGGCTGGTAAAAAAAAAAGTGAAGGGGACAAAAGTACAGTAGGTCAAAGAGCTCAACATGTAGCCATTTAAGAATAAACTTAGACAAAACAGTTAAATTAAGAAATCACCTCCATTAATTGGAGAACAATTGCGCTTCAATTATTCACATCACATCCAGGCATGGCAAAGACTCACAACACGATGGGAGTATTTCCAGGGGACGCTAAAAAATCCTGGCTGGGATGCACTTGTTCAATGGTTTGTGACATTTGAAGTTAAAAGTACTGAATACATGGCTGTATTGCGGCACATTTATTACAACGCATCTGTGCGTGTCCTAAGCGAGAAAATCATTTATTCTGATAGCGAAAAAAATAGTGAGAGAAGAATAACCTGCAGCAAAGAACAACAGGTCAGATTTGAAACCCACTGCTACATGGGATTAACGCAAAACATCCGTGGGGGGGCTCACTTCTTTGTGTTCTCTGTACTTGTTTGTTTGACCGTTTGTCAGTTTACATGTGTTTTCTTAACTGACAGTGAACTGAGCTCTTGGGTTTTTAGGGATATGTTTCATATTCTTTTAAGAATACGAATATGAAAGCAGATCAGGGTAAAAAATACCATGGAGGTCTAATTAACAGAGATGTGTAAACCAGCACACTGCCAAAAATATGGAATGAGTCGCATCCATTTATTCTGCATCCACAGCAGGTGTTGAAAATCATTTCATTTTTACAGCCTTGGTGACATGTCCCTCGATCTCCACTGTCAAATCGATCCGTGTCTGCATGGGTACACAACCGTGTGGTTGTATGTGTGAATTCAACCTTCTTGCACTCTCTGAGGGCCCCTGGAGTTTTGAATCATACGCTGTATTTTGGGAGCAGGGGTGTCTGCAGAGCTTGCTGTCAGGCTGCTTGGGGTTTTCAACAAGCTCCACGAATCAATGGCCTGTCTGACAGCTGAAATCCAAGGCCAAACAGGCTCGAGCCGAAAACTTGTTGGCACTTGTGTAGCCTATGACAGTGAAAGGTCATAAGCATAAAGGTGACGATTAAAGTAATGTAGTCTATGAACATGTTTGCACTTGGAGTTTAAGTTAATTGTTAAAAAAATATATAAAAAATGTAAAAGCCTGTCACCAGCATAAGAATGTACCTTTCTTTGCCACATCTTTGTGTCTACTTGTCTACCAGGGTCTACATGCGTATGTGAGTGTGTATGTGTTGTGTGTTTCTTTTTCTTCCTCTGTTGGACATGTGAATGCACTTGACATGTTCCAAACATCCCCAAGTGAGCAGGGCAAGGAAAGGGCCTTCTGTCTCTCTGTTTTTTTGTTGTTATATTTTATTTAGCCTTTGATCTGTCCCACTGTCTGGTGAAAAGGGGTGACACGAGCTGTCACTCTCCTCCCCATCGCTAAACACACACCTCCAGAAGCGCTCACACACTCCTGAAAGACCATAAGTCAGACAGATGGACATACACACAGCACAAGGATGCACAGCTGTGTGCACAGAAGACGACTTTTGCAGATGAAGTAATACAAGCAGACACACTGACAGGGGTGTGTGTTGGGGTGTATGGAGACAGTAAGATTATTGACTGACAGGCAGCCTTACTGAAAGCTGGCACCATTCAAGTCTTTGCAGACTCACACCGTGGCCTGTTTTGACTTGTGAGCATCTGTTGCATATTTGCTCACTTTGTCCCTGATGCATGTGAAACAGTAACAGCTCAGACAACTTTTCCAGGATAAAAGTTTGATCACATATCCATTTTCTTGGACGATGAACACAATTTTGGGTAAAGGAAGTGGTACGTCTCAAATCCATCCCCCAGCTCGTCTTCTGATCAGACTTGTGCAGTCCACATCCAAAAGGGGGGACATCCTCGCCACATCTCTACACGAGGATGCGACAACTTGGCAGACTTGGATATATCAGTAGTTAGTGAGTCTGCAGTCAAATGGAGTGATGCAGCTTTTTTTTTAATCTAACAACTGGGCCTTTCATCTTAATTGGAAGTCGAACTTGTTTCTAAATTGCTGCATCAGATCTTAATAAAATGTCCTTAATGAAAGACCTAATTCCATTGGTCTAATCCGACTCAGTCCATCTTGCCTTGACAGTAATGAGTTCGGCAAGGCTCATAGAAAGTCTAACAGCACAACCTAATTTTTTATTAGCACTGGATTTCAGGACCAGGAAAATGTTAAGTGCTTATGCAGCCAGTTTGTTCCTGTCCACTACCACAGATTGGACTGCAGCACAGAGGCTGGATTAAGTAATGAACAGAGCCGGCACTTCTTCTTGAGGAAAGTTGTAGGTGCTGTAATGTCCACAGCACAATGTTGTAAATGCTACCCATTTGTTACACATCTGTTGCATCCAGGACAATATTCTTCACAGTCTTCTCCCAAGCAGCAGAATGAAACTTTTCAGTTATCCTCTGGTGTTGACAGACAGTTGGAAAATTTTCTACGTGCGTGGATGAATTGAGCCAGATGTGGAAGTGGCACCTGATCGTCATGCTGCGTGCAGCCCAGACTTGTGCCGTGGAACCACATTGTGTACTGGGCCAGAAGCATGTGGCTCAAGTACAGGCCACATGTAACTTGCGATCTTGCCTTCTGCAGCAACATCAGAGGCCAAAACCAGCAAAGTGAGTTAACTGCTCAAGAAGACTGATTTTGAGCAGGGGACCATGGAGCTGGTTGTGGAGAGGAGGAAGCTGCTCAAACCGGAGACAAACAGACTGGTCAAACAGCGGTAGGAGTCTGTCTCTGTATATTTTTTTCTCATCACTTGACACACAACAAAGATAGCCTCTGAATTCAGACTTAAATTTAAAAGCTGTGATTCACATGGTGAGATTTTGTTCACAGAGAAATGTGTAATGACAACTATGAAGTTACCAGCACTTTAGTTGTGTCCACCTTTTTACTTGAACAGTGGGGACACGGTATATCACACATCAACGTTTTCATGTGAGCTATAATTTTGACAACACCACACTACATTATTTCAGTCATTCTCAAAGGGAATTGCGCCTTACAATGTGTTTTTACTGCATGGCCCCAGATATGGCACCTTTTATATGGTGACAAGGATTTAACGGTCAAATAATTTCCGTCTATCTGCTTCACCATTCAGTATCTCTGGATAGTGGGGTCAACATAATAAAAAAAAGCCTAATAAAGTGCTCACACGATGAAAAGAAAAATTTTCATACACCTAACCTTTGATGTAGCAACTCCCTGGAGAGATTGTAGTAGGTAAGGGGTGAATTACAGCAAGTTGGGTATGGAATCATAAGAAAAATTTTCAATTTGTCACCCTAAACACACGATAATTCAGTGTCTCCATTTCCAGGAATACATGACGATTGAATTAATGGAGAAGGTGCACACAGTCCATGAGTCCACTGCCTCGGATTATTTGAAATTGTTAAAATGGTAAAAGCAAATAGGAATAATTTTTTACAATAAAAATGTTCCTCTAACCTTTTAAATTTTGTCAAAATGTGAACAACATTGTGATGCAGCATATTCTAACATCTGATAGTCTGGGAACGCATTTGTTCTTTGCAGGCTGACAGACCCAGAGGGACACTAAGCTCAGAAGGACTCCATGTAACCACGAAGAAATCAAAAGCAAACGTAGATGTGGAACTGCAGTACAGCGTGAGCCCTCTAGGGAAAAAAAATGTAGCATTGCACTTCCACCTTAGAAGCTGCTTCTTTTACTTAGTTCCCCTCAGGTCTATAACACACATCACAGTCCTGCATGGGTCCAGTTTTTTGGGGTTTTTTTGCCTGTGAAACTCAGTACCCGAACTGATCCATTGCATAAAATTTATTCCGCATGCAAACATTGAGGCTCAAATCCAAAAGTAGCTGTGTAAAGAAAATATAAGGGATGTCCAGGTACTGCAGTTATGCAAGATGGTCATGAGAAAAAATAAATGACAAAAATAATGCAGTGTTGTGTGGAGATTCAAGAAGAAAAAGCACCCTCCATATTGTTATTGTGTTTCTGACAACTCTTTATGGCTAATAGGTAAGGTTAAATTGGATTTTATCTCTTTCACACTGACATATATATTTTTTTCATCTATCAAAGAATTCAGTGTAAGTAAAAAACAAAACACTTTTATTGCATTAAGGCATTTCCTATATGGAACTGATACCTGATATCTGAAGTTGAAGCCTTTTTGGGAGCCTTGGTGAAAGGCTTGCTCCTTTTTTTGCACCCCAGTTTCAAAGTTCAAAGCTGACCTGTGGCATTTGCATGTTTCTTAAGCTGTTATCAGTAGATCTCATCAATTGGATCACCATCTCTTAGGCTGTGTTGTTTGATACCAGAGCAGGTTTGCATCTGCAGGCCCCAGTTGTGTGAATGTTACGTCCACATAAAATCCTTTTTTAGTAGGTTACCCATTAAATTCTTAGCTAAGTAGAGTCAAACACTGAACATCTACCCTGCCTGGCCCCTTAGTTTAAAGTGTTGAAATCCAGAATTCAGTACTGTCCAAACTTGAACAATCCTGCAATCAAACAAAAGCGGAAGGCCCATTGTCAGCATAGAGGATCTTTACTAGATCTGGACTAGAAAGCAGGATAAGATCACAGGAGATGGAGGAGATGTAGGAGTATGTGGTCTTTCTCTTAGGTAGGGAGAAAAGGGTAGTGAAAGGAGAGCAGCAGAAGAAGGAATGCTGCATTTCTGTTTTATTGAAGTAGGCCATGTACTCTGGGCTGCATTTGTCATAAGTGACAGCCCTATTAATCAAGGAATGGGCAGTGTCAATGCCCAGTGGCTTTGCTCTGCAGGTGGGTTGTCCCTTTAGATGCGGGGGCTCCAACCCCGGTGTTCCAGCCCTGTTCTCCCTCCTCTGCCTTATCCCTCAGTGTACTGACACTGCCAAATGACTCTCCTTGTATTTCCTCTGCGCATCCAACTCTCAACTCTTTCCTTCAGTCTTCCCTTGCCTCAATCCCCTCTCTTGACCTTGGAGCTTTTTGCGAATATTTAAGTTTTATTATTAGTTAGTAAAGTCATGCCGTCCACCAACTCTCCTCTTTTCCTCGGACAATGGTTCTTGTTCTAAAATACTCAGTCAGAGCTGTGTCGGCAATCAGCCACAGCACTCCAAGCACTGATACATTTTGTTTCCCGGGAGTCTGACCCAACCTTGTTCCAATCATCCAGTGTACTCTTTACTGTGTAGAGGAATGTTGGTACGAACCTTAAGGGACAGTGATGTTAAAGGTAAATGCCTTTATAGTGCCAGATTGATTGTGAGACAGCTCCTAACTAGTTTTTGAAGAGATCCACACATCATGTCAGTAGAAACAGCTGCAGTACAAACAAGCTCTGAAGTCAACATTGACATTCTGTAATGTTACTGTATAAGTTTTTAAGCGAACTTCAAAATCAAAGTCCTTCAAAACCTAAAATCAGTCACGAACATCAGCTAGTTTATTAAAAATTTGCATCGACTGAACTGTCCGTCTGGTCACTTCAACAGAAATATGTCTTTTTTTTGACAATGATACATAATTGATTGATTGATTGATTGATTGATTCATATGGCTGCTAGATTTGTCTTTACAGCCTACTGTGGGTCGTTAGAGGCTGCTCGAAAGGATAAACCTCTGGGGTCTTCTTTTCATTGAAGGACTATCTATTATCAGTCTTTGGAAACTATCTGTCTTCTTAGCTGTTAAATGCTCCACTACATTTACAATCTTGTTGCCAACTTTATTTGGGGGGTGTGCAAACGGCTTTTTGAGAGCTTTTTCACTGAGAACAGCTGCCTGCTGGTGTCAGAAATAAGCATCATTTCTGAAAGCAGTCGGCAGCAACCTCGAGAGTGATAAAAAATAGTCAGAGCAGTGCCAGTGGGGGGTTGAGCAGCAGATAAACAATTAATTGGAACTTGCTATGTAAAGCTTCAAGTATCCAAGTGAAGCTGCAGAATCAAACTCTCTGCGAGGTCAGCCTACACATCAAATTGTCATTCATATATTTTTATTATACAAATATGATTTGTGTTGCTTTAAACTCCAGCACAGCTTATTTTTTTACAGGAGATGTTTTTATGTTGGTGTAGACAATTTGCAGCTGTTTTAGAAGAAGGAGGGGGAAAGCAGCGACTCATTTGTGTTGAGTAATGAAGTCAAAGTAACAAGGAGGAACTAATTACAGTTGCTGTGTAGTAATTGGTTAAGTAATCTGATTACTCTTTTAATTTCACCATGTTATGAGTTAGGCTTATGATGATGATTACAATTGATTCCATTTTTACATCAAGTAAATTACCCAACAATTACAATGGTTCTATTAAGGAAAGCAGTCTTGGTCATAATGTAAGCATGATGATGTAAACCACAACCATACAGTGTGAAATATTCTGTTTGACTGACATGTTGATTCACAGCACTTTCAAAGAGAAGTCACTACTAACTTCTGGCCTTTGTCTGTGCATATGTGTGTGCGTACAGATGGGTGTGCACATCAATGCTGATGATAGTGTTACATATTTCAGTCCGACCCCATGGTCATATATCTGGGTGCATTTGAGACCTGAGATAAGGAGGGATTTATGAAGGCAGCCCAGTGCTAAGTCAAGGTGAACATCAGAGATAGGATGCTACTGTGTGAGTGTGTGTGTGTGTGTGTGTGTGAGAGAGAGCACAGATGTAAGACATAATGTTACTGTCATGTGTGTGCACACCATAGACATGCATATCAGAATGACAGTGTGTGTGTGTGTAAGTAAGTATTCACAGCTGACATAGTATTTTCAACATAACTATTCATTTGTGGACTGGCCATGAAGGATTCAGTGTTGTACAGTGCCTCAAATCCATCCTTTCAATATCTCAGGACCATTTGATTCTTTCATTCTTTTTTTCCCTCCGCTCACAAGCTCAGTCCATTTCATGGCCTCAGCCATGAAGCCTTATTCAACATGTGATGGACTGCTGTCCCATTTTAAACATATTTTCACCTGAAGTGCTTAAGATATGTTCAGTAATCTTATTTAAACAGTCTCAACTACACAACCTAATTTCTTTTCCACCTGATGGTAACAGTCATTTGTCTGTTTTAGACAGAACCATACGGTTAAAGCTAATGTTCAATGTGTGTGTGTAGCAGGAGTGCGGGGATAATACAAGGTGTTTGGGGGGAGGGAAAAAAATTACCGTGGATATTAATTTTAAGTATCTAAATCTTGACATTTTCACAACTGGGGCAAGCCATGAGTCATTGGACAGCCCTTTTTAATTGCAGTACTGTCTGTGTGATGCTCGCTAAGGTAACATTAACAAAGTGTGGCTTTTCCGTCTGTCATGTCCTGTTAACAGGTACTAACTTTGTTCTTTTTATTTCGGTCAGATGCCAACTTCGATTTATTTGCTGTCAAACAAGCTACAACTTCTCCAGGCGCCAGGCCACTTTCTCTTTGTGTCACCACATGCCCTCAAGCATGAGGGGACAAAAAGTGACGCTACAGTCAGGTCTGGATCATTATGACCTCATTTACTTACTCATATTTACACTCCTCCAGCACTAGTCGGCACACAATAACACAGGCCTGATAACCCAATCATGCCACATATGAAATGAAGCTCCATGTTTTCTCTAATGTGACCTCTTGCCATCACTGTTATGCTCAGAATATAATTGAATTTCCAAACTTACAACAAAGATATAGTTATGTTACACTGCTCCTATTGATATTTACATGTTAACACTGGACCAAATGTCTACCACAACGTTCAAGGGATCCCTTATTGTTTCTTTTGGCTCATAACCTCGGTTTCATGCCTCACAACTTTACAGTAGTTTGGTTCAATATATATCCAACACAGCCAGGAAAAATTTCTGAGATGATATTTCAAAAGATGGCCTGTACTTGGAGGCACAGGAGAGACTCCAGGTTCTTAGTAGAGGTACTAACATGAGTTGCGTTCTTTAGAGTCAGCAGACTTATTTCTTTGAAAAGTTGGAAAGGTGCTAAGAGAATAGTAAGTTTTGGAGAATAGGATTGCAGACTCTACTGCAGGGGAGAGTAGTGTAGGGTGATATCCGTCACTCTCTATTGGGTTCTTCAATGGCCCTGCCACCCCTTCCCATCTGATGGCAAACTAACTTCAATCAGACTGCGCAGCCCACAGCTACTCCTGCCCCCTCTGATTTTGTTATTTCATCACAAAGTCTGTCTCTTTTTTGGACTTTGATCTTCGATCTTCTTTTTCAACTTCCTCAACCCTGAAGGAGGACCTCTAAGGCTTTTATCTGGTTTCTTTAACACTGACCATTTCATCACAGAAAAATGGGAGATTGAAAAAGAAAAGGATGCTGAAAAGAAGAAAAGTAGTTGATGGGAATCAAAATTGTTAAATGGCTCTATTGGTGTGTCTGCTTAATGTCCAGGGTACAGCTATAATTTGAGTTGTACTAGTGAACAATCAATTGGTTTAATCATTCATTCATTCATTTATTCATCTTCCACCTCTTATCCAGTCGTGGGGCCATTAGTTCATAATATTAAAAAATCTCTTAAACCCAAGACCATTAAGTAATGTGGTCAGTGGAAATAGACTTTAGTCTAGACTAGACTTTTGCTTGGTGTCAGTCAAGTCACAGCCTCAGGATCTGAAAAAAGTTTCCATCAAGATTTAAAAAACCATGTTATATTCAGTTCTATTGTAACATTCAGGTCTCCCTGATAGACTTGAAACCTGAACGACTTTACTCTGACTATAACTGAAAATGTCAAATACAATAACATAAAAATAACATTTCCAAAATGCCTTGCTGATATACAGGGGTAAAGGACGGTGCTGCTGCACAAAACAGACTTTTGTGTTCCATTGTCAAACCAGTAAACTTTGCCTTTAAGGTTGGATATCATCAGCAAACTGATTGAAAATGCTGCCATCCTGGATAATATTCCAACCTCTGCCAAAGAACAATAACAAAGTAGCATTTTATACACGGCCATGAGGAAAAGAACACGGCAATGTGGGAGCATTAATATAAATGGGAAACACTTTGACACTCACACTGACCTTATTTACCAAGCTGGTCAACACTCTCTGTGCTTAATGGGAAAATAGGTACTTCTGTGCATTGTTTATGCCATTTATGTCTGACTGTGGTGACACTAATGGCTCCAGTTTACAATGTTCATGCTTCTGACTCATGGTTATAAGAGTGCAGGACAATTAGCACATATTATAGGTCTTGTATGAAATATTAGTTGAGAATATTCATCATGTGCTGTATCAGCACACAAGGATATGAAATGGTCTTATTTTAAGCTTTAGAAATAGGAGGCTCAGTTTGTTGTTGACTAAGTGAAGCTTGATTAAAGAAGGTCAAATCTATTAAACAACATTTGAAGCTTTGATTAGTTTTGTGGTTTTTAAGGATTATACCTACCTAAGTTGAAAGTAGCTCATAGTATTTATGTGTGTTACTTGCAAAGAGTACATGTGGAGAATGTGTGTACTGTAGAGAGGGTTTATCAAGCAATCACAAGGTTTTCAAAGCTTCAGTTGTAGAGTTGTTAAGATGTCATACACCACCAGAGTCCTCTATTCAAGAAGCCACAAACCTAAAGTAAGATGCTTTTGCTCTCTGCTCTTCACTATGAGACGAAAGAGTTGGGAGGTTGAGACTGCAGACTGGGTTTAAGTCAGAAGGAAAACTAAAACTAAGATGCTGCCATTAAACAAGCATACGAGGTTGATTTGTTCCAACTCTTTCCTTGACCTGTAAATGTCAGCTAAAAGTAAAATGGTACACATTGCCTCTTTTCTCTTTTATCCACTATTTCATTTAAAACAAAACCCAAGAGCCCTATTCTTGTAGCACCCAATTATCCTTTCAGCTTGGCTGAATGTGACAAGTTATGCTTTTTTTGTGTCCAATGTCAAATTCAGGGAAAGCATCATTGAAATAGTTAACAGCAAAGAAGGATGAGAAAATAAGAGCAGAGAAAGTTAAGAAAAAAAAGTACAATGCAACCTGAGAAAACATAAATTAATACCTGAACACCCAAGTGAATATTATAGAAGTATTCACGCCAAGGACCATTTTCATTTGTTACCCCTAGATGCTACAGACAGTGAATTAAATTTCAACTTTCTGGTTTTGTTAGTACAAAATTATCTTACTTTCTTTTTTTTTATCTATCTATGCTGCAGCTCAGCAAGGAAATGACTTCTGTGGTAAGACAACAGGGAACTAAGAAGGCTATAACCACTTTCTTATTTTTCTTGGTGCTCATGATTTTCAGCTGATCAGCCTCAAATCTTTACTGTGTGCCGATTCCAATATGTGTTTACTTTGTTTCATCATTTTGAACAAGTTTTGCCATCCAACCCACAGCATTTCCTAGCATTGAGGCTGGTTAACATCTGCTGCGACACTACTGCTGTTCCCATGAGCAAGGCACAGAATCCTCAACCTCACTGTGTGCTGATGATTCTACAGCCTGACATCTCTGTCTATGTACAGTACATGTTTGTGTGGGAAAGGGGGAAAAAAATACATTTCAGGTCATTCTGTCTCTCAGGATAGAGTAATAAGTTCAGTTAAAACCAAATGCCAAACTCACCAGGTAAAAAGAGGTATTGAAAACTGTGGGATGGCAAAGTGAGAAGTTTTGTGATGATTGTTAACAAGCAAACAGTAACATAATTATGAGGAAGAAAAGTAAACGATTTCTCGTTCCTCTCACATTTTTTTAATCTATCAATCCTGAGCTCTCTCTGTGCTCCTATCCAGTAAGATGCTGTTCGAATGATCACGTTCCCTGGCATGAGAGTGTATGTAATTAACCTATGAGATTCCTGCTGTTGCAACGTGCCTTTGGCCTGCCCCTGTGGCCTCCTTTGGTGGATAATCACTGCCATCTACTGGCCGGACATAAACCCAGGCTGACCCAGTGTGAGAGAAAGATGTGACAGAGGATACAGTTGGCACGATCACTCCCACTATTCCTGAGATGACGGATTGCTGCCCTGTCAGGAGACATCAGCAGGAGATGATGCAAAATGCTCTCTCCTTCCTGTCTATCTTCTATCTTACTTCACTTTGGAGTTGATTGGTGTCTGAGGAGGAAAATCTGAAAAATGGACAGGTCCAACCCAGACTATTAGAAAAAGATCAGATGGAAATGAATTGCTGGGTTTAAGTCATACATTAAAATGTAACATAAGTATATTTAATTACACATGCATCTCAAAAACATCATAAAAATGTTCCTTAATATAGATAAACAATACATCGGACAGCACGGATGGTTTATTTGAACTTGAGAAGCAGACCACCAGATAATCAGCAAAACTCTATGAAGAGACCAAATCAATCACTAACCCGAAATTGTATTGCCACAGCAAGCTGACTCCTAGTGTCACATGTTTCACATGAAAAGACAGAAAACAAGCATGAATGCCATGACGACACACTTCCAGTGTTTCAGTTTCTCAGTCACTGGTGCACCACTTAGTATTTCACTACTCTTTTTTCCACCATTTGTTCCACTTCTTCCTCCTCTGGGAGTCACATTTAAGAGCACAACCAGAATGCAACAGGGCCCCATGAGGGAGTCTTACAGGTTTCTGTCCTTGCAGCAGTGGCTTTAGGAAGTTTGGAGTATATTCCCAATAGCAGTCAATACTGCAGTCATTTCTTAGAAAGTCCCTCAGCTTCTTGGCACCTCAAGTATTTCCTTGGCTTATATGCGTATGAAATAGAAGTATTCACCTGAGTCTTAGGCCATTTCTATTTCCCACACACACGAGGACCTTTTTGTTCAGCGACGTATTATCCCAGCAGGACTTCAACTTGTAGTGTTCAGTTAAATAATAATCATGTCCGTGAAAAGGTTTATTTTGTGTCTATGTAGATACTACGTTTTTATGTCTAGCAGACAGGTGTATTAGTATCAATTTCTTTCTAATTATGTGTGTAGTAGGTGCTTGTTAGGACTAATTACACATTGAAGCCGCATTGAAGGAGTTTTATCTCAGAACTGTGATGTAAAAACACTGTAATTATAGATAATGTGGTTGTAATTGGGTACTTCTTAATGAACAGACTTTAAATGAGATGCTTCGTAGATGACAGCAGGAGCTAGATCGGACAGGGAGATTTCAAAGGTATTGTTCTTTCTTAAAGAGATCTCCTTAGTTTTTTTTTTTTTATTAATTTTTTTTTTTTTATAAATGAGTGTGCAACAACAATATTTAACATGAAAATGGGGGTCATCTGTGTTTTCCTGCTCATCAATTCAACCTCACTTCAGAGGCTAATCGATCCAGCGGCTGGCATGTCTGCACCTCTCACATTTAACACCTGGGATACACATCATGGTGAATAGAATATCTTGGTCTCATTTCCATGCCTACAGATAGAATCTGAGCATTACACAGAGCCAAACATTAGTCTGCTCTCTTGTGTCAGAAATACATGAGGGCTTTTTGGTACATGCTCCTGCATGTTATTTCTAAACTGTGAATCATCAGCTAAAAAATTAGAAAAGCTGAGTCACACTCTTTTGTCTGAGATCCACGCATCTTTTTTTTCTTTGCCCACCACCCACCAGTTGAGATCCAGTAGGGATGCCATGTTTTTCACCTGTGACTTGGCTCTCTCTTAATTCATTTATTCCCCTGCTCCACCTCATCTTTTGCCACGTAACTCTGCCTTCTCTCTCATGAAAGCGAAGGGATGTAATTCAGCTGCCTTCCTCTCGTTGCATTTGATATTCTCCCTCCCCTCCTCAGTGATCTGTCAGTTGTGAAACCACACTTTGATCCATACATGCTTAGCCATGACATTCATGGTCTTGGCCTATCACGCTCAGTGCTGCCGGTATGTCCACTCCTGCACACTTCAAAGGTTTTGCTCCTTAAAGTTTAAGCTTTCCCTCTCTCATGCCAGTGAGCTACTTTTACTTTTTCCTCCCCGTCACCTTTGTGTTCAGTTGCGTCCGGGTCACTGTAGGTTCTGTCAGGATGAAGAGTATTAAGCAACATGAAGGAAATGTTATAGGTCAAAATGTCAAAAGGAGCCATTTGTTTTGCACATTAAAGTATAGACGAAGAGCAGTTCCCTTTTTGCAAACGCTGTTCCCACAGTGTGTCAAATACTGATATCCAATGTGGAAAAAATTTCATTCTCTGGAATAACATTACGACAAGTCTTTCATCTGGCACTAGTCTGTAACTTTTACGTTGATGGACCTTAAGATTCCACTCACATCCCTCCTCCTGCTTTGTTGTTTCACTGTTGCTCCATGTCTCAGGTCGGCTTTTAACTCATACTGTATGTCCATGGGAATTCACAAGGAGGATGAAGGACATGCGTTGACATTTGTTATATTTTCAGGGATATGCTCAGTATAAATGTTAGTTTGTTCCCTGTAGACTCAGAGACAGAGGTGGAAACGTGTGACTGGACTTCAGCCCCTCCACTAATGCCCTTTGAAAGCTCTCCCCAGGCAGACATTGAAATGCTTTTAGCAGAAGATATGATCCAGACTTTGGCGCCCCCTCTCTGCTTCCCCCAACACTGTAGAGTTCATCCCCTGCCCTCTGGCGCTGTAGGTGTACTCAGACAGGCTGTACACCCGCCACTCCTTCAGTAAATTTTTTTTACAAATCGGCAGAGCCAAGTAGGTGTGACTGGGTCGCTTGTGTTGAGAAAGTGGATGTGGATCCATGGAGCAGTTTCGATCCATCAACAGACCACAGACCCCAGGGAGGCTTTATTTATTTATTTATTTATTTTACTGCTCCCTTTTACCTGAGGAGCAGGGGGGAAAATGGACAAAGAGTAAAAAGTGAAACTCATGGCCAGGAACAGCTCAGCTTGTAAAAGGGTGAAATATTGCTGCGTTCTTTTGATATTTTATCTGCCAACAGTTCTCGGCTGTAATGCTTTCAACCTTCACAGGGAATAGTCTCACTGCGCACCCTTTCCTTCACAGGCGACAGGGGCCTGAATGTCATCTCATGCAGGTCTAGCAGTTTTCTGAAGGGAGCAGGAGGGAGGTGGAGGGTGTGCCGGGAGAATTAGAATGTATTTCAGGTCTGAAGCAAGTGGTGCATTGCTGCAACTGGTATCTCAGAGAAGGAGGGAGTTTAAAAAGGCAGGGTGGTGGTGGGGTACAGGGGAGAGCAGGAGGGAGGGGGAGGCTTTTGCGGCAAACTGTTGCTAGGAGACACTTGTGGCATCTCTTCTCCCTCTCCTTGAAATGCCAGAACTAACTGACAGAGAAGCCGGAGTGAAATGTCAGTCCTTTCCTCGCAGGAGTTTGGAGAATGTGGCGTGTGTTTCTATTTAAGTAGCCTTGTTTATCAAAAGGGTTCTCAAAGAGTCCACACAAGCTGCCTTTCCTCTGCCGGAGCAGGGTGTGCTGAGGATGCAGACTGGAGTTTCTACTGCTTCTCTTGTCTTCTTTTGTCTGCTTGGCTGTTTTTCTTGCGTTATCTTTCTTTTTTCCTCTCTTTCAAGATATTCCTTCTGCCTCTTTCCCTTTCTCCCCACTCCATTCCCTAACTCACTCACTGGCTGTTAGGCGCTATTACTTTGTCTCACATTATTCTCCACTTCCTATCTGTCTTTTATTAGACTCCCTCGCTCCCCAATTCCCTCTCTCTTTTTCAAATATCAAGCCATATGGTCCATCAGTATAATCCTCTGCCCAGATATTTGATTATCAAAGCTGTCTCACTGCAAAAAGCCTCAACTCTCCACAGGCCATTATTCAGCCCCTCCCCGTGCTTTCACTACATTATAATTCACAGACAGTATGAGTAGACAGTCTGAATGGGATGTAGCAGTGGCAAATCAACAAGTTAGATACTCAGTCTTCATAAAAAACAAAAGAATAATGAAATGAATTATTAAAAAAAGATGGTATCTTAGTGTTTGTAAGGTGTAGCATTTTTGAAATTTAGATAAATATATAAACATAGAACTGGTGACCTGTCCAGGGTGTACCCCGCCCTCGCCCAGAACGTTGGCTGGGATTGGCTCCAGCACCCCCCGCGACCTGGAAACAGAAAAGCGGTAGAAGATGGATGGATGGATGGCTATAAATATAGACACGCAACAACTGCCACGTCTTATCAGTAGGAGATATCACATTCAAACAATTTCATGATCACGTTTAGGAAAAGGCATTCTGCCTTTGCGGACTCTTTGGATTTGCACAAATAACCCTGACACCAATTTTAACAGCCTAACAGCCCTATGAACATAATTATATTTCCCACCACCGAATAATAGGGAAAAATAAGGACTATATAAACACAATTTCAAGGGAACAGTGTTTCAGCATAACAAAATTAGGAAACTGTAGTTTCCCTCTCAGTAACACAATTATGATAAAACTCCTTAATGCCTTAATAATATTAGCAAACATCACAATTCTGTAATTCTTGAATTTGAAAAATTTCATCACATTAATAACAAAGCAATGTGCTAAAGGTGTTACAGACACACAATTATGTTGAATTTAACGTACATAATACTATTTTGTAGAGATGAGGCAAGTCTAACAATTTGTGACAAAATATATTTTTTTAAAAATGAAGGGGATAGATGGGGCCAGAATTTGTCAGTGTGGTGACCCAGTTGTTCATTTCATAGAGCACTGGAGGAATATTTGTACTTTCTTTCTGCTTCTCCTCCCGGACCAATAACAAGCTCAGTGTAACTTTCAGTATCAAAACAAAAAGTCGATAAAGTGAGCTTTTTCTGTGCAAGTAAATGTGTGCGTTTTCTAAAGGCCAATATCAATATTGACAGTGGGGGGGGTGCACCCTGTGGTTTAGGTCTGCAGCTTCCACAGCACACTGGATTTCTAACAGTCCCTGCTTTGTGTCTCTGCTAACTGCGCCTGGAGACACAACTTCTCCATGAGACCGGTAAGCATAGCTCCATTTTCTGTACCAGCCTGCTGCTTTATTGGAGAATGGCACCGATGTGAAATTAGAGGAGATGATTTTCTTTTTCTATCCATGTTGCTCAGATTTTTAAGTTTTGACCTGATCTTCTGATGATGACAATGTTGCTGAAGGTCTGTCTCATTGCAGTTCTGCTCATATGCTGTAAGTATCCTACAGTACACAGAATACACCATACAGGTTTGAACATTCAAACATATAAGATATACGAAATACATCATGCCTGGAGTGCTCATGCACGTGCACAAACCTGCCACGTATTATAGCAACACAAGTCTATCCACACATCCACAGCATATGCAGCAACAATAATCAGTTGTGTAGACAAATCTGTCTGTCCTTGGAAAACACTGAAAACACAAAACAATTGGAGGGGGGATTAGGCGGTTACAGACTGATTTGTGTGTGTTACTACAAGAGAGACATGATTCAATGCAACTTTACATCATTGCATCTAGCTGCAAAGTTTGAGGCAAAATGACAGAGAGACATGAAACTTAGATGGCTATCTCAGTATTAGACAGAGATAACATTATTCATACCGCACAATGGACACACTACTGTTAAATGAGAGGTACCTCTATTAAGTGTGATATCTGACTCTCACTCTGTTCAGGTTTACTATTAAACTGCAAAATGTGAACTGATTGTTGCTTATTGAATATTGCTACTTTGTGTTTTGTGTGCCACCCATTGAAAGAATGCCCTCAAAACAAACTAGTATAAAAGTCTGCGACTGAGCTGCAGGTTTTTTTTTCCTCACTTCCTGCTATTAGTTTCAAATTCTCCATCTCCTTTCTTTCTTTCTTTCATTAGAAAATTCAAACAAAGCTGAAAACTTCAATTTCAAATTTCTTTTCAGTTTCATCAAAGGAGACAAAGCTAACAATAAAACTCTAAAACTAAATTGTAAGTTTTATGAATTTTGTCACATCTGTATGTCCTTTTTTAATCAAATGTCTTTGAACAAACTTGCTAAGGAGTGGCCAAATTTGGCTGAGGTTTTCCACATCGCACAAACAAATTAAATGAAACGTCATAATAGCATTTCCTTGCAAGCATTAACTACACTCACAGTATCATATTTGGTCACAATAATGAGAGACAGAGAAAGGGGGGTTGGTCTGAAGGTTTCAGCATCTTGGGTCGAGAAACACCAGTCTGATTTCACTCCAAATGTTTTAACAGCCATGCCAAACACCTCAGCAACCATCGGGCAAAATCATCCAGATGAGCACATTTGCTGCATTGCAACATGTTGGCAGGTTCAAAATGTAGAGACTGCCGAGCAATGTGCTAACAACCATTTTGCAAAACACAAGCAACGCTTTATTTCAAACCTGGGCGACAAGGGTACCTAAACATTTTTGTCACAAAGTTTAGCTTTTTCTAATTTTAACTCACATCCTGAGGAGAAGTGCTTTTCTAGCCACAGCCAGCTATTCTCCTGTTCTGCCTCCCAGTCATTAGGGCCTGTAGTGATAAGCAGCTTCTTTCAGTAACTGAACCCAGTGTGTGTTCTTGTGCCAGGGCAGCGTGATTGAAATATTTTCTGTGTCTCTGAGGTTAACAGAGTTAATGAAGATCAAAGACTGTGTCTGGACAGGATAGTTAGTATGCTGTCAGAATGAAGACACACTACTGTATGAATAACTGAACTGTGACTTTTGTGGACAAATATCACAGTTTTCACCAAATCTGGCCATAATATTTTATTCAAATATTAAGAAAGTAACCACATGCAACAAAAATATGTAACTGATATAATACAAAGCATGTTTTTCCATTAATATCCATCACCCTTTAATGACAAAAACATGCATTTTTTTTTTAGCTTTCATTTGTACATTACAGGGTTTTTATACAGGTTTCTTGTGGTTGGTTGTTGAATGTCTTTGAGCCTTTAAAGGAATTCACTTCACCCTGGCTAATGGCTATGGGAACATGTGTAATATAATAATATATATTCATTGGTCAAATGAATACAGATAGTTCAATTATCTCTGGATTCCCTAGATCTCCAAATTCTCTGATAATTCTTGGATGTGAACAATCTAGATGGATTTATGAGCAAGTAAGAACATCTTCAAATTCAAAGTAATTAAATCCAAATATCAATTCCAAAAACATTTGATCTAATCCTTAAACCAAATCACATTGTTATTTTAATCCCCTTCATTAATTCTAACTCTGGATGCTTTTTATCTCTCTTACAGATGTCCTGTTAAGTTGTGCTTCAGAACATAAAAAGAAGAAAGGCACAGAATTTCAAATAAATGACAAGAGTGCCAACAGCAACATCAAGGTGAAGAGAAACCACACATCTGCACGTCAAGAGCGATCTAAAGTCACGACTCCAAAGAAGAAGCTCAAAAACACAGAAATTAAAATGGCACTAAAAAGTGACACAAGCTGCACGAGGCTGGGAGGCATCTGCCAACCTAACCGATACATCTGCCAAGGCCGCTACCTTCAAGACAAGTGTTCAGGGACCAAGACGAGACAGTGCTGTGTGCCAGGTAAAATGATGTAGTTCCATCCATAGATACACAAACCTGCACATTTTCTGTTCAGGTATAACTCTAGATGAGGACCTTTATACACTCAGACTACTTCTTTCATCCACAGTCCCACAAACGCACTAACAGTCTTTGACAAAAAGGATTAAAAAGGTTGTGTATGGTCATTGTGACTTCAGACTTCAGAGTCATGAAAAAGTGTTGTTGTGGGTGTGAGGTTGTATCAGTGTCTGACACTGCTCATATAAAGGACTTAAAAAATAACATTTGAATTGTTGGTGACTCACACTCAGCAGAAGATAAAATACATTTTTGAAATATCTTTACTCGTCTCTTTAGATGGAGCCTGGACTGTCCTTTGTGCTGGTCACCACAACAACAGAGTGAGGGCATGTGATGTGCACGGCTGTGGAGCTTTCAATTCCAAAAGGTGATTCTTCCTGATCTGGTTTTTAACGTGTTAACCTTCAACTCTAGAGCTCCAATATGTAGATGTTGTTGATAAGGCAGCATGTCTAGTGTTGTATTGTAATGTCGCCTTTCAAATGTGGATGAATGAGGCAACTGAACAGCCCTTGAATGGGCATTTACTGAAGCACCTTACGCACCAGAGTGACAACAGACCAGAATCCGTCCAATCTCACATTATATACCCTCCAACTAAAACTGGACTAAACCAATAGTGGGTGAGTTCAATTTACAAATATATGCACCCTATTTGTCTGACTGAATATAACACACAACATAGAATACGACTAGCTTGTAACTCAATAAGCAATACTAATATTCAAAACGTAGAACATAAACTGCTATTAGAACACCGATATTACAAAAAGAACACACAATCGTCCTCTCTGCTTCTTACACATGCAACAGACAGGAAGTGTAATTTGCCATTGATTGCTGGCTCAGAAAAGGGTTAGGGTTAGTGAGTAATGCAGGTAAGATTAAAAACATACTTAGTGCCCCATGACAATACAACACAAAAGCTGCAGACCAATGACACTAAATTGCACATTAACCCATCGTTACGCTGACACAATGAGCCAGAAGATAATTACTCTCAGACACACACTCACAAAAACAGTTTAGTATGTTGCACATGAAGAATTACCAATTGAATCAGTCCTTTTTAACTGAAATGTTTTATTTTGATTTAATTCTCTGTCTCCGCTCTTACAGAGGTAAAGGCCTCCATAAAGCAGTGGACCTCGTCTGTGATGACTATAGTTCAGTCAATGCTCCATTCTCAGGAAATTTGGCAGGTCCAGTGAGTCGGAAAGACCCAGCAGGGAATCAATACGATGGGATCAAGCTTCTTAGTGATGGTAAGGAAGACCTGATGACACTAGAGTACTTGGCAGTGAGTGCAGCAGAATATATTTTACTATCAACCAAAACTAAGTTGCAGTAAAGATACAAAGAACAATACAAAGAAGCCACAGCTACATGGCTCTCAGAAGCTGAGGCTGCTCATTGTAAATAACTTTAAATTCTTATGTAAATCGTGACAATGTTGGATAAAGAGAAACCAAAGGTTACTTTGCATATATCCAACTTACAGTTGTCAAGACATCCAATGAATCATGACAATGAAAAGTACAGATTTAATTCTTTGGGCACTATAAATACTTAGCATTAACAAATGCCACTCCATGTCAAAACTTCAAAATTTGACCTTCTGTTGGTGCTGGACAAAAAGGCAGGAAATAACCAAAGTCACCGGAATTCATCCTCTACACACTTTGAGTATCTGGACAGATGGCAAAGCAATCATCCAATAGTTGTTGTATTTCACTGAAGACCAAAGTGCTCAGCTTGCACCATGGAGCTGGGCGCTGAAGCCACATCTGCTTCATTTCCATATCAACAACAAGATTTTCTGATTTCTGCTACAACTAAGAATAATTATGAAAACATAAACCATTGTAATCTTCCACTCTTACCTCTGCAGGTTAAAGAAAGGTAAGAGTCTGTAATCCATACTGCACAGGGCCACGGCCGGGGCGAAGGTGGCATTAGGTCATCATGGTGGAGGCATTAGGTGGGGATGTAAAAGGAGCGGTGAATTAGAGGGATTAGTCAGGCTGCAGGAGAGGAGGCTGAGATTCCAATGAACTCCTGGTTGCCTCTCACATCTGCACCCAGTTGCACGTGAAGCCCCATCAAAGGCTGTTCATGAGTAATGACCCCCAAAAGGGCCGTCATTACAGAACAAAGCAACGCATCCGCATTTGCGTGTGCTGATGGAGCCCACAGAGAGCGTGCGCATGCCTTTGTACTGTAGAGTATGTGTCAGCATATGTGCTTGAACGTATTTTAAGAGCTTCCTGGCTTGATAAGGTGCTGGCATGACGAGTAAACATCATTAGTCCTCACTCTGCCTCTACCCCTAATTGTACTGTGTTATCAGAAGAACACATGTACTGTCAGCTCCTTTCATCTCCCGGTACAGCGCAGACATGATTAGACATCACAGAGACGCATTACCTTGCCATGATACCCACGTTAATGCTGAGACACTGATCATTGGCAGCTCATAGGACTTCAAGATGGTGTTGTCCTTGTTTTGGACTCGCTTGCTTCTGCGTTGTTTGTTTCTTAGTTGACAGACTGCTTGTTTTTGTCTGCAGAGTGATGAAATAAAGATGTTAAGATGGTTCATTCTTTGGGTTTCAAGCCTCTGTCGACCCATTCGGATTTATAAATGAGCATTTAGAAGACGGTTATTCTGGTTTTTATGTACTTGTTTCAGGGCCTGACAGCGTTGTCATTATTATGGCTGTGCTGTGTATGTGTACAGATTGTGTACAGGACTTTAAGTAGGATTCATAGCTTTCAAGGAACAGTTAGCCAAGGCAAGGGGAATGCTAAAGCTGCCCGACTCCTTTGTGTCTCTTCAACAAACATAATGATTTTTTCTATTGATCAGCCTTTAAGTCCTGTTTTAAACATCCATTCACCTTCAGCGTAGAAAAAGCTGTCTCGAGAGATTCTTTCAACTCAGCTGCATCCACTTTACTCCAACACTTCAAGCTGGGAAAACCTGTGAATCTGTTTCTCACAAATTTTAGTAACCAAAAAGCACGACTTGCTGGGTATGAATGATTTTTTTTGTTTCTGTCAAATCCAGTTCACTGTGTGAAGATCTTCAACATCCGTCCGTACCGTTACATTGGCCCAGTGGTTCAAGGAGAACCCCTGGGTTACCTGTTGCCGCTACAGGAGCATTTCTCCGGCATCGCCTCCCACCTGCAGCTGCAAAACTGTGATGGCAGTGACCCTTCACCTTTTATATGATCTAACCTTCATTTTGCCTGAGAGCGTTAACCCCCTCGCCTTTTGAAACACTTAACATTGACCCTGTAAATTTAACCCTGAGTGCCTAGTTAAGACTAAGAGACCTCATGTTAGCTCTTACGTTTCCACGTGATGTTAACAGCTTTCCTGTAGCTTTTCATGGTAAATTTTCACAAAAATCTTCAACCATCTACAGAGTTTTTTCAAACAAAAGTTTGGTCCCTCTCAAGTCACAGTTTTAAAAATAGACCCAACTTACTAACAATCTTCTCATGGCAGAATTTTGCATGATTGAGGGTCCTTTATTTACATTTCTTCCTGTTTTTTGTCATTTTGTGTATTATTGTAGTATAATATGTCCACTGAATATTGTTGTCGCTTTTTTGGGGATACATACTCACGTAACCTTTTTTATATAATCTATTTGTATTTGAATTATGTAATAAATACTTTGTCTCATTTCTGCTTTTGGATTGAAATTGTTTTATTTTCTATAGATCATATGGAAAAAGAAATGTAGAATGTGACAAGTTTAAACTGCAGTCACATATTGTCACAGGAAACCAATATTGACCGTTCACCGTGTAATTTCACCCTTCTATGACATTACTGTTTCCTGAATTTCTCTCCCCAATTCAGCCATCAACTCACTCTCACTCTACCAGGTCTATAGTGAGGGACACGCTTCTGCAAGTGAAGAACTGCCACATGTACAGTATCATTGTAATGAACATAACACACCAAAAGATGGAGCTATTTTGCAACAAAATTTCCAGTAAAAGCTCAACTTAGCCATTTGTCTTGATAAGTACCTGCCAAAATGAGACATAATATAAATTTAACTGTATTTTTTTCTGCTACTTTAATTAATTACGCTTAAATCATTTAACCACGAAGCAATAAGATGAAACACACTCAAGAAGCACTCTTCTGAAAGAAAGGGGCCGACTGATCGGCTTATTAACCACAAACAGACATGAAAATATCACGTGAGGAAATGAGTCAGGCCTGACACTTCCTTTCTTACACCCCATCTTTATGTATGTATACACATATTATATTAAATGTTCATATTCTGCTGTATTTAAATGTATAAACACACAGTAACAAATTTACCTAAACTGTAGCAAAAATCCAAATCCAAAAAGCCAAAATCTGGCCAGTGTTTGAGCCGGTAATGCTCACAGTAAGTTCACCTGTGCTCAGGTTTTATCTTTTTCTCTGTTGTAGGCATTTTGAAACAAAAGTGTGGATCCTGAAGTGGATCAAACCTCTGGGTGTTCACAGTACCTCTGTCTTCACAAACCGCACAAACTCACATGCACTAACACAAGCAAACACACACAATAGTAGACTGGACCAATTCAAAAATCAAAAACCAGGAAAAGAGTCAGTGTACAACACAAGTCAAAATTCTACATGAAATTTCCTGACAAATTATTTTCAACATTCATTTGTAAGTAGGCCCAAGTTTCTGAAACTTGGAATAATAATAAAAATCCTTAAATTTGTTTATATTTAATTGAATTGGAGACTAGCCTCTTTTCTTTTGATGTGATATTTTGAGCTTCAATGTCAACCTCTTATTATTTTGATGAATTAGTTGGAACTTTTTAGATGTTTTCATTTCAGAGAAATCACTTTGTGTCGACATGACTTCAACTCAAGGTTATTATATTGACGGATAACTGAAGTGTGTCTCACGTTCCCCTCAGGTTGAAGCCACAGTGATCACTCTCTGAGGATGGCTGACATCAGCGGTGTCTGATCAAAATGCGCACAGCTGTAGGAGCTCGGATCGAGATTGGATTGAGCCTGACGTTAGTGTTGGCGGGGGGGGGGGGGTTGTGGCTGGGTTGGTCGGTCCGTGGAGCATAATCATGGCCGTCCGAGTTCCTCAAAGGGGATTGGGCGAGCTGGGATAGGCTGGGAGTTTGGTTGGGAGCCGTCAGCGGGCCGGCTCAGAGGAGGAGGGGGGCTGGAGCAAAGAACCGACCGACCCAGTATCCCCTTCTGGCGTGTGAGTCTGAATGTTGGGCAGGAGGCTCAACACACACTGTTGTCCGGAATAAAAATAAATAAATAAATAAAAGCATTTGTTGCGCTCGGATCGGACCGAGGAGGAGGAGGACGAATGAAAAAGGAGCGTCACCGCGCAAACTTTCTCAGTCGGGTTTGATCGCTCGAATAAACCCAACGAGAGAAGCTTTTTGTTTCTTCTTCTTTTCTTTTCTAACGGAGACCAGAAGAAGACGAGGACATCATGCCGAGGCGGACCGTGCAAGAAGTAACAGTGCAGGATGTCCAGAAGAGACGGAACCCCAATAAACACTACGTGAGTCTGTTTTCAGAAAATAATCCTGGAGAGGAGCAACAGATCGAGATCTTTATGTTGCAGCTCCGCTTCCTCTGCTGACGGCCGAAGTAAAAACAAAGAGAGGATCAAATTACACCTCACCAATCTGAACACAGATAGACACACTTTCTTCAGCACAGATTTCCGAGAAAGTCATGTTGTTCCCGATTTTAGCAGTTTTTATTTTTAGCACTGCAGTCAACAGAGGAACAGTTTTGTTTTTTTTTTCGATCCCTCCAGCTCAAATACTGAAGTTTGACAACATTAAGGAGATCCAGTCTCCTCCAAGTTTTTCCTTGGGTGTTTTTCAGGTTGACATTTTACCAACTGCTGAGTCAGAGTGCAGAAAATACAGTTTCCTTCATCAATACACGTATAGATCTGAGCTGTGACCAATAAATGTTGTTTTTACTCCCATTAGGTTTTGAGATGTTGTAGTTTTAGGTGCCATTAAAGTGCATTACACTGGATCTGGTTCATCCTATCTATGAGCCTTCTTTTGTCTGTTCATCTTCAGGAGACTCTCAGTAATTAGGCATCACATGGATATATATGTGTGTCACCCTAACAGAACCTCTTCCAGTCCTGCTCATGTGGCCATACTGCCACGTGTGTGCCATCACAGGAGAAGGTCCAAGAAAAACATCCCTAATAAGCGAATCAGAGCTGTTCACAAACCCTTCAGACTAATCCGCATGAGGAGAGAGTTAAAAAATGAGCATCCCAGCTTTGTCACACCTCAGGCTCTCCACTTTAGAAAAAAATAAAAAATACCTGCAGGCGCTGATAAGCAGGAAGTCTTGATGGCGGTGTTCCTAAGGACATTACAGTGAGTACAAGGCCATGTTTGAACAGGGGCTGGGCCTAAATATTACCATATGACATGCAGTGTTTGGAGTTTTATGACTGACGTTTTGCATTACAGTGACATGGTTCTGATTTTAGTTATTCATATTGATCACAAAAGCCAACTATATAGATAAAAAAGGCTTTTTTACACAGAATAGCTCTACTTCTACAGCGGATATGGACATTAATATCATTATATCTATAAGAGCTGTAGTGTGATAATCTTGCGCTTATCTCATTAAAAGTGTCTGTGACTGAACACAGCATCTCTGCCAGTTAATGGGATCAGTATTAAATCACTGTCATCATATTGCTGTGTATGGGGAAGGGGAGAAGTAGGTGTATGTATGGATAAGTTGTTTTTTTTTTTTTTCAGCTATCATCCACTCTGATACAGTAGAACTTGAGTGGGAGACAAATATGTCAAAAAGACAAAGACTCATTTAAAATATTTTCTGCAAGTCATGAACAATGACCCTTTTGTCATTAATTTCTGTGATAGCGAGTCAGAGGGGCAATATGTGGGTTAATTTGTGTGCAAATTTTGTGCACACAGTTTAAAGTAACAGGTATGACATCATACGCAGACGGCCAACAGCGAAGGCCTCTGCCAAGTCCTTAGCAGGTGTTCATGTGAGTTCAGTGTACTTGATGCGTGCTTGTGTGTGCCCTCACATGCATATGTTGGTTTCCGTCCATGCATGTGTGAGATGGTGCATGGGTAGAAGGACCAACAGAATTCATACCGCTGTGAGTGTTAGCGGTCAAGGACACTGAGTTCTCCAGGTCCTGTGACTCCTCCATCTGTCTGTTTGGTCTGTGGTGTATAGCCATGTTGTTTTGTGCCTTTGGTATTCTCTGTGCATATGCAGCCGAGATACTTTAAACCCTCCAGAAACCAGAGGTTTGGTTAAGATTACTAAAAGCAGCTTAAAGCTCAACGTCTCAGCTGACTTGGGCCAAATGAGGAAAAAAGCAAACAGAGAATTAACATATACAAAACAATGACACGATACAGAGCATTTAATTGCAAATAATCGTGCTTAACTTGTGAGAATTTAGTAAATGGTAGTTGGCCATAGACAGCATACTGTGGTAATAGTTCAAGTGCACATGCTCAACAGAAATATGATGTTTTAGGAAATGGCACTTTCTTTGATAAAGACAGATTCCCTGCTGGCCTATGTAGTTGGTTATAATTGGTCCTTCTTTTGCTGTATCTGACTTTGGTGCCCAGAAAGAGAGAGTGTGGCCAGAGAAGGTCTGGGAGTGGGGCCAATAGCATTCAGCCAGACACACCGAGCCACCCGGGAGTTTCCAATCACCTCCCTGCCTCTCCCCTCTTGTTCGCCTTGAGGAAGGAAAAAAAAAACCAAAAAACAAAACTGTGTCTGTTGCCTCAAGACTGCAATGCTTAGACTAGATGCTTAGCTGGAAAAGTTTGTCATGTCATTAAATTTTATTGATACGACTGTAAGAGAGTTTAATGCTGAAACAAGAAATTAAATCTGAACTTAACATAATGCCACGTCGAAGTTACAGTTTCTCTGTATGCCAGTGGTGTTCAGGCAGAATGTGACCTTACACTGTGCTGAACACCTCGCATCAATCTCAGACCTAGTTCTCCATTGGTTCTTTAACAACTTGAAGTTAGAAAACATAGGGTGGTTAAAACAGCTGCATCCATGCAGGATAAAACCTTCCTCTTCAGCAGGAAGTGATGCTGAAGGCTCAGGAAGTTAAATCATCGGATATCCCAGTTGTGTTCATGTGGATGGTGACAGGGCACTGCTTCTTGATGTTGCTTGGCAAGCTCGCTTCCTGATTTTTTTTTTTTTTTTTTTGTCAGGCTGCCCTCTCTAGGAGTTACAGCATTGCCAATTACTGGCACTGTGAGTCAGGAGAAATGCTCCAGACAGTGTGGACAATGAAATGGTATTAACAATAATGGCTCACTGTTAGTTCACCAGTTCAAGTTATTATTTGTCTTTCTGTTTTTCTAGGTTTACATCATCAAAGTATCCTGGAGTGATGGCAGCACAGAAATCATTTACAGACGTTACAGCAAATTCTTTGACCTGCAGGTGAGTAACTGCATTGGATCTTGTGCGCATGAAACTGTTAGTGTGTCGTTGTATGTGCTTCTCTTTTTATACTCTAGGTGTGTGTACATGGGGGCAATGATTGAATCAAGTCCTCAGTTTTCCCTCACCAAAAACCAACATATGCCACGAAAGGAATGTACCCTCTCCATATAACCCTATCCACCCATATGACACTGGTAATTATATTGTGTGAGAGGAGTTGGAAGATGTCCCATTGAAGTTAGCTGAGAATAGTGATGAATACAATGACCACACTGATGACCACAGAAATGTCTGAATCATTCTTTTACGTCATGCTGGTAGCGTGTGTTGCACAAGGAGGGAATTTCATTAGTATCCTAGTTTCCGTTCCTCTTTCAAAGGTAATGGATCTGTGGCCTTGGCCACATCGGAGCTCAAAAAGAATGGACTCCAGTAAGCCCAGGAAGGCAACCATTTTTAATGAAACAATTTAGGCTAAGTATACTGTCACCCTAATGGAATTAAATGCCCCTTAACTGATTCGGATGGTCAAAGGATGAGCAATGAAATAAAATACTTTTACAGTCCACTAAGGTTTTCTGAGCCTGTAAATGTAATGTTAACTATAGGAATATTTTATTCTATTGCATAAGAATTTTACAAGAAAATCTCAACCCTGTCATCATTTTTTTCCACTAACTGCATTCATTACGGTTTTAAAATTCATTGCATATATTGGCTAAGAGAAAGCTCATCTGAAGCTATGAATAGTAAATAATGTAGATAAGGAAAAAGGGAGGATGGTGAAAAACATTGCGAGAGGGCTTGTTGTCTCCCCAGAACTGAACTACAATAACACATAAAGAACTTCTTGTTCCCTCTTTCTCCTTAATCGATTCGGTCCACATGGACAGAGGTAGTACGTTTTAATGCAAGAAACAAGAATGATGGTCTGTTCTGCTGGCCAATATGACAATGACATCCAGACTATGGAAAGAAAATAATTCTTAACTTTTATGTATGTTTTGGCCCCAAAGGAAAACTTTTTTGATTGAGTGAGTGGTGAGATGAAGCAACATTATGAGATCTTCTTCTTACTGGAAAGTGAGTTTGGAAAGACAGAAGTATTTGCATGGATAAAGTAATTGCTATACCAGAAAAAATGACACCAGTAAGTGTGCTTGGAAACAGTTCCTCCTTTACAACATCACCAATATTAATCAATAATCAATATTAATGTTTTATCTACTATGAAGCATATTAGCAGCAGAAATCACTTCCTCTATCACATGTAGTATTCTATCAATACCACAGACTGACTTACAGCATACGAGTTATTTTCAGTGGGGGCATTCCTGACTGGTGTTGCCCCCCACCAGACCCTCAGCTGCTTCCTGCTGTGTTGGCAGCTTGTGGGTGGACTCTAAGTGGTGAGGGAGATGTTGATAAACCCAGCTGTAAAGAGTACAGGCCAATTTCTTATCTCCCGTTAGGTTTGGCAGTAACATAATGGACCATCATGAGGCTGTTTTATTTTGGAAAGAAAAGTTTGAAATGCTGAAAGTCCCTGTGTGTATTCATAACTCATTTAGCACATCCTGGGTGGAAACCTCTAAATGCACCATATATAGCACAATTATATAGACTTTTTTCTGGTATTGGAGCACAAGAACAATCAACAATATGATATGACTATATGGACATTCTACTTACACAAAAGTCTGATAACTTATATATTGTATCATGACATCTGCAGAACAGAGAAATCATTGATGATGATAGAAATGTAAAGCGCAAAATAATAATTAAAGTAAAAGCTGTGTTTATTTAACCAAACCGCTGCAGTGTGTGTTAAGAGTTAGCAGGCAGCAGGAATGAGACCTGATGTACTCAGGCTAACAGACACTGAGTCTACTGATGGCCTCAGGTTCAGATGTAAACATCCACAGTTTATGGGAAGCCTAGATGGGGGGGGGATGCGTTTCAGACAGTCAGTAAATGCTTAAAGCAGTTAGTCATTTTTAATTAAAGCGATGACATGTAGTTTGTAAGGTGAGTAGGTGGGAGTCATGCAAAGCTCTTGTCAACATTTGACTTCTGTTGAACTTTGGACCAGGGCAGATCCTGGGATGTCATACCAGGTGTCAGACCTGAACAGTGACATACTGTAGCGGAGTCACTCTTCTTCTCATTACCATTTCTTTCTCCATCCTGCTTTTTCATCTCTAGTCATGTCTCATTTGATTCTATAGTTTACGCTGTTGCCTTGTGAGTCAGAAGTGCCTCTTATTAAAGAGAAATTCTGAAACCGTAAAAAAATGATACGTAAAGGGTCTTAGGTCAGTCCTCAGCCCAAAAGCCAGACAGGAAGTGTTATTCACCACATCCCGTCACCACAGCTGGCCCAAGCAGCTGATGCTTCAGTTTATGTGCCTTTAGTGCTGTCATTGACCACAGACTGTTTATACACTCTGTTTGACTTTAGTATGGTGTCTACATTTATTTCAACAGTTTTCTATTCTAATAATTAGGTTTATTTAAATTTACAAATGTCTTTATCTCTTGTTTGATACCAGAGACTCTCTGGTAAAGTAGAATTGTTGCCTTCACAATAAATGGGTTTGTGTTTAGCTTAGCAAGCTGAATACAGAGTAAATCAAATAATTGTGATTTTAATTTAAAAGCCGTGTCTGTTTTCAAAATGTTTTCACCGTGATCAGAAATAGACCAAAGTGTTGCTTCAGAAAAATGGAAAGCGCTGGGGATTGGATTTCTTTCTTTGCCATGGGGTCATCTTTGTGGCTTTGAAATTTTATTTCCATGTCACTAAGAACAGTTTCCATGCTGCACACGTGTCCACCCACGTCAGTCTTCCAACTTTCCCAATTTAATGCTTTAGATACAGGGTACACAATTACTTTTAGAGCTATTGGACAAAAAAAAACCCCATACATTTCTCATTATTACTCGGATTTGTACAGCTGTCACATATTTTCCATCTGAAGTATTCTAGTAGCAAACATTTTACAGAGGGGCAGATAATTTTCCTGAGGGCAGAGGGGCTGCCTGTTATATGAAGTTCATAAAGCAGCTGCTCTTATTTCCCTCCTGTGCAAACTACAAACTTTGCACTTGGGTTATTCTCATAAAAATGTACTTCATACATCTCTAAAGCACTGCAGTGCTCTTGGAATAATGGAATATACAACAATTGTAACACACAAACGTGATTTTACTCAAGGAAAACTGAATGACATGACACACTCTATTCTTTACGATTCACTTACGTATACAAGCATCCATCGCTATACATCACCATGTTACTGTTTTTAAATTTTTTCAATGTGCCTCTTTCTGGGTCCTGAACCTTCCACATCCACCTGTCTGGTTTGGGACTGGCCAGTCGAATGAGATTAGTCTTGTTTTATAAAAACTTAGCTGCTGTTGCAAATGAAGACAGTTTAATATTCTGACAAACTGATTGACCATCTGTCTTCTGCTGGTAGAACATGCCACGAGACAGGGAGGCTATGCTTGTGATGGGGTGGTCCACTCTGCCACTTTTTCATTGTTTGGTGGAATAGGCTCCAGACTCAGTGACCCACAATAGAATAAGTGGGTATAGAAATTTGCCTCAGCAATAGGAGGACAGGGTGGGGCAGTGTGTGACACAGAAATTGTGTCATATGCCTCCAGGGGAGAGCAGTTGTCCAGAATTACAGTCATTAACTGCAGCCTCATTCATGTGACATCGATTGGAAAGACTAACCCCTCCAATCAGCTGATGAGCACAGCTCATCACAGACTCTGGTGTGGCGTTTAACTTGGTGAAGAGAGATAGCACTAAAAAGTTACACTGGCGTCTGGCACCTTGCTGAAATAGGCTTAAAGCTTCAAACAAATGATAAAGTAAAAAAAAAAATCCTTTAACTGCCTCTGGCAGTGTTCCTGGCAGTAAGGGGGTTGAGGTGAAACATTAGTATTGCTCCACCATTTATGTTGCTGTAGTTAAACCTATTCAAGCAACTGATATAACAGAACAGACAATCGTGAAGTATTACTTTGATGTTGTCTAAATTGAATCTAAATTCAAATCTATTATCTAGTATACAACTGTACAGGAGTACTGAAATATGAAATAGTATGATAATATTTCAGGAATACTAATCCATTTTATTCATTTCAAGTGTGCTTGAGAACGCCGAGGCACAACCACACCCTTGGGTGCTGTTTTTATACTGACCCTCTGCTGTGACCTGGATGTGGCCATATGGAAATAGAATGGTTCCATTGGGATTAACTGAAAGTATGACATCAAATTTATATAGACCATAACTAGACTGAACGTGTCAGGCACTGGCATCATCCATGTGTCTGTTTACTGTATGCTAACATTAGCATATACAGTACTACCTACACGACTGAATAGTCAGGTCTGAGAGAAGGATCTTAGTTCATGAATTAAGTAAATATAGATGCCATTAACTCATCCATCCACTATCAGTGCACTGCAGTAGTAGTATTAAGTCTGTGCTGTTTATCCATCCCACTTCACAATGGGCTGTGGATTTTCCTTGTTCCCTGTAAGTGCAAATCATTCCGGTATCTTGGGATCACAATTCTATATAGACTTGATATAATTTCTATCCAAATGTCTTTCTAGTATATAACCACCAATATATTTAACCCGCTCCAATGATACTGCAGGTGACTACAGGCCTTGAAATTAGTACGCAGTACAGTAAATTAGACATATTATATTAGACCCACATTGAGATGAATGAGGTTTTTTTCAGTGTGATCTAATGCAAAAGGTTAAAATGACCTCATACACGAATCTACAGTGAACAGTGATGGAATCTGTAGACTACTGAGATAGGCATGCAGTTAAGAGAGCAGCCATTGTTCCTGAACCTTTTATACCCTCATTCTGCAGTCTGCTGCTGCTTAGATCTTCTTTATTAGGCCTTTATGTGAAGGCTGACAAAGTGTTAAAAGTGGAAATGGACTACATAAATTATAGTCTGTTGTAAGACTGCGCAGGATGAAATAGCAATGTTTAAAGGTTTACAGTATTGTGGGTGTATTAACAGATTGGAGATGATGCACGTTGACGATAGAAAGTTTGTACTTCTTCCTTCTTTCAAAGATTAATAGCAATATCTCCACAATAGGATTTGGTATAAAGGAGTCCACAAGCTAATGTTACTTCCAAGCCAATAAGTTGTGAAAAAAAGAAGCAAAAACAAACGTACATCATTTAAAATAACATGCTTTGAGAAAAGCTTTGGAAAGTCATGTGGAACTTGACTGTGCTCCCTCTTGGCTTGACGTCCTCGTGCCTGCAGAGCATCAATATTTGATGTGGGGGGCATGATGTAACTGGTATTTTCAAGACACATCTTTACTCTCTGCAGATGCCTTTTCGTGTTTGAGTGGCTCTGATTACAGAGTAGATACAATGTCCAGAGTAGACACAGAGACTGGGTGTGCCTGCACTCTAAGTCAGACACATGGGAACAATTACAATGTGTGGGGCATAGGCTCGTCTGTGTTCACCTCTGTCGCTCTTAGTCTGTCTGTTTTTATGTTTACTCCACATCTTTTAAGGTGGAACTGTGTCGGTGGTGAGGCCACTCAGTTTAATCCAAGCAGAGTGATGCTTGGTGAATTTAATGCTGTTTACTTTATTATTTAAAGTGGCTCACCACTTTTAATTCACTTACACCAAATAACAAATGTTACTGGACACTAAAGATCAAACTATCAAAGGCATTTTAAGGGAATGTAGGTCATTTTGAGAGAGTTGGTGAGGAGATAAATTAAAGCAGAGGAAACGAAGGCCAGCAGGGTTGTTCTTTACGGCTGAAGATATGTAGACCATATGTCTTCTTTTATGTTTGAACATAGAGTATATTGATGTTTCTTTTTTTTTCCATCCAGATGTCTGTAACCATTCAGGGACTGTCAGTCTTTTGCATGTATTACCACTCTGGCACCTACTTTGATGGATATATTTTCCTTTCAATTTCAGAGTATAAATATAAATACTGTATATCCGGTCCATCTCTGGAATCTTTATATGTGGGTTAAATTTAATGTGAAACTGCCTCTGGTGTTATGTATTTCAGGTATTCCATCTGATTTTTCTGCAGCATACAGTATTAGAGTATGAAGCCCCGTCTGCTTGAGTAATTTGCTGTGAACTTTCTGCCACTCATTGTTTTATGGTAACAATGTCTGTTTGGCACCTGACTTTAGTTAGTCAGTCCATAAAAAGTATTAAAGGGTACAATTTGGCACAAGTCACAGCTTTTTCCATATTCTCTGCAGTGCCTTAAGCCTTTTTACACCACCCCACCTTTCTCTGTTAGTTTTGGCTCTGTCAAACTTATTATTTCTATAACATTTTCATTCAAAGTGATGCATTTTGTGACATCTTGATTCAACTTCATTTTCATCTCTCAGGAGCTTGCCCCATGAACTATTTCAATAAATACCACTCTCTAAAATCCCAACTTTGATCATCAATAATTAATAAAAGTTAATCATGACAAGGCCAAAACTGTGTATAGCCAGACTGTGCTGTAGACTAATTTTGTTCTGTCTACTGACATCTAGCTGCTTCCACGGAAATAAGCTGAGCTTTGTCAAAACATCCATCAGCACTTTTTTGAAGTAAATAGAAGTTGGTAAATCTCAGCATCAAGCATCAACTCATAGGGAAACTCCAATATGACTGACCAATTCACAAATTCACAAGGTGAAAGCCACAAAGCATTCAGCCACAAGTAAAACACAATCACCTACCCGATGATACAGGGTAAAACTTTGAAGTTCAGTAGATCAGAGGAGGTTGATCCCTCATTTCATAATTTGAGACATGTATCTTTTATGCTGACAACAAGCTGGATCCTTCTCTTTGTCCATGTGGACTAAACTAAACCAAAATCCAAAAAGTAGTTCTACATAATGCATCCAAAGTCTATGTGGAAGCAGCAAAAACCAAAGAATAAGGACACATTCACTCACTGTGGATCTGAAATCCAGTAATTGAGTTTAAACATGTTGGAATAGAAACTTTAGGACCTTATATTGTTGGGGCATTGATGACACATATTTTAGACGTGAGTCTCTTGTATCTCCCATGGCTCAGAGACATTTAAACAGTCGTTGGAATGAAATCCCTCCAGGTTTAGATATCTGGCTAGTTTATCTTTTTGACCTTCAGATGCCTCTCTAGCAAGGAAAAAAATCACTTCATCAGGTTAATGTTGAACTGGACCCAGTCTTAGAGCACTTAGCCCAGCTTTGCCTGCATTAGCCTTCTCAGGCTTTCATTATTTTGGTATTATGTGGTTTGTCTCACCTACTTATTCTTATTGAGAAAATCTAGTGTCACACATGTTTTGGTCAATGCCTAACTAACTTATCGAAGTAAAAAAGAAATTTTCCCTTTGTTAGATCCCTTCTTTTCTTTGGATTGCCTGCCACAGCGCAATAATCCATCTGTATAGTTTCACACTTTTCTTGATAACAAAAATGATTTCTAAAGCAGTATTTTGCCAAGGTACTATACTATTTCACAAACTCCCACTCTCTCTCACACACATACAGACATGGATGGGCTGTCCAAAAAAATTCTATAAAGTTTCTGCAGGCCCTGTCTTTCAGTCCTCTGGTCTTCTCTATCTGCACATGTGTAATGATAGTGTGCAGAATGTGTGCTCTACAAGTGGGCACAGGAAAAACACTATGTTATGTTGGATCAGTCCATCCTAACCCAGCAACACAAATACAATCCAATTCTGACAGATTGAGAGGATAGAAATAACTAAATGAGCTCCTGTGAATTACATCACACAAAAAAATGTGTTAATACAAAAATTGTGCATACAAATGAGGTTTTTAAAGGACAGGATTGTATCCATTAGTCGCAATACCAAATACATTTCTGAAGATTCCTCTATAAAACTGTGAAATACATAAAATAATTTTACTTCCACCCCTAAATCTATTAAACGAAGGTTTGAAGATGTCAGAAAATGCATTAGAGAAAGAGAGATTGCACTTGAAGTTCATCAGTCAGTACTGCCAGGTGTCATTTTATTGGCCTCAGCTGAATAGAGGCTGCGAGACACACACCCTTAACTGAGAATAGATGATGAGAGAGGCCAAAAAGATGAATCTATAGTTCAGTGAGACAGAGGACGAAAGGCAAAACGTGTTGAATGGGACACCAGAAGACTTTTAAGGCTAAAAATTGTGGCACATTTTACTTGAGTACATGTTCTCTGTGGTCCTGCCTACATAGACACATATTACTCTTCAGGTAAAATCATTTCAAGTAACAAATGAAAAACTGTGCCACTTTAAAGATTATCGTAACAGAAATATTTCCACTATGTCAGTGTTGGTGTGCTGCTGATGGCTCCTTAGCTGCAGCAGCACATGAAGCAGAGAGGAAAGCCATACCATCTGCTCAGTACGTTCCTAATTATTGGCAGGCCTTCCTTTATTGGCCGAATTCCTCGCAGGAACTGCTGATATGTAAAAATGTGAACCTTTCCTCTCCAAACTCAGCTATCCTGTTGTGTTTAATGTGAAATGCATGTTTATATGTGTACGACTGTATGACTGTAAATACTTTTGGTGTATTAATCATTCTTGAATTGATTGTGTGTTTCAGATGGAGTTGCTGGATAAGTTCCCAGTGGAGGGAGGCCAGAAAGACCCTAAACGCAGGATCATTCCTTTCCTACCAGGTAAGAGTTAAACACATTGTCCCTGAGCCTTCTTTCTCTCGCGCACACACACACACACACACACACACACACTCATGTAAATTGTGTTGAATGAACAGAAGAATCATTATTTTAATGATAACTCATAATTAGAAAAAAAAACAAAAACTAAACTTTTGTTTAAAATTTGGGGATTTTCTTTCCTGTAATTTGGATCAGATATCCGATCATTTTTCATTACTTTTGAAGTTTTATACACCAGGGAAGGCAAGGGAAGTCATTTTAGTCATCTTGCACTTGTCACGTGTCTTTGTCTTATTCCTGCTCATTTTAAGTTGCATGTTAAAGAAATTTGCACGCACCGAGTTGAAATGTGGACAACGATGACTCACTGATTGGGGATGACATGGAGGAAAGCAGCTTGTTGACTTTGCATACTGAATACAAAAGAACTTGCCAGAATAAGCAAAGAAACCATAATTGATAACATCTCCATAATGAGCATGAACATATGTCTTCATCCTCTGCCGATCTGTCAACATGTGGCCTATAGCTGTCCTGTGTCAGACATGCTCGATAGATCAGGGCTGAAGCCTGAGTGTCTGCTGTTGTTTCAGTTGATTTAAAAAAAGAAAGAAAGAAAGAAAGAAATTATTTAACGCTCATTTTGGGTGCGTTTCTTGGCTTATCTGCATGATTGTTCTGCCTAAATCATCATTGGGCGTGATGCAGGATTGGACAAAACAATTTCTCCTTTTCATCTTCCATTACTTTCAAACAAATTCAAATGACAGTGACGTTTGTTTGTTGTTAAGAGGGCTCTGGGTGTCCTTGACCCATTTTTGAACCAGTGTTGGATTGAGATCCTGATGAAAGTAAGTCTTTATGAGAGTTTGAAAGGAAGCCTCACCCAAAGACTCCACCCATATCTCCCCTACCAGGCTTGGGCCGGGTGGGGGATAGGATTATTTTTGTGGCTGTTCAGGTCTGGAACTCATTGTAAGACTACACACACAGACACGCACACGCACACACACAGTTTGATGAACTCTGAGTAGGAGGGGAAGAGGGATAGAAAAACACTGCTCGCTACTTTTCATAGTGCTCCTATTGCTTTATTCACAAGAACAGAATAGCATTAGTTGTTAGTCTACAGAATACAAGTTGTTTCGGAGTGGTAATTATCGCATATTAAGGAAACATAAACTCAGCAAAAAAGAAACCCCAGACAACACCACACCTTATTATGAATCAAGGAAAGAATGAAGAAATACATTTGTGTACCATGTGTGGATACTGTAAAAATTTCATTGATGTCCTTTCTGTTTTCACTGTTGGAGCATGAAATTCAACATATTTTACTCTTTCTCTCTTACTGCTGCCCACTGAAGAAGTCTGCGTTCAGTTTTGGATGGTATAAATTCCATTAAAGGAGGGCAAAGTTCTGCTGAAAAACATTATTTGTGTTTAGCGCCTGGATAACTGGAGCTTTTGTGAAGGAAGCTATAGATCCATTCATGTACAAACTCCTGATCGGGAAAAAAATCTCCATCCACACTAACATTCCTCAAAACGCCTCTTTTATTCTGGTGTGCATATCTGTAACAGTATGAACGCAGTCTGCAGTTGGTTGCTTAGTTACAGAAAACGCTGTAAGTGAGGAACAGGAAGATGAAAAGTATGATTTCCTTACTTTCTCTAAGTGGAAGGAGTGTGACAAATCAGGAAAGGATGGACCGTGACTGAGGAGACCTAATCAGTAGATGTCTGATTGTTCTAAGAGTCAGTTTCTACCCATCCAGCCAAAACAGCCAACAGGCCCAGTAGCCTTTCCAAAAATCTGACTTCAACAGAGCACAAGTGATGTATTTAAAAAGTAAAACACTTTACTGTAGATGTAATCTATGTCATCAGCTCCTGTAGCACCCTAAGAATGACTCTCAGTTAACATTTGCCCGAGTTTTTCCCTGACAGCCAAGAAAACCATTCACTGATACAGCAAAAATCTGAACTGTGGGCTGACAAAAACCTAACAAGGCACGGAAGTGGTTTTTCCTTTTTGCTTTGGTTTGTTCAAGGCCTCAAGACATTTTTACTCCTTTGGTATAACTACATCAGCAACATCACACATCGTCTGCATGTGTGAATAGTGCAGAATATCTGCGTTGCTTTTTTTTTTTTTTTTTTGCACCAAATGCATAACAACTTGGCTTCCACCACAACCCTGACCTTTATTCCTGGCCAGACTTTGAGTCTTCTGTTATCGGAAGATATAGTAATATAGTATGTATTTTTCCATTCAACCCCCCCCCCGGCTGATGTCTTTGATGGGTGCACGCATGACAAAAAAAGTAATAAATTTGATCTGACCCAGACCCCTGAGCGGTGCTCCTTACAGCAGTGTCAGCAGGTCAACCTTTGAAAAAAGATCTGATATGCTCTTGACCAATTACCTAAAGCTGGGGGTGTCAGGGTATGTGCGGAAACCCAACATGGAATGTGGATCTGTTTCTTTAGGGCCCCCCTGCTTGATCCAAGAGGTGATATTTTTTTCCTGAACTTATGTCCAAGAAGTAGACGATGAATTTGTAATTTTTTTTTTCCCCTCTTCCTCCTAATGATAGTTATACAGCACATACGTTTTAATCATTGCTGGTTGCCACTGTAGGAGGTAAAGTATGTTTGACTGGTAAAGTATGAGTCTGTGGAGCTGAATAACTCACATTCCTCCATGTGTAAGCAGCAGAAAAACATGCAATGACTGCACAGTAATCATGAACTTGTTGTTGATGCCTCATTCCTATCAGACTCACCTCCCATCTAAGGGGGAGAAATCACTGCTCTTGCATGTGGTGTAACAAAAGTAGAGTTTTATGGCGATTTATGATGTTTACTCAGCAATTTCTTCGAAAACAGTAATTACAACAGACACGAATCTTTGTGTCATTTCAGAAGAATTTAAGTCAAACTTTAGTCATTCAATAGAAACGCAAGTCAGTTTCTCCTATTTTGTAACATCAACTCTCAAATCAAGTCCCAGTTAAGTTAAGCCCAAGTCTCAAACAAGGTTTCAGTTTCTAATAGCAAGTTTCAAGTCAAGTCTCAACTCATCTCATAGATGACAAGTCATTTTCAGTAAGTCCGAGTTAGGCCACATCTTTAGAGATCTGCATGCTGACTCAGTATTTCCGATCTTGAATACTCACAATAGAAATGACAAGATTTAAACATTTTCCTTACATAGTTGTGTTAAATGCATTTTCTTCAATCACTGAGGGCAGCCATTTCAGTTCATCCACCTAATAATTACTTATTCTATGTGTTCCTATAAAGGGCCTGCTTGTTGCTTAATCTTTTTATTTTATTTTAATTGGTTTCAAAACTCATTTTGGCATCTCAGTTCTTCTGTTTTGTGACTTAGGTTTGACTGAGTATTAAGTCTACAGCACTGTATTATGTAAATGAGCCTGAAGAGGCAAAATATGGTGAAAAACCAAGAAGAATTCATGTGTGGTGAGCTCGCTGTGTTTGAGGTGAACAACAACCTAGTCTGTGTTTCCATCTCCATCTCCCTCACTCTCCACCAAGAAACAAAAGCTGTTTGATAGCCTCGGTCACTGCTGGCTCTGAGATTTACCATGAAGTCTACCCTTCCTCAGCCGTGGCACCAAGCAGCTTTTCAACCCCCCACACATAAGCCCTTTTCATTGGCTGCACCCATGAGTTGCCATGCATACAGGGTGTGCAGTGTTGATTCAGTGCTTCCCTCCTGACCCCAGAGAGTTTTGCAAACCCGTCAAAAAAGCTTTCTGTTTGAGGAGTGACAAGGGGAGGAGACGGAAGAACAAGACAAAAAAAAAAAAAAAAAAAAGAGGCAGAGAATTAGGCATCAGGGGTTTGACTTCCGAACCTCTTCAGTGTCTGTATGGTGCGTCATTCCAGCTCCGCCAGCACCCGAGAGATTAGGAACGACTTCTCTCATTCCTCATCTAGTCAGTCTCCTTTTTAATATTCTCCCTTACCTAGCACTCCACTCTTTCCTGTTCAAATGTCATGAAAAACTATGTTATTTTCATCCTCTGGGACACATAAATGTTTCTATAAAGATATTTGCCCTGACATTTCTAATAAAGAAAACAAAAGCCACAGATACAGAAGTGACAGGAACAGCCATGCGTCTGCCACCAAACTGTCCCACCCACCGATAATATTAATCCAAATGAGCAGCCAAATGTATTAAGTGCTTCAATTTCCTTATTCACTGAAAGCATTGATATTATAGTGAGGTACTTTCTCTTATCTTCAGCTCTATCACATTCTTAGTCAGACATATTAACAAGGAAGTGTAGTGAAAAAGATTTCCTCTATTTGCAGTCCAGTTTTTTTTTTTTTTGGTCACCCACCAACGGTGTTCTGAGGAAGTGACCTCACATCTGTCCACTCAGAAGTCTCCATCCTTTCCTATTCATGTTTTCTTCCCTTATATGCATCCCTCCTTTCCTAAGCCTTCACTCTGCATGCACAGACGAGCACTAACACAGAGGTATAAATATTCAGAAACACAAACAGAAATAGATGCACACAAACAAAGAAAACAAATATTTGTGCCGGAAGCACTGGGTGCCATTTTTAGTAACACTGTTGAAGCGGTGGAGCTGCAGGAGGTTTGGCTGCTTAGTGGCCTCCTCCTGTGAGATATACTCATGTTTCAGCAAGTCTGCTTCATTTATGCACTAAACAAATACCTTCACCGCACGATGCTGGCGATATGCTGTCTTCTCAAAACACGTTCCTTTTTGTTATTTAGGATCTTGTTACAGCCTTGGCTTCTCGCCCACATTATATATTTACATTAGAGCTGCCTCAGTGAACTTATCAGTGAAACTTCAGCTGCTAAAATGGGGAGAAAATAGATGCTGGCTCAGAAATTTCCGGCATACCGTTAAGAACGAGTGTTTTAAGAGGCCTATTTGTAGCCCTTTCTTGTTATTGTTATGGCGACACAGCTCGTCTGTGCCCGGGGTTAAAAAATGGTGGACTAGTATTTAAGCTGTCATGTAGGCATGACTTGCTTTTCCAAAATCATTATTCATGACATGGAAAGGCCTGCTATTTACACAGCCGTCAGTGTGCCCTCTGCATCCTAATTAACTTACCACTTATTCTACAAGTCTTTGTCCTTATTGTCCTTTTTAAAAGATGCCTTTGGCATGGATATCATCCAAATAAAAAGCAGCTTAGCCATTTCTTTCATTTAATAATGGTTTTGTTTAGAACATGTGAAAGTAAAAACATGTCACTTCGTTGGGATTTCTGTCCTATCAACTTCTAAGTATTTTTTGTGTTTTTTTTTTTCTATTTTCCAGGGAAGATCCTGTTTAGAAGGAGCCATATCAGAGATGTGGCTATGAAAAGGCTAAGGCCCATCAATGAGTACTGCAGGGTGAGTGGATAGACCAGTATTTGATTTATACCTCTAAAGTCTGCAATAGTTGTATTCCTTGAATTTCCATGAAAGTTACGCTAAGCCTGACGTGTTTAAAAAAGGTAGAAAAACAAAAAGCCACCACTCCTACAATGTGAAACAGTATCAACTCAGTAAACAGGAAAATGAAAAAACTATTTCTCATGCAACTCGAGCAACATGGGAAGCAGTGCATTTACAATAACAGTAGCTGTAAAAAAACAAAACACCAAGCTCAAGCACTTGGTCAGATTAATGAAAATCTATCTGATGGTCACACTGAAAGATTTATGGAACAAAATTTAGAGGATTACATTTTTACATGAACAGCTGTGTGAATAATGGCATTGCACTTTCCTTCTAACTCGGCAGTGTGTGCTGTGTGCCATACTGAACTCTCTTGAGTGTGTATTTATGGCAGCAGGGGCACAAAGGCTTGGTGAGGAGTCTAAGAGCTCCCCAGGTGCTCTGTCACTGACTCTGACCTCCATACAAAAGCATACAAACTAAAAGAAACATTTTTCTCATGGGACCAATTGTCTGTCAGCTAAAGAGGAAAACTGTTGCTCGATAGCTAAACGAAAAAATAATCGATTGTACCACAGTAACTAGACAAGAGAATATATGTTATCTTATGCTAATGCCAGTGACAGAAGACAGACAGAAATGCACTTATGATCTCCGTTGCCTCTTGGAATACCACAGAGTAAAAAAGATCATGTAAAACCTATACATTATCCAGCCCATTACATGGCTTTTTACCAAAGAGATAAATCACTTGGCCTTGAGAAAAGGCCGACTAATTGAACTGTACAAACTCAGGCTCCGGTGTAGCAGAGCTGTGACCATAAAACTGCCAATAGCTGGAAAATAATTGCTGCATTTTGACATAAATGTTAGCCCAGCAACCTAAATGAATACATTATGATGGATATTCCTCTTCTTAGCAACCAGACGTTGGAAGTTTTGCGCTGTCAGAAAATAATCCAAAACAATAGTTTAAAAATGTCCTGAAAAGTTCCTCTATATCAGCACTAACTAATGAAGGAGTCTGCTATGAAGTGTCATTACTTTCTATGGTAAAAATAGGTCTGGATATTACAGCCACAGATGCTTATGATGTAGGTGTGAAATGGTGTATTTAGAAACCCCAGGAAGACAAGTTGTGGGTGTGGATGAGTTGTATTACCTGTTGTGGTGGGTACTATCAGAATAGGCAAAGTGTGTACCGATGCAGTGGTTACTCCAATCAGCACATCCGCTGTTTTCTCAAGGTTTACCTAAGGACCTCCAACCCATCCACACCTCCTTCCTTCTCTGTGAAAAGGAAAATTTTAGGATGTTTTTACAAGGTAGTTATGAACAGGCCCATATATTCATGCCCTCATTTTTACCTCTATACCTTTATCCCTACAAAGAGCCTCATGAAACCATTACTGTACACATTCGTGTCCGATGCTGTACTGCTGGGCCGTTTGTCACTGCTTCCTTTCTGGATATAAATAATAATGGAAAAGGTCTCAGAGTGAAAATAAAAGGTTTTATGTATGATATTCCACCAAGTGTCATTTGGGGGTTAGAGGAATGGACAGCTGGTGTAGGTAACACCTTTTAACCACTTATGGGAAAAATAAGAGCTCGGGGGAGGCAAGGCTGGAGTTACTGGTTCATATCTGTGGGTGTAGATGTTTATGGGAATAGTTTTCAGTGGTGCACTTGGAGTTGTTATGGTGGAAATTTCTGAAAGTTATTTAAAAGCAGGACTGTTGAGAAAAACAACGGTCTTTGAGTGCCATTCAGATTTTGTTAAAATATGCGGTTTAGGACACATCAGCAGTGTCCTCACCCAGCCCAGTGATAGGCAGGATTAAGCTTTGGCAGTGACTTATGGGAATTATAGTTTAACGGCTGAAACAAATCTGAACTTGACTGCACGCACAAAGGTGGCATGTTTGTCCAGGCTGGCAAGGTAAAACTTCATGTTTTTCTCTAGGAAGAGCTGAGTCAGCCCCTCTGTTGTACAGCTGACGCTTTAACCTGACTCATGGAATTTCCCTGGTTGTGAGGTCTTATGTTTTCATTCAAGTCGGGAAAACTGTTGGATAGAAAGAAAAGAGAGAGGAAAAAAAACATGAAATCAGAGATTGTTTGCAAAACCAAGAGCAAAGGCTGCTGAGCCAGGCTGACTATCTCGGTCACACAGCTTGGTGAAACGCATCACATCAAAATGTCAACAAAGTAATAATTAAGCAATTTCTATCTGACCTTCATTAGTCGCCATTCAAAAGATTTGAAAACATAGTCTCTTTATATATTTATAAACAGATTATCTTTTCGAGTCTTAACATTCATCATAAACTACGCCTCTAACTATCTTTTATTATGAAGCCAGAGATTAAAAAAAGGAGTTAATGTTTGTTTTGTTTTGGGGTTTTTTTTCAACAGCCGTTATTGATTTTAATACATTTTTCACTGGATGATGATTTTCAGATGTAACTGACTAGACAATATAAAATCTGAGTCATTCTTGGTTGCTGTTTGACAGGATAGCCATGTAAGGGCACATGTGAAGTTTTCATGTACAGATCCAGTCACAATGTACCATACCTTTTAGAAGAATTTCCATTACCCACTTTTCCTTGCAGAGAACACACACACACACATACACACACACACACACACACACACACACACACACACAATTACCTTAATGCTGCCTGCTGTAAAGAACACCCATAAAGTCCATTTGCTGTAATGTACCCTGAGCCTCCCTGCTGTCTGCTCCCTGGGGAGAATTGTAATGAGTGGACGGGCTACAGGCTGACACAAAGAGAGGGATAAATCCAATGAGGGAATAGCCAGCTCTCTGACCTCAGGCACAGCGCACCATCCTGGGCTACAGGACTAGACACTGTGAGGGTATTCTGGAGGTCAACAGCAGAAAAAAGTCTTAAATCAGCTGCTTTGCTGTGCCACATGAGAAGGATGGCGTAAAAAGAAGTTTTAGGTAATTTTAGAACATAATAATCTAACAATTTTGTATGCATCATGAATCAGCAAGCTTGTATTGGGTGGGGGGGGTGGGGGGGTACACATGCACATGCATGATCTTTATGACTTCGCTAATGAAAAACACTGAATATGCTTTGTCTGTGGCAGCAGCCACTTCTTTATTTCACCGCAACTTATTGGCATAAATTTATGGTCATAAATGTGACGAGGTAAACATGGCAAATGGGACAGGACACCTTGGATGTGTATTTGGCTTCAATCCTGCCTTTATTCCAGTATGTGTCAAAGAGGAGACAGACAGGGACTCTGCTATCCTAAAGGACAGAACTAAAACACTTAGGAGTATTAAAATCAGAGGTGGTAGCCAGCTGAGGCAGCGTGATGGATAGCATTGAGTTTTGGTTGCCAGCAAATGGAAGTAGGAGAAGGAGTGACCAAGCTCCCTCAGCAGTAAGCGAGGTAGTCAGCACACAGTCATTGGCGACACTTATACTGTCTTCAGGTTTGAGGGATCAAGCCATGTAGGTGATTGTCTGTGTTGATGAAAGCCAGTGAGAGTCGAACAAGGAGAAGCAGATAAAGCGTAGACCCTGGAAAGAAGAGAAAAAAAGAGGAGGGGAGCTCGAAAATGAAACTGTGCAGTACCATGATTAGCTGTCTGTGTGAGGGAGATCACACCAATAAGGAGGAAACTGACTGTGGCTGTTTGTCTTTCATCTCCAGCTGTGTTGTCAGGGCTCATCTCTCTGTTGCTACTGATCCTTCACAGAGGAATAAATGAGGGAGGGAGGTAGATGAGCCGGATCAATGAACTCGGCTCAAGACCAGAGACTAGTAACAGATCCAGCTGGTGTAATTGAAAAACACGTCACAAAGAAAGTGGAAAACTCTTATTCTGAAGTTATTTTTTTAACATTAGAAAACACAGACAGTGTGAGGACAGTAAAAAAAACAAACTTGAAATACTAGACAGTATAGCAGAATAAATTTCTTATGTGTATGCACCAAATATCAAATTACATTTCGGACTGAAGTCACCTGAAGGTTCATATGTAATGTCTGAATGTCAGCGATGACTTATCATTTTTGCCACTTTGCCACTGTAATAAAAAGAATGTGTCAGTTAACAATGTGTGAAATCTGACTGCATCCACTGTTTAAGATAAAGACAGTCTTGTTTAAAGGTTAAATCTGTTTAGTAATTGAACATAACTATGACAAACCTCCAGCATATGACCATTAGATCAACCAGTTGCTCCATGGCTTTTCTACAGCACTAGTATGTTTCCCAGCAGAGGTGTTGGACTGGAAACGTAAGGAGGCCAGGCACTAATTGAACAGTATATTTTATCTCTGGTTGACTTCTGTGTCTACTGAGGTGGTCTGGATTGTGACTTTGTGTGATTACCTAAGTTCCTGCTATGCTTCGCGTCTGCAGGCTCTGATTCAGCTGCCGGTCTACATCTCCCAGTGCGAGGAGGTCAGAGTATTTTTTGAGACCAGACCTGAAGACCTCAACCCACCAAAGGAGTAAGTACCACACGTGGAAACACACAGTTTCTCACAACAATATGAAATGCTCAGACTCACACACAATGAGAAACGCCCGTTTATTGTCCCCGGACTTATGTCACGTCAAGTCCCGTCTGCATTTATCTCCAGCCTGCCAGTAATTAACATTCATTACACCCTCCAACGGATGTGAGTTCATTGTGCTGCACCTGTTCCTGTTGGATTTTTTTCAAGCATAAGCAAACTTAATGAGCCATTTTTTCCCTCCCAAATGCTGAGTTTGCATGTAAGCATGCAGCTACAGCTCAGATCAGCCACCAGGCTGCAGACAGCTGAGACTGCACCGCTCCTCTGAAGGTGTGCAGACCTGTTCTGTTGTCTCTCGTAAATTTCATCCAACACATTAGCGTCATATCCAGCGCTGACAGTTACTATGTGCTAAAGTGAAGACATCATCGGGCAGCAAATGCCTGCCTGCAGCACACTCACACTATACATACAAAACTTCACACACAGGCTGTGGTTGCAAATCTGTTGTTATTAAAGTTGGTAGCACCTTTAGGGCAGTGGAGGTTATGGGTGGCTGGTTTCATAGAGGACCCATAACTCACAGCTCATATTTAACCCTTGAGATGGTTTTTACACCAACAGCTGTCATCACATACTGATATGTGGCACCAGCCCGAGTTGACAGGAAAACAAGTCGACAGCTCCAGTTATATATGAAAGGAGTTCATGATGGGAAAGCAGTAAAGTAGCCAGAAAGAGAGCACTCAGTTTTTTTGATACATGGTTACATATTATCAGTCGAATAAATTAAAGTCTCACCACGTCCCAATCCCTTACCTACAGGCTTAATTCTACTCTACTACGTAGCAGCAATAACATGAAACCTCACTATTTTGCCAGTTGCTATAGTAGAAATGAATCCTTCCTCATTTTGTACTACTAATTTTAATAATTTGTGTTTTCTGACATATCCCTCGCGGTTACTGCAATGCCCTTAAGCAAGGTACTTTCCCCGGCACGGCTCAGGCATGTCTAATCATCTTGACATTTTTAACGCTGCAGCTTCAGCTACATTTGATCCAAAAGCTTATATGTGTAGATTCTTTTTTCATAATCAAAATGTTGGTTAAATGAGACAACCTCTGTGACCGTCAGTGCAACCTGTGTTCATCCAACCAATAATTCTCTGTGTTCTGCCACTACAGTATAGATTTCATAATACTCTAAATAACATCATGTAATTAAATTAACATGCCATTAAAGCAGCACAACATTTATATCGTACTTAGAATTACTTCCTACTCATTTCCGCTCTGCTCAAGGACATGAGGAACATGTACAGCTGATAGGGGGATGGAGATGAGGACTCACTCCATCTGTCATGTGGATGTAATAAATGTCACATTGAACCGTGCTGTCTGTTGCCGTCACATAATTTACAGAGCTTACTATACTGCCCCGGTCCTGTGATAAATATGTGAATCAGATATTTGGGAAGATGCCAGTCAGCAGAAGTGCTTCTCTCATCCTGAGTGTGGCAAACGTTACCCCCTGTAACTCAGATTCAGACCAGAATTAATGCTTGTACTTTTAATTACAGTAGTGGGAAGAACACAGACCACCTTTCTATACCACAGGTGTTATACAAAAGCACAAGACAATTTCCGAAGCCCTCTTTGCTGTGGGGAAACAGCTTTTAGTCTGTAGTGGCTGTCTATCATTTATATAATTGCTCTGAAATCGGAATAAGGCTTGTCTCATAGTCAATGAAGATTAGGTCTGAAAGATTCATCTTTTAATCTTTAAGTATAGTCCCTGACAGCTGGACCTCTCTCTTTCGCTCTCTCCCTCACACACAAACACACCCACTTAGTCTTCTGTCCTCCCTCCACGAGGTTGTCAAGGACATATGCCCCCTTACTCCTCATACAAAACCCCAGGAATTTGTAAGGAGGAGCGGAAAAGAGATGGAGCATTTTCCTGAGGTGGATGAATATAGAAAAGACCTTGGTTTGTCTTTTATTGAAATTGGATTACAGCTTTCTGCTAGTGCAGCCTGTTGTCTGGCTGACTGACAACAGGGCTGGTGTACAGACACAGCAGCCTCTGTGGGAGAAGATTTATCATAACCTATAAATCTACTGCACTGAGAGGGATATCTTGGACTTTCTCCTTAAGAACAGCAAAGTGTGAGGGAGGGGAGCAGGAGTACGGGACTGCAAGGAGGAAGTAGAAGGTCAGGAACAGAGAAGACGGACCAGATGCAGAGAGGGATGTAAAAAAAAAAAAAAGAGTGTTGCACCAAGGATAGAATAAAGAAAGCAAAGAGGTTAAAAAAAAAAATAAAATGGAAATGATTGGGAAAGATAAAAGAATTAGATGGTGGATCAAGACGGACAGAATGAAAATGAGGTGAGAGGAGGTGAAAGGGTGGCTCAAGCAAAGGATGTGATGAGAAGAAGTATTTCAATAATCAGTCCTACAGGAGTGTGTCTACTTAGGGTGTAGAAAAGGAACATCTTAATTTGAAAAGGTCTCTTAAAAGCAGAACCCAGAGTCAATAGTGTCTGTAAAACTGCCTTTCATAGACGTCACCTTTTGTTGTTATTATTATAATTATCATCATCTTTTCTGGAACAGCAAACCTGAAAGTATTTATAGTTTATGATCATATTAGGCCGAGGGGTCAGTTATTAGTTATTAGCTGTGTCTGCTGCATTACTAAGCTGTGGTTTCAACTCCACACAAGCAAAAACAAACACACAGAGAGACACAAACATTGCTGCTCTATAATAATCCACATCATTGATATTGCTTTGGTTGGCTTAGGCGGGGATTTCTTTTTATAGTACATTAATGGGCACGTTTATGGGTAAAGATTTATTGAGACCTAAACCTCTGCGAGTAACAGTTATGTCGATTGAATGGCGCTTTTTGCGGCTGAGAGCATTCATGTTGATGCAAGAAGGAAGTGCAGGAAGTGAAGAAGGAGCAGCTGCCAAGGAAAATGATTAGGGGAGACGAAAGAGAGAGCCGAGTACACATGGAAGATATGGAGATGGAAAAAGAGAAGGTGATGGAGCGCCATAAAGCAAAGGGGCCATATTTAGATAAGAACGAAGCAGAGAAAGAGACAAAGTGAAGGAGTAAAACACTGAGCATTAGCCACCATTGACCTTTCAGGGAATCTGGCCATTGAATCAGCTTCTGACTGCTTCTGTGGAGTGATGGTCTATATATCTGGCTAATGTCTAAACCAGACACTGCAGACGCAGTATTGAATTTAACATCAGCCCATCCACAGTCTCCTAATTCACACTGACTCTCTGCCTCGCCACTCCCTGATTCTTTTCTCATCCATCACATGTTGCATGTAAACAGATCGAACAAAAAAAAAAAATTATAATATTAGCAGTTGATGTTGACTCTTTGCTGGAGGGCATCATCACTCCTCCGTTGTGGTGTTGCACCATGTCGGTACAGTCAAGGCTTGTTTTAAAAAGCACAATTAGTGTCAGATTGTTGAAAATATTATTTTGGCTCTACACATTGATCTATTTCCTTGTAGTAATGTGATGATTTCCTCTCGTTACCAGGGAACCCATTGGAAAGAAGAAATCAGGTAAGATGCAACTTTATTTTGTGGATTTTAAATGGTGACCTCTCTCTCTCTGTCTCTGGAAAAAAAGAGAAGAGAAATAATTTGTCTTGATGAATCCCAGCTTTCTACAAATCATCTGTACTATATGACATTATCTCCACCTAGTGGCCACTGAGTTTCACACAAGCATAATTGATTCCACTGTATCAATTGTTTTTAATTTATGTATTTATTTAGGTGACTATGTACCAGTTATAAAGAAACAAACTGCCATTGTTTCATTATGTATCCTGTCTTTCCTTTTCACTCATCTAAGAGCTTAAGTTTCATCAATGTCAATTTTTCAGCTTTTCTTCTCCATTCATTTTCCTTTCCATCAGGGTTTGTGGAGAGAGCGACTACTTTCCTAAAGCGAGGTAGTAAACATGCTGTCATGGTTGGGCATGCTGTGTGTGTGACCCAGTGGGTTGCTCGTGGGCTGCTCTCCCCCATCCCTCCCTGGCCAGGGCAGGTGGGAGGCGGCTTTGTTGAGGGCTGGGGGCTTGCATTGGTTTTCTAGACGAATCAAGCAGTTTAACTGATTGACTGTGTGGCTACTTTCTTTGGGTTTACCAGGTATCTTTTATTGGGACAAAATTGTATCTATATTACGGGGATTTGGTCCATAATGTGCCTTATAGGGCCACATATTCTGGCCTGAATATGTTTTCAGCATCAGGAAAAGTCAGGCAGATAGATTGAAGTTAATACTCTTCTGGTACAGACAGAGTTGGAAGTAAATGGTTGAGTTCACTGGAAATGGTTGAAGCCAAATGTCCCTTTTAATGATAGTTTGTACCATTACTGAGAGAACAGAGGAAATAGTGCAGATCTTGGCAGAAGAGATATGGCTATTTGATTATATATCCATTCACCTAGTTTGCTGCTGATTACTGAAAGATGTTCATGGAAAGAAAGTTGTGTTTTATGGACTTTTATAAGCCAAAAAAAAAAAAAAAAAAAAAGATTTTATGCAGACTGGCTTGTTGCTAACATTGGTGGTGGGTCTTGGTGGTGCTGATTTGTACCTTTGTAGAAGCAGCCATGTTGATGATTGACTTAACCCATGACACTTTAACTTCTTCATCCACTCCTATTCTGCAAATTTCCTTTTTTTTTTTATCCATCTGTCAGCTCAATATTTCCCTCACCATCCCTCCAATCACATCCACTACCTCCTCTGCTTCAGTGTGTACGTGAATCTCCGTACTGTAAATAAGCTTCCTCTCACCTAAACCTTGTACTCAGCTTGCTTTAACAAAATTTTGATCTTGAAATTATTCTTGGCAATATAGCGGAATTTATTTCATCACTTATTTTAGCTCTAGAGATGACTTTTAATTCCCATACTTAAATTGGATATTCAGTAAAGTTCTTCATAGCACAAGTAAAATTGGCCATTTTAAAAGGTCAGTGAGTAATAACTTAAAAAATATCCAAGCTGCACACACCAAATCTTATGATTCCAAGTTCACAGACATAACCTTCTCACATATTACCCTAAAATCCCCAGTGAATAACAGCTAATGAGAAGAGGCTTTTTACATTATGGGGATTTCGGCCTCAGCTCACTTAAAAAGTCAGCAGGTGAGGAAACAGGCTAAATGAACCTCCGCACCAATTTGTTTGCCTTAATAGGAGATTCCACCTCAGCAGACCCTCTCCTCCTTGATCAGTATGTGGCAGTAACAGACTACGAAAAACAAGAGAGCTCCGAGATCAGCCTGCACGTGGGCCAGGTGGTGGAGGTCATTGAGAAAAATGAGTCTGGTAACGTCCACACAGCATCCGATTCAGTCTTAATAGCATTAGATGAAATATTTAATGGGAAGATCACAGCAGTTGAAAACCGTAAAATTTGAATGAAACAAATTTTCTTGATACCTCAACTGCCACTTATTATGTTTTGCTGATTCAGGGTGGTGGTTTGTGAGCTCAGAAGATGCCCAGGGCTGGGTTCCTGCCACCTGCCTCGAGGCGCAGGATGACCCTGATGACTTCAGTCTGCCAGGGGAAGAAGGTACGTAGAGCTTTCCCTCCAGGGGGCCATTGATGTCATTCAGTATTGTGAGGGATCTAAAGAGTATTCAACTCTGAAACCTGTACCTGTGAGTTGTTTCTTACTTCTATTATAATGTGACTGCAAGTAGACGTTAAACAGGTTTGACAAATAGTTGACAAAGTTCTGCTATCTTTCTGTGCAGTACAGACCACGTGTAGTCCCATTTGGCAAACATCTCCACACCAGACTCTAAATATAGATGATGTTGAAGTTCTGCCCATAAAAACATTAGTCCAATATATAAAAGAAGTTAAGCATGAACAAAAATTTGCCAAAGATTCCATCTATGGCATTTTAGTAATGGGTTATGTAGAGATGTTAAGGGAATGATACTGCACAGCACATGGTGAAAGCCATACTAAGTTACGATGTGTACGAGCCAAAATGCAAATTACGACCATATTTCAAGTCTCAGAGAGTCTGAGAAGTACGTGGTTTTAAAAATGGACACTGAGCAGGCAGCCCTTTGGCCATAGGGAGGGTCACTCCTACGAGCCCTGAAATTAGACAATCATTCACTGACGTGATCACAGAAGTCTAGAGCTACGATACAAAAACAAAGGGGAATAAAATACCTATTGGAAAAGTGCATGAGGTCGAGTCACGTTGTGTCAGTGCTAGTTTCCCTGTCATGATGAGGGTTTAATGGAGTTTTGCAAAGACGATGCTTAAGGCCAATATTATGTAAACATCACTGGCTACATACACGTTTGTTAACTGTGACCCATGGTGTTAACCATGGGTCACAGTTACTATTACTGTTACTATATAGACTATTAAAGTCATAACTAAAGTAACCTATTGTTGCAGTAATACATGTATCACCAAGATATTGGCATACAAACATGTATGGATCAGCAAATTGTCCCAATTTACCGACAAATAATCCATCTAGATTCCAAACTTAAATTGCTAAAAATGTGTTAATTTGGGATGAAAATATCACCGGGATGACGTGTAATGTTCACTTCCTATCTTGCCTCACTTACTGTACTGGAATTAGTGCCTCGGAGATTCTGGTCACTGCCAAGGCACGTGGGTCGTCGCAGAACTTTAGGGGATCTATTCAGCACAGGCTTTGGGCAAGGTGGAGCGCACGCCTTTCTTTTCCCCCCCTATTCTACCTGTGTGTGTATGCGCACACACACAACTGTGTGCATGGTGGTTCATGTGTATGCATGATATGTATGCTGCATGAGAGACCCAAGCATGTAAATTAAATCCTTGCATGCAAAGGCGATTGTGTATTTGAGTGTTATCAAAATCAAATGTGTGCCATTTCAATTAACCAGCATTAATAAACACTTGATAGACCAGTACTGTAGATTTACATCTCTATAGCCAAAATAAAAATAAGACATGTAGTAATTATTGCTAATTGTAGTACAGTAACAAGTTTGTTGTGTTTGTGTCGAGTATTTGTGGAGTATGTATGTGTGTTTCGTGTGTTGCATAAGTGTCTATCTTATATCTTCTTACTCCACAAGATGCTGCTCAAGCCTTGCCTCATGTCAGTCAGCCTCATGTGGCAGCTACAGTATCTCATCTTAAAACGCACAGGGAGAGGGTTGTGTTACATTATATATTTTGAAATGCGTGCTTTGTCTCCCAAGCTTTTACCCTTCACCCATTTACACTATAGCATTTATTTGTTCTCCCCTGATCTGCACAGCAATATTCAAAACAGACATCACATTTTATATTTTACATTACTGTCTTTTTCTCACTGTAGAAGAGAAGTATTCAGTGATTTATCCATATTCGGCCCGTGACCAGGATGAGATTGACCTGGAGAAAGGCATGATTGTCGAGGTGATTCAGAAGAATTTGGAGGGCTGGTGGAAGATCAGGTAATTCAAATCATTGATATTCAGTGTCTGGATATATGCATATAATAAAAAGACACGACTGTCAGTTAGTCTACCCACTCAGTTTTTGCACTGTCGTACGTCTGTCCCTCACTCAGGTATCAGGGCCGTGAGGGCTGGGCCCCAGCATCCTACCTGAAGAAGTTGGACATTCAGAGCCAGAAGCAGTCGGCGGGCTCTGCTGCTCATGCCAGTACAAATGACCTCGATGGGTTTTCCAAACAGAACCAACAAAACAATTCATCCAAAGAGAACAAGGACAACAACCAGAAAGAAAACAGACTCTCACTTTTCTCTGACAACAACAAAAGTAATAAGTGAATTTAAAAAAAGGGGGGGTGGGGGCAGCTTTTGACTCTGCCTGTGCACTTAATGCATTTTATATTTCACTCATGTTTCTGATGGTGTCTATCTTTAGTGTCAAAATAAATAATGCACTCAAATATAAAAATGTAAATGCAGCTTTAAACCAGTCTTATTGGCCAGACATTGTAGATCCAATACTGCCAAATATGTGTGAATTTCATAACTCAGATTGCTGATCAGTTTTCAGATGGGTGATACTCTGCCACTTTGCAAGTATACACCTTAACGAAATTTGTCTTTTTCCTCAACAGAAATGGGATCAAGACAGAGACCACCTCCACGCAGAGATCTCACCATTGTAAGATTTGACAATGAAGTATATTAGAAGAGGCATTCAATTTTTTCTCAACTTAACCTCATATTTCTCTCCCGCATGGCACAGCCCCGTGGTGCAAACCTGCCCAAGCCCCCGATCCCTCCTCAGGTTGAGGAAGAGTTCTACACCATAGCAGATTTCCAAACCACTATTCCTGATGGAATTAGCTTCCAAGCCGGAATTAAAGTTGAGGTGGGTCAGAAGTATGAAAAATGTATTATTATTACTAGTCCATCTGGAGTAATGCATTTATTTATATTCGTGATTGATATTTAATGATACAGTAGAATGAAAACAAAAAGTAAAATATAATTACTTTTCTTTGCTTTTCTTCACCTACTAGGTAATTGAGAAGAATGCAAGTGGTTGGTGGTACATACAGATAGATGACAAAGAGGGCTGGGCCCCCGCCACTTTTATTGACAAGTACAAGAAGACCAGTAATGCTGTGCGGCCTAATTTCCTTGCCCCATTGCCAAATGAGATGGAGAAGCTGCAACTGGAAGATGGTGGTTCCTCAAACGTTTCAGGCACGGATGACAGCTGGTCCAAGCCTTTACCAGATGAGCCAACCACAGCTACTGAGTCAAGTGCCCGCCCTAAGCTGAGAGACTGGAAGTCCAATGCCAACAAGGGGGGCTCTGCCTTCTCTGGGCCTTTGCCTCCAGCTCCAGCTGCCCCTCCAGCTGAAGAGAAACCAGCTCTGCCACCTCGAAGGGAGTCCATTAATAAGGGCTTTGACTTGGAGATAGGTGAGAAAGCAAGGCCTGATCATTCCAAACCTTTACCCCCAAAACCACCAGCTCCTGGAGTCATCGTGCCATTGGTTACACCCAAAGCAGCCCCCTTCAAACCAGACAAACCAACAGAGGCCAAGAAAGAAGATAAGAGCAAAGCCCTTCACCTTCGGAATGAGATGGGTCTTGAATGTGGTCACAAGGTCTCTGCTAAAGAGGTGAAGAAGTTTAATCTGAAACCTGTACCTAAGCAGCCACCAAAACCTAAACCAGAAGTGCAGGAGGAAAAGCCAGAGGCACCTGGCCCATCGATGTTTATGAAGCCCAAGCCAGTGATCCGACCTAAACCTGTTCCAGCTGCCAAACCTGAACCCCCTGCAGAGAACAAACTGGATATCACCAACCTGAGAAGTAAACTGAGGCCATCAAAACCTGCAGATCTCAGCTCTGCATCAGCTGAGAATGACACCTCAGCAGGAGCAAATAGTTCCTGCCCTAGTTCCCCATCTAGCTCTCCCCCCACTCTCAACAATGGTAAGTTCTGTGATGAGCCAAAGGTGCCCCCAAAACACGTTAATGGTCATAGCCAGGAGAGCTCATCACCTCCCCCCTCAAAACCAGCAGTGCCTCCCCACAAGGAGCCACCTCAGAGACCCCCCACCCTGGCTCCAAGAAGACCTCCACCTCCAAAGAAGACCGACCCATCCAGTCCAACTGAGCTTAAGCCCCCCTCTGCTCTAAAAGAAGGCCCGGACAGTCCCAAGTCTGGACCACCCCAACTCAGCAGACCCCCTCCGCCTAAACCCAAAGGCTTTGGTCAAGCACCACCAAGCAAAGAGAAAGAAGAGTCAAAGTTTAATAAGGTCCCCATTCCCCCCAAGCCCCAGTTGAAGAGCGAGAAGCCTGGTCCACCAAAGGACAAGCTTCCACCTTTACTCAAGGAGCCCAGTAAGGATGAGCTGTATCTAGCTGTGGCAGACTTTGAAGGGGATGAACAAACATCTGGCTTCAAGGTGGGCACAGTGTTTGAGGTGCTGGAGAAAAATAGCAGCGGTTGGTGGTTTTGTAAAAATGTAGGAGAAGAAGTTGAGGGCTGGATTCCCTCGAATTACCTGAGCAAGAAACCATAGTGTAGGTGTGGTCTCCAAACCACTGCCATAAGAATTTAAATGAACAAATCATCACTACTTTGTAGCTAATTAGCATTTTTTTTTTTTAATTTATAGGTACCTTTTTTTTTTTTTATTGAAGCATTCGTTATGTTTAATTTTGATATGGATGTTCTACCTAAACTGAACCAGCAATAACACATGTTCTCTTGGGGTCATGTGATGTTTACCTGTTTTTCTTTGGTTTGTTTTGTTTAAAAAAAAAAAAAAAAAAAAAAATCTAAATAGTACATTTAATATTAAAGTTAGTTCATTAGTTTCTTTCTCATATGGTAGTTGCAGCCTGTGCCAGTCCTGCCATTACAAAGGCTCGGCCTTATAACAGCGATAAATGTATCTACACCCATGCCTTCTATGATATGGTGCCTAAATATAATATGCAGAGTGGTTCAGTGCTTAATAAACTGTACACAACTGCAGACAAAGTCCTTGCCAGAATCTTTAAAAAGCTAAATCTGCATCACAGGAGATATTTAATTCCAGCTGGTCTTTCTCCAGCAGAAAGCAGATAAAGAAAAAAAAACCAACAAAAAACCAACAACAAAAATGACAACAAAAAAAAGATATTACTAAATTCATCAGTAAAAGGCTGCACTCAATAAGAGAGTTCAGTGACTACATACTATTAGCTATGACTTGTCTTTGCCATGTAGAAGTGTTGTTTGTTATACTAGTAAAATGCATATTAGTTTTGTGCTATTGTAACGCTTTTCTTCGTGACTAAAGAATTAATGATGCAGTGACTTGTAGCAGATGTGCACTTTTTCCAGTCATATCCAGCTGAGGTTTAAGTTTTAAGGTTTGCACATGCTTCAGGAAGGGGGAGGAGGGCGCATTGTATTTCTTCATTTTACTTGCCATTGTATTAGCCATTTTTTCTTTAATTCTCACTGTAACTAAATATCCGCCGAAGTAAAGACGAGGCTAGAACATGAAAACTGCGAAGGTGAAAAGAAGCTGTATTTTCACATGGTTGTGTTCTCTCGCACCCAAAAATAATGTTAGGGAGAATGAGCACATCTTCATATCTCTACCAGATGTCTGACTAGGAAATTGGAGATCTACAGTGATTTGTGCAATGAGTTACAGTATTCGAAATGTACAGTCTTGAAGTTTGGTGCTCGAACAACAGCAAAGTATGACCATTGTATAAAAGTAATGTTTTACATTAATGCTTGACTGGTCTCAAGCATGGTCAGTATAGCAAATTATTTTTTATTGTACAGTAATGAGAGTCATATCTGAACTGTTATCACTTTTCCAGCTGTCAGGTCTAAAACTCTGTTCTGTAAATGAGAGGAGAAGAAGAAAGAGGAAAGAGGGCGTTTGATTGGTCGATTTAAGTGAAGTATGTGAAACAAGAAGCTGTTGCTTACATATTTTGGCGGTCCAGATTTTTTTTTTTTTTTTATAGAAAATATAAAATTAATGTTGATTATAAAATAAGAAATTGGCAATATTGGAAAGTAAAAATGTACCTTAACGTTTCTGGACAATCAGACAAAGCTACAAGCTGCAACATTCTGTTCTGCTTTTAGTTGCTTTAATGTTACACCATCTACCGAACGTTTTACACAGAAAAAAAAGAAAAAAGAAAAAAAAAAAAGGGAAATAAATTCACTTAAAATTGTATTGTTCAGGTATAGGTACAGTGCAAAGCAAAGATTGATGGTGTCATGTCAGTATTGTAATCTTATTTACTTTTTTTTTTTTTTGCTATGTATTTTTCATTGCATTGAGTCATCTTAAGTCAATAAAGGTTTCAGATTTTTCATTTCAGCCATCACTGTGTTTATATTGGTATTTCAGCTAATACAATTTTTTTTTTTTTTAAATGGTGGAATAGTTTTGGGGGATTTTAATTACCACAGATGAAAATAACATTCACTTTATCTTTCACGTTAAGTAAATACATTCAAGGTGTTTTTTAGACCACAGATGCACAGACTAACTTTTAAGGTTAATATGAATATACTTAAATTTGAGTATGAAAAACTCCACAGATTGTCTTTAGCAGTGGACCAACTACCCATATAACTGTCAGCATTTTAGCCCCATTTTGCTCAGTGTCTTGGCTTTGCAGCCTGTAATTTTACAGCTTTAGTTTGAGCGTTTCTGTTGACCTTGTTTCCTGCTGAAGCAGAAAATTTTTTACTGACAAAAAGGCCAGATGAGCTCACTGTAAACGACACACCCAGCACCTATCAGCACGCTAGGAAATGCTACTCGTGGAGACCAACAGACTCATTATTTAAGTCAAGCATTAGCAGAAACTAAACCAAAACAAGAAAATCGGACAATTGTACTTACATTTGCTGGTAGAACAAGACTCTGTATTGTTGGTGCCGTGATGTTTCAGTTCTTGCAGGTGTTAAAGGAGCCAGTCATCTTTGCTCCACTGTTTTCATACTTTGGTAGTGTCAACAACTATAAAACAGAGCCTAAGCCAAAATACGGTAATTAGAAAATCTGCATTTATTTAGTTTTTACAACAGTGGTTCCTTCTGATACAGTCTCATTCACACTCACAACCCCCCCCTCCACGCAAACAATGTTATGTAAACTGAGGCAAAGAAGAAGACCTACACAGAGCCATTAGGCATGACAGAAAAGGGAATTTTTACAACGTTAGATAGTTCAGTGTGTGAGAGGGAGAGAGAGTAAGCTGTACCTGATCGCTGTCCTCATTCTCTGGAAACCTGCAGGTCAAAATGCACTTTCTATCTCTCAACAAAGCAACAACCTTTGAAGATTTAACATCTAGAGTCGTCTTACAGCAGATTGAACTGTTGCACTCCCTTAAAGCTGATATAAAGAGTTATGTCCCAAAATCAGATGATCATGTAAACAAAGATGGATGAAGTTATTGCTTGCTAAGAATTTAAATTATTTTAAGAAGTGTATCTTTAGAAGAATCTACATTTTAAACTCTTTTTATCATGCTCCCTCTCAGTGCAAAGGAAGGCAAATTAAATGAAACAAAAAAAAACATAAAATAAAAACAAATCTCTTTAAGGAAAGATATACATGTAATATTGCACTTTGGTTAGCAGGCAGTGCATTTACTGCACACGGTATAACAATCATACACTTAATACCTTTGTTTAAATCTAGATTTAAATCCCCTGTTCAACATCTTTCAAAGCACATAACAGTATATTGCTTTGGCTTTGTCAGTTCCCATCCAGTGTGAATGATTTTACAGTAAAACCACAACAGAAAAATAACAAATACCATAACATCAACACTATGTGGATAACAATTAATTTCCCTTGGCTGCTAAAATGTCTAATAATAGTTTAAAAGAAATCATAAAGTCAGATATCTTTGGCTTTAGCCTCATCGCCCATTTTATATGAGATAATAACAACATCCTTCATACCATGGGTGTTGGTTAAAAAAAAAGATGTATATATATATATATATATATATATATATAAAAAAAAGGAAAACGTTAAAATTAGCATTTGAATTGATGAATCTGGAAAATTAAAAATAAATACAGGCAGACTTTGGCAACTACATGACATGCATCTGACTTGTGGACTAATAAATTGGGGTGTCTTTTTGGTCTTATTCGGAAGATGGCGCTGATAATTTTGGGTAAACAAAGTGCTTAGTCCCACCAGCTTTCATAAAAACAAACTTTCCTCCTTATCATGCAAACCACTACTAAACCAAAAACTTTTCCTCAATTTCTACTTATCAAGACTCAATTAGTTTGGTGTCTTCAACTCACCCAACTAACGGACACTGTCTCTTAATGTTTTACTGGTGAGCTGTAATAGCAGAAAGTAAAATAACGTAAATGAGAACACTGTATAAGCAGATGCTATGTAACTGTCACAGAGCAGATCAAAAGTTTTAAGCCAATTGAACTGTATAACACTTTGAAAGAAAAGAATGGCTAACGCATAAACATTCATTAAAACAATAAAGGAAACTAATGGAGGGATAGGCATGCTGCCATTACTGACAATGCAAATTAAAACTGTAGGCAGCTGACAACTGGAGCGCCTGTGGATGTACGGATGAGAGTGTGTGTGCGCTTATGTGCAGGTGCATTCAGTGGCAAAGCGATGTTGTGCAGCTGGTTTTATGTGGTAGAGGAGTCTTGGTAAGGCATAAACCTGGAGAGTTTGTTGGGGGAACTGGGATTTGTGAGATCAGCACTCTCACTCATCCTGAAGAAAGCCTCCTGCTCCCTTTTCTTCAAGCTAAGCTCATCTTCGAGAGCCTAAGAGGGTTAGAAACCAAAAAATATAAAGAATTACCTGACCACTCTTAAACAGAGGGATGGAAACTCATACTTGTCTAATGACATGCAGGTGGAATATCACATTGAGTTTATTAGTCTGTTGTTTAATTTGGGTTGAGTAGTCAGGTTATGAGTTGGTTTATGCAGATATATAATTCATTCAGTGAAAAAATGGACAATGACAACCAACCAATTTTTTTTTTTGCCCAAATTCATCTTTGAAATTGCCAAAACATCAATTTTATCTGAGCTTTCAGTTTTAGATCACAATGAAGTCACTTTCGCCAGCTCTTTTTTTTTTTTTTTTTTTAATTCTCTTTTGTTTTAATATCAGCCTTGTCGTATTTTTTTTTATGTCTCAGTGAGCAGTGAATAAGTCTGGTCGCTTTAAACACTTGCATAATTTCATATTCAATACACATTGCATTCCACGTTCAACATTTCCACGTAGCTGGGAAAGTAGAAATGTGACATTTGTTTTGCGTAACACACTGTAATGTCACTGTGGTGGGAAAACTACCTTCTTTCTGGGTCTCAGCTGATCCCTCCAGTCCTTCATCAGCTGGTTGTGTGTCTCGTCCAGATGCTTCAGCCTCTGGGTCTCGTTCTCAACCAGCAGGTGACATTTCTCATTCTGCAGCACAAAACAAGCTTTTGTTAACCATTTACTGTGCACTGTTCTGCAGACAGGATGGAAAAATTGCCAGAAACTTTGACAGACAGGCTACAAAATGAAAGGTCAATGATAATGGGCAGAAAAGAGGAGCAATGTGTAAAAGATGAGCACCTGTAGTTGCTGCAGCTCTCTGATGTTGCTTTCACATTGACCAGTCATCTCTCTCATCTGGTTCTCATGTTTGTGCTGCTGATGCAGCCTCTCCGCCTTCTGCCGCTTGTCCTCCTGCTGGGAAAACTAGAGAGGGACAGAGGGAGTGACTTACTGAATAATTCACTTCATGCTTAAATATGGGATGAGACAGTACTTCGCCTCTACCTGTTTAATCTTCTCTCTGTCCTCTGAGGAGCTCCCCGTCGAGTTGATGCGGAGGCTCTTCTTGAACATGGCCATGCGGGTCTTGGCTTCATTTCGCTGGATTTTAGGCAGCCGGTTCTTTTCCTGCTGTTGTCTGGCTTTAAGAATCTCAATCATTCGCTGATTATAGCACTGCATCTGCTCCAGCTCCTGTAGTGGCACAGAAGAGAGATATGCATTGACTACATGTGGAAAACTGAACAGATTATTTAAATGCAATTTTGAAAGTCCAATGAGAATCAATTCTTCTGAATAGAAACTTGATATTAACATCTGACCACAAGATTTACTTACTTCCAAAGCTGAATCACTTGAAACTGGTCTAAATGTATTGTGGTGTGGTGCAGGTATAATCCACTGGGTTACCTTGTCATGTTTTTTGAGCAGCTGGTGCCTCTGGAGAAAGTACTGCTCTTTCAGTTGCTGCTTCAATAACTGGTGCCTCTCATAAAGATTTTTCTCCTCCATGTCCCATATAGTAGCCTCATGCTCTAATCAAAGTCATTGAAACACAATATGTCAACAATATACAAATGTAACACCTCACCACAACACAAATTGAGAAAAAAAACAGCAAGATTGATATTAAGTATACTGTACCTCTAATCAGGTTGTGCTTCCTGTTAAGGCATTCCCTCTCCATTGCCGCAATCTCTTTCTTGTTGTTGGAAATAATTTTTATCTGGGTGGTGTCCAGGAAGTTCTTCTGAGCCACCAAGAACCGCTCCTCCTAAAACACAGAAAAGAGTGAGACATGGAGGGAGGAGTGGATTAAAAGGTGCTGTATTATTCACAACTTGTAGCAGTCAGACATTTACCCTACAAGTGTTCAAATAATGGTGAATGTGCCTTAACAACAAGGAGAATGGAAAATCTTTGGCATTTCTTGACCAAACAACTTACCTCTCTAACCTTCATTTCATGGAAGGAATTCATCTGCAGTTTCAAGGAATCTTTACGCTGACTTCTGGGCAGCTTATCAACAGAGTGTTTTACCTAAAGAGGACACATTAAAGCTGCATTTAATGACTTTGACACAGCATTTAAACCTTAGACTCAGACTCACAGGTATGCCAGCAAAGTACAAGGAAACATTACTGTGCAATTCAGTATTAAAAATGTTCTTTGAACAGTTTTCATTCCTTTGTACACAATCTATTATGATTTGACTGGACTAAAGGAATGAAAGAAAAAAGATTCATTGGGTGAGTAACTTCAGACATGTTCACATCTCAAAGGTACCTCCTTTTTCTTGTGTTTCATCAGATCATGAAACTTATGATATTCTCGTTCCTGCTCGCCTTTGATCCGTTTGGTCTCTTCTTTGAGTTTAACATTGTGGTCGGCCTCCATCTTCTCAATAGTTTGCTTCTGATTCTTCTCCAGAGTCTCTAACTCTGTGTCGTAATGCTTCTTCTTGGCCTGGGATGAAACAATAAAAAAAAAAGCACACTAAGTTTGAAAGGTATGACACAAAATACTGCAGGGATGTTTTTTTTTTTTTAAGAGATATTACTCGTGATAAAAGTGCTTGCATTCATGTTTGGTTGTTGTATAGGATCAAACATGTTCTGAAGTGTACTTCATAAACTTTTGTGTTTGTGGTTTTGACTCACGTTCATCTCCTGGTCAAAACGTCTCTGCATTTGGTCTTTCTGCGTCTCCAGTTTGCTGTTTAGGGCAGCCTGAGCACGGTGCTCTTCTTTCTGCAGCAAACGGAGGTCACGCAGCTCCTGACGTCTAAACACACAAACACATACTGTGAACATACATAGGAGTTCAGATCACATGTTTCAACTTCTATGAAAAAATAGTCAGTAAAGTTATAGAGTTACTCCATCAGTGGTCTTCGTTTAAAGGTAACTAGTATTGTAATTGTTTCATTTTCAAGACATATGTACGATGATGCAGATAAATATTGATAAATTCATTCATTGACACGCTGTTATACTGTCTTTAAGTATATAGTAGCTAGTTAGGCATATTTCCTCTTTCAATACTTATTTTCTGAGAACCAGACGCAAATCTGTTGTTTTTTGCTGCAATCATAGATATATAGTCATATTCTAACCACTAGATGGCAGGAGTAAAGCACCAGGTATTCTGTATGGCTTCAGAGGCAGGCAATTATGTTTATTATAATGACAATGATTGCTCATACCAAAACAATACGAAGCATATTCTGTAGCTGGAGGACAGAAAAAAACAAACAAAAAAACAAAACAAAAACAAACAAACAAACAAAAAAACAAAAAAACAAAAAACAAAACAGATATGGATTGTCTCTTCCAATATCCAGACTCCCAACATTAACCTAAACTTCACCTTCATTTAAAAATAACTTTTTTTTCCCACAACAGTTTGGTTATTTGTGTAGCCTGATCTCAACGGAGCAGGATGCCTCAAATAGAGGGCTGTGTGTAGTAAGAACCATCCAACAGTTCACTTATCACTGCTTGGACTTCAGTCTGAGGAATGAACAGACCGCTGAGTTCATGGCCTTCATTTAACGTGAATAATCCCCCCCCCCCCCCCCCAGAAAGACTGAGCAGTGCAGACAGCAGTGACGGAAGATGTCTTTCTGTTTTAACTTTATGAAGCTGATGTTGATTACATAATGGGGCCACAGAACGGTGACACAACAGCATTTAGACTAGTTCACCATAAGCTCCCTTTCACTATACCATTCTCCCTGAAACTGGCTACAGAATTGCATATACCCAGTGTCAGGTCCAGTAATGGCAGAAGGGAAGCGTGCCTGCTATTGTGCAGTCAAAACAGGAACAGGATGGTGCTTTTGTTTTCTCCTTGAACTATCCGCAGCTTTCTCCAGGTAGAGGAAACAGTAGTCAAAAAAATATTTTAAATTCCACCGAGCAAATGAAAAACAGTCCCTTTGGAGGAGGCAAAAAAGAAGCAAACTGATAGAAACGTAGGTAAGACAATAGAGGGTTAAAAACCAGCACAACATTACTTCTGCAACATCAGTAAATAACAAAAATCACGACATTAATACCAATTGGAAACTCTAGAGGGGAAAGTTGTCTATTGCCACTGTAGGTTTTTCTTCTGAAAGTGTGTCTTGCAGAGGCATCCACTTACCTCAGGAATCTCATCTCCTCATCTTTCTTCTCATCATCCCTGATGATCTTCGAGGTGGTCACACTCACCTCCACGCCATCAATAACAAACTTCCTTGTTCGCTTCAGAGTCTTGCTTGAGAAGTCCTGAGAAGCAGATAGTGAGAAGAATGAGGTCAGATTTAGTCAAACTTCAGTATCCTTGATTGTAGTTATTTACAGACATCTCTAAACGTGTTTGAAAGTACCCTAAAAGTTTACTGTCAAACTCTGTCAGGACTTATTCTAGTAGTTTCAAGAGATGTTGCGAGACCAGGAGCATTGGATAGGACTGAGGATTTTATTAGAGTAATCCTACAGTAGCTCAAAGTGCATGGAAGAAATCCCATATTATAATTTTTTTATGTGTTTTCATACTATCATTTCAATAGAGTCAAAAATAAAATATAAATAAATAAATAAATAAATTGCAAAGTTTAAACCTTTTTCAGTCCTTTCTGAGTTTAATAATAGTACCAAAGACTAAACAGTATCTGTTATATTGGTGGAGTTCCCCCTTTGAGTATGTTTATCTGTATGATTCCTGATGCTGTCTTTTCATCTGGTGGAAAAGAATCAGTTGTGTTTGTGTGCACGTAAACAAAGACATTAATATTCCTGTCTGTCTGGTTTTACTGTTATAAGCAGCAAGATGCTCCATCTGTCACTGCTTTGGGGAGTGTCATGCAGGAAGTGACTGTGTAACAACAACAAAACCTCCTCTCACTAAATGTGACATAAAATGACCTGCCTGTTTAAGCTTCTTCAACTCAGATCACTGTTGAACAAACTCCATCTAATTAGGGAGGTATGATAAAGGCAGCACAGCCCAGTTGAGCAATAACTATTGGTGTTGTACTGTATAATCATCTAAAACTTTAATGAGAAACAGGACATGGCCCCGCCTTATGATTGAACAGATCAAGTTGTTATAGCTGACTGATCACGTGCTACTGAATGATAACATTTGCAACTATGCCTATCAAAATCAGCCTTCACTGACAATATTAACAGGACTGATGGCAGGGTTTACTGGGCAAACATTCAGTAGCGCAAACTGTGGATGCTGTCATTTTGTCACAGAGAGGAGAGGAGAAAGAAATGAAGAGAAGAGTCCACTCTGTATGAGCTACCACCTGCCGCCAATACAGCTGAGCAAATAGAGTCCTAATGAGCGTGTGTGGGGCTCCTGCTACAGATGACAGTTATTAGACAAGTACTGTACTGTTGTGAGCTGTTGCGACAGTAACAAAAGCAATCAATATGTGTGCTAGTTGTTTGAGTGTGTTAATAACAACACACTGACACTATCAGGGACATTTAGGTCTGTGTTGTTTCAGGCCGTCCATCATGTTTCATTCACAAAATGGCTCACACACTGTCGTCCTTTCCACACACGAAACTACCATCAAATTCATGCACTACTATTCTCCACCATACAAACTTGTGCACTAAGATGTACTGTACTCACAATAATCCCATACAGATCATCTGACTTGATTTAATATGCCTGCTTGTCGTCCTGTCCTAAAACAAAGATTGCCCATTCACTCGCACTGCAGGCTGCTGGCAGAGCAGCCTGCTGAATAATCTGTTCTGGAAAAACTTAACATACCAAAAACAGACACAACGCCATGCACAGTCAATAGGATTTCAATCCTGCTCAGTCTATAAGCCTCCAGAAGCAACAGAGTGACAATGAGCTGCACAGAAACTTCTGTTCGCAGTGATGAATACTGAACTGTACCCACACAAAGGCCTCTGTTGCTCCTGATGAATGGAAAATGTTGCATATTTTGCTTCAGAAAAGCCTTGGTGTCTTACAATAAAATGGTTTCTGTGTATCTGCTTGCTGCTTCCTCACTTCTCTTCCTCAACAGGACTCTGAGGCACAACTTTGGTGATTGTTAAATGTAAACAAATTGTCTTGTATGGAAAGAAAAATCATCATATTTGGGCAAACAAAATGTAAAATGCTTTTTTAATTTTAGAGTTTTTCAGTACTTTGTGTTTGTCAGTAAATAAAATATAGACAATAAATAAATAAATTAACATTCCAAAAAAATTACAAATTAACCATTATCTACAATCTATATCCTCCTAAGTATACGTTTGATGCAAGTTTAATCGAGGACAGGCCATCCTCTGTTAGTGATAGTCAACACCCACACCCCAAAACACAACACAATGCAGTTTCAGTTCCTCAGTGGGCGTCAAGAAATAGTTTTTCCAAGGAGGGGTTTTCCTACAGAAGCAACGAGCTACTCTCTGCACCTCTCCCACTTTTTCAGCATTAAAAACAACAACCCAAAAACGATCTACTGAAATACACTTAAGAGAATGAAGGATATGTTTGATATGTATTCATGAGAGATCGATGTGTGCCACCTACGTATTCCTCCAAGTCAAAGAAAATTTGCTTTAAGTGGACTCACCCTTGCAGACATTGAGATGTTCTCCCTGTGGATTGATATATCCATGCTCTCAGACACCATGCTGCCTGAGTATGAGTACCGCTTGTTGCCGACTCCTCCATTGATATATGGCAAGTCGGCCTCAATGTTTCCTCCTACCGATGTCCGCTTTGCCGTATGCTTGGGTAGACTCCCATTGGGGCCAGAGCGGGGTGTTGGGACTGGAGTAGGAGCAGAAGAGGATGCTGGGGTGGGTATAGGGGTGACAGTGGGGCTTGGAGTTGATATGTCTCTGTTTGACGTAACGCTGCTCTCTTCCTTGGACACCTGGTTCTTGGGCATCTCTGGGTCTGTTGGGACGATGACAATGTCAACATGCTCCTCTGATGCCTCAGATTGGGGGAGAGATGGCGGCTGCTCCGTCTCTGGGGTCTCCACAGCAACCTTGAAATTATATTTCAGCGCTATTATTATCTTTCAATGCAGATCAGGAAATTTGAGAATAAACCAGTAGATACAGCATTTATAATTTTCTGAAAGCGTGCATAATGCACATAATGCAGGAACTGGTAAATCAATGTAAATGTGAAGTGAAGAAAAAAACTTCACCTTTTCCTCCTCTGATGTGGGGGTACTCTTTCCATCCTCAATGCCCGAGTCTGAGCTAGAAGTTTTGGTCGAAGCCTCACTTTCAGATTTTTCAGAATCAAGAACGACTTCATCCAGTTTCTCAGCGAGCGCCTCTGGATCTTTAGGAGGAAGGTTGTGTCGTGGTCGAGGGACAGGGATCACCATGGTCGGACCTGGCTGCTCCTCTGCTGGTGCATCTGACTCAGCACCCTTCCTGGTCATAGGTACTGATGTTGTTGGAGAGGGCGTGGTGGGGCTGCTTGGAGTGTCCACAGACTGGTCCCCTTCCAAACTGGTTTGACTGGTCTGACATGGTTCCTTGCCTGATGACTAAAGGAATGAAGAGGAAAAGTGTCGTTATGCACTTGTGAGAAAACATTTGATGTCTTTAAACTTTACTTCGGTGATGCTCTTCCAAATGTTAATGTTTTCAACCTTTGGCTTTAGCCCAAATGGTAATGGATGAAGTCCTCCCACCAACTGTGAAGTTAGTTTAACCTTTGCTTCAGTAGGAATGCAGTCGTTCCTGCTTTATTTTCCAGCACTGCCACTTCTCACTGTGGCCAAGATGGCCATCTAATCTGTAAAAGCACACTAATTACAACAGACCTGAAAGGCTTTTGTAAATCAAGGCAGCATGCTTTGTAAAGTTGTCCCTGTAATTTTGTCCCTTTGTTCTGAAATGGTTTACAAATATTTACTTACTATTTAACTAAAATCGTGTTTCTGCAGAGCTTACTGAGTAAGATACCTCACAAAATGCAATTTACAACCTGTGACAATCCAAAGTATGACAGATATCAATAAACACAAGGTTGATTATTATTTGGGGTGTGAGTGTGTGCTGAGGAAAAGAACTTATAGAAGACACAGATACTTGGTCAGAAAATGCAACAAGAAATAATAGACTTATATTAGCCAACAAGAAGCTTCACCTCCAACAGCCTAAAGATGACTGAAAAGCTTTCTAAAAATAAACTAATGACACTATCTAAATGATTGATTATGGAGTTTCTGCAGTAAATTCTGAAATTTTCTGATTCAGGGCCTTTTGAAAATCTTAAATCTAATTTCAGAAAGTTCCAGATGTGGGTTAGAGATGGGGATATTGGAGTCTATGATCATAAACCTAACCTACCTACCGAAGATGGTATTTCAGGATTGTGTGAACAGCAGGCCCTCTGAGCCTTCTTGCATTTTGAAATACCACTACCAGCAGAGGTAAACAATACCATCAGACATCTTTATGGCCAGCCTTTCTAAGGCCTAAGCAAACATCTCCATCTGCCTCTGTTAGATGTGTATGAAGTGATAAACTATCGGGTAACTGCTTGGCTGACTTTCAGGGCCTTGGAGCTCTACTTGTCAAAATGTTGCTGTGTGCCTGCAAAAGTGGCCTCGCTGAAGGTGAGCAAAGAACTGTAATGACATCTAATTTAGGTGGGCACTGTGGCTGATTGTGTCCCAGCATTACATTCACTCAGTGTATGAGCTCCAAAAGTACGACACTGCGTGTGTGTGTATATGTAAGAAAGTTCCAAAACAGCACTGCCTGTTTGGCCAAATGTCAAACTGTGTTGACTCTTCACTGGAGTTGGAGTTATTCATCTCAATAAAATGGGGCATAACTCAAATTATTGTCCTTTATTATGAAAAGAAAATGTGTTGAGAAAAACATCTATATTTAAAACATGATCAAAACATTTGTCTTGTTACAGCTTCCCATCAGGGAGAGTATTTCTAGGATCGCCGCTGTACAGGAAAGTGTTTTTTATTTAAACGTCAGAGAGTGGCCGTAGAACAATGCACAACCTTAAATAATTTACTCCATCAGGGGTTGAGAGGTAACAGTGTTTCAGTTACTGGAGGAATGCAGCTTATATTTAGCCATTCGTGAGTGTGCATGAATGGCAGCCTTCCGGTTTCTGTTCCTTTGTTTGTGTTGAGGGCAGGTGGTAAACTTCACTCTCACACTGTGTTCACTTTCTAATCTTATGCCTTTATGAATGGCTTCTGCAGAATCCCTTGGCTGGAAGCCTTTGTTTACCAAAGAAATGATGTTTAAAGGGGTCAACATGGAAGGACTTTAAACATGAGGAAAATGAACATGTGTGCATTTTGGGACATGCTGTTTGTGCAAGTAGGTGTATGCTTTTGCATGATGTTCAACTGAATTGTATTGTCTGGTAACATTAAAACAAAGGCATCTTTTAAATTTCAACTTACCTGTTTCAGCTGTCGACCATACAATGAGAGGAATTTTCACCTGAGTCACTAAGGAAATGTCCCTTCTATGTAAAATGTAGCTCTAAATTTATATAGTGTGTATATGCAGAATTAAGATTGAAGATGAATCACATGTACACTTACAACCTACCAGACCTTTCTACTGCAGAGCATGGACTGCCCATTCTGCTTTTAGAAACAAACAATGACGAAAGCAAATGAAGGGACAGAAAAGAAAGGAAACAAAAAGATCCAGGTTTAGTACCACAGTGAGCTCCATGGCGTCGTCCTCCTCTCCTTCCTCTCTATTGTCCTCAATTTCCTCCATGACCTCAGCTTTGGCCTCGGCCACGAGCTCCCGCAGCGGGCGGTTAGTTGTCACTGATTTCACAAAAGGGTGCTGTGGGCACATGAGACACAAGCAAGATGAGCGCTGAGGTTAAACGAATGTCATGTGCTTCACTTTTCCACATTCTAAGCATAATATTTTAAACCAAATGAAACTGCAAACACCCTAAAAATCTGTTGTTGAGCAATTGGTTGAATGAATAACAAGAGCAACAAAGCAGCCTGATGTATAACACAGGATAAAAACAAAAACCACCATAAAACAATACTTGCTGAACAAATTATCCATGGATCTGAGTATCAGTAGTGCTCAAAGGATGCTGCAAGGGCTGGATTACTCATCTTACTCAACATTAGCTGTGAAAGGCCAAAGTGAAATAAACAATCAACAGCTACAAAAGCCTTCATTCAAAAGGTCAACATCTGCACACAAATCTCTCTGAAGGGTCATTGAGATGAAGGCAGGAGGCAGAAAAAATATATAATTCTCATGAAAAATGAAGTATTTCAGTCAAGTACTTTAGCTTGCTCATGTGTCAGCAAAAGAAAACAAGCACAGGCGCCAAGGCTAAAGGAGACTTTCACTATAGATGGAGAGTTCATTGTCCTGAACAGCTACAGTATACAATACAACTTTCTCCATTAAATAGATACACCAATGAATCAGGGCCAAATCTTACATCAGACCCTTCTAATAGAAAGCCATCTTTAGTTTCTGAAGGTCTAAAGAGAAAGTGTGTGTTTTCTCAGGGTGCAAACTAGGTAATAATAAGTTGAGTGCGAAGAGAACAAATTAAAAGTGCAGTGGGGATAAAAGGCAGGCGGATCATCTATTATTCAAATGGTTTGCTCTACTGTGTAATTTAATTGGAGCAGCTGACAGACGGAAAAAAGGCTACAAGTAGTGTTGGAGCAAGTGTGTATAACTCTGTGTGTGTGTGTGTGTGTGTGTGTGTGTGCGTGCGTGCGTGCGTGCGTGTGTGTGTGTACACAGTTGTTTGTGTGCATGGTTTTGTCCTCGAGGACTGCATTAGTCCTCAGCTTTTAACTCCAGTCAGCTACCATCTATTGAACCAGGTAGTTTAAGTTCTGAGTGTCCATTTATTACACCACAGTGGAAATACATGGATATTTTTTCAGCCTTTTTAAGTGATAAAAGATAAATGCAATGGGACATAAAAAACTACAGAGTGTTTTCAGTTTGAGCAAATCGAAGGATAAAAACTCTGAACCATAAGAATAAAAGCAGGATGAAACCAAAACCTAAAGAACGTAAGTTCAGCAACAGATCTACAGGACAGCCGTGCTAGTTAACTGAGACAAGCTTAGCATTCAGTTGAAATAATTCAGATGCCAAAAGCCACTTCCTGAGTACACACCTACTGTATAGGCTGAGACATCAGTTCCTTAAAAATGCCACACAAAGTTGTAGTAGTTCACAGTGAAAGGAGTAAATATTGGGAGTACCAGATTTGAAGTAACATCTAAATAACACTCAAAATATTCCTTCTAAATGTGTGATGCTGGCAGGAGAGTGCGACAGCTTGTCTGCTATTACAATGCATCCAGGGCAAAAGTAGATAATCAACCCAGGCTCTGTGTGTAGGCTATCTACTGCTCCACGATCTCAATGAATAAAATTTTGTAGTCTTTTACTTAAAGCAACCAAAACATAAAGGGAGCTCTTAGGTTTCTTCAGTCTCTGATAAATTTGAGTGTTTGACTTTGTAATGCACAGATGTGGGATTAGTGGATCCTCTGTTGCTTGGTTGTTCTCCAAATGGTACAAAATGCTGTAGTGTGTCTGTTAACTGGCACTCGATCATAATAGTTGTCAATGAATTATCTGTCAGGCCAATAAACTAATTTTTATGGCTCTTGTACATTAATTTGCTCAATATGTCACTACAACAAATGTATTCTTCACCATTAGTTTTTCACTTTAATGAAAAGATCCAGTGTACCTGAACAAAATACCAGCTGTGACGCTCAGAGTAGCTTAAACGTATGAGATTTCACTAACTTCAAACAGTTTATTCTAACAAATGAACTCAGACCTCCTATTCTCAGTGTAATGCCAGTTTCCTCAGTGCAGATCCAAGGAGGAATCAGGCACAGAGTATGGTAGCTACTGTTGCCCTGCTCAGTATAACTGTGTGTTTCTTTTGCTGCTGCTATGGATCAAGATGTGAACCAGTGGAGCTTTGGGCCTCTCTTCGTGGTTTCATGTGGCTTTATACCCAGTTTCACTGGTGATTTGGGGTATTTCATGCGTAGCTAGGCGCGAAAAGGTTAATGTGAACAATATGGCTCAGTGGGAGACCAGAGTCGGTCTGAGGGGGGGGCATGAGAACAGAGCTACCTGTGCACTGATGATATTAGACTGTGCTTCTTTCTTTTTGAAGACTAAGGAGTTTTGGGTATAAGGGTTCAGAGGTTAGGATGTATTTTAAAGCTTAGAGCGATTTTAAAATTTTGTTTAAAGCTGGAAAATGAGTTGGGACATGCATAGAGAGTTTGGTCTTAATAAATTTCACTGACTTGACTTGGATTTTCCCACATTTAGAAATTTCAGTCCTCACAACACCAATTTCTACTGGACAATAATCCTAATGTAAACTGTTGCTACCTTGTCTTTATCAGGTGACATATTATTGGATTAATTTAATACAGAAGAAAATTTAAAAACATAGTCATTCAAAAGGAAGTTCTGTCATAAGCAGTACTTTCTATTACTCCCAAAGAGCATTATTATAATTGTTGTTTTGGTTTTTTTTTTCCTCATGATGGACACTGGAAATAATGATAACCCCAGCAAGTACAACTAAAAATATGTGTCATTTTCAATCCAACCCTGTAATAAGTTTGAAGTCAGGGTAAGGGTTGGGCTTGAACATAGAGTTGTTCGTGTCAGTGTTATGGTTCAGGGCTGAGGAATGCATGATGTCACTTAGGGTTCTCATGAGCACAGAAGTACAAATGTCAGTGTTTCGAAACCACTACAAAGCCTCGGTTTGAAAATCAACTAGCCGGATATTCCCATGGTCAAGCTACCCAAAACACAGACACACAATGATCAGAAATTTTTATACATGAATGGGATGCAATGTAAAAAATACAGCAGAAATCCCGAGTAACTATGTGGGAGGAGCAGCTATATTCAGGATAATGACTACAAGTTATCCAGAAGGTTTCATGGCATGTGTCATGCTGTTCTGTTGTTTTGTGTACATTCTTCACAAGGTATTATGTGGTAAAACAAATTTGCCAAATGTTACTTTTTTACTTTTTCTCTTGTTATACAGAGTCACACACGTCCCAGATCTATCCATGAGTCATTATTATCTTCCTGTTTGCTGCACCACATCTGTATCCAACTCCAATGAATGACCACATTGCTTAAAATGACCAGCAGTGATGAGGTTTAGGTCAGATTTGGCAGATTTGACATCATCCAACATCGATTGCACAGAGGAATTTGATGCCATCACTGTGCAGCCATCTACAGTAAATGCTTTCTAACAGCCGTTACCAGCAGCAGGCGTGATAAACATCTAAAAATCTCCAGCATGGCACCAAAAACTGGACCACGCCCGTCTCCCCCCCCCCCACTGGAGAACACATGCAGAATTCCCAGTGGGCCCGGGTCTAGGATTTTCATCTCTGCCTCTCTGTAATTGGTCAGAGGAGGCAGGCGTGTAGCATACTATTGGCTGAGAGTGGGAATGTAAATAGCTGGCATTCCCTCAGCTGTGGGATTCAGACAGGAAACCATGGCTCTGAATTTTAATAGACAGTGCTCTCGTGCTATAATCCACACCCTCCTCACTTCTCTCATTCCTCTAGCTTGAAAATTCTGGATTTGGAAAAACAGTTGTCTTCAGCCTCTCTGTGGCGATTTTCCAAGTGCACTCCCATGTAGATGTTTGAGGTGGATTTGCCGTTGTTGTAACACCTCAGTTGTTAGTTCTGAATTTTCGACGCAGGTGATTCAAATGTGAACAGCCTTTTAAATTCCTAAATCTTAAGTCATCTTCCCTTCACTGCACCTTGTTCAGCTTCACTTAACTTTTTCACTCTTTGCACCATCTTATCCCTGACCCTGCTAAATGTCTGCCCACTCAGCAGCTCTTATTCCTCTCCCCGTCACATGCCAGTGCCCTCCGCAGAGCACCACTCACTTCCCTGGCATAGATCACTCCATTCAGTCCCTAGAATAGAAGATTAAAAGGCTTTGTATGTGTGTGTCTGTGCAAGATAAGGACAGAGTGAGGACAATGCTCCAACATATATCAAAGTGCAGCATCGTATAACGGCGCTGAATAACACTTGCTAGGTCATAATTGCAGTTAGCATCAGGACCTACCTCCATGAGCTGGGCCGCAGATGGACGAGTTTCAGGGTTTTTATCCAAGGCTTTCCTCAGGAAATCTTTAAACTCCTTTGACCTTGAGTAAAGAAAGAAACAGAATGAAATGAAAAGCAAGAGCAATGTAGAAGAAGGAGAGGGTGGGAAGGGCTAAATGAGCTGTTACAATATAAGAAAACAGACGGGATGTTGGTGATCATCCTTGTTCACAGCTGTGTTTTGTAAAGCAAATCTTTCAGCAGGAATGATGAGTCAGCTCTGAATCCCAGGTCTCCCCTCAGCACCTGACAGCTTCCCTTCTGCACTAAATTTGCAGCTATGGAACAACCCCTTGTAAAATTGATATGTAAAAGTTTTAGATTGCAACCAGCCTCTCAGTTGAATTTTTGCTGTAGTTTTGGGCAAGGGCAAATTGGACTGCAGATAGGGAAGACAACATGATGCCTTCAGTTTCTACAGTACGTTGCACTGACCCCATCAAAGTTAATGACCTGGTGAAATCTTGTAATCTCATCATAGTAAATTAGAAAAAGTTCTAAGTTTCGTCTTAATTTTTGTCCTGCTTTGTTTTCACATATGATGTGATGCCTTTTTATGTACAACACCAGAATTCACATTCATTTTCAATGCACACTCACCACATATGCGGCCTCTCCAGTGTGGGAGGCTCAGACTTGGCGATCTTCAACAGCACCCTCATGGGGTTGAGCTCATGATGTGGGGGTTCAATCTGAGCGAGCTCAATCAGAGTGATTCCCAGAGACCAGATATCTGCCTTGTAGTCATACGGAGCATCCTTCATTGTCTCACACATTACCACCTCCGGAGCCATCCTGAAAAAAAGTCACAATAAGTCAAGGTACAATGGACATAAGGCATCTAATGAACATTTCAACTTTGACATCATGTTAGTTACCAGTAGTTAAGAAATCAGTCCTAAAATTATTCCTGTCATGCAGAAGCCTAACTCACGATGGCTGCACCGAGCTACGGAGCCTTTCTATTTTTTCTTCCATTATTTAGCATTTTGCATGTGTCAACATCAAGCACACTTCTCCTGTTGCAGATAATTTGTAGAAAGACTCTAATTACTTTTAGATTTACTCAAGTGCAAAGAAACTGTTGACTCTGCTTATCAGTGCATTCAAGGGAAAGCTTTACACTAAACTGGTTGCAGCATTCTTTTTGGGCCGGTATTGTGCAACAGGAGGGCACAGTCATGTTTTCATTGAGCTGGGAGTGTATTCCTGATGAATGATAATCTCTTCTAGTCAATGGTTAACTGGCTCACCAGATTCACAGAATAAAAAGAATTAAAGAGAGTAGACTGTGTGAACTTCAAAGGGGAAGTTTCCACTTTGGAATATGACTGCATTGTTGTGACAGCAATGGAGGATTAAAGCCCAAGGCTGAGTTCAGGGTTAAGCATGTGTATACATAGCATTATGATTAATATGGAGATGCAGCGCAGCAGGAAATCTGTTCACAACATACAATATAGCTCATGTAAGGATGGTGAGTGAGGTCCGTCTGACAGCACCTACAGTCTTACTCACCAGTATGGTGTTCCAATGAAAGAGTCTCTTCTTTGAAGGGTTTTGTTGTTTTTAGCAGAAACGCCAAAATCAGCTGCAGGAATAAAGAGGTGCAAAAGAGACAATAAGTGAGATAGTCAAAACATTTCCTAAAAACCCAACCAATGATAATTGAACAAAGTGTGATCAGCGGAGACATAAAGACACTTTTCGCTGCCGTGGCTATCAGATTACAGCAGTGTTCTCATTTTTGACTGAGCAAGGTTTTTTTCTCCAAGCAAGGATAGTTTGAGCGGCATGCCCAGGGTTGAGAAGTGTGTGGCAGAGGACTGTAGTCAGAAAGGCAGCAGCCTGACTGCTTTGGTTACAAACTGGCATTTTCTATTACAAGCACTTAAGTGTCTGTCTTGGTTTTATAGACTACAATTCATATATCCTCAACTTCCTTGTCAAACATATAATTTGGACTGTAGCGGTTGAACCTTGGCACAAAGAATTTTTTTTAAAAACTTCCTCTGCTTTCTTTTAACTTACAAAGACAATAAATAGTCCCACTAATTTTACTGCACACTACTGATGGATTTAGCCTCCTGAAGGATGGCGACATGTTCTAAAACATATGTATATGGGCTCAAAGCGCAGGTCAGATATGTATCAGCACATTCTGTTAATTCCCGCTTCTTTACAGAATTATCTCAAACTAAATAAATTTAAACGATTAATCACCAAGTGTGAGTTTCTCAGCCAGAGGCTCCCATAATGCACCAACAGATCTAAACAAATGCACAATAATTAAGGGTTTTAATGGAGAATCCCAATAGATTCAATCATAGGAGTCATATTACACAGCAATGGATTCAGTGTTTTGGTCTTGATAATCTAAAATAGCTTGTGTATTAAATCATGAGTGTTGTTGCCTGATTTGGCTTTGTTATTGATAATTGACTTGATAAAGTAGTAAAAAGGGAAAAAACAGTTTTTGCTGAATCTGACATTTTGTTCTCCAGAGATGTGCTTTGCTATTAATATTTTTAAGCCTTGGTTGTCTCGAGGTCAACATTCAGGTTTTATAAACTTGAACCAAAAACTTCAAAGCTGCATAAGGAACATAATGTTCAATGTAAGAGTCCTAAAAGACAGTTAATTGGTGCCTTTAAACTAACGTGTAGTAAGATCATTTGGAGACTGTTAATGAGTTGGTGTCATGACTTAATGATTATAAAGAGGGAACTCCCAGTGATTAGCTGTGGTGTCCTACAAGAACATTCAGCGGAAAAAGAACTTTAACAAGAAGCATAACTTCTGCCCTGTAGCTTACAAACTGTGTCATTAAAAAGAGGAAGAGAAGCAGAAATAAAATAATGGAAAACATTTGGGATTTACTTAAACTGAACAAAAGTGCTGCAAGTCCCACAAAGAATCAGTACTCATATGTGTAACTGTAAAGTCTGGATTCACTGTTTATTCAGTATTTATGGTTTGTTGGTCAAGACTGAGTGCAAAATAACAGAGACAACGTAAAAGTAAAAACAGCCCTGCATGTTTCAAGTCGTACGTCAGGCAACAATTTAGAAAAATCATACATAACATTCATAAAGTACACTAAGACAGCATTTCCCTTTTCTGGAAAAGATCATCCAAACAACACTAGCCAAAGGTCTGGATCCACTACTTCGGCTATGCAATGGGAGGAATGTTGAAAATTCCCCAAAAAGCCAATAAATGAAAGTATGCGAATTTTTTTCATACACATTTTTCCCCACACAGCACCACAGGAGAGATACAGGGCTTCTTACCTGTGTGTGTGTGTGTGTGTGTGTGTGTGTGTCTTTAAGACAAAGAAACAAAAGAGCAGAGGGTCTAGAGATAAGATATCATGGGCAGTGAGAATTTCGGTTTTGTCCCAAAGAATGTGTTCCTCTTGCATCATTTTGGCAGTGAAATGGTTTTCTCAGTGAATGATGGGATGTAAAATGAGACTGCAGGCCTTGCAAATGTGCTCCAAATGCAACCTATGAGTCTCAAGTATATTTAAGCTCCTCACCTCTACGCTGTAATCTCATGATTCATGTTTGCTTTGATCTTCACCTTGAAGGTGTGACCACCATGACCTGCTCAATCTTTTTGAATGTCAGTATTATATAAGAATTAAGTACGGATGTCAAATCTCTACACATACTGTATCACACATTGTCAATGTAAATATTTCCAGGGAAATGTTGTATTATTTGATATTGTCCACCTCATTCATAAAAACACCTGAAATCAGAAATATTCTATGAGAAAACAAGTCCGAGCCCTCACCAAGCTTAATGTCCCCGTCCAGCATGAGCAGGATGTTGCCGGCCTTCAGGTCTCTGTGGATGATCTTCATGCTGTGGAGGTAATCCAGGGCCTCCAACATCTGGCGACAAACCACTTTAATCTGTGGCTCCGTCAACCCACGATCCAACTCTGATGAAAGCAGGAGTATAGGAGGAAAGAAGTTAAATATAAGATATGGGTGAGTAGGAGAGAATGATAGCAGAATGAAAATGGGAGAATATTTGAGAGAGCTCAAGAGCCACAACGCACTCTTTGCACATTCCCCATTTGGTTTGCACACAATCATAGCAAAACTGTTGAGTTTGCTGTACGATACCAATGAAGTCTCTCAACTGGTTTTGCTGCAGAGCTAATCCCAGATCAGAGAGGCTTCACACATATCCAAGCTAGTCCTGCCCTGCAGACTTTATTCTAGGGTGTCTGTGTTTGGTTAGCTGCAGAGGGGGTACAGACAGTTATGAGGATGTGGATTACCCAGTGAAAACAGACCAGGGGGATTTCCCACACAGGAGGACTCCATTATGTCTCTTTTCTGAAGGTTTCAAGGCAAAAATGGGGACGTTGGAGTGAACGGTCATAGTTACAGTTACTTAGTAGTGCTGTGGTTTCTCGATTTGACCCAAAAAAAAAAAACAAAAAAACAAAAACAAAAACAAAAGGTCTTTAAATCAATAAGACTTTAAGCCTTTATCCTGTCTCTGCACTCCCTCAAGGTCAGTGCTGCAGTTACTCAACTTGATTGTCACGACAGCGAGGAAGGTGATGGGTTTAGGGAAGATGGGGAGAATAAAGAGAGAACGAGAGAAAGAGCAAGCTGAGAGAGACCTACCCAACATTGTGGCGTCCACAGCACCTCCTGGGCAGAACTCGATCATAATCTGAACAAGGAGAAAGAAGAGGTCACTTTCGACTTGACCCAGCTTTTTAAACATACAACTGATAAGTGCACACTCATTTTTTCAAGGTTTTAGTGAGTAGTGACAAGAAAACAATAGAAATATGAAGCATATGTGGACTATAAAGGTTTGATGTTTGAACTAGAGAAACCTTCAGCCAAGTGCAGCAATAAAATGAGCTTAAGTTAATTTATAACAAATAATCTCAACTTGCAACATAAACCAATGTACAAAGAGCAGGTAGAGAAGGGCAACTGAGGAGAAAGGGAGGATATTTGACTTTCAGCAGAATTTATATTATTTCCTGATTAACACAGAGAGAAAGATATCAACCTGTTTTTGAAAACTGGAACCCTTTCCTGGCTGTAAATTTGAGTACTCAGTACCTGCTCAGAGGAGCCATGTTTGCCATTATGTTTCCCGTTTGATGCTGAATGCTGTGACAGTGTTGTTGTCAGCAGTGATGTTACTTATGGCTGGAACGATATGCTTATGTCCTGATTCGATTTGATTTATAATGCGAATCTCGAGTAATGCCATTCAATAGCATCGATCATTGCTATTTTCCACAAAGTGAAATCGTGAAGGTTGTGTCGCCAGCCGTTTAGAGATTGCAATTTTGCCGCTTTCGGCTGCTTTCCTCCTGTTCACTGTTGCCAACTCCTCAATAAGGAGAGCTATTGGCTCTCCAAAAAGCGCTAAATGGCATCATTGACTAATTTCAAGGTCTTGCAGCAGCCTTCCCTGTTTGGTGGTACATCCTTATTACTTGGAGAACTCTCCCTGTTCACATCAGTCTACATCAAAATCTCTTTGGTGAACACCCTAGAAGACAAATACACTTTGCAAAGTGGCCAGTTGGATTCAGACCCAAAGTGTCTGATCAACGGTCTGGTTGTACACAGTTCTTGGGAACACACTGCCATCTGTGTTATACTGGTTCAGGAGTGAAAACAGAAAGAAAGAAAGAAAGAAAGAGAGAAAGAGAGAAAGAGAGAGAGAGAGAGAGAGAGAGAGAGAGAGAGAGAGAGAGAGAGAGCACACTCCCTAAATTGTGTCTTGTTGGGCAATAGTAACTTCCAACAATCACCTTTCATTTCCTCTCCTTTCATAGGCAGTCTAATACATACATGCCTATGTACACACAAACACACACAGAAACATATCTAAATTTCTTATTCAAATAAAGCAGGACCAAGGAAAATAAAGTCTTGAGAGGATTTCATAATATTGGGTGCTGAGCAGTTGAACTTTGTGTGCACATGTGCTCTAAGCATCTCACACACACTGCTTAATTTCTGATGATCTATTCATTCCAAGTTGTCAAAGATCAACCCTGGGCGGTGAGCAGCATACCTGCTGCGTGATCTCATCCTCATTTAAGTCTGGCCTGGTACTGGACAGGGTGTGGAGTTTCGTTCCAGGCAAAGCCATACAGATAATTACAACAGGTGCACATTGACTCACATCAATGCAAGAAACAATGCAGGACGCATGCACGCACACACTCACACTCACACTAGAAACCAGAAGGTGAGGAATGTCAGTCATGTAGCTCCAGGTGAGACAAATGTTCTTTTGTGAAGTTTGGACTGAAGAATCTCATGAGCGTCAAGTATGTTTCATTTCATCATGGTCTCTTTCAAAGAGAGTCTGACATTTTATCTTTTTTTCTTCAATGACAAAGTCTGGCCTGTGTTACATGGACCTTATTGAGCCAATTTCTAACAAGAAATGATTCATTTAAAGTATTTGTCTGGACTACAGAGCCCTGGCAATTTATCCATGGGCTGTAAAATGTTTGCTAAGTATGTAACTTGGTTGGTTCAGGCAATTTGTTTAGATATTGCTTTTTTAGAATATTCTTTGATAGTCAGATTTTTACATGTGTTTGATTTGTGGCACATGATATGGTAAATTAGTTTTTATTCATATATCCTGTGGAGGTAAGCTGTTAAGTTTAAAATTCCATTTATGGATCTTATTAGTACAACTACAGAGGGGGGGGGGGTGTATAACATTTCAGTACAAACCACTTCCTTATTCCTGCTCACCACTAACTCATCTTTTCAGTCCTTCCTCCAATCCTTCAGTGGTAACGCACTGTACTGCCCAGTCTGAAGAGCTATACATTACACTACTGCCAGAAGGAAGTAGTTTGTGTTTTTGTAAGCACCTCATTTGGTCTCTCTGCCTGAGAGGACTCTGAATGATGTGTACTGCAGTGAAAAATGTGCCCTGGCTGGTCAAGCTGGATGCAAAGCATTCCCGCTGTAGGCTTAACAAGCATGTAGTTACAAGCTCTCTTTATCTCTCTTTCTCACTCTCTCTCCCTCCCTCAGACACGCACACACACACACACACACACAAAAAAAAACAGGAAGACACAATCATCAACCAAACAAACTCAAGAGATGAATATAACTTTAGAAATGTTCCTAGCCCCCAAGTTAGTGTCATGTAACATCCTATAATAGCTATTCCACCGACTTCTGGGCCAACCTTTACACGGACTACAAAATCTTGCTGATGTTGCAGTGTTCCTCCGAGTTACAACTGTACTTTCACAATGATTTACCCCCTTTGTCAGGTCCAAAGAACGTAAAAGGCTGTTTGCCAAGAAAGACCTGCTTTGAAACCGCGGTCAGTCCTGAATAAAGAAAGATAGAAAATGGCGTGAATCACGCTGATACAATTCTGTACTCTGCTATTCAATCAAAGTGACTAATGCAAGTAATGTGTGTCCTCTCTAAGGTGTATATGAGATGTTGCCAACAAAGGCACCAAACATTGACTTTTATTGAGGCTCTCCAATGTCATGAGAAGTTTCCTAGCAACCAGTCAGCACCATCATGTTGATCTCACTGTATGCAAAATGTGGCAAACACATAGTAAAGAAAGATTATTATCATTGATGTCTAAAAACACCAACCAGCAAGACCTCATATATACACAGTATAACAATAGCAGCACTTGCCACTACTGAACCAAGGACCTTGAACATTTTGAACCCATTTCTATCCTTTGATTGGTCAAACAACTCAATCTTAGATCTAGAAACTCTTTGTTCACAGTGTGTCTTAATGCTGGATTACTGGCTGCTGTAACAAGAAGTTTACAGCTTTGGATCAATAAAGTCAATCATTAAATCTAACCATCCATCTATTGGTGAAGTTAACTTGCTGTTTTGGCCTGATGAGATATTTGGCTTGAAAACTGATATTATACAGTATAATAGGGGTGTGCCAAAAAATCTATTCATATATGAATCGTGATTCTCATTTACTACGATTCAGAATTGATTTAAAATGTCCCAAAATCGATTAAAAAACAAACAAAAAAAAAAAACAATCCACAGGCTGTCTGCCTCCATTTTGTATGCGGGACGTCCTGACGTCACCACGGAGCTGGTTTTGGAACATACACATGTGCGGTAAGCAAAACAAGGAGGAAACTACAATAATGGAGGAAAGAGAGATTCAACAGGCCCCGGGGGGGTCCGGTGTCTCGTCTAGTCTGGTCTGATTTGGTCTAGTCTCTACTCTCTGCAGGGGTCTGGTCCCTGGTCTGGTCTAGTCTCTGGGAAGGTCCCATCTTTGGTCTAGTCTGGTCTGGTCGGGTCTAGTCTCTGGGGGGGTCCTGTCTCTAGTCTTCTAGTTCCCTGCTGTAGCCCAGTCCATCACTCGTTACCAATTAACCACTACGCCACCGTGCTGCTCAGGTCACCACATTTGCACCAAGTCACCAATTAACCTAGAAATGTTCAAGTGCCCCCACCGGGAATCAAACCGCACCCACTACGCTCAAGTCACCACATTCATTCATTCATGGGTAGGGGAGCGTGCATTATTAGTGACCCCCCTCGGAGCATTTTCCCGACACATACGTTCCTTTGTATTCTGGGAAAAAAAAACAAAAACAAAAAAAACTTATGTAAAATGTTGGCCAGTTCTGTTATTCCGTGTTTATAATGAATTCCGTTTTTAATGTCTAATTCCGTGATTCCGTCTGTGATTCCGTGATCGTGGATTTTATAGGGCCCTATTTACCGAATGCCCAGGAAGACTGAGCTTGACATGAGCTTGATGAATCAAATTGTTTTGAATCGAAAATCGATTTTGAATCAAATCGTAGCCCCAAAAATCAGAATCGAATCGAATCGTGAGATAGTAAAAGATTCCCACCCCTACAGTATAATATAAACCTGAATAAGTATAATTTATACTTATTCATTTTAGATTCATAAGGTCTCTACCAATATTTTCATTATTTCATGTCACCTACAGGCCACCATAACTGAAGGGAGTGGGAGTTTTGAGGGAGGATGACTGTATATGTAGTCAAATTTTACTAACACTGATTCAGATCCTGTTATACTGAATTTTACATACCAACACTGACTCCCTTAGTGCCCTTTGAATGTGGTGTCATCTAACAGACAAGAATTTGTTCACCAAAGTTGATGCTCCAAAGTTTTTCAGTTAAGGGAATTACAAGATGCGCAAAATAATTTGACAGTTATATCGCTACCTCCTCAGATTAATCTAAAGGCAGTATTGCCAACAATTTTCACTGAAACTATTTCTATTAAAGAAAAAGGTCGTATCAAGACCGCTGAGAGTTTGATGGTTTTTATCTAGTTCTATTCCCCTCCATTATATTGTCGTGGCAGCATTAATCAGAAGGTCAACAAAAACTTAAAAACTGCCCAGATATCCCTAGAGGCAACTTTCTGTCCTTCTGGCTAGCTGTCCTCCTCTTTCCTCTGTTTGTTCATGTCAGTGTGCTGATATCAGCAGTCCCATCCCCGTGTTAAAGGCCCTGTTTTTCTCACGCTGCTGGCCCGGCTTACTTGCTAGACTCAAGACCAGTTTGTTCTCTCTTCCTTCTTTCACTATCCCTCTCTCATTCAGTAGGAAGCAGAACGGGTGGTTCAGAGCTAGAATGCCTCCTCTCACCCTGGCCCTAATCAACCCAACAAGAGGTTATTGAGGCTAAGGCAAGGCGTAGTTGTACGCACACACTTACTGTAACGATGTGTAAAGCTTGCCTGATATGTTATATTTAATTTTCTGCTGCTGGTTCAATAAGAATTTGTCCATTTTGGTGAAATTTTGATTCTAATAGAGAATAATGTTAGAGAAAAGATTACACAGCCTGGAAAAGAGAGAGTGCAGCTGTGCACACACACCCACACACAATAACACACACAGAGGAAGCATGTGGTTTGAATGCAGCAGACAGGGATGTTTGTACATTTGACTTATCAGCACAAACTAACAGTCTCACAGCCGTTCACCTTCCAGGCTCAAGAATTCTAGCTATGGCCAACACAACTATGACCAGCCCTGAGGTTGTGGCAAAGCTGTGTGTATGTGTGTGTGTGTGTGTGTGTGTCTGTGTCTGTGCATGCTTTTGTGTACAGTTTATTAGGTTCAAAGTCTGTGACATTTGACTTAAACTCATGTTTTTGTGTTAGAAGTTCTAAATCTTTGACTTTCATGAACTCGTATTTATTCTAGATACTTTTGACTCACTGTTCATTGTTTCCTCTCCTTATATGGCTTGAAAATCATCCTACTGTCACCATGTCACATGAACACAAGGGTGGCATTAATTGTGAAACAGCCCCCAGAAACATAATGAGTCTGTTACTGTGGTTGGTAATGACTGACCATCTAAAATCTTCCATCAACAAGAAAATGACAATCTTTTTCTGCAGTTTTCACCAGCTCATCATATTTCAATTGTATGAAGGAACAAAAATTAGCAACTTTGGTGAAAAGCTGTAGCTGTTGTGCAGGAAACTACCAGCAATGTGCACAGCATGGAATTCACCTGTAGTCGTAATTTTTTGTGAGATACTTCTTTAATAATTTAACGAGACTGGCTGCACTCTAAATGAACAGTGATCCACTGTTGCGTTCTAACAACTTCTAACAGCTGCTTAAAAAGTTTTAATATATCAATAGACATAACTATCAACCAGGGCTGATCATACAGATAACAACTTTAACAATGCACTGATTTCATTTCAATCATTTCACTGATTCTAAATTACACTTCTATAAAACATACACACAAGTTAAATGTCATTTCTGCATGTTGCTTTTATAGTAACTTCACAAAAACAGGGGGAAAAAAAAAAGAAAGAGAACACAACTATCTTTAGTCTCAATGCTGCCTTGTAATTCCCCACCTTTTGTAAGTCATGCCCCAGCATGAGGTCACTATTATTTGTCTTGGCCAGATAGACTGGCAGATTATAGAGGGAGTTGAAAAGTTTACACTTGACCCAGTGAGTGAGCATGGAGAGGAAAAATAACTCAAGAGCAGAAGACAGCGAACTGAAACTGATCTTCATTTTGTTGAAGTAACATCGGGGTCAGGATTGGGTCATATCTAATGCATTATGTCACCTGGTGGTCTTCTGTCATTCCCATTTAGGCAACCCACTCATTCCTGTGTTTATGTTTCAACAGAGCTTTCATATGTGGGAGAAAAATAGTCAAGATATGATATTGTTGCAATAAAATACCCAGGCAGTCACAAATGAATGTCCCGTGTGCCGGCTGACTGATACGGTTTAAAGGTTTGTTTTCCAACTTCCCTGCTGAACGTTAAGGTTTATGTGTCGTAGATGTGTTTGGAAAATCTGCAAAGAAAGCTAAGTTGATGGACACAAACACTCTTGTTGGGTGAAAACTATTCAGATTGTGATGAAGCTAAGAGTGTAGACAAAAGATGGCGTCCCTGTGGTATACAATGCACCAAATTAGTACCCATCAACCCTTATAACCCTATTCCCCCACATCCCGCATAGAGTTTTGTTCATTCCAGTGACTTGTACAAGTTTTTAAAGGTAAAGATGTGAAGACAGTGATGTGGACATTTAATATTTTGCGTAGATTAACAGACTTCTTTTTTAGGGTTCAATAAAGGCAACAGAAATAGGAGGGTTAGCAAGACTGTGGTTTACACCTGAGGCCTGTGTCACCTACCCACAGTTTGTTGTCATGGTAAAATGCATCGAGCAGTTTGACAATGTAGCGGTGGTCACATTTCGCCAGGATGTCAATCTCAACCATGTAGTCCTCCAGCTCCTCCTCACATTTTGTCTCAATCACTTTGGCTGCTGCCAGAACTTCCGTCTCTTTGTTTCTGGCCTGAAAGACAGTGAAAGAAAATGAGTTCAACATGCATGAGTGATGGAATTATGATTGACCATACCTCTATCTTTAAGTTTAAAAACTCTAAGAGCAAAAATAAGAAAAAAGGAGTTTTTCACAGTGATAAAAATCCTATGAACTTAGGAGTTTCACATCCTCAGAGATTTTTCTATCCTTTTAAATTCTACATAAAATATTAACAGTAGTGGAAAAACAGACTATGGCTCTGAGATATGGAGGGGAAGAAAATGTCTGATATTTTTTGTTTTCTACCTTTTAACAGAAAACAGTTAAAAGTTAGCTGTGTGGTACGATATTACTCTAAAAGAAGTTCAATATCTTTACTGACTAAATTCAATTTGTCTTGAAGATGTTGAGCTATTATACTTAACATTTTTTCTGTCCCATCTATTGCCACAGAGAATCTCAAACCTGGAACAGCAATTAAAATGTTGACTAACTTACATTTAGAGAAAAAACAGGAAAAGAAGTTCCACACCCTCCCTGTGCAACTGGGCAAAGGGAGTAGCCATAAAACCCATCAAGTGTCAGTGCAGCTAGACTGAGACAAACACATAAATGCAAGATTCCTTGTAATTATGCCCAACAAAGGGAAGCAAATGTAAACATGAGTAGGATGTTCACTGGGCTGCTGGAATATATCAAAACATAGAAGCCACTGACTGAGTCAGAGGGAAGGCAGGAAACACATGATGGTCATCCCTGCGTAAGAGACAGTGTTTCTACTACCGTTGCTGATTGGACAACTAGATCAATGTGCACCTGAAGTTACAGATCCTAATGGCACAAGAACAACAGGTGGAAAAGTGGGACTTAAAAATCTGTCAAAAAGAAGTTATATGGTTGTGATTCATGTTGTGCTGCTGTGACGGCCAACAAAAGTAGATACACAATGACTAAGTTTTGTCTCTATAGAATGGAGACACGCCTGAGAGATAATGAAGCAGGGTGTTCGGCATTACATTGAGTGTGACAGCATGAAAATGTCAATGTGATATGCCATGGTGAGACAGGGAGGCAATTACACTGTGTGTTTCTGTGTGCCTGTGTCGACCCAGTGACCTGCAGAAAGTCGACAGACTAAACAGCCTGCTGGGGTCTTATGGCTCAGTGCTTTGCATGGGCTGTGGGAAAACATCTGAATAAACAGAGCAGGCTCGCAACCTCGACACACTCCTTAGCTCATCTCTGAGCGCCATAGCTATGTGTGTGTCTCTGAGCGTGTTTGTCAAACAGAGCTCGAGCGGAGCCCAACTGACCCCAACAGAGTAACCCACAGTGTGAGTCAACAGGACGTCTCCAGCCGCCATCACCCCATCAGTCAGTCTTTAACAAACCTCACAGTAAAAACTGAGACACCAGACACTTTCACTCCTCTGCTAAAATCTCAGCTCTCTGCTACTTGTTAGCACCAACAAACTCACTGTCTGGGGTCTGATTTCTGATTTATTGTCCATGTATGCAGATCTATATATAGACACACACAAAACAGTGCAACTTTGACACTTCTGGCCTTCATCATAATGTTGCAGTTGCTTTGTATACACCATCCTACCTTCAACATCATGCACAGTAAAAGCTTTTGACCTTGAGCTGATTTTATAGTAAAGCAAAAACAAATTCTGATTCCAGCTTTGAAAAAGGTGTTTGGGCTGGTGAGGAAAAAAAGAACAAGCCATTTGATTTGAACTGCGGTGGCCATTTTTCATCCTCTCATGTTTTATAGACTAAAGAGTTTAGATAGGTAGCAATGAAAAAGACTTATTAACTGATCCAGACCTAACAATTGTGATCATTTGTCATCATCATTAATTGAAGCACTTGGCACCTCAAAAAGTGAATTTTGATTTTGTAAGGTGACCACACAAGGAATTTCAGAGTAAAAAAAACAAAAACAAAAACTGAAACTAATTAAGTTAATTTACAGAATGAGACCAGTTCGATTACAGCAGTCCCAGAGCTAAATCACTTCTTTCTCCCACATGCAAAGCTTCCTTTCTCAGCTATATTCTTCACCCTGGGTCTCCAATTTACAAAGCAGCATGACCTGGCTGTATCTTCCAAAGGAAAAGAAGTGTAGAGAAACTGTGGATGACTCCAAGCTGAACAAAAAGAGTCTCAGTGATTTATAAGATCTACATGTTTCTCTTCAACTGCATAAAGTGATGAAAAACCCAGAAAGCCCAAAATTTTTCTCATGATAAAAACAACATCATCAATTATGCACAAATACAAACATACAAAGAGGAGATATAAAGAATTGCAAATTTGAAACTTTTTTGTAGTGTTTTATACCCATCACTCAACTTCACAGCAGCATTCATTCTCTCTCACACACACACACACACACACACTTCCATCTCAGTGGGAACAAATGCTGAGGAATGGGCCTCTGGCCGTCAGATGATTGGGGGAGTTGTGGACAAAGTGGGTAAGCTGAGCCACCAGCATCCATGTGGCGAAATGGGGAATGTATTATGTCAGTGAGGGGTCCTTAAGTGTAACACACAAACGTGTGTCTGTTTATGTATGCACCTTCCTAACTGTATACACTGTGCAGAGAGGAAATGACAGTGAAACGCCTCATTGTGTCGCACATGGGAGAACCCAACTTTCCACAAGTTTGCATGATGTCAGCGCATAACCTTGTGTGAATGATTGAGGGTGTTAACACACAAGAAAAAAAAAAAAACAGGAATTAAGTGCTGGAGGTGGCATCACCACATCCTTCGTAATGTTTTTAGCAACTTAAAAACAAAACAAAAAACAAAAAACAAAAACAACCTCCCCACCCCCAACATAAATAGCTGCCTAACTGAGAAGCATTTTGCCTCACAGTGTGTTGAGGTCTAAACCAATGGTGATTTCTCTCCAACACCTTCTGTTGCTCAAGTCTGCTGCCAAACAAACTTCACATCCTACCATCCTCACCACTATTTCTCTGTCTATATGTTCATTTCTGCCCAACCTAATATAAATGACAACTCATAGCAAAATAGTGACACACTATCAATTCAATCCAAGAAATTAGTAGATAACACGTTGTTCTCAGCTGCAATCGACATCATTATTAACAAGCGCAGCTTATAAAAAAAAGAGACAAGAAAACAACAAACACACACAGACACGCCAAATGAACTTCAGAAAACATTGTGAATTATATGATGATAACAGCACAGAAGCACAGGACATGACAGGAGCGCTACACTTTACTACATACTGTAGCTGCAGTAGGCATCCCAGGAAAACAACGCTGCACTGTTTCTAACCACCTGACTCTGCAGTCTCCCTCCAGAGGAGGACAACAGTCTTTGGCTTTGTTTCGGTCTGGTTTCCATGGAGAGCAGGAGGACTTGCCTCTGCTCCGTCTTATAGGCTCATTTTCACCAGATCTCTCAGTGGATGCGTTATTGTTTTGTTTTTTTTCCCCCCCCTGTTCATTAGTGACTCAGTTTTCATGCTGGTTAAGTACAAAAGGATTACCTGAAAAAAAGGACACTTTCACCCTCCAAGGTTTGAATAAGATGCTGTAATGGATTATAGTTTCAATGCCCACCTGTGCCTCACGTTTTCAAAATAACAAGAGGTGACTTACAATAACCTGCTCTTTTCATATCATTGCAATGGATGCCTCTCAATTTTATTGCTCTTTTTTCTATCATCCAACTTTTCAACCTTCATTATTCTTGTTTTTTCTCACTCCTCCTCTTTGGACCATATGCATGCTTCTTCAGCACCTTTTGTCCCCATCAGCTAATTTGTCGGTCCTCCCCGCCTGTTTATCTCTCCCCATCTGTCATGTATATTTATCCATCTGTTTTCAATAACTGTCTGTGTGAAGTCCTGAACTGAGAATCACACCGGCTGAAGCTCAACAAAAGATTTGAAGTGAAAACTGTAAAAGCAGATGTTACTGATCCCATACCTTACAAACACACTGTATATAACAGTAACTAAGTATACACACGCAAAAGCACACACTCCAAGTCTCACTAACGTGTGAGTGAATTTGAAATGCAGTCTTTTCAAAACTAATCATTTTGGGAATAATAATGTTTAAATGTGTCTGTGTTTACTATGGTAGTAATGAGTATTATGTGTCTTTCTGTGGGATTCAAAGCAGAGATCATACTCAAAATGGGGAAAAAGAAAGAAAGACGATAATAACAAAAAAAAAACAAAACTAAACACCAATAACAATGTCAAGCATAACTATGATCTCTCACACACACACACACACACACACACACACACACACACACACACACACACACACACACACACACACACACACACACACACACACACCCTAGAACAATTAATGTTATCTATTTCAAGCTGAAAAGAATCAATCCGTGTCAATGGACTATGTGACTTAATATAACTGATGACTTTCCTTTGGGTCATTCACCTCCAGGTTGAATGAACACAGCAAATGTTGACAAGTATTTCCAGCGTGTATATTGTGTCACAGCCTCTACAAACACAGGGCACTTGCTTCAGGGGAATGTGTGTGTGTTAGACCTTCGAACCTGTAACCTGTCTGTGGAGGGTGTGGCCTCTCATGTTGAACAGCTACATGTGGACAACTGAAGTGAGACAAAGTTATTTTTTTTAAATGCCAATAAATCAGATTTTTTTTTTTTTTTTGGGCTATTCTTGTCAAGAAAAAACAACCACTCATAACAGTTTTAACACCAGTAACAACCTGATCCTGACAAGTGGTCAAAGATTTGGGCTGTTTCTCTGAAGGATGCTTTTTCCAAATACTTTCCTTGATTGACTCAAGCAACAAGATGATACTTCTCTCTTGAACAACCCACAGCACAAAGGCATGACTTGATGCATTTAGGGAACTGGGTGTGAGCCATGCAGCAAAGCAGGGCTCAAACTTTACACCCCTCACTTAAGCAATAGCTATTTTCAGGATGTGGAAGTTTTTATTGATATTGCAAAATGTTCCTTGTTCACAACCCTGAGGTGAACACAAGTAACCAGAGCAGAACAGGTCACTGAGGCAGGAAATCATAACCCTTCACAAGATACTTGAAAGAATATAAACCTCGCATAAACTTCTCATTTCTGTCACTCAGAGTCATGCAGGGCCTTGTGTAAACGTGAATCTTGACATGAAAGAGACACACTTCCTGACTGCAGCCCACTCAATGCAAGTAAAAACAGATTTGAGGGTTTACACACTCATATCAAGTGTATGCTGCTGAAACCAAGCTCAGACAGGTACAGCAGGACACAAATAATTCTGTGGAGCACAATGTTAGAGTTCAGCAGGAAATACAAGAAAGAAAAACATAGCAGCAGAATTTAACTGTAGGAAGCTAATAGACGTTTTTTCAAGTGCCAGTGACAACGTCACCACGAGGATGAAGGGTACTCCCAGCATGCTGAGCCCACGCCCACCCAGCAGGGCTCTTATCAGTCACCGTGCTTCCAGCTGTCCCCCTGAGATTAGCCAAAAAACCCAGGATGACGAAAGTCTCTCTAAAAGGCACTTCAGCGCCTCTGCTGCCCTGCCATTTTCTAAAAATTTTATGACATTTCACACCAACCTTGTGGCTTTCCTATGCAAAGAGGATGTCACAAACTGCAACCCCTCCTACTTAACCTACATGACACCCGCTTTGTTTCACTTTCCCTTGAGCAAAGTGGATAATCATGTTTGTTATTTTCCCATAAGCTTTTACTCATTTCACCGTCTGTCAATGTAAACTAACCACCCTAACACTTTTCTTATTCTGCACTGTAAAGCAATGCAGGTTTCCCAAAACAACTCTCCTGGTAAGGTTCCACTTTATATAAAAAAGTAAAAACAAACACTGGTTCCAAAATGGTCCTTAGTATTTTAGCCAATGGATTTTTAACTAAGCAGCAGTATTGATGTTGCATTTGTTTGAATGTTCAGTAGTGTATGTGACTAACAATACAGGCAGTTCCTCCTCTATAGTTAAAGTCCATATTTAAAGTATAAACTTTTACTTTACAAGGCAGTACAGATGAGATGCGCTGTGTGTTTGATCCAGTAACAGGAATTTGATGGAGTGTATCCTTGCAGCCGGTGCGCGTCTATGGAAACGTTTCACTGGTGGCAGCAGGGCAATGTGCTCAGCAGCACGCGTCTCATTAATTATTGAGGGGAACCACACAACTCCTACATTTCATGCTTCAGTTGCGACCACACACCTTCACACATTCATTCTGAAAACTCACTCCAACAAGTACAAGCCTGCACACCCAGACAAAACAGAAAACAGCTGACTGAACGAACAGTAAGTGAGACTTTCTCCTGTCATTGTTGGAATTATGAGGGGGACCCTGCTGGTAAACAAAGATGTCTGAGGTGAATTTTAACAATCACCACCATATTTTGGCATTACAGAATATTATTCACAAAAAATATCAAAAGGATTTTAAACAACAACAATATGATCAAATAAGAGTGTAATCTAAATCTGAACCTGGCACCAACACAGTAGGACTTGGATTCAGCCGGTGCTCCAGCAGACTCTAATAAAGTTAAATAGCTTTTGCTCAAAATCATTGTGTACTAAATATTTTTATGAAACCAGGCCCTTGGGTGACGATACAGTGCTCATCTTGAGCCAAATCCATTATGACCTCTATAAAATAAAATGTGGACAATGCACTGTGTTGATGTCTCTGTGTTTAACCGTCTCCTGTTACCTGTTACTCTGACGGTGGACAGGACTATAACCTTACAACCCAGAAGACTGAAACATAAACAGCAGCCTGTTTGTGTACACGTTTCCTTATTTTTGGCCACATACTACGTAGGCACATTTACTGTGATTATTTAGTTTGGTTAGAAATGTGTACCAATTTGTTTTTTGTTTTTTTTTAAATGAAATGATAGTAACCATCATCATCATCACTATCATCTATTGATTTAAATAAACTTGTCTGGATTCTTCTTTCAAGATGCCATCTGTGCTTAATTAAGAGCCAAACTATGCTCAACAAACTATCCAAGTCTTTCATGATTAAATTTTCAGCTAGAAGTTTCCAGGATGAGAACCTCTCAACCAACCAGACAGACAGCTTTTCACCTTTTAAGTGTGTGAGCTTTTAAACATGAAGTGTTAAGGCGTAAAGCAGTCTAACCAAAGTGGTCTCACATTTAAAAGAAAACATTTTAGAAGCCCAAAGTGACAAATCTACAGGATCATTTATCATCTTGCACCCCCTCAACCTGACCTTGAATCCCTGATCACAAGTATACAAGTACAGTTGTACCTCCAGTGTAGGACTCTGCGGTATAACCTAAGTTATCAAAGACATTCTGATGCATTTCCAATCTTCTCTCTCAGTGTTCCTACAATATAAACACACGCAGAGCTCAACTGGTCCTGAGTGTTTACTCTCCCAGTGGTGATATTAACCTTCAGAGAGTCAGTGTGAAAGCAGCACTCTCTACCCTCAACCAGCGCTGCACAACCGAGGAAGGCTGTACTTGTATGTTGCGAACAAAAGACGGTTTCTTGCCACATGCAGATGATGAGAATTAGAAAGAGTCAGTATTTTCTTTCTGCCATCTATCACACATCCAAACCCTTCTTTTTTAATTCCACTCTTTCCCCTTTTGCTCTGATAAGCAGCCTCCTCCCTCCACCTATCAAAAACGGAAAATATATGCAATTTGGCACTTGAGACCTTTCCCTCCCACAGACGAACTCATCACTGACTGTTGGGAGTTGTTAGAGGAAGTTTGTCGCCCACCCCAGTACAATCCCAAAAATTCCTCTCTTGGCCATACGCTCCTCCATCTGACAGCTGCAGGTGTGAAACTGTCCTCCAATCCACTCAAGGAAAGGAAACAGAAGCAAAAGCAGGAGCTTGACAGCTTATGCAAGACAGGGCAAACACAGAGGGGACACATTATATTACACACAAAGATTGCAAACTATCTGGGTGAGTTGATACCAAGTATGTTGTTCCTAAACATTATGTTCAAACTGTATTTGCAGACTGCTCAAGTCTCCAACAAACATAAAGCTTTTTGTGTTCATTTCGTCTGAGCAGAAAACTTAAAGTATTGGTTGTTTCTATAGAATTCTGATTACTAACCTTGTGCTTTTGTTTAATTCTCTGTGCAGTCAAAAGACTATCCATACGATGTCTCACATGTTGGCTCTGTTCAAAAGATGCTTTATCGGACAACTGACGTCACATTTAATTCAGACCTGTGACTACATAAGCAGGAATTCAACAGTATTCTGTTTATTTCACTGCAAACATTCACAAACATGCTTTCAATTCAGGGAAATTGGTTCAAAAGCACTCTAGTGCCCTTTAGTAGTCATTTTCTGTTTGTAACTGTGAGTTTCGAACCGTTCGGCATAAACTGAGCACCTAAATAAGGTGGAGTCCTCTTCAAAGACTGTGCTTTCTGTTCAATGCAGATCTCTGCTAAGGCATCACTTCTTCCACTTAGGCCCTCGGCGTTTCAAAGACTTTCACTGTGCTCCACAAGGCAGCGAGGACACAGAGGGCCTGTGCCATGCCTCACAGAAGGGACTGACCAGCAAACAGATCCAGATAAAATAACTCCTCTGAGTCAAAAGTGCTGCTGACGTTTGGGAGGAAGGAACGAACAGAACTAATGAAGGGTGCTTTCACTGTTCCTGTGGTTTCACAGCATGGTGCAGAGGAGGGGGAGTCAGGACGGTGATTACCGCAGATGTTTGCAGAGGACCAGCGAAGACAGTTCTCTCTCTTACACACACTTCATTGGCACAATGATTTTAAATCTCAAACCAGAGCATAGTCCCAAGATGCTGGAGGAAGTAAAACATATCAGGCTAATGGAGGCATGACAAATGAAAACGTTTCTAATCAGGTAACCTCTTTCATCCACTGGCTGTGGTAAATAGAGAAGATCTGTTGCGTGACTTCCAAAGTTCAGTTTGATTTATAGTACAGCTCTGAACAAGTCACATAGTTGAGATGTTAGTCATAATTTGAACAATGCTGGGTGGTAAAGGATCCACAGGTGATGGGAAACAGTCCACAACTTGGGCTATGAAAGCTAATAAGGAAGAGTATATGACACATGTGCGTCTAAACAATTACTGAACACCTGACTTAGAGGAGAAACTGCTCTGAAGATTGAATAATTGACCATCTTTCATCTTCGAAAGGTAATCATCAGGGGGGGTGTCAAGAAGCCTAAAGGGGCAGAGTGTGAGTTAACTAACAGCCAACAGGTAAACAGCAATAGGGGCTACATGAACATGGTCAGTCAGCAGGTGGATCTGATCCACACTCACCTTGTAGACTTTTCCAAATGCACCGTCACCGAGCTCTCCAATTATTTCCCACAAGTCGTTCGGGTTAATGTCCCGGTGGACGTGCTCGTACTGCTTGACTTTCTTCTTGATTTCAATTGTGGGCAGGCGAAGGATTTTGCTGAATCTAGCAAAAGCCATTATTTACACCGAGACAGCCTCAAACTTCAAAATAAAAATAAAGCAAAAAAATAGAGAAAGTGATGAACAACAAAAAGCGCTGTGATCCCGCTGAACACAACGAGCTTTATGCGCGCCGGGACGCTCAGACCGCAAAAACAAACCAGTGATCTACCAACTCAGACACTTTCTGCGTCTTTGAGGAAAACAGAAAAAGAAAAAAAAGGAGAAGTGAGTTTGTTCACTGAAAAGCTACTCTACTCCGTCCATATCCGGCCGGTGTGCCCGCTGACCCTCGGGTTAAAACGTGTTTAGAGTCCCATTGACAGACGCGCGTTGACCACCTGCCGCCGATGACTCTGTGAGGAGCCGCCTGTCTGTCCGCCCTCCGGGCCCCAAACTTGTTGCTTCACACCGACAGAGAGAGAGAGAGAGAGAGAGAGAGAAAGCCCCACCTAGTTGCTGAACAGACCGCCCTGCTGCCATCATGGAAATGTAGTTTCTTTGAACGCCCGAGCTCCGCCGTCATCATAACGCACATGTGGTAGAAGGACTGCATGTCCGGGTCTGTGAGGGCGGATCCTCCAACAGCTGGACCTGTAAACACAACTACTGAAACACATCAGTCCGGTTTATCTCTGCTTTTACAGCCCTGCTGCATCACTGTAAGGTTTGGTCTTATTGGTTATAGACTACTTATTATTATTATTATTATTATTTTCTTTTTAGTATTTTTACTATAAGATAAATAGAAATTAGGGTCAGACTCTGGGATGGTATATTACAGGCGCCTTTAGTTTAATGATAATGAAATTAATTCAATGCAAACCATTTTCCCTTTTTACCTTTTCCTGGTAACAGCTACTCGTCAAACTTCACCTGTACAGGTTGTGCTATAGCATCCTCTAGTGGCAGTTTAAGGCATACACGTGCTGCTTATTGATGTTAAATTTTGCATATCTTATATGATTAATGTTGAGATGATTTGCCATTAATGACAGAGGAATAATTGATTGAAACTTTTCACAAACAAAACTGACAAACATCATGTTTTTCCGCTCTCTCAGCTGTAATTATATGTAGCTTTTATAATGAAGGGAAGAACTATCCCTTCTGTTGGGCTGTATTTGGACTCACATAATCCAGTTCCAGGCCTGGTTCTTGCTCTGACATAACACCCTGTAACCTCAGGTGGATTCATTTATACAGAGTAAGACAGACTGAATAGTGAATTACTGAGGCGTGAACGATCCATAGTTGTAAGACCTAATGATTGTTGTCATTAACAAAGTCAAACCTCATTACTGTTGATGCATGACTGTGAACACAATGCTGACATTTACTGACTGATAATTCAGAATTATTGCCAGCTAAACTTCAGGTAACATTTGTACTCAGTGTTTAAAACTTCTCTGAATGTAACATACTGACCTCCATTTACCATCTCATCTGTATGAGTGATTTTCTCCCTGAATTCCCTGGGGGGGGTAACCCAACAATTGACTCCTGAAGTACTAATTATGCAGTGGGGTGTTGCAGTAATGTTTTGCTTGCTCATTAGTTTAAATGTATTGAAAAACATAATTTCCCATATTGTGCTTCAACACTTTGGGATTTTTTTGGGGAGAAAATTTATGATAGTTATCAATTTTAGGGATATTTCAGTATGGCTGTCTTGGTTGTTCAAACCTAATACAAACCCAGCCTCTGTTAAATATTCCCTTATGAATCTTGGCATTCTCAACATTACATGTTACTCTACATTAAGAAAGTGAGATCAGATCACGTCCTCTAATTTCCCTTAGGACAGTTCTCCTACAGTAAAGAGACAAGCTCATACAAGTCCATCCAAACCTATAGAGGTTTCTAATCCCAGCACGGTTCAGTTTGAAAGCATGTTCATTTGACCCACTTTCTTTGCGTTTTTTTTTTTATATTTATGTCACTCACAAATAAAATTCAAGTGTGAACAAAGGACAATGGCAAAATGTCTGCCATAATTAACTCAGATTCACTTGATATGTATATTAAATATTTTGCTTAAATCAGGCCAGTGAGATCTTGATCATTATTTTATATATCTATCATGCGTATTGTGTCCGATAATTTGTGGTTGCTATAATAGTGTGTTTATGTGTTATTCTTTGGTTGTGTTTTATAAAAATGCTGTGTAGGAAACAATTTTTCACCAGGAGGTTATGAGAAGCAAAGATATTGGAGTTAAGTGATCCCTAAGGCAGAGTGAAGGAACAGACTGGACAATGTTGCATTGTGTCCCTGTGATAACTCTCATAGATTGCAGTAGCAAACCTTTGCAGATTTGTTTTCATTCCAACTTCATAGTAAGAGAAAACTGCAAAAGGCGTATTTTTTATTTATTATATTAAGGTCTCTTCAGTCAGAGAGATGCAATTATCAGTTGCAGTCAAAGCAAATTAAACTGCTATCTCTTGTTTTCTGTCTGAGAAACTTGTAATATTGGAATTTCAGGATCCAGCTTGTTAACGCTCCAGCGCAGCACAGTCAAAGCTTGTGAACACCAAGTCCTGTAATAAAAAGAAAAAGGAGCTAGGTATCTTTTGGTAAAGCATGTGTTTTACTTTATTTCTTATATTTCATTTGCATTAAGCAGCTCAATTTTAGTCACCTTCCTGGTAAACATATAGTTGAATTTGACTTTAGCTAGAGCCCAACCTTCTGGTATTGAAGTTACTCTGATGAGACATCATAACCAGGCCTGTACAAACAAGTGCTGTTAGTCTATCATAAAAAATCCAACCGCAGGCCCAGTTGTGACGAAAACAAACCTCACTGTTTAGAGGAGTAAGCTCAAACACTCACTGAAGGTTTTTTCATAATCTGCATGATAAACCCTCTTTAATCCTGTGAAATGGCTCACTGACTGACCCATTAAACTCATTGACACACGTCATCTGTCTCAGTCTTTTTCCGATTTACTGTTTCATCATGGACTGTTTCTGCTCCCTTTTGGCTCAGTATATATAAATGAATCGTTTTATGTACAGTAGACAACTCACTGCCGGAGCACAGCAGCATTTTTCACATTAAAGTAACAATATAACAACAAACTGTGGATCAGTTTGTGAATAACAATAACTTGGAATGATCAAACACAGTTTTGGTTTTGAAGAATCTTTGACAAGGTTAACATATTAGGCCTCTGGAAATCACAGCATGAGAGAGCCAATATCTGGCTTTATTTCATCACAAAGAACAGACTGTACACGCTGCTGCTCCACCTAATAAAGGCAAATCAACTAGCTACAATCAGTACAACTCTACAATGATTAGAAACATCAAGGTTTATTATACTGCTGAAATAAAGATTGTTTTGCACATACAATTAAACAATAGTTCTATTTCTGTATGGCTAGTGTCTAATGTCTTAAAAAAATATATGAAATAGTTTCAAATTTGACACTCAAACTTAAACATTGGTATTTTTTCCACGCTTGTGCTGCACTTTGTTTTGGCTTTGTAACACAAATCGATACATCTCTATGATTCAGTTTGAGTCTAATTGTCTTGTGTTATGCTTATTTAGACAGTTTGCCTCTTCTTACCCCATGACATTTCTCTGACATGATGATGAAGAGCTGTCTCAGTGTGACGCCCATTTTCCTCACTTCTCTTGTGTAAGCACAGCGGCGCTGGCGCAGGCCTTCAACTAGGGAGATGTAGGTCCTCATTTTGTACATCACACAGCCATTCTGACAGCATGAGTAGCAATTAGTGTCCCTTAGCATGATTTACACAAGCTGAAGTTTGCAGTCAAAATACCACAGAAGTCGGTGTTGAAAGTTAAAGGACAGCCAAAGTTACTCAAAACAGATTGAAAAATAAGGAAAGAAAAAACAACTATCAAATGTACAGCTCAGAAAATGTGTTTTCATTTGATGATTTTTGACTAAGATATACGTATTTATCAAATTTATCTTGAAAAAATATACTTCAAAAATATCTTATGCCATCTACTTACAAAAACTGGATGACAATACATAGATTTTATCAAACATTATACTTACATGGACATCAAGGTAGAGATCTGGCATATGGGCCATGCAGTAGCTCTGGGTGAAAAGAATAATATAAATCCATTTTTTAAATTCAAAATAGTAGTATAATCAAATGCACATTTATATCCATTCCTGTGCCAAGAATACACATTTATCTCACAGTCAGTTGAACATTTACATGTCAGTTCAGATAATAAAGGGGTAAAATTACTAAAATATTTATATAGTATATGGGGGGCAACAAAAATCTCATAAAACATCTTCAAAAAACTTTTTACAAAATGCAACCTGAGTGTACAGCTAGTGTCTGTTAAGAAAGTATCAACTTACAGTTTCTGGGTCCATCTTTAAATATGCCGCCCATTGGGTGAGCTCCCGTGCCATGATCAGTACCTTGGTGTAGCATGTAGGCGGGTAGAAAGGGTAGATAGATGGGTAGGTCACCACCAGCGGCAGCAAATATGAAACAAGCAACAAGTGGTTAAAGATCTCCATGCTTCAGTGACACCTACGGTGAAAGGGCTTGTGCCTTTGTGCGTTTCACCAATACACACATGCAGCCACGTATACATGTGGACAGATCTTAACACACCCCTTTGTTTACTCCACAAAAAATATGCAATTGCAGAGGAAAGACTGGCAAGGCCCCACTCTGTTAGATAAGACAGCATTATCTTTAGATGAGTCAAAGCACGATGGACTATCTAGAACTTCTACAAGTCACATTATATAAATTAGCATTTTGATGTGGAAATATTACCATGATCTGTCTTAAATCAAGGCCTATAGTTACCAAACTAATAAAAACCTTCACTTTTGCTCCAACAACATAACTCTGTATTAAAGAACTTCGCAAAAGTAGACCAGAAACCAACAGCAGAATATTTTAATTTTGTAATCTCCCATTATTTCATCACGAAAAAATGTGTGATTGATGATAAAGTGTCATATGAAATCAAAATCAAATGAAATAAATCAAAATGTGATTATTCACAACAGATGTCAGATCTCCTGGCAAGTTAAAATACCCCCATGGAGAAATACTGCTATAAGTAAAAAACACACTGTTAAAACAAGAACTGAAAAGTACCAAAGGCAAACATTTCTCTCAAAATGTACCATTTCAAAATCATGAAAATTACATTGTTTGAATACAATATACCACAAAATTATATGGTTCCCATAATTAATTAATTTTTCACGATTCTTTGATCATTTAAGTGACTTTGATTTTAAATTTTATTACTACACTTGCTGTCCACTGTTAATCCACTAGATGGGGCTATTTTCAAGCCTCCTTAAACATTATTAAGGGCCAGTTTCTGTTTGCATTTTGTTGAAGTCATTCAAAAATCCCTTACTTCTCATCTACAACACATATTTAATACACACTGGACTTAACTGTGACTGATTATGTTTTTCTCTTAAAAACTCAGCCAAAACTAACACATAGTGAAGTTTCCTGCCTGTTAGATAGCTTTACTCGGTGTCTGTCCAAGTGTGACATGAGACACTCATCACTTAACTCATTTAAAAGAGACTCCCTGGCTGCCAAACATCCAACTGGGCATTGCTCTTCGTGTGAGTGATGCTCTTCACCTCTCATGGCGTGTTGTGTCCTGTCATCCCACCCCCCACCTGCCCATGTCTGAAGATGGATGGCCCTCACTGAGTGGGTCTTGGCATGATGGAGGGGCATAAAGGAAAAAATAAGCTGTGTGCACCGTAAGCATAATTCTGCTCCCCAAAGTCCCCAGCACTCAGCCATTCTCCTTTTGACCTTGGTCTCTTCAATTAACATGGGACACAGGTGACAAGGCAGTCCTTACAATGGATGGATGTGTTTTATAGTCAGGAGTTAATGGCTGTGGAAGTTAAGGTGTGATGAGACACTGGAAATAGAAATTTTCCCAAAAGATGGGATATATTAAACATTTTTTTTAAAGCCCAGGGTATTCCCTGAATATGAATCATTGAGCTGATAAAAAATATAATCTGAAAGAACTTTATATATCACATCAGAGTTAAACATCAGATAATGTAAATCTGGGTTGCAATCACAGCTATATATAAACTACACACATTTCTTAAAAGACAATGGACAAAACACAACAAAAGATGTATTTGTTTCTGTTTAGAATTTTGTTACTCAAAGTACCAGAGTCAGCTGGTAAAGTTTTACCTATGAATAAATTAACTCCTATATATCATTAGTATAAATCATTATGATGCTATGGAGACTGTGTTGTGAGCAGATAAAGATGTTTTTGCTCATTCACTGAGCAGTAGACTGAGATTTCAGCCACTCGTAAGTCCTTTACATCATTTGTTGTCATCATTGGGTCTGGTGCATGTATGATTATTCAGTGAATCATGATTTTGGACACATATAGATTTAATACACAAGCTGTGCTATACTGTGGCTCTTAAAGTGAAATCGAACATGAATGTTTTGTCTGCCTCTATTCTGCTCATCAACTGAAGCAAAGCTGTTAATTTGAAATGTTTTAGTGACTTACTCCTAGTCCTGAATGTTTCTGGAGTGTTGGTGAAAATTAAGTATTAAGAGGAAGTCTGTGCTGACACAGGGAGAAACATGAAGAGTCCAAACAAGAAGAGCCCAGCTTATTGGTTGAGGTCTGGCTATGTGCTAACCACTTAGCAGCCACGTTGCCCTGAGGGATGAAGCTGTTGATAGTTTCAGATGTTGAAACTGCTGAAGTGAAGGACTCCTTCCCCCACCTCTTCTTTTCTTTTCTTCCTCAATACTTTTTAAGATTTTTTTTTTTTTTTAAGAAACATATCTTTTAGTTTATTTCTAACTTGGTTCACTTGGTTTTTGTTTAGACGCCTTTTTTCATTATTTAACTGACTTACAAAAAAACCATATTAGAATTCCCCTCACGAAGAGGCTCCTGTCCATGGGTCTTCACGCAGTGGGCAATTTTAGTTCTCCATCTGTGTTTCTAGCAAGGCCAAGTAAATATCTGTGCTCACAGGCTGCTCTTACGAAACAGAAATGCTGGTAAAACTAAGATCTATAATGTACTCCATGTTTTTCATCCTAGTAAAAGGACAATTAAAGTCAGCACAGACTTGCAAGGACACCCCAGTGAAACAACTATAGCCATTATTTTGCATGTATAATTACTATTTCCATATATATATTTAAAGGTTATAATAAGGCAGCAGACTCAGCTCGTCCATAAAGGGACTGAAGTCTGGCCCTCACCTGCTATCCCAATGTGGGAAAAGCATTGTCGACACAATCTGTCTTGCTGTAATGCCTTTAAGGTAGCAATCCAGCATGACCTCTGGGGGGAGCTGTTCTAAGGCTGACCGTGACCTCTGCTCTGTTGTGGCAGCAAAGTGGGGGGGGGGGGGGTAATAACACAAACACGTAGGCTACTTGAATTAATTTGAGTATTATGACGCACCTTCATTGTGGTGCTTAGTATAAAAACAAACACAATGGGTGATTTTAAATGAATGCTTAAGACACTGCAATGGCAAATAATGTGCTTGGTCATTACGGGTATAGATAAAATCACCTGATCATTGGGGGATAACATTTTTTTAAAAAAAACAAGCAAACGCTGCGTATTGAGTCTGTGGTGCTTGACAGTGAACTTCTTTATATCGATCATTTCATAAAACGGAAATATAACATGGTATAAAAGGTTTTTGATGTGTAATCTATTTCTCTATGAAATGCTTTTTTGGGGGGGTGGAGGAATTGTATCTGATATGATATTAGTTGTACCACAGGGAGCACACAGCCCCGCCGCTCCGGCACATCAGCTTATGAGACGTGCCTCTCCAGACGCATGGCTGGAGGCAGCGCAGTGCTCAGGCGGTGATGTGGAGGTCGGTCGCCCATGACAGCTGAGCAGTGCCCCCCCACCACCACCACCAGCAGCACCCACCCACCCTCTGAACCCCTGCTCATTTCCCATTTGTCCTCCATCCCACCGTCGCCCACTTCGGCATCGCGCTCGATCGGCGTCCAAGTCACGTCCAGCTGCACGGTCCCGTTTTTGTTTTTTGTTTTTTTTTTTGAGTGTCCCGGTGCGGCGTCGTCCGAGAGCCGGACAAGTGACACTCTGAGCTGCACTGTTGCTCCGCGGTCATCCCGCACTTCTGCAGGAAGCCGGGCTGGAAATGGTCCCATGTCCCCATCAGCGGCTCCGTGCAGAGGTAAGTGCCCACGGCTGATGCAGGAGAAGGGGGGGGGGGGGGGGGGGGGGGGGGGGTACTTTCTATACAGCGAGTGTTTCTCCCATTTGGTCAGATAAAGGCTCCGAGCACAGTGTCCTCTACGGGGAGCTCAGCAATGCGGATTCCCTCACTAGTTTTCCAATTTTTCATTCAACCTAAGAGCGATATACAGATTTGCTGTGGTGACCTTTTCCTGCAGCCTGAGAATGACATTCATGAAAAGGGTTTCCCCTGGCGGATTGACCCATGCCGTGATGACCGAAGTTTGCAAATGCATCCCGTGAGTCAGTTCGGTGTTGCTACAGTACGAGCTGTCACATTTTACAATGACATAGCACTCTACACTCCATCAAAATATCAATATAGTAACATCAATAGGAATATGCCATTAAATAACTCGAATAAACCTACTTTATGATACCTGGCCCTCTAAGTTCACACCAAGAAGAGGCAAGTGGCAGAAATACCACGTTGGAATCTGCACAGGTGGTGAAATTCATGCATATTCAGGCTTACATAGCATTTTGTCTGCTGCTAGCAGTGTAGAAACACAAAAAGCTCATGTCCTGAAGAGGGCAGCCTGAGGGATTCCATTTAGACCACACAACACCAGCAAACTATAAATCAAAAGCATCCAATTTTATGCTCCTAATAGGAAAACAGATCCAACCATTTATCAAATGGGGCTCCTGCAGGATTGTGTTCAGGTTTAAATATAAGGATTTAATTATTGATAGTGGACAGATGGGGTAAGGAAGGTGGAAGGAAGGAGGGCTACTTATGGAAAAGTAGGAAAGAAAGTCATTTTTCCCTCCATTCACTCATCCAAGTGGTCTTTCAAATGAACTGTTACTGCTCTTCTGCAGTTTTCGAGGCATCCCCTATTTATCTAAGAATTTCGGGCATTGAACTTTCCCTTGATCATTACATGATGTTCATGCCTCAGAAGTTTCATCTTTTCACTTTGTGTCTCATCTCTTCTCTTTCTGTTCTTCCTTTCCTCACTCTGCTGCTGTTTTCCTGGCCTCTCACAGGTTAGACATTCAGTAAACAGAGGGCTGCAGCCACAAAGACATCACCCACCCTCCTCCTGGCAAGAGTCCTCCGTCAGTCTGCAGCCATTTAAACAACAGTGAGGACAGGCAGAGCTAAGCGGTTCAGCACGTGAGATTGTGCATGTGTGGCTGTGTATGTGTGTGTGTGTGCGCGTGTGAGGCGCTAGTGTTGACCAGGCTATGAGCGCGTCTCAGAGGGAGAGCCGTTGGATGCTGAGTTGAGTGAAGGGAGCAGATCAGGAGAAACTGTAAGAGGAGCAGTCATGGGGCTCGGACAATCCAGCAAGGCTCCGGTGACCGATGACACAGATGAGGGTGAGTGTTAAAACATGCAGATTTCTTGTGTGACCCTCTTCTTTTTCTTTTTTCTACTTTAGTTGGGAACAGGAAACAAACAGGAAAAGGCGGCTGAAACAAACTAAAAAATGACAAGTTGCTTTAATTTAAGGAGTCCGCCCATTCTGCTGCTCTCCAATGTGTTTAACTACTTTCATTACCTTGAATTTTGCCAGGCAATCCCGTTCAATTTTTTTCTGACTGAGTGCCATTAAGTCCTGCATGGAACATAGTTTTTACTTTGATTGGCACAGCTCTCAGCTTGAATTTATTTCCCGTTTTTTTTTTTTTTTGTGTGTGACCTGAGTAAATAATACGATGAGAATTTATTGATCTGTGTCAGTGTCTGAAATCTTTTTCACTCTGGCTGTGCCCCAGGGACTTCAAATAAGTCAGAGTTATATGACTCAGTATTTTAGTCAGAATTAACCCTTCCCTGGATTTTTCTTGACTGGAGGTTTAATTATTTTTTTTATAAATTCGGTTTCAGTTGGAGCACATTTTAGGGATAATACTCCATTAATTGTCATTAGAATTGTTTCAAAATCATTTGTTTCGGTGCTGAGATATGAATTTCATAATTGTGTGCTAAACCAAGATTGTTTTTCCACCCTGTGTCAGATGACTGCGTCGCATCTGCTAATGAAATCCATATCTGTGGTGTTCTCCTTTTCACTGGAGGCAACCTCTATCAAAGAGGAAATCATTATTCATGGTTAACCTTACAGCTTAGTCATCAAGCATGCTGTTCTTGAAATGTCACTCATAACGGAGCTTCTCTGAACTCTTGAGTTAATGGAACAGTGCACCTTCCATCTCACAAAACAGCGTGGGCGACTTCACCAAGGGAAAGGGAATAATAAACACAGAGAAGCATAATTTGGAATGAGGGTGGGGGAAAAAAAAATCCCCACTCACTGGAAACAAAGTAATCCCGTAGCTGATGAAACTCATGTCTGAGATAGGCAGGGCTCTCCTTTTGAGGTCTGAGTACCCAGATGGCTGTTTCTTAACTTTACTGTTACTGACATTATTGCAGCTATGTCCCCCTGATATGTAATCCCAAGATAGCAGGGAAAACGCATTGCATGGCTGGAGGAGGAAGAGACACAGACAGGGTTGTGATGAGAGATAATTGAAGCCTGAGACAGAGAAGTAGGTAAAACAGCAGAATGGAGAAATGGGGGAAAATATTGTGAACTGTCAACTAATGAATTACTTTGATTGTAGATTGTTGCACTTCACACAATTCAGAAGCTCTGAAACTAGACAAAAAAAGAGTTTCTGTTTTTTACATGGATCATTGAAACGGAAACTGTTGCTCCCAATGTAACTACATCTGTTGTTCCGCTGACCAGCTCTCATTTTAGTCTTAAGATGAGGGTTAGGGGTCACTGCATGTTGACTGTACATAATGCATTCAGTCCACGGAGTGGCAATAAAAAAGCAAATTTTTACATACCAGGAGGGTCAAAGGTCACTGCAAGGCTGCATTATCCACAAAAGTGGAATTTATGTTTTTGTGCTAATGCAACAGTGCTGACATTTCAAAGTCATATATTTAATGTAAGTAAATGGTCTGGGGTTGGCTCGCAGAATGGTACTCATCATCGCCAGTTACTGTGCACCTTAAAAACGACTTGTCTAATAAATATTATTACTGGTGAAATTATGAGGAACATTTTAATTGAATGATTTGTCTTTGAGCTTTTTCGTTTGTCAGTTTAAGCCAGTGGTTCTCAATTGTTTTCTGTTACGCCCCCCCTACGAAGAAGTAAACATTTTGTGACCCCCCTCCCACTATAAGTATTGTAGTATAGTATTACTATACTATTAATACTATTGTATCGTGTTTGTCTATAAAGTTGTTAGCAGTACACGTCTGCATAATATTGTATGCTTATGGACATTAAAGAACACTACAAAAAGAAATACAGATCCACTTGGACTGTGGAATGCAAAAGTCAATTTGCATTAACTTCAACAAAGTTAAATCCTAGTAAACCTTCAACACTTTTCAACCAGCAAAATGAAGGCGACTGCTGCATCAATCTCCAGGAAATACGTTATAACACAAGCTTAGAACAACAACTGCTTGAGGCATTTGTTACTGCAAAATAAACTTAAATAAAACTAATAAATAATAATAAATACAATTTATCAGCATCCTTACCTCAGGAGCACACACTAAACACTTTAACCTACAAAAAGAAAATGGATAAAAGAAATTCTGCTTATGTTATATTCAAAATGATGAAATCATTCACAGGATTAACGACAAAACTCAAGCATCTTATCAGCGTGATTGGGCTGTAATGTCTGTGCCGTCTTAATTTTTTTGGCTCCATGCTGTCTGCTGCCAGAGTTTTTAGACACAATGCACGCTTGTCTTTCTTCATCTCTCACGTTTAATTGCACGCCACGTGAAAGCACCACTGCCACCGACTGTAGCGGGTGTGCCATTACACTTGTTTTGGTGCCGCAATGAAGAAGCGAAGACATTAGCTAAAGCTTGTTCCCCGGGGTCACATGGGCACCCCACTATTTAAGAAACACTGGTTTAGGCTGTGGTCCAACAGAATGGCGCCACCATTGGGCCAGACAAAACAAATGTTTGTCAAACTGACTTTATATGCCAGCAACACAGCCTGGCTCTATTATCTTCTGTGTTGAACTGTATTGCACAATACAGACGCAAAACAACAAAATGTGAAAATTTTTTTACGATTACAAGCAGCTGGAAAATGTTGCAATAAAATTTTTGAATGTGGCTGTAATTAATTTGCTTATTTTTAATTCCTTATTGGTAAAGAATTAAGGAAATTTGCAGGCTTTACAGACTCATTCACAGACTGTTTTTCATTGATAGTGTCAGTGCAGAGACAGAAGCATATTTTAAGGTTCATACTTGTCTCATATTAGTGGATTTACAGAAATGGGTGCATGAAGGTGAACTGTGTTTAGACATGTTTATCTCCCTGGGGAATAACGTGTGTCCTTTATGTGGCACATACATTTTCCACTCCCTGTGTAATTGGGAGACTCTGGCTAATGGACATGCTCCATTTACTGCTGATCATAGTTTATTCACATTACGGCGGCACATGGACCCACAGGCTCTGTATCCGTTGTCGAGTAACTGTGTGAGTGTAATGATGTTCCCAGGTTGGTGGGCCCTTCGGGGATTTTCAGGCTTCTTAGAGGAGTGTGAATGACAAAAGGAGATAGAGAGAGTGTGTCCACAGTAGGCTTGCAAATTTCGAAAATGTCAATTCACATTCACTGAACAATAAAAGTTTGCATCACAGACAACATCTGTTGAGAATTGAAACATGCTCATTTAATTTGCATCTTTGCTGGTTGAACCCTGTTCGGTTCCCTCCTGCTCTGTGATCACTTACTGTGTTTTTAATGCACCCAAAGCCAAGATTAAAAGATTCTCATTTCTCTACTTTTGTGTTCATGTTGTGTGATGGCTCTTAAATACAGATTTGTCAGACAACCATCAATAACCAGGCAATCGTAATCGTAGACCAATTTATTTTCTATTGTTGAGAAGTAAACACAGAATAATGATATCTGTATTGTATATATATTTTCTTAATAATAACTGAAGTGAATTGATCATACAAAGGAGTATTTTCGCTGTAACCAACCATGTTACTGTTTATTTCAGATCAGTCCCAGATTGACTGTCTTGTATCTGTCACTGTTGTAAATTCTCATAAGAGCAAATGCTGGAAATAGTTTCCACCAAATTCACATATATAAAAGTACATTTCCATTTGAGTAATGCCAAGATGTTTTGAAGAATTGCTCTTCATTTTTAAAAAATTTTTATAAACTGTTATAAATCTCTATAAATATCTGTGTTCTGTGTTCACAAAGACCCTCAGTAGGAACCGGTCATAAAATTTGTCATCTGCCCTTCACTGCAAAGGTCTGTGGGGAAATCTTTACAGACATCCACATGCAGCACAAAATGCATGTGTGCCCACATCACAAAATGTAGTAAGAATAGAACAACTATCTCCATTTTGGAGTATATAAGTGGTGGGAATGGTAAATGGCGGGGTAAAATAAAGAGAAAATTGTGCATTTTCATACTCAACAACTTTCGTGTAGATGAAGACAACTTCTGACAGGGGCAGTACGATCATGTGGAGAGATCCAACATGCATGACTAACTTGTCATCTAACCTGTTTAGCATGTGTCAGTCAAATTCAAATTGACTAGCAGATGAGATCCTGAGTTAGATTATTTTCTTCACTTACTTTAAGCCATGAAGAGTCTGTCAATGTGTCAATTCCACTTGTCTAACCATTTCGATCATTACACGCTCTGCTACTGATGTGTCCATCATTTCATTAAGCACATTAAACCATTCAAAGTTCTGCTGGTAAAATATGACAATCTCCATCTCGCTGCCCTCTCTCTGTATTTCCTTCTCTCTCATGACATCACAGAGCTTTGCCTCATCATCTACAACCACAGCCATCCCTCTGAAAAACCCATCGAGCTGAATCTATAAGGAGCCCAGAATGAATATGATCATGTTTAAATTCAGTGTCTGTATTTTGAGTGTTTAAACTGGCATCTTGAAGTCTGTAGTGTTCATATGTGTGTGTGTGTTTGTATTATAATGCAAGCCTCATATGGCCCCTATAAGACCAGGTGGTGTAAACACTCCAACACAGATCGTGTGAAAGGAGAAAGTGCCACTGATACGTGACTCACAGAGCATAACATTAACTGTCGTATCCAATAGATAGAGTGACTGAGGGCAGAATGTGTGCGCGTGTGTGCGAGCTGCACTGTTACAAGAGAAGCAGTGATGCTTTAACTCAGCACTATATTTGTGTATTTTTTGAGTGGAGACTGGACGTTGTGGGGAAATGTGCGAGTGTGGTCAGATGAGTGCAGGGAGTGGGCATCAGCTGTTCCATCCTTGGGGAAACAGCAGAGAGGGAAACCTTCTGTCCTGGTTACCATGGCAGCAAGAAACAAACAGCCCCATTTGATTTTCAACTGGCGATAAATGTGGCTGATAGATGGAGAGAGGATAGTGGGAGTTTCCCACTCTGGTTCAGGTTGTTTGTGTATGTTTGTGTTTTTGTGTGTGTGGCATAAAGAGAGCGAGAGCAAGTGTGCAGAGGAGAGCATTATACAGAGACAGGGAAGGATACCAAGGGGCAAAAAAGAGGCTAAAAATATGTCCTTTGTTCAGGGACAAACACATGCTACACTCATGAAAGATGTCTTTGTGCTGAGGCTGATTTGAATGGTGCGTTATATAATGTCAATGACCTGTGGTTGCACTGGAGACCTGCACTAGCTTCAGCTTGACTGTCATATTGTTCAAATGGCTCAAAGCAACACTCAAAGTGAACCTGTTGTAACTTCTCTGCATCTCTTTCCATTCATACCGACTCAATCATTTTATTTGAAAAAGAATGAAATAAATGTAATTTGGTTTCTGTGAAAGTTTATACCCACCTGTAAGACATTTTTATGTAGTGTTTTTTTATGCTTCAAAAGCAAGTGTGTACACTTCACCTAATTAAAGCTGACACAGTAAATGTACAAATAACGCATTTTCTGTTTTAATTGCTGAAATTATACTCTAAATTAAAGGGAAAACAGATTTGAGGTTTAATGCTCTGTTTCGTGTTTCAATTCAAGTTCAATAAGATTTTCTACTCTTATTTTCCCCAGTCAATTTCGACCACTTCCAGATCCTGAGGGCAATAGGAAAGGGAAGCTTCGGAAAAGTAAGTCCATGTTTGCCAAAGTGTTTTCTGTTCAGACTGAAGTTAAAAAAAGTTGTATCCATGTTATTGAGATATAAACACAATCTAAGTATGTAGTAAGACACAAAAGACTTTGTGCTACCAACACTCCAAACATTAAAAGGCAGTTTATTCTCATATCAAATGCTAAAGAAAGTATACCTACACAGTGTGAAAGCTGGAAACACAGATACATAAGCATTTTAACTTGAAAAATCTTTTAGCTGATGATGATGATTTTCAAAATAGTTACCAACAATTTATTTTCCTATCCATCCGGGCAACTTGTTTCATCTTTGCACAATCCCTTTGATTTTCTCAGAGAACTTTTATCATAAGGGACACGTTAGGAATAGAATATGTCCCATCTCTATCAGTACAATATTATAATATAATGTCGAGTAAAGCCTTCAGGTTTAATTTGCTCAACAGCAAAGAGAAGTTCCGCGGAAACAAATCTGAGGTGACAGCAGGCATGTTTCCGCTTACTGTTAAGCTATATAATCACGAGTAATTCTCATCAGCACTTAACAGTACATGTAAGAACATATAACCATGTACGTGCTCGGTCACATGCACGTGCATACACATAATACAGATCCACACAGCATCAATAATGTGTCCAAGAGCAGATAAACAGTCTAATCACACTAGCAGGCAAGCTGTTCAATGGAAGGAGTGACGTGATCAGGGTTTGGCTGATTAACTGTGCCAGCTGGTCCACAGATCACTCTCTTAGATCGCAGTAATCACTGGCTTATTGATGCCTGTCACACAGAGAAGTACGACTACAAATAAATATGGAGTATTAGTCTGTTACATATTGAAAATACAGACGGTTAACATGTCAAAAGGGGCTAATCATGCTCAGCTTGATGTAGACACACAGTGTCAGCTACCCATATTGCACCAGGTGTTAGGTTTTGCATTTTGCTGCATCACGTCACATGTCATGCTTTTTATCTCCACTGCTACAAGCACTGAGCCTGCATCCAGGAATTTGCACAAGCAAATTTAATGAACGCTAACAGGATGTTTCCTATCTCAAAAATTCATTGGTACTGTCAATAAAAGTTTAAAGTCTTAAAAGAGGATTAAATTTGTGGTCCCAGAGATTAAAGAGAAATCCTGACGTTTTCTTCTGACCTTTCAAACATGTTTGATGGACATTTCCGTCTATTGCAATGATATACATACATCCCTATGTGTCTATATGTGACATTCACTCATATGAAGAAATTTATTCTGACACCTGCTGAAAAGCAATATCTCACTTTTTAAAAAATATATTAGTTATCAACTGACTTTGGGGCACTACACTGTAATTGTGTGTCATGCAAAGAGAAGAAGAGCTCCACGATAAAGATCAAATGATCATTCAATGAGAGAACAAAGGAGGCTCACTTTTGAGCATGATATTATCATACTGGCACTCTATGAATGGATGTCACCACTGAGTGGATACCAATTATGTAATTTTTTTTCAGGTTTGCATTGTGCAGAAGAAGGACACTAAGAAGATGTACGCCATGAAGTACATGAACAAGCTAAAATGTGTGGAGCGGAACGAAGTGAGGAATGTCCTAAAAGAGCTGCAAATCATGCAGAACCTTGAACATCCATTCCTGGTCAACTTCTGGTAAGTCTCCATGCGTTAGCAAATATATATTTGAAATTTGTTGTTTATATATAATAAACAACATCTGGTATATAAATTTAGATCTATCTTGGTATATTTAGGCCTGTAAAGATTCCTGTGAATGAGTAATTTTTTAAAGAGAACTTTAGAAATTACTTTTTCTGCCTGTTGAATTTAAAGCGAGAAGAGCTGTAAACCTAAAACAGTGATTTTTATGATCACCATTCCATTTCTTAAATATTTAAATGTGTGTAAAATCCTGAGCACACTGTCACACAGTGAATGATTATCACTTCAGCAAGTCATCTGCACAGTGGTTGTGTTTCACACTCATTATTACCATTAGACACAACAGATATTTGAATAATTTTGTAGTACTAGGTCACTGGTTGCACTGTCCTTTAAGTCAGTGACTGTACAGACAAATAAAGAGACCATCACTCGTTTGAAAAAAGCCTTTCACACAGCCTTTGATTAAGTCTATAGATGTCTGTGGAGAGGAGTTGACCACCAAAGAACACTCCCAAGTCTCCATCCATGTCATCTCACCCTTTGAAGTCGCTAAAAGGAAAACGTAGCTTGCTCACTGATCCAAACTCAACTTTTATGGACACACTTTTTCCCTCACCACCTTTGGGTGGGAGGGTTGAAGACATCCTTTCTTCAGTGTGTAAATTGATTGAGACTGTGTGCTAAGCTAAGATGACTAATCAGGTACTTTTAAGCAACTCATTCATCATAATTTGAAAGCAGCAGCTTACTGTGCAACAGGAATAATACTTTTAAGATGGCTGATAAGTATGGTTGGTTAACTTCAGTTCTGAAAGGCATCATTAATTCTTGATAAGTACTCCCACTCTGCAATGGATAAGAGGGAGTCATCCTGCTTTTCCATCAAGCAGAGAAGCAGAGAGGAAAGGGAGTTTTTCCAAAGACAAAGACTAATGGCAATAGTCCATGCAATCCAGTTTTTAAAAATAAAAATATTATTTTTTTATTGCATTATGTAATATTGCTCATTTCCAGACACAGGTTTGGCTTCTGTTTTTGAGCTAGTCTATAAAAACACAGAACATCTTGACAATTACATTATTTGTTGTATTAACACTCTTAGTGTGGTTTTTATTATTATTCTTATTATTGTTATTCCTCAACCCTTTGTCCTCCTCACATTTTTCTATCCTCTTCACCTACTTCCAATTCAGTGTAATTCTCAGAGAGCTAGTCCGGATGAATCTGTAAATGCCTTTTAATTACTAATTTGAGGGAAACAAAACTAAATCCTCCAACGCTGGGAATGAATGACAGAGAGAGAGAAGCACATTAAAAAGGAGGATTGGATGGGAAATGACAAGACACATGAAAAGAGAGAATAGCCGCAGTGTAGAGGGAGCAGATAGGGGAGCAAAACGAGAGCACACAGACTCATCAGACAAACAATGCTAGCTTGCTTTCTTGCTTGATTGCAAGCTGTGTTGGACAGAAAAAGAGAGTTGGAAATGAGTGCCTTTGGCAGTGTAAACGCCCCAGGGTGGGGGTGATTTCCTCAAGAGATGTGCTTGGGTCAGCGCTGTGCCCACTCGTCCACTGTCTCTCTCTCTCTTGCTCTGTTTAGTTGGCATAAGTTATGATTGTCCTGAGGTAAGCGCTCAAGGTCAGACAGAGAGCGTGATTACCTGCAGGCATATGAACAGCACTGCAGAAATTACATGGAGAAAACCAGGCTTTATTTTACTTCTGTCCCCTTGCCTGTCCTCTTCTCCTCTTCACTGGTCTACTTTTCATTCAGCTCGTCTCTATATTCTCTCACCTTTCTTTTTTTACTCCTTGTTTTCCTAACTTTCTCCCCACCTGCTTCACTTCCTTTTCTCTCCACCTGTCAGTGCACTTCCTACTGGACTGACCTCAGATGTCTGACTGAGCTGATTGTGCAGTCAAGCAACAATGAATAAGACAAAACATATCAGCTCCTAACCCTAACCCCTAACCAGTTATTATTCCTTTACTTGAATTATAGTGTAGAAAATGAAATAATGATTTTGAAACATCCTAACCTCTTGCATTAATTTTGTGCTATGGTCAGTTTCCTGATGCACCAGCACTGGTGGGACAGCCCGCTGTGCCTCTGCTGTGTAAGGGGAGCCCTCAGTGTCAATGCATGCTGTGACACAAAAGCCAGCAATCTAGGCAGAGTGGAAGAGAGACGGCAGCCAGATTCAGATCCAGCTGTATTCAGCTTTCAGGCTTATTGCCTATTTAAAGCCAGTATAAGTGATTCTGGAGAAGGATATTTGAACTCAATAGCAAAAACAAATACACCTCTCGCTTCAGGGGATCTTCAAAAGCCTCATCTCTCAAAGTTGTAGGTGTGGATTGCCAAGGCAAAAAAAGGGTTGTGTACTGTGTGGAAGAGGATACACTCTCGGTGCTGAAACAGAACAATCCTTTCTCTCGGTCTGCTTATCTTGTCCTGTATCCATTTCCTTCCTAAAGCTTAACTTCAATAGATGGCGTCTTTTCATTTTCCTCTGTGTTAGTAAAGAATTGATATCCAATGGAAATACAAAAATCTAAGGAACATAGCATTTAACGCACATTTCCACATTTTACAGAAACTGGATAAAAAGAAAAACATTTCTTTTCACCAAATGTTTATCAGTCTGGCAATGGATGCAAATAATGGAGAGCACTTCGGGGCTTGAAAAGATTCAAAACTGAATCTTTATTTGTGTAGCGCCAAATCATAACAGAGTTACATCAAGGTTCTTTACATATAGAGCAGGTCTAGACCTTTATAGAATTATTTAAGAAAACCCAACAAATCCTGCCATGAGCAACAGTGACAAAGAAAAATTTCCTTTAAGCGGCAAAAATCTCAAGCAAAACCAGGCTCAGGGTGGGCGGCCATCTGCCTCGACCAATGATGTAACATGTAATGTAAGTTAAAAAAAATAAATTGCGTATCTAAGGAAAAGAATAAGTACATGAACAAAAGTATAAAGCATAGAGGAGTAAAAGCTTAAATCGCTTCATGGAGACATTTATGTTCCATAATTACGTAATCTTACTAATGCGTTTCATTTCTATAGAGAACAAGTGATCATTCCCCCTCCCCATTCATGTGCATTTTCTCTTTTAGGACACCAAACATGCGTGTCACATTGCCCAAGAAAGGAAGTGACAAGCATTCATCAACTACCCTTACATAAAAGGTCTATTAAACCTTTATGTACAGGCACTACAGTCTGCCGTAAGCAGATAATGGAGGGAGCTAGAATAAGATTTTTTTCCAGACTACCATATTATAAGAAAACATGCGACCAACAAACAACAATCCTGTCTGCAAAATGTGCACATCATCATTATCAGTGTAGGTATTATCAAATTCCAGAGAGCCACATGCCAACCATTTGGGATGATATCAGGTGACCTGGTTAAATTGAAGATCATACAATCAGAGGTGGTAAGGATGAGAAAATATCCCAATCAAGTACTGTTACTTAGTCAAAATATTACCTTTGTGTAAGTAAAAATGTTAGTAAAAAGATGCAAGATGGAAAAAAAGAAAGAATACTCATCTACTAAATTATCTAACTTAGATTTCATTTCACTAACTATGAGTGAAATTTTGTGTTATATTTGCTATGGGAGTACGACCCCATCTATTTTTTTGTCAAGCATGTGTGCTTTTTCGTGAGTGCCTCCAAGCCTGTGTGCCCAGGGAGCATTAGACACAGACTGATGGGAGCTGTCAGTCAAACGGAGGTGTCTGGAGATGGGGTGGAAAGAAGGTCAGAGTGCTGCTGGCATCGATTTGACACGTCACAGTCTGAGCTCAGTCGCCTATGTCTATTTCAGCAAGTGGTCAGATGGCATGTTTGTGTGTATACGTGGGGAGTATGTTTGTATGTCTAATCACTGTAATTGCATCATCTTGAGCTGAACACAAAAGGTTTTACTGACCATTTTATGACTAAAGGTAACTGAATTGTTTTTTATGTTGTGGGAAAATCATTTATTAGTAAAAATCACTTGGTAGTTTATATTGAAGATATTTTTTCCATTTAAGTCATAAAAGGTATTCAGGTTATGTAAGTGGAGTTATTATCAGGGGAAAAACAAGTCCCTCCCTATGAGCCCTATTTCAGGGGAGTACATTTAGATATAGCTAATGACCATTATCACTGTTATAGAAAGACATGAAGTGTTTACTTTAGCATTTATTGTAATTTATTTAACACATCTGATCCTTCTGCTGAATACTACAGTATGAAGTCCTGTTTGAAAACTGAAACAGGAATGTATTCTCCCTTTGGGAAAAAAACAACAGCAATCGAAGAGAGTTTGGAAATTACACTAGCTTTAATCAGTTTAACTGTGTGGCCTCACATGTCATAACTGTTATCTTTGGATGAGGGACAGAAAGTGTTTTTGTGAGCATAGCCTCCGAGCCATTGTGGTTTCTGGAGACTTCCATTACCTAAGTGGCCTGGGGTGCCTCTGCCTCTAAAAGCTCCATGCAGGATGTTCTCCCATCAGACTGACTGCCTGGAGGCCACCAAGAGGTCACATTGAAATGCATGTGTACTGGAGCAGAGACAGACAACGAAAAGTGTGAGAGGAACGAGTGAAGTAAGGTGGGGGGACGGACGAGCAGAGAACAGGAGAGAAGAAGGGAGCTTGGAAAAAGGCTCAATGTCAGAAAGCCTAATGAAAGTCTGTACTATTTCACTGTACCAGTGCTAATCTGCAGTCTGACTGCTGCTCTCTAACAACTGTGCTGGTTGAGCCATTGAACAGCAATTGCTTATTGATGCTAAAGAACTGTCCTTACACTGTTGGCCTTTTTCAGCTGTAAAATACAAATAACAGTACATAATATTATGATTGTCCTATACATTTTTACAGTATTACTAATTAACACCAACACCAACAAAAAGACAAAACTGCATAATTAGTAACAAATTAATAACAATCTAAAAAACACCAACATTACTGAGAAAAATTATTTTCTACTCTCAACATAAAGCTATAAATGACAGTTTAGGCTTCAACGTAAAACAATTTTTGATCTTAGTCAAATCCACATTCCCCTTAGGCAGCTTTAGTGACCCAGGGCACACCTGTGACAAACAACTTAATGAGTGCCATTTCTTATTCATTTTGATACGGTACGGGCAGCAGGCTAGTGGAGACGTCATTCATATTGAAGCCTTTCCCAGTACTGTGTCGTCATTTTGAGTGAGAGAGAGACAGAGAGACAGAGAGACAGAGAGAGAGAGAGAGAGTGAGAAGACTTGGGGGCGTCTTACTGTCAAAGCAGACCACTTTACTTTGTACTCCAAGCAAAGTGGAGATCTTGCTGAAATAGAAAGCTCAATTAGCACCAGGTCAGTCACCCCAAAAGGGATGTTCATTTGGAGCTTTAATACTTAAGCATTCTATGTGCAGCACAAAAAATTATTGTGAAATTAAGTGCAATATTGTGCAGTCAGGCAGATATTCAAGGGCTGAAATAGTTCAAATTTCTCCAACGTACTGTTAACTGTATGTATGTTTTTACATGTTGTACACCCGTTTCCTGCTGCGTGTATGTCTACATCTAACAGAATGAATTTAAGACTGTATTAAAAGCAAAATTTCAGCAGCTGTGATGTGAAGAGAAGGGAACCTGGCTTGTACAGCTGGCTGCTGAGTGGCAGTAAATATGTCTGGGCTCGCTTGTGTCTACACCTTATAGTAATTGATGTGCTGTATGTGCCTTGCTGTGTGTACAACCATACGGTCTTTGTAGCAGCTTTGTTCCTGACCGACCACAAGAGAGATTGCTGTTAGTGCCACCATGGCTTTGAGAAGACTTGTGGGACGGAAAACTTAACCTCAGCCAAGCATGAGAGCCGGTTTTCTACTCGATTAAACTGGTTTCACAGCAGTCTCAAGTTAACTATCATTTCACTCGATGGACTTTGTGTCGCTCTTTAACACTAACCCAACCTCCTCACTCAGGTTGTCGTGTATTCATTCAGTAGCTCTGACTGATAAAGTAACAATTAGGGCCCTCAAACGATTGAAATTTTTAATCTCATTAATCACAGGGTAGCTTTGGATTAGTTATGATTAATCACCATTCCTAAATATGCCTGGAAAAAAAAAAAAAATCTATGTACATACAATTTGCAAATTATTTTCTATTTGTCTAATGAGCGAATCGTTGTTCAGCTAGATAACATATGCAGCATCAGGAAGCAGGAAGCTGCTGACGGGTAGACAGCAAGTTAAGGGTGTAGCAAAGGGACAAAACAGGAGCACACACCAAAAAAAAAAAAAAATTGCGACCTTTTAATTGACTGTGATTAATGCATAAATGCTGGCAACTCTGAAAACACTTTTTCTAATAATTGATTAAGAACTAGTTGAGATAAAGATATAAGCAAAAGATAATGCATATCTTTCTGCTTTACTTCAGCAGGATATCTCTAGTCAAGAGAAATTACAATAAATTAATAATGGAATATAATAAATAATTAACAAAATATGTCATTAATGATGAGATGGCTGAGATGAAAGAGTGGGTTAAGCATAAACATTAAAATTGACAAAAAGTCACAACACTAGAAATTCCTTCATTGTATACATTATATACAACAGCAATGAAATAAAGTGCAGTTTTCCTAGAAAAAGACAATGTTTCTTTGCCAGTAATAAGCGCAATTAAAGTCCAGGTTGTCTCCTAAATGCTTGTGACAGCAACCCTTTTAGCACCTTAACTAAATCTGCAGAGTTAGGGATATTTACATTCTAGGTGTGTGTGCGAGTGTGTGTGAGAGAGAGAAGGAGAGAGAGAGAGAGAGAGAGAGAGAGGGTTAGAGGGCTATAGAGATATTTAAGATGGCTAAAGGAGAGAAAAAGAAAGAGAGAGAAAAGAGGAGAGAATAAGCACCAGACACTTAAATCAAATGATTGATAGTTTGGGGGTAAGATGGAGTCCACCCAGTAAACACAGACTGCTGTCTAGCTCACACTTTAAACCACTGAAAAGCATGTTTTCCTTGCCTTGGTTTATAGGTTTCAGCTAGCCTTGTTTTTAGCTTTGGTTTTCACAGTTTGGGTCATGAATATTTCACTTTCGGCTTTGCTTTTCTTTTTAAATGTACGCTTTTTTGCATGCATTGGCCTCATGATATTTTCCTTGATGAAAGTTTATCTACAGTATCGTGTTTTCCCCCTGATAATTTCTTTTTATATATTTTCCAGACAAGCATTTTATTGCTTCAAACTAACAAGTCTCTGTTTGTGGTTGGTTTGTCCTGCACATCCACCGAGGCACACAGAGCAGGAGAGCAGGAGCACTGGGGATAAATATAGAGAAGTGTTTTGATCACCTATGAGCCCATTCAGCTATGTGTTGGTTACAAAAACCTACAAATCTATCAAAGTGATAGACAGACACACAGACACATACACACACACACACACACAGATCCACTGTGCTGTTTGAGTTCATCACTCCCTTACATCTTACAGCAGCAGCTTGAACTGATTTAAGTCTTTGTAGCTTCCCCATAGAAGCCCACCCTTCATACTATTGGTTTCTCTTAAGTCATTTTGTCTCACAGACTGATGGAATTTTTACACTGATGAAAGCTGTAAATCATTTTGGCGGGGAAAAGCAAGCACAAAGAAGGTGTAGGCTGTAATTATAACTTCAGGTAATCCAGGTAAAACAGGTAACTTTTCTTAAGCACATTGACACACATACAGACGAATGCCACATACTGTTCGCCAGTGACCCCACTGTTGAAAATTAAAAATGCATATTTCTTGAATAGTTGCATTCTCTCCCTGATGGCTTTTGAGTTTTATGTGCATTTTACATGACTCTTATTTCAGATCATTACATTTCAGTGTACTTTTATTAGACCTTTTTTTTTTAACTATCCAATTTAATGATTATTCTTATAACACTATTTTTTTGATATGAACTCTGGTTAGATGTGGGTTTTTCCCATATTAGTAGGCAATACATGATTGATGGAACAAGTACTGAGGATTAATTTTATCACTGTATTTATCTTCAGGCTTTCTGATTTAAAACCCTTTCTTTAATAGTTTTACTTCCTTCTATTGCCTTCTATTATACTTGGCGCACCATTTAAAATCTCTTTAAGACTTTTAATTTTATTATTTATTTTTCCTTAAAACCAATTTTCTTTTTTAGAGAACAGTCTTTGATGAGTTAATTATTTTATAATAGTAAATAATATATAATGATGGATGGACAATACTGTTTATGCAGGTGCATCTCCTTTGTGACTCTGGCAGGTTTGTGACCATCTTCAGGAAATAGATCTCACAGATAGTCTTTCCAATCAGATGTTGAGTTGTTTCAGCATTATCTGAGCCTTAGCAGACAGTTTGGAGTCAGGTCAATCAATCCCCATTCATCCAGCACAGAAAAGCAGCAACTCCAGTTTATTGGAGAAGGGCTTGGAGGAAGGGTGTTCACCAACGTGGCAAAAAAACTGCCCTCATTCATTGAGCACTGAGTCTGAGCTAATAAGAATGGTCCTGGCAAATATCTGCCAGAAAGAAACCCTGAGTCAACAACGAAGTGTTCAGTGAAATTCTAGCCTGCTTGTTTCAGATCAGGAACACATTGAAGGACATAAGAAGGACGGTGGCATTTGCCAAATTTATGGAAGATCTCGCGCTACAGACATAGGGCGTTGTGTTGCGCACAGAATGCAGAGCAATGCTTTAGGCAAGCCAAGAAATGTTGGCTGGTGCAATTTCTTCCATATTATTTTTGCATAAATTAATTTCTTGTGAGAGAGAAACTAATTAGCTCATTGTTTAGAAGGGGGGAATAAAAGCATGGCCCCGGCAGGATGCTCAGGATGTAAAGTTATTGATGATTTGTGCAATAGCTTCTTAAATGTTGCTGTTTTCTTTGCATGCCAGGGTTTGATTGATGGATGCATAGGTGGTTGACCACAAGTTATATTCGCACAGAACATCCCTCACACAGTAATACAGAATACACAAACAAACACTCGGTACAGTATATACTGTACTGTATATTTTAATGTTGAGCACAACATTAAAAATGTCCACTGAGCAGTGAAGCACTGATGATATTTCATTCATTAAAAAGTAAATCAAATTCTGTTCAACTTTGATAGTTGAGTTTTTCAAATCTTTAGACCACACACTAAGAAAAGAAATCATTAACAAGTGTAATGGCCTCTTTTAATGAATTAGCAACAGTTTGATGGAAAACTTGCTCACCCTAAAGGGAGACAGAACACATCTGAACAGCAGCATTGCTATAAAGATATAAATGAAGATCATCATAGCATCAGTGCTGATTAGATAGGAGACCAATTAATGCCTATTAATGAAAAATAACACCGTGTCCTCATGTGAGGTAAAAAAATAAAAATAAAAAATAAAAAAAATAAAAAAACAGCAAAAAACCAAAATAAACAAAACAAACAAAAAAAAATCCGTTTTGTGGTCACTGATGCATCCAGGGCAGGTATTTTGTTTTGTTTTTGTCTTCATTTGTATTTTGCTGTACAAAGACTGGCGCACATATTATTGATTCTAAATGTGGTCCTGAAACTTGTCCAGAATTGAACACAATAATTTCTTCAGACAAAGACAGAAGGTGAAAATAATGACTGTCGACACATTTGAAGTTAACCCCCCCACCAAAAAAAAACCAGTTTCTTTTACTTTTGTAAGTCTAAATTGTGTCAAAACTATCTCAGTAGTGTCATAGCCACTTCTGTGACAAAGAATTTTCCTGAGTTGTTGGCCTTAAGACAAGATGAGTTTTGCTAAAGACGTGACTCAGCCAATATGTGAGTACTCAGTGCAAAGTGAGTGTTAAAAAGCAGAGCAGCTTCAACCATCAAAGGTTGAGACATCATGAGTTTGATTAACTAATTGCTGTTATGTTTGTTCTTGTCCTAACCTTTTGTATTTATAAGAGCTGATTCGCTGTACGAAACACAAGGGCTTGTCATAAGTTCAATTTGTCCTTTTTATTACTGATGAGTAAAATGATTGCGTTGTCAATGTGGGAGCAGTCCAAAATGTTTGAAACAAATTCCAACTGGTGTAGGTTCACACAACTCTAAATAAACCAGGTTTTGCGTTATTTTCATCTTCTGGGATGCCTTCTTGTGCTCTGTTTCATTGTAAATAGATTTTTTTCCTATTTGTAGCTGTCACAGTCTGACTTTTTGCTCACTTCTTTTTCTGCACATACCACTTCTCCACAATTCCCTTCAAACTTCCTGCTACTTAACTGTGTTTTATTCTATTCCTAATTTTTTCCATGACCACTGTCGTATTCATATTGATTTCTGATTCATTCTCATTCTGCCTGCATGATTCCTTGTCTCCCTCGTCCTTCTATTCATATCCCTTTCACCTGGTCTCCTTATTCCTGCAGGTATTCCTTCCAGGATGAGGAGGACATGTTTATGGTGGTGGACTTGCTCCTGGGAGGAGACCTGCGCTACCACCTCCAGCAGAATGTCCACTTTTCAGAGAGTACCGTCAAACTCTACATCTGTGAATTATCCCTGGCACTGGGATACCTCCGCACCAAACGCATCATACACAGGTGAGACTTTCCCACCTGCGAACCCTTACTTTGTTGTTTAATACAAATTAACAATGCAGAGAAGAGTTTTCTCCCTTATACAGTCAACACAACAAATAGTCTTTGACTGGCTGCCCTATTATTCTTCATTCTGCTACAGTATGTGTCCCTTTTTCTGTCTCTCTCCCTTGTTTTTCCACCACCACCGGGTTTAAGCATCAGGCATCCTGGCGTTCTTTTCTCCTTGGCTGTCCATTTCCATATTCATTTCTAATATGACTGTTCCACTGCTGTGCAGAAAGGTCAAGCTGTCTTGACATGAAGGTTACGCCTGACACAACAGTTTACCCTGAGCCACAGATTATGTCCATCATGAAATGCACCAGTTCAGTCTAGGCTGTTGTGTCGATGCCTTATCTAATTTGTAAAATGTGCATTAAGTGCTTTTTAGGCTGAAATATCTGCTGCTATGGCAGAGCCACAGACTTGCAAGGCCAAGAGAAATATGGCTACAGCCCAATGTTATTACTTTAAGTTGTGTGACTCAAAGAGTTTGGCAAAATGCATTGAATATAGATCAAAAGAGAATTTTAAGACTAGGTTTGTTGTTCTGACTTGCTGATGAAAGCTTTTTACTCATAGCACTTTCTGGTAATATTTTCTCTATTAATTTGTCAAATGCACTTTGGAAGAAATAGTGTTGTTTTTGTTTTTTTTAATCCAGCAAGTGTTTCATTGTTAAATAGTTCAGAAGACATCAGCATCAATAGTTTTGACCCCAGAGAGCAAGAGTTTAGTGTAATGTCCCATATGATGTTACAATAGCCTCTGAAATTGTGGATTTATTTCTGGTGGAGAAAGTTAAAACATCCCAACTCATTCGGGGATAATTCCTTTGTCATAAATACTATCGTCACATTGGCATTTTTGTTGCTATGTTAGGTTACTGTCAAAGAAAGTCAACTGTCTCTATGTTTTCCACAATAAAAGACATAAATAAAGACATACATTATTGCCAAGGGAATGTACATTAAATTTACCATGTGAGCTTTTTATATGAAAAGTTAGAGGCGGTAGACAACTAAACCACTTAATGTGTCACGACAAATGATGGACAAAAACACACGTCCTGAGATCATAGCAGGCCACCAAAGCAAAACACAATTTTTTGCATGAATGACCTAAGTAGTGTATGAATATGGCTTTGTTCCAATCTCTGAGGAATTGTCTTTTTTCGAGCTACTGATTAGACTTACTCTCACTGTGATGACTAAGCAAAGAGGTAAATGTTAAGAGAGCGAGACCTTTTTAGATCATGACTAACAGGATACTTAACTACAATGGAGAGCACTAATTTATCATCAGCCCCTGATAACAAATTACACCATTTTACTTAAAGTAGACTACTTGCTCTTGTCCACGCTCTTACACCTCCACAGAGAGAGGGAGAGAAATAAATGGGATAGATTATTAACTTCCTTATTCACTCAGTCCATAGAGGCATACGAATATTTAAATTATATTTTCTATTTTAGTGCTGGAGAGGACAGACTTGCCACTTGATGTGCAGGTGTTGGGGCGTTTGTTTAGACGGAATCAACATCTTTTCAATCTGCATTCATTAGCTTCAAATAGAGAGAGGAGCTTAAAGTAACTCTCAGCCCATTTCTATGGAAATTGAATTTATAATTTCCTTGCTCAGATGTAGATGTACTGACTTTGGTGCAGCAAGTGCACTTAATTCTTTAGAATGTGTGTGTGTGTGTGTGTGTGTATGTGTGTATGCAGGATGTACCAATTCCCCTTCAGTTGGTCTTTCAAGATCTTGATGATAATGAGAGCAGTAATGATGATAATGACATTAAATCACATACAACATGTGGATAGGTTAATTATGTTATTTAGTTTGATCATGACTGGCAGAATACGGTTGTCAGTTGTTTGGTTCAAGATAATGGAAAGATGTCCACACTAGTTAAGATAAGCTTGACTTATTCAAGACATCTCAGTGACATAAGCATTTCCTTTAAAAGAGAATCCTGAAAACAAATCACATTCCGTGCTAGTAGACAACATGACAAACCAGTCACACAAAGTTAAACATTAGCTACCCCATTCAGAAATGTTGTTAAAATTTGCTATTAATCACTGCTATTAATCACTGTGATTAAGGCGTTACCGCTGACAGCCCTAAAAATTTACTTTGCATTGCAGTAAAGTACACTGTATTGGAAACCAGATGAACTTACACTGTCATCTGGTGTCACTGAGTAATCAAACAGAGATTCCCATGGTGAAAGCAATGGCACCTTCAACTAACTGCACAGTTTCATGTGAGGGATGAGGCAGCAAATTAAAATAGGAGGTATTCCCACAATATATTTATGATATTACAATAAAATATTAAATAAAATGATTAGCATAAAAAGCAGCAGAGAAAGACAGTAAAGAGCAAAGGAAATAATATTTTTCTTCCTGGGAAGGCTCAATTTGCTATGTTAAATAACTGGCAAAAAGTCTGTGAAGCACTCTAAAAAATTATGTGCGTCTAAATAGAATTTAATACTCACCAAAATTAATAAAGCAGAAATAGCTGTGTTTGGATAGTTATGTTGTTGACTTTAACAATACTGGGCACAATAGCACCCTGACAAAAACATGCATCTCTGAGTTTAGTATAGCCAATTATTTTCAATAATGAGGCATATGTCTCTGTACAGCAAATCTGAACAATCTCAGGGGAGCTAAAGGGGTTAACAACACAAGTTTGGCTCATCTTGATAGAGCTTGAGTAAAAAATACAAGAGAGTGTAGCGTCATCATGGGACATACAGGACTCCAAGTATGATGCAAGGCGGAATTAAATTTACTTTCTTCTGGTTATTAAGTCAAAATTAATTTTACATGTAACCTAAAAAGTGGGAAAACATTTTCTAAGTTTTGAAACTGTTTCTTGTCTATTGATATTAATGGTGAAGTTATAAACCAGGATCATTCAAAAGTGAAATTAGATTTTCATTTTATTTAAATATGGCTCTTTTTTTGTTTCCTATATCATTTCGATTGGGAATGAATTATGGTATACCAATGAGTGATGACATGATCAGAAATCAAGGTAACACTTGAGTTTGATTATTTAATGTTATTTATTTGAGGATAAAACTAAAAGATAGATCATCTGAAATGTGGCTGCTAATCACTGACAGCCAATCACTAATGGGTTAGATCAGTTTGGGTAAGATTTCTGTAATTTCTTCAGTTTCATTCTCTCACAGATTTATTTTAAAGCATTTAGCAATTTTTCCAGATTTCCCATGAAATATGAATGAAGCCATTACCAGAAGAGGGATTCTCTATACGAGGAAGTTGACAGTGCTGAATGACAGGTGTAAACTTGGTTAATAATTTGAGAAAGATTGAGACTTTGGTTGGATGTTAATTAACTCATTGTGTCTGTAGGTGCTCAAGTGATATCTTGCTCTTTCTTTAACCTAAACCTTGTGCGTGTCTAAGCCAGAAAAAGTTTAATAATGCTGTAGTCACTACAAGTGGATATTGTATCAGAAGATCTGAATCCATTGTCTGAGATTTCAATTACATTTTCTACATCACATATTTGCTGTTGCTGTGTGGCCGTTTTGAAGCCTAAAGCAATTTAGATGTTATCAGGTTGGTTGAATTGTTGTCTAAATTGGGCCATGATTTAGAAAATGGAATGAATGTTCTATTGAACAAGACCTCCTGCAATGCAGAAATGGATAAGCAGTGGAAGATGAATGAATGAATGAATGAACGAACCAGACCTCAATGTAGAGACTCAGACCATAAACTCAATAGGAAATTTTTTATTGAGGTAGAGAGAAAGAAAAATAAATCAAGTTCACTAGTGTCACATCTGGCTCAACCTAATTTGGGGTAGGTTAGTGTTTTTAAATCTAAATTCTATGGGGAGTTTGAATTACTTACATCAGAATGGGCCTCAATTAGATGACATCTTCAGAGACTTGAATGTCTCTCCAAACAAATGGAAAGATAAATGAAGTGTGCGACAAGAGAAGGTGTGTGTGTGTTTTGTGGTTGCGGAGGATTGTGAGTACAATTACTTCACTAGAGCCTCTTTGACATCAACACCTACTATCTCTGGCTGAATCCTCAGGTGTATTTAAGTGCCTCCTAGAATCCTCGTGATGTAAAAACGTACAAGTTGTGTACCGGCACACCCCCTTAACAAGTCAATATGGCCCAGTATTTCGTTAGGGAATATACTGCCCAGTAAAGTAGATGAGGGACTAAATGTACTGTAGGGCTCTTATCAAACCGACAGTAGTGGACTGTGATTCTACAGACATAGCTCAGTGAATTTGGAAGTTTATACTGTGAACCATATTTGTGGTGCATTCTCGTATACTCTACACAGAGTGTAGTAGGACCCCAATATGTTTTGTATTGGTTGTTTGTTTAGTTCCTGTTTTGATTGTGGTACCAACAGTATGTACAACAATATGCTGAAAGGGAGTGATGTCATTTTGACTCTTTTACGTGGCTGTGGAATCAACCATAATCACACTGGAGATTTTTTGTTGTATAATTCACTTCTTGACAACAAATGCCATTAGAGGACCAATACCATATTAATAAGCATTGTTTGTGTAGATTATGTTTTTTTTATGATCATCACCATTGTAGTTTATTTTGACTCAGCTCCAAATATATCATCCAGCTGCTGTAACTACCAACTGCAACTCCAAATGTGTGTTAATTCATGGCTGGAAATAGTCCCCCAAAAAAATAAATAAATCTCCTTCAACCCCCAGGTTTGTCCCAATACTGATGTGAATCTACATTTGGTAAATAACTTCAGTTGAAACTAATGGGCTTGAATGCCAAACAAACAAAAAACAAACAAACAAACAAACAAAAAAAACAACAGGGTAATTTCAGAAATTATTTAGAGATGGTATAACACATTTTTGGTGTTAGTCCAAAAATGTGTGGAAATTGTGTCGTTTATTTATTCAGATCCCTGTTTCTTATCAAATAAATTAAAACGTGCAGAGGTCCAGCTGTTGCAGCAGTAAGCCTATTTCAGCCAAGGAGGATTCTCTTTTGCAAGCTCTGTGCTCTTTTTCCCCATCATCTCTGCTCTGCCTCTCTCTCTCATTCTACATTGCTCCCCCCTTTTTCCTTCTTGTGCCATTTTTTCTACCTTCTGTACTTTCATTTCTTCCCCATGCTTTTGTCTCCTTGGTCCTCATTTATAAGTCTTAGGTTGTTCAAGTCTGAATCTTTCTCTGAAGGAGCCGCATCTCTGCTTCAAATAATTTATTTGCTCCTTCATCCTCTGTGCCTACTGAGTCCTTTAGCCAAGCTGCCAAACATGAATATGGTCTTAATTCACCAATCTGACTAACTGAAGCTGATAGAACAGTCTCATTGGGTCTTGTAATGGATGATTCTTAAAATGAATACAAACTATACAGTATAGTGCTGCAGATGAATGGAGGAAGACGAAGTCGTTACTCTTCCTCATTACAGTATCAGCGCCTCGAAACGGCGAGCGTTTGTCATCTTTTCAACTAGAGTATCCTTTATTCATGGAGTGTGTTCATGTTTTATTTCCTAGCAGAAGTAGAAATAGAAGAAGCATGAGGAAGCAGAGGGCGGGTGGGAGAAATTATACGCTCATACTTTATAAGTGCAGATTAAGGTGGCAGCTGGTGCCAGCTCTCTGATTTCCAACCCAAAATGGTGAATTCAGCATTATCATTGTCGAAAATCTCTCACAGCAGCAGCAGATCAACCGATGGGAGGAGGCTTGCGCTCTGAACATGATAGATTGTTTACCAGCAAGTCTGCTCTGAAAAGATTACTAATTGCCTGCTTGTGTATCTTACTCACGTGCCTGCCTGTAGGAGAATGGAGGAGAGAGATTTTGGCAGAAGGTACCATGATCAAGCAGTCAGAGAGGCAGACTGGGGGAAAGAACGCCTGAGATAAAGGCAGAGATGCAGAGTCAAAGAACCAGGGGGAGTGGGGCGAGAGAGCTGACATTTTTTGTTAACATTCCCTTAATGTTTCTGATGTGTCGAGTTTTTAGTGCCGACTGGCTGCTTTCAGAGTCTGCTTGGCACTGTCCATCTCCAAAATATCAGCTCCAAATTAGACGTGGGACTTGTCAGGCTCAACTTTGTCAAAAAGTCACACTCAGTATGTATCAATAAATAAGGAATGAACACATCTCAGCTCAAGAGCTGCTACTGCCTTATACAGAAACACACAGAATATTTACCCATGGCAACAGACAGAGACACACACACACAGGTAAATAACATCTCACATTCAGAGTTGGGTTGTTTTTTGTTTTTTTTATAGACAAGCAGGATTTAGGTGCATTTAACAGTGAGGTTTGAGACTATAACCGCCTGAATACAACTTCCCCTGATCACTCCTTTTTTCAACTGTGTAGTATAACCCGGTGGTTTTGGGAAACATTAAACTTTAAATGTCTTCTGTAGGTGTTTATCCATCCTGGCCTACTACATTATAGAAAACATGGCAGGCTCTGTGGAAGAGGACTCTCCTCCTATGTCCATTTGAAAGGCTAAATCTAACAATAAAATGATTCTTTATTTAAGGCGATTACATACTGATGAAAACATAATTATAGATGTGATATTTCACCTCTGCAAAGAGATGCTCAGAAATACTACACACTGATCCAGAGGACAGTTGCTGATGGAGAGCCACAGTAGTTTACTGAGAGGGAGCTCTCAGTCTTTTTGGGTGTAGTTGGGCTTCTAGTTCACATTAAAAGACAGCGGTTGTCTGACTTGCTCTTTGGTGCCTGGTAGACGTAGGTATTTAGAACTGAGGGATTCTAACACTGTTTCTGTGTATGTCTATGCACTAATTGTGTACTACACTGGGGGCTACCAGAGCTGCTCCACTCTCCTTTTTGACGGAGAGGGTAAAAAATTCTGGAGTGGAGAAGAGGGCTAAAGCTGCAGAAGCATGAAAGAGCTTCTGATTAATGTGCCGGCAATCTATGCCCAGAAAATCAGTAACACTGTAGCAGCTACAACGTTACTGAATTTTGAAATGAAAGATCGGAAATCACAAAAATAAAGATTCTATTTGGCGAAGAACAATCCATTTCTTTTTCGCCAAAGCCAGAAAGCAGACAATTTGCGATATGATGCAGTTTTACATGTTGAAGACTAAACTATTGTTTGAATAACTGAGGACCAAGTGGACAGATTACATCAATAGATTACTGCCATACCATCGAGACCCATAATTTTAAAAACTCCAGATTTCACTAATATCTTCTCCTGCAGTTGCTCATCCAGAGATTTGACAACTTTTTAGTTAGGCAAGTAGGTGAAAAACTTAATCTCTCAAATATGATACAAATACGTTACAAACAAAAATCCAGGTATAACATTAGCACCATTATTAAAAAAGACAGACTTACAAAGCCCTAAATGCAACTTGGTAAACAGGGAACTGAATGTGCTCCATTGAGTGTTTGTCTGTATGTTATACATAAAGTTTTATTATATGTTTTTATTGTTAAATGTGATAAATTATCTGGCACTGTTAACAGAACAGGGTGCTCTTAGTTGCTCAGAGTTCACACTAATGGAAGGAAATGGTGCTGCCGTCTTACGGATGTGTTTGTGCTCACATAGGCTTCCGCAAGCTCTCTGAATGATGTGTGTGTGGTTGTGTGGTTTCATGGCCTGTGTGTGTTTGTGCAAGCCCCTGTGCTCAGGTGTGTTGGCCTCCTCCGGTGTCAGTGTGGTATCACATGAGCAGGTACAGGGTTCAGTTACACCTCTGCCTCTGATAGCTGGCTGTAATGAGGCCATTAGATCCTGCTAATAGCTTGTAGGGCCAGTCAACCGAGAGAAAAGCAGAGGGGATCAGCTTGCACAAAGCTCTCATGACCCTCCATTTCTGTCCTCCCTCAGAAGAGTCCCAAATTTTTTTCATCTCCATTATTCCCCCTTTGTATCGTCCCCTGTACCCATCTTTTCAATTTGCTCTTTGTACTGCCTATCCCTCGTAATGTGCCCATGACTCTCAATATCTCATCCCCTTTCTTTTTTGGCTTAAGCATCTCTCCATTTAATTTTCTCAGTTTATCCACATAGAATAGCACAATACAGTCTGTTTCCTCTAAAACTGTCATTCCCCTTATCTGTCTTTCCTCCATTTCATTCCCATGAATGAGTCTGGCCAGTGCTTCTCCAACTATTTTTCACATTTCACATTTCCTGAAGTTTTCACCCTTTCCTGGTTGATTTTTTACAAGCTTTATATTTTCCTCCCTGTCTAGGTGTTTCTCTCCTCTTCTCGTTGCTTAAGGGATTCATACACAGCTGTCTATTCATATGTAAACTGCTTTTGATTATCATAATGTATCTTTGCTTGTTATTCCTGAAAGAAAAAAAAAATCAATTTTGGAAATTTGCGGCTTAAAGAGCAACAATTTTATGTACTAGAAGTGACGTGACCGAGAATGACCGAGGATGACCAAGTATTACAAGTTTGGTGATTGTCTGAATATGGTGAAGGGTAAGACGTTAGATGCAGTAGTACAGTTTGTTTTTCTCTCTTTTTTTTGCTACATTTCAACTGAATCAGGGCACAGAGACAGGCACCTGTTACGTCTCCTAGGCCTGTTTGTTGGGTGAAATCTGAAAGCATCCCATTCAAAGTGTCAAACACTTGGTTGTGGTTGAGGCGTCACTTAACGGACCAATCCTGTCTTCAAACAGACCTGGTGTGACTAGGTCTGGAAGAGGCCCATCTGGTTCTCAGGACTATTAGATAAAGCAGTTCTCAAAACATAGGGAAATCTGCCAGCTGGAGAGGCCTGGGGATAAAAATGTCTCTTTCAACGTAGAAAAGGATGTCAAATCATACAGATTAGCTAATTTACAAAAATAAGGTACTAGATTCATAATATACTGCAAACTCCTCTTAAGAACATTTTTCAAGTTTTCTATTGTTTTCTGAAAACAGGGTAAACATTGATTGTGATTCTGTTGAGCATTATCATGATCCTTGAGATATCAATGTTGTAGAGCCGTTTTTTGTTACTCAAACATGCCACTCACAACTCAATTAAAAAGCACAAATAGAAAACCCAGTTTTATGACTCAGTATTAATTTAATCACCGTTACTTCATTAACCTATGAATTGATTCTGATCCCAGTCCAAACTGTTAATTTCAACAGCAGATATTTTAACAGAAAAAAGTATTGCTGCCAGACTGACTATTACGGGATAAATAAAAATCTTTGGGTCCAGTCAACATGAATTACACACAAACACATCCTCTACTCACTGAAGAAAGCTAAAGCAGGGTGTTGAGTAAATCTTTCATGCCCTGTGTCAGAAGAACAAGTCAGACAGGGTCATCTCATCATCACCTCTACGTCAACAGTTTGGTGTGTACCACGTATCACCTCCTAATGAGGCCTGCTGCATTGCTTTATCTCCTGAGCCCATTGTCTCGGCCCATTCTTGAGCTGTGGCTTCACAATGGCAATGTGGCCTTTAGCTATAAAAGCAGCTTCCTTGTTCTCACTTACAGCCTGCTTTTTCACCAGTCACACATGCCCCTGCTTTCCCCCTTAGTGCCAGCCTTTGAGGCAAATGTCAGCTAATTAAGGCGTACATGGTCGACCTTTCAAATCCCCACCCCAGCCTCCAACACTTGATCCACCAAAGCACCATAGAGTTGAGTTCCATGCTACAGGTTGTCCTCATTTCCATGAATGTGCCACAAAAACACACATATGCACACAAAACACAGGTTGGAATGGCCTTTGATTTGCTAAATGCTACAGGGCTCCTACAGGGCAGTAGCCTTAATTGAAGGAGACATAGTCTTACACTGTGAAGATAATGGGTAAGTTGTCAGTTCAGCAATCTCCAGACCGTTGTGTTTTGTCAAAACACAGAAAAATCTAAGAATTATGCATTTTTACTTCAGAGCAATCCATTTGTTAACCCTGGATTTCACTTTCCAATTGCTGTCACGTATTGCCTGAAAATCTGCATCGAGTTTCCAGTCAAAAATCTAAAATGCAAGACCACCCACCCTCCTTAACTTGAATCGAAGAGCTAGTATAAAAAACAAACAGATGAGAACACCAAATAATGCCATTGTTTTCCTCCATGCTAATGCACACACAATGAGTACAATCTCAAATGTCTTCATTTGGTAAAACTGAACCAATTTCAGATTGTGGAAATTCAATGATCATTAAGCACAAATTAGACATTTGAGAGAGACACTGAATTTTGGATATCTCCTCTCCAGTTCAAAGCATTTTCAAAGCTGTGAGGACACGTTCCAGAGAGGAGAACAGAGAGAACACTCTGTACCCTTCACTCTTTTAGTTTTAGACTGAAACCACAGAACCACAAAATTCACTTTTTTAGATGAAGATAACAAAAAACACACATCATAGAAGACTCTGACACTGTCCAACAGTGTGTCTCTATGGGTAAACAGTCATAGTCAAAGGTCCCGTTCATATCTGGGATTAACATCCACCTTTGCAATGTGATCACATGAAGACAGCTCTTAGTACATCACTGCACTCTTGGAAATAAAATGTGTCTCCATATGCTTCTGGAGCATATGGAGTTGAAGAGAAACTAATATCTGCTTAAAAACTGAAGAAAAATAGAAAACAGCAGAAGATGAGAAACCAGCTGAAGCAATGGAAGGAGAGTCATATTACACCTGTTCCTCTTCTCAAGTGTCTCAGCTATTCCCACTGCTTAACCTGCTGTCCCTTCTTCTGCCTCAAATGTATTGGTTATTCATTTGTTGTTGTCACACACCTGGTACCCCTGGTGCAACACAATGCCATTTTAAAGTTTCTATCTGAGGTATTACATGTCCATTTTTGCCATGCACTGAGGCAAAAATGATTCACCACTTTGGTGAGTCAGCCCACTGACTAGTCACCCAGTGAAAACTTTTACATTTGATGATGCAGAAAAGGTGGTTTGTTTAGAATGAGTAGAAGATGAACAGGGTAATTCATATGAGAAATGTAACCTCTCTGGTAGGACAGACAAAGAGGTGGGTGCCACGTACAGAGACCTGAACGTCATCAGGAGCAGTACCACCCACACTGAACACAATGCAGAAACACTAAAGCCAAATGTACTTATTACTAAAGGCTCATCACTAAAGATTGAACTAACAAAGTCAATGATTTTTTTAGATATACAAATTTGAACCAGAAGAGGGTCAGTGCAATTCATGGGACCAAATATGAGATGTGATGAGACTGTGGTGACTAGATTCAGTCATCTCAGTCTGATACCACAGGTCTTAAGTAATTACGATGACTGGTCTGATAGGGCCACTGTAATTTAAAAGTTAAATATGAACAAAACTAGGCTTAATTAATGGCATTAGTGATAATATTAAAGTTCCTACTGTACACCTAAACATCAATGAAGTTGATTGGGAACTAGAGACTATCAACTAGGATAGCTACTATAAACTTGACTCATCATATTCTCTACATATTTTATTTTAATTATATTGTCGAAATAATTCTCCAATATTACAAACTCCCACTTCAGGTTATTCTCCAAACAACACTGAATTAGCATGTTAAAATATTTATACCCAAAAGAAGTGAAAATTCGTTCCTGGCCCATAAACACATGCTAATCCTACTGTCTGGTTTGTTTTCCCTTGCAGAGACATCAAACCTGATAACATCCTACTGGATGAGCACGGTAAGACCCCTTTGCCACATTTATTATTAATTAATTCATGTGGAAGTGATGCATTGCAAATCAAAATGCTACTGCACATATGTACATTAATTGTACATTTTATTAACTTTAGTTCATTTTTAACACATTGACCTGACTCCCACTGTGACCTAATTTGACTCATTGTTAGAAAGTCGAATCCTCATTACTACTGACTAAGGATTCCACCAAACCTCCAACATCTGGGATCACTACAGCACAGATCAAAGGAGTCACAACGCTCAGAGGCATGTTTCACAGTCATTGCCTGGATAGGCCTCATAGCACAAAGTCATAAAATGCTTCATACACTCATTTCAGAAGGAAAGCACAAGCTCATTCTCATTTTTTTGTCCACAATGTCAGTCCGTGTTGGTTGAACGGATATGACACTTCCATTGAGCTCTTCTTTGTACCCTGAACTATGGGATAAAATGAAAGAGTAGTGATGTGATTGCAGTGGAGAGGACAAAGTGTTATTCATCATGTTTCCTCTTTGCTGTAAGGTGAAAAAAATCATGCTCTGAATCTAAATGATTAAGTCTTCACACAAATACACACAAACACACACACACACACACACACAAACTGCTGTCTCTGTCTATTATCTTATTATCTGTGTGTGTGTGTGTGTGTGTGTGTGTGTGTGTACAGTACTGTATGTGTGCATCAGATGGAGGCGATTGATTGTAAATCAAGGCAACATTAAGAGAAGCTGTAAATTCCTTCATCAGTGTGTTAATCAAACAGAATATTAAAATGCTTGATATTATACAGAGAAACATACACACATTCCCAAATAGACATGAAGATACAGTACATTATACTTATAAGACCAAATCACAAGTAAAACTCTTTTATGAAGGCTCTCCAAAAGATTATAACCAGGCTATCACATAAACGCCAGAGAGCTGGTGTGGACTGTGGGTTTGCGGTCTGGCAATGCCATATTAGCCAGGATGGAAGCTTTCCCCTAGAGGAAGGAGACTCCACATACAATTTAATTCATTTATCAGAAGCAGAACTCCCAACGCAGCATGTCTCAATGAGAGAACAGGCAAACAAGTAGGTACCTAAATTGAAACATTTTCATATGCATGGTGATTTGTTGAGTTATGCAGTAAAAACGTCATAAACTTCAACAGTTCAAGTGAATTAAGTGTGACAGATTATGCAGACTTCATTAATACTGAATGAGAATTGATGATTCAAATGAAAAATTTGAAAGATATTTTGTCAGTCTTATAAAGCATGCGTACAATTTAATCAATTGAAATTATCTTAAATCTGTATTTACAAGCTTGAGCAGGAGGCTCAGTTCAACTGCATCATTTTCTGGAAGAGTTTTTATTTTTTCATGTTGTGTATCTGTTACTCATGTGGTGATAAGATTATATTCTAAATGGGACATTGTGTGTTAAGTCAATGAATAAGACACTGTTCATACTATAGCTTTAAGATTTCCTGTCTAATTCAAACTATGAAAAAGAACGTGACAGCAAAAGTTTTTGTTTTCTCTATTTTTTTGCCATATGGTGTACACACAAGCCACAGACTCACACAGAGCCACAAAAGTCCTGAAATTTCAGAGGGCACCAGGCATCTGCTCAAGGGAGCTCAAGGGGAATGTGGGATGGCAGCCCTGCTGTCACTACAAACTGAAGGCAGAGATAGAGGAAAGGGGAGGGGTGAGAGACAGAAAGAGTGAGACAAACAGGGATAGCCACAGGCACAAGACAAGTAAGAGGAAAGTGATAAGCAAACATTTTTGGAAAGAAAGGTTTGTCAAAGAAAGAACAGTCACTCTGATAGAGAAAAAGAATGATATGGGAAGAAGAAAGATGAAAGAAGAGAACAAAGAGATTGAGGATTTGAGGATGATGAAGCTGCCGCTCTCTGTCTCCTCATTCAGACTGATTTCCACAGGACAACGCACGTTCACCTGTATTTTTTTGTGTGTGTGCCCTCTCAAACTCAATAAGTACTTCACTCGTCTTCATGCACTCTACCAATCCCCAATTTTTCTGTGCAGACCTGTAGTGTACCTCTGCACTGAAGTCCAAAAGAACATATGAGGTATCAGACAAGAGCCAGCGGGGCTGTTTTCCTCTGCACACCACGTCAATGTTACGAGCTTGAATTGGGCTGTGTTCCTTTGGGAGCCTTTACAGTTAGAGGAAAACAATATACATGTGATGATGCTTTGTTAAACGGCGTCGCCCCAGGATGCTGTTAGAAGCTCCATGATGGTAACTGTAATTCAGGATATTCACACACACAAACACACACACATGTTACCTATGAAAGGCTACACTGCCCCAACAAACAAACAAAGCAACTCTCAAACTCTTTAATCAGACTTTCTAGGCTCTTGCAAGCTTAACTGACATTGGGAATGCATAATGAATCATGTTGTTAGTTTTATTATGTTGTCATTGTGGCGTTTCTGTTTCTTTGTCATTGTGTTGGTGTCAAAAGCCATGATAGAGATTTTAGATTTAGGTGTATGTTGTTACACACATGCACATCAACCCTTTCCACTTTCTCAGGAACACTGGCGTAATTTAAGCTAATGGCCATGGACATATTGGCTTAATAATTCATTCATGAATTTAACTGATTAGATCATAAGCATAAATGGGAGGTTAAATGTACGATATTTAAATGCCATGATAGTTATTGTAGGTGCTTGAAAGGTGCCCTAATTAGGGCATTGTCTTTCTTGAGTGTTTGAGAATGGTGATCCAGGATCCTGGATTACAAAACAGAATTAGCTACATAACTATACTAAGAGCTGGTTTTGTTAGTTTAGTCCATGTTCTAGGTTTGTTGGCTTTAGTTTAATAATTAGAGATCGACATGGTGATAATCTCGATAAGCAGTCTGATATGCATTATATGCAGTGAGTTTGTTGATTTTAAACTGATAATGAACAATCAAAACAAAAATGTAATAAGCTTTTAATTGTGAGTAGCTTTTGGTGCAGTGTGCAGAGCTTCTGTCAGGGAATAAAAGAGCTGTGATTTTTACATTACAGAGTATTCTATATGTAATGCACTTTTGGTGAGCTGATATGTTTAATGCAGAATGTGTTATGTAGTTATCAGTGGTGAGGCTGTTCACATCCAGGAGAAATGAAAAATGAAAGAGATATGCAGCAGCATAGCAGTGACATAACCTACTGTAAGGATCAAACCACGACAGTTGTGGAGGTAATCCCAGTAAAATGCACTAACTAAATAATAATAAACAAAAATAATAATAACTAAAGCAGCAGGAAACATGCTGCATCATTGTTCAACCACTGCGCGTCTCAACACTCACTTTGACTGCAGACTAATTGGGGTTAATCCCACCCACTGGGCAAGAGATTTTTCTAAAATCAACAGAAAGAAACTGTTCTGAACTAAATTTGTTATTTGAGCATCAAATTAGATTTTTTATTTCCTCCATCTATTGCAAAAGCAGAACAAACTGAAATGGCCATCTAACAGAAATTGCAATAGCAGTTCAGAAGGATCAAAAGGATGAAAAGCAATGAGGAACTGTAATTAAGGCTTAAAAGCAAACAACTGGATCAAAATCATTGCAACAGCAGATCATTCAGTTACAGTCTCTGCAAATTAAGTGAAACAAGAAGAAAAGTCATTTTTGAGCTACAATGGCTTGCTTGATCAATAACATATTAGATCACAAAAGCTGATGCCTCCTGCTAGTCAGACAATGCAACGTGGTCCTTTAAAATAAAAACAGTCAGAAGCATACACTTTTTGCCAGTATTCCATATCCATCAGTGTGGTGTCCAAGGTATTTACTACACAAAAATCAACAAACTCTTCTACAGTACAGATTTGATTATTACCTTAATGTCTCAATATCAATTCTACGAAGAATTTCTCCAGTTTTGCAACTCTTGACAGATGACTCAGTGTCTGGTCTGCCCTACGGAGTAAACACAACTCCAAATGAAATATGAACCTTAAAAATTAACATACAACAATTAATAGTAACAAAGTAAATGCTGTGGGTCTGAAAGCACACAAGGCAAATTTTTTTTGAACTGAGGAAGCAATGGACCACAACTGCTACTGTTGATGTTGAATTGGTTTTAAATTGGTTATTTAAGATACTGCCCAGCAGCCCATTATTATTATTATTATAATAGTTATCAGTTTCTTTTCACTGCTACAGTGTTAAATTCCTGTCTGTAGTCTGTCCTTTGGAAAGAAGTGGACAGCTTTGTTATCTTCATGTCTCAGTATTTCTATGCTAATAAATTATCTTTGCTCCTGCCTATTCATATTCATATACAGTTACCCGTTTGTGTACATGCTACTTTTTTTTTATTTTCAACATAATGACTATGCAGCTTTCAAGTGGGAGGTTTTACTCTATGTATTTGTGTGGTAACTCAAGTGATCCGCTCAACTGGACAATCACTCTGCGGCAAAAAGTCCTCTGCTCTGTTTTTTGCCTTCTCACACAAGAATGACGCACACACATACAGATTCAGCTCATTAGTGTATGCTCAGTGTGCATGGCGAAGGCTTGGGCCCATTGCAGCACTGTGAGATGCAGTTCAGTGGTTTGACTTTGAAAACCAGAGTTTGTCCCTTCACCTCTGTCAAATTATCATAACCTACAACTTCCATTGATTACATACAAAGTTAGCTGGTACCTTTTGATAATTTAAATATGTAAGCATGTAAAAAAAAGATTATTTTGTAGGGTTGTGTACTGAATTATTATTCCTTTGATCCTCATTTTTTGCATATCTAATACTCGCTTAAGCGGTATACACAGTAGAACACCTGCTATCTGTAAGCTGTGGTTAAATTTAATACCAAATGGAAAAGCTGAAACTACGTTTGAACGCCATACTGGTGCCATAAACAGACGTCTGTGGTCCGATTGGTCCCTGGATTATTACTGTTTACTGTGCATTAAAAAGAACACTGTGGCTTTGACGTTATCCAAGCTCTTTGTTCTACAGGGCATGTCCACCTAACAGACTTCAACATTGCAGCCATAGTAAAAGAAGACCTGAAAGCAACATCGATCGCTGGAACCAAGCCATACATGGGTAAGAAAATATGGAGCTGTTAACTCAGAGGTCTAAGAAAACAATTTGAAACAATGAGATTTAACTGAAAAACTGCTTGGAATGACACACAGCCCAGACAGCTTCGGTATTTCATTTGCAAATCTCAGTTTCAATAAAGATGGACTGAGAGGCTTAAGTGGAAACACCTCGATTAATAAACAGTTACTACTTGGTTGTAAAATACACTGTGAAAATGAAAGACTTAAGGAACTGAATGTCTATGAAATATTATCTGGTACAAATTTTCTGAAAGTGTGTGTCATCTACTCCTGAGGCGTATTAACTGGATTTTGATGGCAGGGCACAAAATCTGTGAGCAGTTTTTACCATTTTCAGCACAGCTAAGCAGTTGTCCTCCTTATGACTATGACGTATAGTGGTGATTAGATCGATACAGCTTCACCGCAGATCAGATAGGAACTAACAGGATTTCAGGAGGAAGTGAATGACGTGCATTATCTGTGTGTGCTCAAGATGGGTCTTGGTGTTTGTTTTGTGCGTAACTAGATTTCAGGTGAATACTCTGTGGTGTAGTGGATAATTCATGGCTACTCTAGGGAAAACAAACCTGCTCACTCAGTACATAAACTGCATTTTTAAGTCTTCGGCAAGAAAGATGAGCAAAGCTGCCACGAAGAAGAATCTGTGTCTGTCAGAAGTCCTTTTTATTAAAGACTTTATTCCATAACTATGACATTATCAATAAATGGAACCTTTTTTTTCTTCCTGCTGTCAGTTTCTTACATCTCAGAATTGAACGTCCAACAAAAAATATGCAGAATACTCTATATAAATAATGCTAAAAAAAAAAAAAAATCATTAGGGAATTCCCTAACCCCATGTGGCAGATTTCTGAATTACAAAAAGACACAATTCAAACAGATATATGATCTAAACCATGTTCTATACACACTGAATGGAAAGTCAACTAAAAATGTCCCTGATTATTATGTCCCTGCATTTTAACTGAGAGAAAGTACAAGTGTAATCCAACACTACATTTCTATTTTGCGTTCTTATATTTTTTCTGTCTATCAGCTCCTGAGCTTTTTCAGAGCTATGAGGGGTCCCATCCTGGCTATTCCTTCTCTGTTGACTGGTGGTCGTTGGGCATCACAGCCTATGAGCTACTAAGAGGACAGGTAAAATACACACACATCTCTACTCAATTCAGCATGGCCTGGCACACTTACTGCAGTGAATAATGCATATGATACCTATGGGAGTGTCAGAAGCAACAGAGACATACAGTCTCCAGCCTCCACAGAACAGAAGGAAGCGTAATGCTATAATTGAATTCTATCATTTAAAGCTGGTCTTACTGTAGATGATTTTTAAATGTTTAGTCACAGTGTGAGGCTAATTGCAGCAGGAGAATGAAAAATCAAAATCAAAGTTATTTTGAGAGCCATATAATTGGAATTGATATTTTAAAATATTATTTAATTATTTGCTTGGCCTATCTGTAATTCTGATGTCATAGAAATAAGAACAGGACATTATATTTTTACTCAATCTCCTCACTCCATCATGCCTAGCCTTGGACCATAAAACAGTAGGTTCATTGTGGACTGAGAGCTGCGGCTGCAGAATTTTCCTCTCATATTTCACGATGATGACTAGATAAATAATAGTATCCCCTTTTTACACTGACAAGGACCCAGAACACCACAAACTGATCAACAGCTGTCATGAAGTGTCAATGAAATCATTCACTAACACTTAAGCGCTATCCTTTCACAGCCATCTCCACAGTGCTAGTGACAGTTATTTTATCTCATTGCTTCTGCAATATGCTTTCTAAAATCAGTTCACACTAACAGCTCTCTCACTGGAATATCTTAGTCCTCCATCAGGTTTTTTTTATACCTCAAAACCTTCCTTTACGCAATTTTGTAAGTTGTCTGTCCTCAAAATGACCTAGTTACCTACATCATCTCATTATCTCATATCTTTCCCCCACACCTGTCTTTTGATTTTTCAAGTATAACCTCAACTCATTTCCACAAAGTGCTTTAAGTGACATAATGACGACTTTATTCCCATTTCCCTCTCTTTCCCCACTCTGCACTTTTTGGGAAGTTTTTCAATAATACCTCTCACAGATGTGTTTTCACTGCTCTCTCTGCCCACCTCCATAACCTTAACCAAATTCTTTTTCGCATCATCTCTCTGTCTTCTTCTATTTTTTTCCCCTACATTTCTCTCTGACTACCACGTTTCAAGACTGCCTATAAAGAATTAATCACTCTTGGGGCATTAAGAATTGGCCTGTTGGATGTGCAGAATATATTGACTCCTCGAACAGAGAACCAGCTCCCCATTATTCAGCTCCAGGCACCTTTTGATCCCTTCTCAACCTTCATCCTATCTCTCTCTTAAGGTCCAACCACTTCTCACTTTATTCGTGCCTAACTTTCAGACAGGCTCAGACTGGCCCTCAGGCACAACGGGACAAATCCCAATGGCCCATGGGTGGGCCGGTGGACCATCAAAAAAATCCATAAAGTTTTTATCGGTCCTGTCAGTCTCTTTTCTGATCCTCCGTGTGTACCTGTCATTCTAACCACGCCCCCCGGGACAGTCATAATGGTTGAGTCCAGGGCTGAATCTCTTTCAGATGATTTAACTCTTCTCTTGAGCATGCTCCTCTTTTGTGTTTCACCACTGGATGCAGACAGAAATCCAAGCAACTCAGCATCTTTCAACAACCATTAATCAATCATTGTCACAAATTTTCTCTTCCTATTAGACAAAATTTCTCCAACCCCCCAGGGAGGAAAAGAAAGAGCACATTCTAAATTTACAAAGGAAAGGAAAGGAAAAATATGAGCCAGTTTATCCCTTATTCAACATTTGAGTTTAATCACCTGTAATATGACCGAGTAATGGTTAGGCATCTACCTGGAATTTATATTTATGTCACTCCCATTTCTCTTTCATCTTTCCTTTTTCTCTTTACTGTAAGTCATCTGACCTAACAGAAATAACTTTTAAAGTGTTAGTCCAAACTGTTTCTCTAACTAGTCTGATCCAGCTATCTCATCCTTCAACTCAGGTGGAAGGAGTCTCTCTGTGCTAGACCAAACCCAGAGGGTGTACAAGGACTAATGTAAAGAGCTCCCTGAAGGCTTTGCCTTGTTTTCTGCCCACACACAAAGCTTTCGCACACTGAACGGCAGTTTGTGCGGAGGTTGTATTTTGAGATTTGTTCCTAATTTTTTGTTTCCTGTCATTTGTCCCCATCAGTGCAGGGAGTTGGTTCAGAAAAGGTGAGCATGAGAAGAGAAGAAATGAGAGAAAGTAGTAGATCGAGCTTAGGAACAAACTTTAAGGCACATACTTTATCAGACAATGCCTCCGGGTAGTGCACGACTACAAATACAAGCTGTCTGTAACATATTGTCTCATTTCCTCTCCTTTCCATAGAGACCATATGTGATGAGATCCAGCACACCAACTAATGAGATCCTTCAGACCTTCCACAAGGTCCATCCCAGCTACCCAGCTGGCTGGTCTTTGGAAATGAAGTCTCTTCTCAGAAAGGCAAATGAGAAAATATACTGTCACATTTTACATAATACTGTCCCCTACACAGATGGTTCTCAGAGAGAATTTTATCACATTCCACCTTAGAGTGATCATTTCTAAACTTCTTAGATGCTGTCATTTGAGTAAATGTTGAGTTGGAAAGCTTCTAGGTCAATATATGATTAATTTCTCTGCTTGAAACCATCAACTTCCACATCTGGAACAATTCAAGCTGTTTTCCCCATTTGGCTGACAGTCTGTATGTGCCAGAATTGGTCCAGATGTGGAAGTAAAACCTGACAGTTATACTGTACATTTAAGCGGAGGAACAGAGCATACATTGTGCCAAAGGGTATGCAAAAATGTGGCCCATGTATTTACCAACATAATTCTTCTCTCTGCTCAAACAAACCAAAAAAACTTTGATAAGGTTTGATGATTATGAAAACATCTTGGTTTTATTAATTTATTTTAACTAACCTCATAATTAACCTCATTCTGCTTCTCTTCTCTTTCTTTTTTGGCACTAGAACTTGTGAACAAAATAGTTTGTGTATCTATAGGCAAAGATTTTGCTCCTACTTTGGCCGTGTTTTAGATTTTTTGGTTTTTCCCCGTGAGAAAGCATCGTGGCAGATGCTGACGGTCATGTTGTCCAATCCTTCGAAATGAAATCATGTTTACTCGATCCAATACTACCAATTACTAACATTAAGGACTGAAAGCAATTTGTTATTCACTCAAAATGTTACATCTCTTTCAAATGTGGGTGGGTGAGTGTGTCACATTGGGCAACATGAATTAAGTCCACTGCCCCTCCAGAATGTAATGAAGTCATTTATTTTAACATGCACTCCCGTTCTCATATTGATGCCACCTCATGGCAAAATTGAAACAGTAAGCATCATACACACTGTTGTAAATATGCAACGGACCATCAAGGGCATTTTCCGATGTTTGTAAATTAGTCCTCTTTATTAATAGACCACTTTCTACTTCAGATTCCACTCCATGTGTTTGAATTCTTCATTTCCTTTGGGAAGACAATTATCCATAACTGACACCAGCAATTCATTTGAGCAAATATGGCACATTTACAATTACAATACAATACAATTTACAGTATAAATGAGGGGGTCAAATGCAGTCGTATTTTGTTTGTTTACAAGTGCTTTATTTGTTTATGACATTCTTGTATTAACCACAGCAGCCTTAGAATTAAAATGATCAAGTTTTGAAGAACAGGGACTGGTATTGATGGTGGCTCACAGTGCAACTGTTATAAACTCTATAAATCCATTTGAGTTAAAAAAAAAAAAAATCACCATGACCTTGCCAACTGTACAACAACACAGAAGCACAGAGTAGCAAAATTAAGATTACTCATATCATCCCTTCCTTGCAATTCTTTGGATATACTTTTCCCTTAAATGTAATTAGCCTATTATTACATCAACAATTTATGCATAATTAACTAACTGTAGTCTGTTCTTACATCATGATTAAAGCACTTGCAAAGCTAACAGAAACGCTGTTGCTGTACCATTTAGGTTTTGTCTCGGCAGCAATCCACTGCAGTCAAACTGTTGCATTGCTTCGTGCTCAGACTCCTTGTACCTCATTGGCATTCCAGTCGCATGTGTAAGTGTGCGTGTGCGTTCCAGAGAGATGTAAAGAAAGTCAGACTGTAAGAGGAGAATTCTATGCTCAGTATAATTTTCATTCTTCTTTCACACTTCACAACCTGCTGATTTCTCCTCATCACCATTTTTGTATATGTATGTCTTTTCTTTGCCTCTCTTTCTATCTCCTCCCTGTGCCTCTGTATTTCCTTTGTCCCTCTCCACCTTCAACTTCTTTGTCCCCGTATCCTCATTTTCAAACACATCCTTAGGGGAAAACATGTGCTCTTGTCTCAGCAGGACTCCACCTTTAACTTTTCTGCCATGCTTCCCCATGGACAATTATTTTATTCTAACCCCTTAACCTCTTCTAACCCTAAGTTGCTGTACATAGATGTCCAGAAGCGCATTTCGTGTCTAGCAGAGCTACAGGATCTAGACTACATGTCAGACGTCAACTGGGATGCTGTTCTCAGCAAGCAGCTTCCTCCAAGCTTTATTCCCAATGTGAGTATGAAAAAATAAACTCAGCATTACCCAAGTTCGTCATGGAACCTGCTCACATCTTAAGAGTTTCCTTCTGACAATGCCCTGCTTTATTGTACCAGACTTTCTTATCCACTTTCTATATCCCCTTTAAAATGATAGAAATGTACAGTACTGTTAAATTCTTTAAAAAACATTTTCAATAACAAAAATGGACATATGATAAAGAAGCAAGCTGTAAATTTCTTCATCCAAACCTTACAGCTCTGTCAGAGTACAATGATGCTTTAGACCAGATATCTCTGAAAGCCCCTTCTGCTGATTCCCCACACCTACACCCATGGCAGTTATTCCTCCAAAGGGACAAATATGCAGGAAAAGGGGATATAACCAAAATATCATATTCGTCATTAAAAATTTTTTTTTGTAAAGCTATAGACACTGCCCCCTGGTGGACTGAGTTGGACCACACACTGACTTTTTAGACACCCAGACAGCTTGGGCAGTTTCAGAATAAGGCAAAGCAACACCTATGCATTAACATGCTTCTTATGTACAGTAAACAACGGAGAAAAGCCTGCAGGTCTATAAGTGGGGTCTGGATATTTAAAGCAAGTTGGGTGGACATAGTGCTGTCATATTGTACCGTCCTCAGGCCCCATGTCTCCAACCTGCTGGCAGGCACAGTGATATGATGTGGTATCTCTGTAGTGTCCAGTTCTTAAAGCTGGTAACTGTACAGCTGTGAATAAGAGGTTGCCATAATAATTTAATCAAACTACACTACCAGTCAAAAGTTTGGACACACTTTCCCATTCATTTGAATGAGAAAGTGTGTCCAAACCTTTGACTGACAAATAAGGACTAATAAAGCTATAGAAATATCACTGATCATTTACACTAACTCACTGATCGAGGCCTCTGAAATCTATTCTGTATTGTTTATTGGAGCAGCAAGGGGACGATAACTGTCATCGTTTTGTGCAAATGTTGAAGAAATGCACAGTTGTAGGTGCAGAAATTACTAAATGAGTTTATCTAATCCAAGAAAAAAAAAGTTAAAAAAGTAAAAGTGTGTGACTGAAGAGCAGCGGGTATCCCAAGTGTTCCTGCTAGCACAGCACAAGAAAAACACAGAGGATCAATAGGAAATTGACAATGTCTCTATCTAGTTATAGGCCCCTCCTTTCTCTTTAGTCCCTTAAAGACCATTAATGTTTGAACATAAAGGGAGAAATCAGCCCTTTCTTTTGTTTTCCAAGACACCAGCATTTCTGTTTTGTTTTGATTGGCTTTCTCTCATTTGTACCTTGATCTCTTATGTGAGAGTGTGTTTGGCATCACTCTGTATTTCATCACATTTTATCATATCCATCGTATTGTAAAGAAATGAAATCATATTTAATGTAATGCAGATGTTTTTACAAAGTATTATTTTCCTCATTTATACAGAAACATTAATCAATTAATGTATGAACATCGGCACAACATAACAGTCAATGAAAGTGTCTAAATTAAGTGCTTTTGTTTCAGTGAATCTTTTTTAATTGTTGCCTGAATGTGTCTGTGTGTCTCTACAGAGGCGAAGGCTAAACTGTGACCCTACATTTGAGCTAGAGGAAATGATCCTGGAGTCTAAGCCACTTCATAAAAAAAAGAAAAGGCTTGCTAGAAAGACCAAGGACCAGGGATCTGATGGTTCCCCACAGGTAAGGCTTTCCATTAGAAACAATTAACACAATAATTGTAACACATTACACTAGAAGAATGAAAAAGGTTTGTTCCAAAATGCGATAACTAAAACTAGAAAGAAGTAACAAATATTTTTAGATCAAATATAATGCAATTTTTTAGCACCAGTGTTTCTCAGAAAAGGATGAAAACACATCTCAGTCAATTCTAGGTTAGTTTATCCTGTTCTTACCAGGGAACACATCCCTTTTATTGTGTTGTCTCTTCCTCTCAGTACTCATCATTAATCATTAAAGAAAGCTGGTTGCTCTTGGCCTAGTTAGAGGTGATAACTTATTTCCTCACTTTGTCTTTTAAAGTGTCATTTGGAACGTCAAGGGCACATTTCAGAGTGTCTTCCTCTCTCACCCTCATCAGAATAAATATATGTCGCATCCCTGCTGTGTATGAGGAAGGCAAAGAATGAAGTCACCCTTTTTAAATTTCATTTCCATTTTTTCACTTCACCCACAAAGAAGAGCTATTATCCTTTGCGTGTTTTTATAAAAGAGAGACAAACACTGAAAGGTTAATTAGATCACCTGATCAAGCGAGACATGGCAAGAACACACTATGGTGCTGAAAGTTGTTAGGCAGCTACAGCCAACATCAGGGATTTTATTTTTGGTCACATGCAGTGATTGATTTTCAAGGCAAACTGTAACTTAATTCTTCAATTAATTTGTGTTTACCTGCATCTTAAGTCCAAGGATGGCTGGTTAAGGGTCACAGTTGTTATATGTTAGCCTAGAGTTTACCCAACTACTGTTGCAAGATGCCTCACTACTTGTCCTGAGTCATTCTGTCCTTCTCCACTGGTACAGTATATCAGTGTACTAGAGATACAGTGATTTGCTGAATCACTTTTACCTCTTTAAAAATTGAAGCCAGTTTTCACCAATACAAATTTCGTGCCAGTTTTACTGTCACAAGAGAGACTGTAGTAATGCAACTTTAAACAGGTTCCCAGGCTTGTTTATCAGAGGAAATGTGTTTACAGGAGAGAAATCAATTGGGGGAAATGCCATATTGAATTATAGACATCTGTCCAAATGTAAATCTTTAGTTTTTGTCCCTGAGATAGTGAGATTTCACTCTTTATCTGGAGCCAAGTGGATCATCGTTTTTGTGCCACTTGTGTGCTTCAGCAGCAGTGCAGTTGTTTGTGCCGGTAGAGTCAACAGGCAGTGGGTTTGGCCCTTCCCTCACTCTTTGGTACTAATCCTATCAGTTTTTCAAGGTTTTTTCAAGGCGCATACCTTGCCAGCTTGCAATTAGAAATTAGAGCTGACCAAAAGCACTCAATTTTTGTAAAAACTAACAACTACTTGAGGAAGCCTGTCTTTGTGTTATTTATATCAGTTATATCTCACTGTGCTGCTAAACAACATCCATCATCCCTGAGATGATTTAGATGCCCCCCCATTCCAATAAAAATCTAGATAGTAGTGAAATATTTGTTATTTTTATGGAGACAGGTAAAGAAACAATGTTTTGTCACAGAAAGGTAAACTAACATTAAATCAGTGAAATGTTATTTTTACTCCTGTAGCTTGGATTTACAATACTATTTTTTCACAACAAATACCAGCACAGCCAAAGTAAGGCTTGCCAAGTCTTTCACACTACAAAGAAGTCACTCGCTAAAATGATTTGATAGAATCAATAACTACATGCATCAGGTATTACACTAAGGGTTGAGGTGAGTGTGCATTCACCCTCGTTGGTTAGTGTGTTAAAATTTAAGCTGATTCAGATCAAGGTGTAAGTGGAACCCTGAAGAATGTTGACAACAGTACATGTTATCCAGCTAAATGGCTAAAAAAACATTTAATTCAACTTTCCAGCAAGAAAACTGCTTATAAAAGAGATCATTAACTGAAATATATCAGTGAAATAATATACTGAAACATTTCAGTTATCTTCAGAATGATGACAGAAGAACAGAGATGGTGAATGACTAATGCTATATGTGTGAGGGAGATAAACAGAAAGGGGGGAGACAGAGAGAGAGAGAGAGAGAGAGAAGGAGATGTTCTTCTGCATTTCTGAAGCATACCAGATCAATATTGAATGAAGAAAGCTGTCCCAGCCTGCTTCTTACTCATTAGCCCCAGGCCACTCCGTATTCTTTTTGCATATTTCTCTTTTCTCCTTATTTTAATCTCTAACCTTCTTTCATCCTTCTTGTCGTCAGACTCCTTCTTGCCGTCTGCATGTCACCATCACCCTCCCACCGCATCCAATGTGTCCCCTAACTCATTTATTTTTCGAGCTCCATTATTTATCTCTCTCAGCATCAGCGTTTCACGTGTCTTGTAGGTATTTAGTGTCAACAGTAGTCTGGGAATCACAAAATGTGCAAAGATTTAATTTACATCATGTGTTCTAATAGAAATGTGATCATATTGTAACATAATTCTTATTACAAGTACGGTAGATATTAGCCACAGCATTGAAAACAAAACAGCCACAGCTTCAGACAACACAGTAAGCCCAGAGAAGACTTAAGAAATTTCCCTGATGGGCTTGAATCCAGCAGAGCACTCCGTGAAGGTTTGTCTCATTAAATGAAAAGCTTAATCTATCAGTTGGAGCCATTAACTTTTGAACTGTCCTTTTAAAGTCATCTAATGAAGAGAGAAAGAGATGGAGAAGGAAAAAGTGGTGAACTGTCTACAGTTTAAGTAATGTCCTCTTATCTCTATAGGCTCAGAGGCCTCCTTCGGCACTCGCATGAACGCAAGCCTCTGTCCCTATTTCCACCAATCTATCCATCCAAACACCAAGTAAAGTAAGGAGACGCAAAACACAGACAGATTGAGAGGCTTTAGATACCCTGTGACAGAAGAAAACAAACAACCAAATTATGTTATCAAAATTGAATTTAAGCCCACATGTACAAGCACACAGGCAAATTCAAATTTTTTGGCATCAGAAGTGCATTAGCAATAACAGTTGGCCTAACAAGTACCTTCATGTATAAGACAGTAATGATACAAGATTCTTTTCTTGTTATAGTAAATTGTAATATGTATTAATTTTTCATGATTCCTATGTTGGGGATGTGGGTTTGGGAAGCTTGTTGAAAAGTCCATTGAGCCCTATACAAGTATAAAATATCAGTGCTAAGTCGGGGTAAAAATTCTTGGCAAAGTTCAGTGGCTGTTCAGTATGTGACATTACTGTCTGACATAACTGATATCTGCTTGAATATTAATGAGTTCAGAGTCTTAGCTAAGGGAGCAAAGTGACACTTTAACAGGTGCATGATTTATTTACACTTAACCACTTCAGATGGTTCGAGACACATTTTAACAATATGTGTTTTGCATATGGTGAAGCTACCCTGTCTAGCCCATATAACTACACAGAAGATGATAAAAGTGATATATTGCCTGTGCTCAATCCATCCAGATATTCACGGTTACATTGCCAAGCCATTGTGTTATAGTTTTTTGTTTTTGGTTGTTTTTTGTTTTTTTTTTTGTTTGTTTGTTTGTTTTATCAGAGTGTGGTTTGAATTAAAATGTACAGAATAGTATCAGAATTATGTAAGTGCGGACAAACTTGAAATGACAAGTTTTTTTAATCATCACATTCTGCCATATCTTCTGAGGTAAAAAGGTCATTAAAACTGCATCAGATCTTTTTTGTATCACATCTTTCACTCTGATTTGAGTGAGTCACAGCGTTCCTTCTTTTTCTTGCTAAGCACACCTTGTTCTGTGTGGTTGTTATGTAGTTACTTTCCTCCAGTGTTCATGTGAGTCTGCCATTTTTCTTTGTTATACAGCTCTGACAGGGACAGGTTAAGAAGCTCTGTTTTTTATTTTCAGTCAATAGATGTGCCAATCACAGATCTGAATCTTATTCCTTCACCACCAACATACTCTCGCCCTTGCATGCATTCAAAAAAAAAAAAAAAAAAAAAATGCACACTGTACACCTTCTGCCTCTTCTCCGTCTCCTCCATGTACTTGCCCTAATTGAATGTGTTTTCGGGCTGACAGTGGATGCTTCACCACTGTGGCAGCACCTGCACAGAGCCACTGTGCTGGCCTGTGTGACTGACACACTTCTGAGAGCCTGAATTTGTAGTTTTGAGGGCGAATTTGAATGCTGGACTTTGGGAGAGATGCTATTATGTGTATGTGGGACTTGAGGTCATGCCTTAGATTCCCTGTCATTAAAAAGATTGAGCACACCTTCAACATTTTGAAATAATATATATTAGCTTAAAGCTTTTGTTAAAAGGTTAATATTACAATAACATTTAGGTAGGGGCTGGTTGTACATATTTTGGAGTGTTATTGTCAGGGCTTTCTGTTTCCAATATCCGCAGATCAACACACATTTCTGCATTTGTTGTTTTTCTATCTGTTGTAGTTTTGTGCCTCTGCTACTTTGTCTCTTGCACACACCCACACAGAGTTCAGTGTTATAATAATTATGTCTTTCTATGATCTCTCTCTTCACTGTCTCCTTGGGAGAGTGAGAAAGCACCTGTCTACCTGTCAACACCGTAGTGTGAGGACAGCCTGGCATGACAGAGATGGATGTTCTCACATGATTAAGTGGGCCAAATGAACATGGCACAGGTGGCAGCTAGACCAGGTAGTTTTAGCCCTCTAAAGCTAAGCCAAATTCCTCCTTTGGCATCTTATTAAAGAAGAAAATTATATGAGCAAAATAATGTGAAGAGAGAACATATACTACACTGTGTGTTCAAATCCATTCATTGTTTCTGATGACTGTAATTCTCTAGCAGGGAATAATTATGCCTCATTGTAGGCCTTGGTTTTGTAGCTGCTTTTTCAGAAGTACCACCAGTGATTGTTTTATTAGCTAACGTTTAAATCAAATTAAATTTTGTTTGCTGTGTTTGTCTCTTTTCCAGAATGGTCAGTTGCAGCAGCGACTGGACAATGTCCAGAGAGACTTTATTGTCTTCAACAGAGAAAAGTAAGGAAGCTCCACTATCTCCCATTCCCCACAACCAAAACTGTGCATCCTTCTGTGAAATAATGAGCATGGCAGATGCACTGCAACTGTTATTATTAGATATGCAACTATCAATGCCTCTTTTTCATATCCAACAAAACCCTTTTACATAGTTTTTGCTAGTTTCATTCAGAATCTTTAATGAATGCTATCTGGTTAACCGTATGTATAATAAAACATTCTGTAGTTTACAGTACTAACTACAGTTTACTAACTAATAGTGTGGAAGAAAAGTATTGAGGCTACAGTAATTGTGTCAGAAGACCTGCTCCATACACATTACGTGGCAGTGTGATTACGGCAGAAACACATTGTGTCCCATATTGAGTCCATGATGTACAATGAGCATTATGTTAAAGCTGTTTCAGTTTTATTTGAACTTCTTTTTCTGATACTAACATAATAGACTTGTTTGCTTTCTTTAGATATTGGCATCAGTTCACTATTAACAAAAGATGTTCTGTATTCAACAGGTCAAGGAAAGCACCGGTGGACTCTGCGTCTTCTGAGCTGTCTATGAGTGAGAGGAACAAGGCAATAGAGGATGGACAGAATAACAATGTTGAGCCAGCTGCTTACATACCAGGATAGGTCTTATAGAAGAGTCCCATTTACCCCCCTCATCACTTGTACCTGCCCACAGCTTGTAGATCAGCAATTTACACACAGACACCTTTTGTTCTATCAGCAACAACTACAGCATTGTAAGCACATGTGCATCACTTTTAAGCCAATAACACAGACATTATCACGAGCTCCAGAGCTGGTGGAATCAAATGGACTCCTGTAGCAGCAGCCATGCCAGGGCCAGGCTTTTCGCTTTGCTGTCACCAAAAACGATGACTCTCTGCAGAGTGTCATTCATGTCATGCTCCTTAACATCACCCTGGTGCTTTAAGGTCTGTTCAACCTCTACCCTGCGCAGTGTGCTGAAGAAAAGCAGGTCACTTCCTGGCCAAAAAGGAGTCTGTGCCACACTTGCTCAGCTGTTACAAGAAAATTTGATATGTTTGAGTATGTCTGAAAGCTGTTTGTAATGCTGTAGTCCTGAGCAGGACAAGCAATTTGCTGGTTGATTAGAATTATTTAGATAAAAAGAAAGTTTTTGCCCATTACCAAAATAAATGCCATGTCAAAAGGAGTTGAGAGTCAACATACTACACATTAAAAAAAAAAATACTTGGTTGAACAGCTTTGTTCCATGCAATCTACAAAACTTCATAGTTGTGCATGACACTAAGAGTACAAAGCATTAAAAAGGAGATTTTATAAGAATTAGGTATTTGTTTTCACAACAGCAACCACAGTTTCCTCTTAGGTAGTAATTACCAAGATTAACTGTAGGCTTGAGCATGATTGGCTCATTTCATCAAAGTAGAACACCCATGGTTTCAATGGTCTTTATGCTTAGCTTTGCTAGTAAAGCTAACAAAGATGGTAGGTCTGCAACATTCGGATAAATGGATGAGCTCTATCAGCTGCAGATATAGACAAATGTGCTGCAAGTTTCCTTTACCTCTGTCTCTGTGTGCTTTAAGTTACTGTGGAGAAAATATAGTATTGTGAGATTCAGTTAACAAAAAAAATTATTTCACATTGAGTTTGAAGGTCTATTCTTCATCTTGAACCTGGTTAGTTAACCAGATGTTGCTGAACATTTCAACTAAATGTGATAGGTGGGCTTTCAGATAAATGGCTATTGGTCAAACTGGATTTAAAATCCTTTAAATATTGACAATTTGGAATAACCTTTGCCTCAACTTGCTAATGACCAACATGGTCAAATAAAGATATCTATACATAGAAGAGGTAGAGGGTAGATGCATTTGTTCTGCACTGAACCTTGTTTTGCACATGCTTCTTTAACAATTGTAGCATTAATGCACAGTGTCAAAAAAAAAAAAAACACCAAAAAAAAAAAAAACCTTAGACTGTGACAGAATACTTATTCCCTTAGGGGCTGTTTTATACATAAAAACTAAACCAAGTCCCTTATGATTTTCATCCTTCACTTACTGTCTGCATTGCAATTTGTTTTTGGCAAATTATTTTTGATGTCCTTCCTCTTTTTTTGTTGATTACAGTCACATCTGCATCATTAGATAAGTTTGTAAATTTGTTTTGCAATTATTTGCTCCCACACAAGAATGATGCATTTCTGCTTCTGCAACAATCATTATCAGATAGTATTCAAGAGTGATCTGACTTTCACTCCTTGCTGGAACACAGCAAGGGAAATTTATTTTGATAGTGGTTTTCACAATTTTTAACACTCAGTCATTACCAAGAAAACAGTGAAAGAAACAAATATCAGGCAACGCTCCTCATTCATACTGATATTAACTGCACCTGTAAAACCACCTCATAGAAACCAAACCTGCCACTGAATCTGGCAGAGCAATGCCTTATACTGTAGAAATGGCACACAGCTGATTCCCTTAAACTATATGTGAAGGTAGTAAAGTTCTGAGCTTTTTTTCCTTTTTTCACAATCAGTAAGTAAATGTGATTTCTACTAATGCCTAGTCAAACTATTGACCTTCAGCCTATCTATCTGCAATATGAATCAATCCTTTCAAGTCTATTAATACTTGTAATTACATTCAAAACATTTTCAACTCAAAATGGCTGGCACTTTTCTATTGGAAATTGGTACAATGTTTTGACTTATCTTTGTGTTGTTGTTGCTGTTGTTGTTTTCGTCGTCATTATCACTGATGTAATTTTACATATCCAAAGGTGGTTTCCTGTATAAATGGTCAGAAACAGTGGGAAAGTTGGATTGATGGACTAATCATGGATGAACTCACATTAAATTAATTTATAGGAGCACCACATGGAGTGAGTTTACTGCATCAAGTTTGTGACAAGTAATCAACCTATGTGGCATAATTGAACCTTCAAAAAAGCAAAGGCATAAAATACTCATGATTAATCAGTATTGGGCCAAGATAATGAAATTGTTCACGTCGAAAAAAAGTGTGCCAGAATTGTTCCACACTTGTGAATTTTATCCCTCTTAAGGTTTTCTTGTCTTTCAGTTTTCACTGTGAGTTTATTGTATTAACACGTGATCGAGTTGCAAACTATTAAGGTGTGCCTTAAATAATGACTTTGTTTTTCTGAACCAACCTGACTGACTCGTGATTTATTTCACTTTGTCTAAGTAAGGCAAAGAATTGCATTAATAGCAACAGCTTTTTATCAATATCAAGAAATTAGAAAGAAAAAAAGGGTGAAAAGGGTGTTAGTCACATTCATACTTTTTTTAAAATCTGAATTAAAGTTGGTTAGGAGAGATGCTCTCCATTAACTAAAATACACTGCTGCCCCCCAGTGTTAGCTGAGTACAGTAGAAGTATGATTTATGACCTGCAGCGGGTGGAGAGTCCTCTTAAGAAACCCTATGGTTAACATACAAAGTATACAACTCAGCCAAAAGGAGACACACATTGAACACATACCAAACCCACCCAGTCTTCACATGAACTGTATCTAATTTGCAAAAATCTTCTTTACCTCATAAAGAAACCTCGGCACCAGAAATTCTCCATATTAATGGCTGAGCTGATGAGGATTTTCATCTGATAGATGCTTCGCTAATCTGACATCTTCACAAATAAGATTAGCAAACTTCACACAAAAGCGCACACTAAGGAGTGAGATCTTTCTTTTTTAAGAAGGTAGATATTTTATTAGAATAAAAATATTATCCTTCTCAGAAATACTTTCTTATTGTGATTGGAGTCCTTTTCATACTGCAACACTAAATCTGGTCCTAACTTTATGGTGCAAGGACAAGACCCAATGTTTAACATTATTAGTCTAATTTCTAAAGCAATTCTACAATTAACTGGTAGCCAGTGAAGAAATGAAGATGAAATGGTGATAGTTAAATTGGTCAAAAATCCTTTTCACTTAATTTTGAAACAATGGCAAGAAGGGAAAGAAATTTGGTTTAAGCAAAAGCAAAAGTTGTGAGGGTGCTCTGAATGGCAACAGAGAGGAGCAAGGATGTGTATCACACGGTAAGGTATGGTGAAAAAAGCAAGACTGGACAGTTTTCCTTATTTTAGCATCAAAGCAAAGGTCAAGAGTCCAACAGTACTTCAAGGTTTATCAGCAACAGATAATTTAAACTGATAGACTGTCAAGGTTATTGTAGTTGCAGTTATTGAACTTGAAAAACATAAGGGATGTGACTTACCTGCATGAGCTGCTGGAGTTTTGCTGGTCACACAAACTGCCACACAATAAGCTCACTGCAGTGTCTTTTCATAGTTTTCCTCTTTTCTACTCCTTACAAAAAAAGACACAAATGATAAAAACCTGTGTTTATGTAAACTTACCTACTATGCAGTCAGATACAACTGAAAGAAATTAGAAATAATACATATTTGCAAAGAAATTTTGAGGTTTTGATTGATAACATACAGATTCACTACTGTCAGCAGTGGGAGCTCAATATTATATATCATTTTGTGTCTCTTCAGACTGTGTTTGTAACTACAATTGAATTTGTCGGCAAAACACACAGTGAAAATTAAAAAAAGATATTAACAAAGAGTGACAGCTGGACAATCACAACTAGTGATAGCTGAACATTTTATATCATGTTCAGCATCAACAGAGAAACCTGAACACGACACCAGCTCAGTGTTGACCATATCTCCTGCTAGCTAAACTCGGAAAGCGGGTCAAACTAGCCAAACTTCAGCTACAAGTATGTGGGCAATGACCCACTGTATAATTATTGAAACGTTGTGAAAAGTTTTATCATTAGTCATCATCTAAGTGTTGCTGTTGTCAACTATAAACAATAAAAGTAGACATACACGTAAAATTAGCATCAGTTGAAACTTTCCTCTGTTGGCCTGACTCCAGTCGGCCGTGTGTCAACCGATTATGTTCCCTCCGAGTTCCTGTTCGCCTTTACGCTGATTTACTGCCGAGCCGTGCGTAGCAGCTGTTACCTTACGTACTTAAGGAAGAAACGCATATAGAAACACAGCTGGGTGTACGGAAAGCCAAACGGGACAAACCAATGTGTAGGTTACTGATATGTAATTTATTACATTAAAACAATAAATGGAGAATGCATTTGTTAGACCATTCATTGTCAATCTTTGGTTAAATGGATGCCAGCTAGCCTAGCTGTGCGAGAGTAGCCTACGTTAAGTAAACCTCACTGCCGGATCACTTACACTAGTTAGTCGATTCGAAATGGGCTGCTGGCTTACTGGTTAGCGTGCTCGACTGACGAATTGATGAAATTATTTTTGACGTATAACGTTACTATTGCTTACTATTCATTTGGAAACGGGCGGAGCGCCTGCGAATGACATATTTCTGCTCCTGGGAAATACCCACCAGATAGCGTCCATATTTTTTATAATTCGCCAGCTCGTTGAAGATAAGTTTGTCAATTTTACCAACATGAACCTACATTCACGTGACAAACGCGCATCCTGGCCACCCGAATTTATCAACTTTGCGCCCTTGGGAAACTGGGTTGGGAATTAGGTTACGCCCTAGGTTAGTTCCAAGTAGGTGCATGATTTATACAAAAATCAATGATCCATTCACTGAACACTTAAACTATTTTTTCCTGAAAGCCTACCCATTATCTGTTATCTCTTGCACGACATGCCCATAAAATAGGCTATAGGCCTACATAATTGTCAGTGATGATCAACAAGTTAAACTGTTGCATAGACGCAATAACAATTCAACAACAAAGCATGGTATTTATTTATTCATTAAAAATTATAAACAAATCAACAGGCGTGAACTCGGAGCTAAGAAATCACAAATATGCAATTAACTCTTTTCCATTAAAAACAATGACTGGCAGTACCGAAGGAAATGACAGATGATCAAACCAATAGGGAAATTTCGTTTTTCCTGCAATCTCACGCAAATCGTCAATCATTTTGTACCACTTCGCTTTCCGTAGAAACAGTTGTTCTGGGTTGCTCCTGTGGGCGGCGTCAGTTAACATGGCTTTTCGAGGGGGAACAGGAATTCCAACGGGGAACCAAATTGGTTGACACACCGGTCTGTGCCAACTCAGGTGCTGCTAACGTGTTGCCATGGCTACTTAAATAAATGGACAGTTAATCACTCTACGCGACAACATGAAATCACGAAAACCTCTAAAATATATAGTTTGTTGTTTTTATTTGTTTTTTGTTTGTTTGTTTTTTTTTGGGGGGGGGGGGGGTTGTTTGTTTTTTTCTTTGTTTTTGTTGTTTTAATATATATCTTTATTGAAACAGTTCTACAAAAACCGATTGCCGAAAAACATCTTCTAGATGTGCCGTAAACGCCCCCTGTTCTGTCGAAACCACATTTCTGCTGCTGCAACACTGGTTTGGTAAACTGGTAACCCCAAAAACAGAAGAAACTGTGGGGGGTCTTTTTTCATTATGCCTCTAGTTTATAAATCCATGGAATATATATATATATATATATATATATATATATATATATATATATATATGCAGAGGGTAACTGTTATTGGAAATCAACCCAAATACTGTTTGGTTTTTTTTTTTTTGTTTGTTTGTTTTTTTTTTACCAAAAGCAAACCTACCAGGCAGAAATTCGCCAATCTGGCAATACTGAACCAGTCCGAGTGTTAATGTGGAAATGCGGAAAGACTGACAGCTACATACTACAGTCTTTCCAGTTTTGAGTGGTTAACAAGTATGGCATTGTACAAATTAAGAGTTCATTTTCCTGGTTGATGTTGTGACACCAGGGCTCGAGTTGAGGGGGGGATGGCACCCCCGCCCTGAAATAAAGATGGTCAAAATCATTCCCTTTCTGAAGCGGCCACCCCCTTCCCATCCCCTGTTTTATTTTATCAGTGAATGTGGAAATATTATTTCAACTTTTTGTTTTTGCGCATATTGATAAATGATTATGGGAGAGGGGCACGCAAATTCACAATGGCACGACTTAGCAGCGCAGTTCTCTTAATGCATCCATAGAGTAATCACACAGACAGGAGGAGAAGAAGAAGGAGAATGGCCAAGCAACAGCTTTTTATATGTCACTTATTTATATGTCATAGCCAATACCAACCTTGTGCTGAGAGATTTGAAGGTTTGATAACTATTCATTTTAAGATAATTTGACTCTTTCCCTGCCAGCATGTACCTTAAAAGTTGCCAGCCAGTGCAAGCAATTTTGACATTTCTATGGGTCTCTGAAACATCTCACGCTATTTTGTTATATGTTGAAACAGTGGTATTAAAAGGAAGGTGAGAAAACTATTTTCAGCCATAAAGCTGTTTTGTTTTATTTTATATTCAGTTCTCTGAATGTTGGGCATTTTCATTAAAGTATGTAGTTTCCTAACAACTGGAAGAACAAGCTTCTGTGCTTTTAGTAATTAGTAAAACATATTTATGATGCTGTCCTTTTTTGTTGTTGTTGTTGTTGTTAAAATAACAGTTAAAATATTCTGTATCCTATTACAGTGTTTGGTCAGTAACATGTTACATTTCTTGTAAACATTTCTCTAATTGAATGTGAGGCTAGGTGACAGCCCTCTTATTTTAACCAAATCCACCACCCCCCCTGATTTTATTTTACAGTTGAATTCACAGTAAATCATATCTACATCAGAACAATACCAAAAGAAACAAATTCAACTTGACTACATCTTCTAAACACACACACACACACATATATATGGTTGTCATTTGCTATATATTGGCATATCAGTGGAAAAAATTGGCCTATTCACATTTTCTATCAAATGGTAATGATAAAGGGAACAATTCTGATCAATAAAGAATATCCATATGAACTATTATTTTTAATTCAAACCTTTAGGACATATGTCTTGAATAACAAGATATAAAAAGAGATACCAGTCAATCAGTTGCAACTCATGTTTATTCAGGAAACAAATCATACCTCCACAACATACCTTATTTTTGACCTGCCATTTCTGGGTTTTGATACAACAGTAAAAAAGAAACAACATAAAAACAATAACAAAGGTTGTCAAACTAACATAAATACAACAGACCACTATTTCTGCCTGCCTCAATGTTTGCCACACCACTGCCAAATAAAAACGCCATCTCCTTCCCTCCCTCCCCCGCAGTGGGACAGTGACAAAAATAAAGGCTTCCTTTGCTGCACCACAATCCTCTGCCTTATCAGAAAATTGCTGAGACATAAAAGAAGAGCTCCGAGCCCCCTCCCCCAAACACAATCAGATCAAGACTGTTTCAGGTCATATTCAGAGCGATGTTGAATTAGTATCGGTCAGGGTTGTATTGGGTGGCTGCGTTGTAATGACAGGGAATGATGGTCCTTCCTCTTGTCATAAAATGAGAGCCGAGTTTGTCAAGAATGAAAAAGTAAAGCCAGAGGCGAAGTGCTGTTATCTGAATGCAGATTTGGGTTACTTCATCATTTCATTGCATCTGTTTGGTTTTTTTTCTTTTTGGTTTTTTTTGTAGTTGTCTTCATTTGCAAAGCTCTTCTTGACAAGTTAGGATTGAACTACAAGGAACTGTTTGTATTTATTCAGGTTTTTTCTTATATTGTCCTTCTCAAGATGATATCAGAATGACAGAAGCAGGCAATAAGCTAGTAGCAAATGCAAAGGACGGAGTATCACACTGTTCTTTTTCTATACAGTCATGATGGATGAAAGGAAAAAAAAGACATAAACCTTTTGGGATAAAGAATAGTAGAACCCTTTCTGACATTTCTTTTTTCTATTATTTCGTTTTCACAAAAATCTTTTCTTTAGCAGAAGAGTCCATTTTCCTTTTTTATAACACCAATAATCAATACATAATGGGGATGATATTCATCAAGCACCTCAGAGCAGGGGGGCAAAAGGATCATGGATCACGTCACCAATGTGAAAGTGGTCCATGCAGCTCCATGTCCAACAGCACTCCTGCTTTAAGACATGACAAACACCTTTTTCTTGGTCCAGTAAACCTGAACTGGCCGCAACAACATCATTCACAAAGCTACATTACATCTACTGTATATACAATGCCACCTAGAGCTAAACAACTGCATGATAATCCATGGCTAATGTGGGACCTAGTGTTATGTTTTGCTGACTATCGAGAAAGCAGGCTACTAAAAAGAGGGTGACATTGAAAGCCAAACAGGATGAAATAACCATAGCATCATTCTGAGAAAAACAGTATCCATTTTCCTTTGAGAGCAGATTGTGTTTTTTTCCCTGTTAAATGTGATGGCATGCAGTTTTACTGGTGTATTTTCTCATTACCAAAGTAAAAAGTTGGCATGTTTTCACTGCCTGTGTAGTTTATACTGTACTGTGATGAAGTGAGGCTAATATGGGTTACGTGTTTTGTATTTAGTTGGTAACTTTATCCTTTAGATGCAATTCCACACCAATTCAGTAATCCGCACTGGTCCAAATTCCCCAGGAAAAGGGATAATGTTCTCATCTGAGCAAGGTAGCATTGTGACAGGTAAGGCATGAGGATTCAGTGTTTTGCTCTTTCAACTTTTAACTAATCGTGGTCCTCTGCATCTCCACCTCCCTCCCACCCCCCTCGCACCCTCCCTCAACCCTCCCTCAACCCTGCGTTCTGGCTGCTGCCTCTTTCTGGATGCGTCCCCCCCTCATCTTCCTGTCGTTTAACTGAGGGATGTGATGTTGGAACGACCACCAGGGGGCACTACAATACGCCGGCCAGCAGGCCTGATAGGGATGTCATCTGGGGTGGGGGGACCTGGATAGATATGAAAGGAAAGAAACATTTAGTGCATTACAAGGAAAAGTGATCGAAGTTAGTGGGAAGAAAGAACAAAGGCTGTTCTGCAAACAAATGACCATCAAGAAAAGCTGTAAAAATGACTTCAATTTTAACAGCAGGAGTTTAATGTCAAATAAACAAAACTCAAATTTGCAAGTATGCAATGGCAGGAATTGTGGATCCTAAACAGCAAATACCAAAACTAAATTATGAAATAACATATGAGATCTGATGGGCTACAGCAATGCTGCTGGTGAAATCTACACCTTTTGGTTTGCTACACTGAACACCTGATATTATGTTACCATGGCACACAAAGAATTACTGTTACTTACTCACATTATAATTTTCCTGTCACTACAAGCTCTTTAAGAAACATTAATATTGTCCATGACAGTTGTATGTCACTGATGACAAACAAATGTAAATTTCATTGCCAAAAACCCTGTGTGCGCTGCTTAAACATTGACAAAAGAAGCAACATGAAGCCCGTGTTTCCAAGGAATTACACAGGCCGCCTGCTGCAACAAATTATCACCAAGTATATTAATGGAAAGTTGGATGATGTCAGACTATGATGCACTGCTTCTAAGCAAACAATCCTTCACATCTCCTTTCCAGACAAATAAATCAACTCTGCAGGTGGTGACCCTGGAAAAACTAAAATAGATATAAGACTGACTCATTGGCTGAGTACGCACAAACCTGCACATGCACGCATACAACAATACGCGCAAACTTCAACAACTAACTCTTACAAGACCTGGGAAACCAGATCCTCCCTTAAAGTAAATTCATGTAGTCAAATGTGGAAATTCTTTCCAGTGGAGGTCACCTTCTTTTTTTAATCAATGAGGTATCATACATCAGCCACGCTTGTACAAACAGGTTGCTCAATACAGTAAGGCTAACAACCATATTGTAAATCGTTCTTTGAAAAAAAAAAAAAGAGTTATCAGCCATTAAAAAAGCTATTGTGGTAGATACTGCTGCAGTCTCTCCTGGTTAAACAAGGTTACTCTCATTAAAAAGTTACACATGGACACATTTAGTCTGTCAGGGAGAACAGAATGACTGGATAATAGCTACTGTTGTTCTGTTTGATTACAACACTGTGGAAACACTGACTATCTGGTTCCTGATTTGACCATGTGTACAATGTTTCACTATGTGGTAGCCAGACAAAAACAATTTCTCACATTTGTTTTCTAGATAGAAGTTAATCCTACGCTGACTTTACATATGGGCACAATCAGACTGTCACTCGGCAGGTCAGCATAATGGAACAGATGGTGAATGTGAATACATACTTTCACATTAGATTTCTTAATAAACCATGTCTAAATGCCTAGAGTGAAATATTGTATGCTGTACATTTTAGGCCTTGTGCCAACACTCACAACCAGTGAGTGACTTGCAGTAAGGCTGTAGTTCCAGGTCTCGCTGTCTGAAAGAGGACTCAAAAGTAACTTTTTGAGAGATATGAGATAGATGATGGACTCAGTGGGAGGAAGCGGTTTTAGGTATATATATTCTTTGGAGATGAGTCATTGAAAATTATGACCAATTTGAGTTAGAAATATTAAACTCTTTGAGTTGTGCAAAATGCATTCGTGTGCATACTGGAAATAAAGTACTAAAACATAACTAGGCTCCTAGTTTGAATGCTTAAGCTTTTAAAGAATAAATATTCACCAAGTACAAGTCATAAGAAAAGTATTTCTATGTTTTTTTTTTTTATTTGGGGTAATGCTGACTTACAGCAGAAAAATAGCCAACTTTAAGTGCCTATTCATAAATTTAACTTTTTTTGGTTATTAAAACCCAAATAAGCTGAGGCAGCCAAAGTTAATTACGTGCATAAAAAGACAAACTGTCACATGAATGCTTGATTCATGCAAAGCAATATGCTAAAAATCAGATGGCTGCCGTACTGCACAGCATGAAGTAATCACAATGAAAGAGGATGTGAGGGTGGATATACTGATGCACATGCATGCTCCTTTGATGCTCCAACATTAAGTAAAATCAATGCAGACCAAGAAACAGACGGAGAACCAGTTGATCGAGGAGTGGGATTGTATAAAAAAGCTGGGCTCACCGCATGGTGCAGGGTTACCTGCTAGACTAAATCCAGACTGGTGCAGGTTTCTGACGGGCTGTTTGGTGGGGGACGTACGTGCCGAGGCAGAGGGGGTACCACCACGGGACATGGAGAATTCCGACACCGGGCCGTCGTACATTCCCCTGGGCACTGCCCTCAGGACTGCCAGCTACAAGATAAATAAAACAAAAAAATAGATGAAGGTGGTGAGGTGAAAGATGAGGAAAGCATAAGAAAATAAAGAAGAAAAAAGGATTGGGAGGACCAGAGAGAAAAATTATGTTTTGTATCACGAGAGTCCACACCTGTTTAGCATTATATGGTTGTTTGTGTAACTGTTGTGTCTGAATTATATATGCATTTTTCCTTCTGAGAACCAGTTCCAGATTTAAACAACCACACAAGGAGATACAAACCTAGACACACAAATACAATAGACAAGTAAGAAAAGTATTTTACAGACTGGAGCAAAACAACAACAAACAAAAAAAACAACAACCCCAAAATCAATTATTTGTATGTTTTAAAGCACGTTTAAACTTTATGCTATGTCTGTGTGTCTCTCTGTGTGTCTTTCTGTCTGTTACAAGACTCTGTGGAATCTCGTTGGCTCTGTCAAAAGCTGAAAAGAGACATCTGTGAATGAAGGAAGCCTAACAGTGATGGCTACCAAGACAAACAGCACACTGTTACTATAGCTCCATTTTCTCATCAGCCGCCAGCTGCAAATTAGGAAATTGTTGGACTATGATATTTCTGAAGCCATAAGAAAGAAGGAAAAGGAGCAGAAAGCAGAGTCTGATTTCACTTTCCACTGTTATAAATGAAATGTCACTTACAACATATTTCTATGACTCTTTACTTCCTGTTTGTCTGACAACAACATTTTTACATTGATCCAGTTTCTCTCTGGGTTTTTTGTGTTTGTGGTTCACCAAATTATTATTGAGTGCCTTGTTATTTGTGTTTGCATATTCAGCAGTCTTTCATTTGTTTCAGTTTAGTTTCAAACATCGAGATATTTTGGAAAATACACTCCTTATTTGTACCAAAACTAGCATTAAAAGACTGAGGTCACTCTCATTTCTTTATGTTTAATATGAAGGCTCCTCCAATGGCTAGTTTAGCTTAGCATAAAGATAGGAACTACTTCACGGTAAAATTCAGGCAAACAGATTCAAGGTTCAGACTTTTGTGCAGATGAAACAAGCCATGAGAGTGTTGAGCAGAGATCCTTAGAGTTGCTGGTAGATGGATTATTTTGCTTTTGGATGGAGCCAGAGTGGTTGCTTGCCGCTGTTTCCAGTCTTCATCCTACATTATACCACCCAGCTTCTGGCTTTAGCTTTATAGTTAGTGACATTCAGGTGATATCAGTATTCTAAGAAAGCAAATTGTGGTATATGTAAATATATTAAAACTAAGGCAGCGCTGTGATGTAATATGGCCTTTGACTTCAAACTGTAGCTAGTGTATCAGCAGAATCAATATTTAGATGATAAGACCGACTGGACTAGACTATAAAGCCCTTGTAGCTACGTTGGGACCTTTCCCGGCAACATGTCTACACAGTAAATTGTTAATATGGGTCTCATTTAAACTGTAGACTTTGCTCTTCCACTGTCTGTGGTAGGTCTTTTTGGAAAGTTATTCAAATGTGAACTCAGCGTATCCTCTTTAAAACCACACTGTCAAAGCCTCGACCACCCTCACTGCATGGACCTCAGCCTCCAAGGTTCAGCCGTCACCCTCAGAGCTCAGGCTTGCTGTACAGTATCTCCCCCACATGCCACTTCCCTGGCTCCATCGCTTCTACCGGTCCTTCTCTCTATCATTGTAACTTTTATCTTAACTCCCCTACTTACTCATTTATTATCTAGAAGTCCTTATCTCCTACCTCCCAATTTCTCCCATTTCCTCCTTATCTGCTCTTGCTGTGCTTCTCTAAGTTTATCAGAAGGAACAATTACTCCATCTCACATAATTTTTGGTTTCATTGTATTTTTTTCTTGTTTCTGTTGTTATCAGCGCTGCATGTACTAGAGCACACCTTTATATGGAATATTTCTGTCTTCATACTTTAATAGCATTAATTGTATCCAAATACAGCAGAATCTGTGTTTGCCTTTCAAGATTACATATCATTAACATTATGTCGATAGAACTAAAATTTGCCTCCACAAAATGATGGTTATATTAAGTGTATATAGTGGCCTGTAGAGCAGTGCTGTTTTTAAAGCCTTTTTCTTACCTGCTTTCTGGCTTTAACACGTTTGTAGGCAAAGTCAGGGAAGGGAGAGCAGGGAATAAAGCGGCCAACACCAGAGGTGACATGCAGGTTGCCATCTTCCAGAACAATCTTCCCCTGACAAATCACCACTAGGGGGGCTCCGCGCAGCTCCATGCCCTCAAAGACGTTGTACTCAGCAGCCTGAAACACAGATTTGTTAAAATATTAGATACATGGGTAGAAATCAGGTGGTTCCAGCAGCAGTAGAGAGCAGAATGAGACGAGCAGGAATATGTTGCTGTGCCACATATGCATGCTGTCTCTTTCTGACTCTCCCTCTCTCTCCTTTTCTTTGTCATTAATCAGTTTTTTTCTTGCACTCAGTTCGGCCATTACAAACACCTGCTATTATCATGTTGGCATCTGATGCCACCGCAGCACTTCACCCCCTCCTCCCTGGATTTTCTCACCCTCTTCACTTTGCTCTTTCCAGCTGTCCATCTCATTCACTCACATTTCCATCGTTCTGTCTGCTTTTCATCCTGCCTTTCTCTCCCTTACCCATTCTTGCTTGATTTATATAAGCCCCTGCATTTTTTCAACCTTGCACACTATTCATCCTCCTCCAATTTCCCCTATGCCAACTTTCTTTTCTTGACATGTTTGGGATCTGTGATGGTCCCCTCCCCTCATTCCATTGTTGCCTGTTTCCTCTGCACACGGCCCTGTTTTCTGCTGCCGTCCAAATTCAGGCCAGAACAGGACATAACTAAGACTTACTGTAAGCCAAACATGATGTCATGACTAAGTTGAGTGTGTCTAGTGAAAAGTGTGTATCAGAATGCCCTTATGTGTATTTACGCACTTTTATGCTGACAAAAACAAGAAATCCAGACCAGATGTGGGCATAATGATAACAAACTAGAACACAGAAGAGTCTAAGTTTTACACTGTACATAGGAAGACATTCCCCAACACTGGCGGTTGGCCCTACTGGTGAGCAGGCCGCTCCTGTTTGGCCGAGCATCAGACTGTCCATTAAGGTAAATTTATGGGAGCAGGGAGCTGCCGTGATCCAGTCTTCTGCTCTCTCGTGTGTTATTTTATTTGGAAGGACGAGGAGCAGGAAATGAAAGGGTGACATCATTATGTAAGAACCCATGGATCCTCAGTGGATCTACTCTACATTTGAAGGAGGCTTATTATTAGTCGTTTCCATTCCTCCATCTGAAGACATCGCAACAGACTTTCCCTGCTTCAAAACAACCACCATTAAGCCTTCAAGCAAGGAAAATCTAAATTCACCAGCATCTCTACATCATTCCTGAGACCTTCCCAAATACGCTGTTAGAAAATACATTCTTCTTGCTTGTATTTGAGTAGAAGTAGGATTTGTGCTGGGTAAAGCCAAATTTCCTGCACACTCTTCCTTTGCTGTCAAAGGGCCTGTTCAGTATCCTCTAATGTCTGTGTAATAGTAGAAACCTTATTATAGACGTGTCAAAAGTACACACAGTAAGTATGTAAATGTTTGTGTGTGTGAGTAACGGAGAATGTGTGTGTGTGTGTGTGTGTGTGTGTGTGTGTGTGTGCGCGCATGTGTGTGCGTGTGTGCGTGTGTGCGTGTGCCTTCATCACACATCTAAGATGGAAAAAGTCTGTTTCACATGTTTCCACAATGACGCCAGAGCAGGTGGATTCATTCATTCTCACCATGATTGTATGTTGAACAAAATGAAAGGCCAAAAAGCTTGTCTGTTACTCATGTTGTCAAATTGCAACTAGGACAATTTTTTCTATTGTTATTAATAATGAAAATTTGTCTGTTCCAGCTGTGATTCTCTGTCAGCACCTAAGCCCTTATGTCCCAGAGCTAAACTCAAATTGTGACTGAATCTTAGTAATACACAGAGCAAAGTGGATTCAAAGGTGGAGTAAATAGTGGTTACACCACACAACTGATTTTGATTCATATTGCACTGAGCGAGATCTGTTTCTCATGAAATTAAACAGCCAGAGCTGTTATCTGCTAATGAGACGAGCTGTTGTCCAACTAGCAGTGCGTACAGATGTTCCCGATCTCTAGGGTTCGTGAAAGTATTTGAAACATCTGTATTTACTGTAACATAATCTTGTGCAATGAATGACATTTTTTAAAGACATTTTAGTCTCACAGTCATGAGAATATTTCACAAGATCTGTACAAATGAGATGTGATATAGTGGAAGGAAATGCCTGCTGATTATAGGGCTCACAGAATCCCTGTTGATTCGTACCAGGAGTTGAGGAAAATGTTTGTTTCACTGATAGAATGTTTTTGTTTTGTTTTTTTTTTTGCTTGGATACACTAATGTGTGTCAATAATTCATATTTTTCCAGTCGTTAATTCAGTCATTACTGAGGGCTTTTGGATTTAGTGAGGCTCAACCTACCATTGAGAGCTGGTCATGTTGTCAGTGCAGCGTGAGTTGAATTAGTAGTGAACATCCACTGAGACTTCATTTCCGTTCAGAGGAACTCAGAGCTCTCTGGAAGCAGCTCAAGAATGTTTCTCACACTCACTCTGTCTGACTATCTCTCCCTCCCCCCCCCTCTGTCTCTCCACTCTCACCAGATTACGTTGACATTATGTTTTGTTAAAACAGGAGGACCCAGGTGATATAAGTTGAGAGCTGTTACTGACAGTGAGGCGTGTTTACTGGGCATACCGAGTTGTGAGTCTTGGCAGTGATGGTGCGGATGGAGTCCGTGTCCCAGATGACGAGGTCAGCATCAGAGCCCACGGCAATCCGACCCTTGCGAGGGTACAGGTTCAGGATCTTAGCTGCGTTGGTGCTGGTCACTGCCACAAACATGTTCTCATCCATCTTACCAGTAGTCTAGAAGGACAAAGGGGGAGTACGAAGCATTTGTCAAACAGGGACTATTTCACCCTGGATATATGCCACAAGGACATTCATTCTGACTCCACACATGGATAGCTTCTTCAAAGAATTGACCTTCCTCACATTTAATGATTTGTGCATGAATGTCTATTGTTTTGTATTAGGTTTTTTTTTAAAGAATTTTTAAAAACCTAACATCAATACAAGGATGAACAGGGTTTTAAAGGCATAGTTCACAAATTTATAGGATGTATAAGGATGAGGATTTATAGCATTATCATATTGGTGCTGTACATATGTTGTTGGTTGGTTTGTTAGCTCTGGAGACAACTGGAAATGGCTAACTGGCTCTGTATTTGTATGGAAAAACATCTACAGTACCCTCACTTCAAAAAGCACCTGAGAAGGCTGAATTCAGTCAAAGTTTAGGGTACTTAGATTTTATTTTGGATTTAAATTGTATGCTGTGACTTAACGGGTTTAGTTCAACTTTCTAAAAGTTCTATCCACATTTTGCAACCCTCCACAGCTGTCTATAGCTACATGCTCTGTGGCTGTCAGCAGCACACTGATGCAGTGATAACAAAAAAGAAGTGTGTGTGTCTGGGTGGGACAGAGAAAGTGACATTAGCACAGAGGGCTGGAGGGCCATAGAGCCATCACTGACAGGAGTTATGTAGGGAATCAGAGCGAAAAGACTGAATTTTGATTTAAGTAACACTTCTAAAATAAATTTTAATTTTGTTTCGTCGCTTTCGTTCCTTCTCCTTTTTACAAAGTTTTAAATACGTAGAGAAGACAAAAAGGCCGACCGCTTCTTACCACAGCTTTGTCCCAGATGAGGGCCATGCGCTCCTCCACTCCATTTACACCCTCTGGGATCTGAGTGAAGTCATCCTTGCCAATAGCCTTCTGGGACACGCTGAAGGTGCAGTGAGCACTGCCAGTCACACTCAGGTCTCCACTGAAGGATTAAAAAATACAGAAATAGAACATCTTGAATTAAATTACACAAGCAGATCACAACCCGTGTACAAAGTCAAGTTCTGCCACCTCAGAAGAGAGGTTTATTTACTTAATCAGGAGAGGAATGACAGCTCAGAACAGGGACTGGGAGTAATTTAAATATGGCTGATGCCAGAGTTTGTTTTTCCAGCACAAACCATTACTAATTTCCTGTTTCCATATTACCATCTAAATGACTTACTGATCCAATAACAACTGCTGATTTATAAAAACCTCACTTTGTTTCCAAGCTGCAAAGAGTATTTTTAATTTTTCATTCAAAATCAACTTCTGCATGGATGACACAGGCAAAGCAACAAATAAATCATGCCAAAAAGGAGCTCACTTCCTTATAAGCTACATCTCTGTCATTAATTAGGCTTAGCGCTTTTGTTTTGTTTATTTTTTACTTTCTTCTGGTCTGGTTGAAGGATATAAAAGCTAGAGAGTAACGCTCATTAACATTGTAGCGAAATTAGTCATGGTTTACTGTTTATTGTATAGTCACCATGGAGCTAGTTGCTAATTTTGTTATTGTCATGTGTACACAGAAAACATTCAGTTAGTGCGCATGCAAACCGAATGTTTAAATGTAGTTCACTCATCGCAGTGTGTGCTTTAGATGGGAGCTTATGTTTAAGACAAGTGACTACTAAATGCAGTGTATTCTGTTTTACATTTTGTTATGTTATCTCTGTACATTATAGTAAATTAACCATTATAACCACAGTGGTACCTTGACAGCAGTGTGTTCAGATAGTCTGGAGTGGTTGGATCAGGGCTAAGAGGGGGTGATGTTACAAAAGAAGCCGCCTTTGCCCAGTTCTTGCTCCAGTAATGTGTCCCATCAGTTCCCAGGCTCGCTGTGATTGGCTCCCCAAACACAACATTTCCTGAGAAAGAAATAAAGGTAAAACACTGTTAAAGTATGTGTCAAGTGTGAAATGTATAAAATAGATTTATATTAGTGAATCTGGGCATTTTCAAAATCATGAGTTGCATCAAGAAAATCTGATTAATTCGTCCGCAGTTTATTCTCACTGAAATCTTTGGTAAAACGTTTAGGAGAGGAAGAAAGCCTAGTTTCTGAAAACCAAACATCACCTTTGGCTATGTAAAAATTTCACTTTGGCTCATTTGTACCTGGGCCTGGATTTTCATGCGAAATGAGGCAGGTTTGGTTTTCCTGTCACTAACACTTGCCTACTCCTGTGTTTGGTCCTTTGCTCTCACACCTCACTGTTCCACATCCTGTCTGGTTTATATGAATAATAATATTTTCCTGGTCCATTCTCAAAAAGGTTATATGTGTGAAATGGTCTGTGTGACAGCTGAACCATAGAAAAGACCAACAAAGCTTCTTAGTCCTTTGAAGAGAGTAGCATCTTTTTCCATTCTTTCAAGCAGAGACTCCAACCATCTTACAAGGGCCGAGGTGCGGTGACACATATGTGGAATCCAAAGATTAAAAAAATCTAACAAAAAATTTAAACCTCTGAGCAGTGATATCAAAGACAGAACAATGGTAAGCATTTGACTTTCATGAGCTGTACGTTGTATTTATTTAAAAATAAAACAACAACAGCAACAACAAAAAATGCTTGAAATACTCTATGCGTATTGAATGTGGATTATTTGAAAGCGAAAAGAAATAAACTCTTTTAATAATATTCTATTTTGAATCTAAGTTGTAAGCTAATGTGTTCCTGTCAATCTAACTAAAATTAAAATTTAGATTAAGATTAAATTTAGATTGTGGGTGATGCTTTTTCGCATGGTGGGAGAGAAATTTCTTTCCTGCATGACTTCCATGTAAATGCCATGTAAATTTTGTGTCAGGCAATTGTTGCAATAGTAGGCAGTGAAGTGTTGCTCTTTACCTTTTTTCCGGGCCTGTGAGATGATGTCAGCAGCGCTCTTGCTCATGACCCGAGTCACATAAAGTGGACAGTTGGTTTGGCTGGCGATGGTGATGGCGCGAAACACTGCCTCTGCCTCCAGCTACGTAAGCGACAGGACATTGTGGTTGACTTGGAAATGTTTTTCCCATTAGGAATTTTCTCAAATAAACTTAAAATATCTTGACCAGAGCAAATTATGTGATTTTTAGAGCCATATTATTTGAATATCTCATTTTTAACCAAAATGACAAGTCAAAGGTTATAATTTTAGCTTTCAATAGTGAATTTAAGGATCTATTCAGTTACATACTGTTAGAGAAAACAATGCTAAAATAAACTTAAGAGGGAAAGACAAACTAAAGTACCACAGCTCAAAATAAGGAAACATCTACATTTTGGACAAGTCCATCTATGCTGGAGAGGATCTGGCAGAGTGTGGTGATTATTAAATTTTTACTGAGCAGGAACAACAAGCAACCTTTTGTTTGAAACTGTGCAAAAGTTACTAGTAGAAAGCCGCATAAAGATGGCGTGACTGTCTCCTACATGTGTTTTTTATCTTGCAAACTATGTTGTAACCAGTAAATTAAAACCAAACTGGACACAAAACACAGATAAAGCATTTATCCAACTTTGGGGCCAATCCCATTTCTACCCCTGAGCACACCACTTTAGCCTTACCCCTCCGTTTTGCACATTCATGTTAGGGGTGACAAGTTGCTGAATTGAGAGCACTGCTTTCATTTCGCTCTGTCCAAGAAACATTAACAGGAACAATTGGAGGAACCAAAGAATTTTCACCCAGGGTCTCTCAAGTGCTTGGAACCATATGTGTGTAACAAGAAGAATATGTTTACAAAGAAACATCTGAGAGGGTCAGTGTGGACAGTGTGAGTTTGTGTGTGTCTGGCTGTGCAGTATGCTGCTGAGAGGATCCTTGCCAAAATGACACCACATTTATGTTTATATTATATACAACAGCTAACAATGAAACCGCAGTCAGTAAACTTGAAAACACACACTTTCTTTATAAAAACTAAGGCTACCATGTTGAAAGAAATATATTTGTTGATTTCAGCCTTTGAAACATTCACAACACTATGCTTAAAATCATTTCACACATATAGTGCAGATGAATGCAGTGTGTGTGTGTGGTACCTCTTCTGGCCTGCTCAGGACGTGTCCCTCTGGTCCAGTGATGCCCATCTGCAGCATGCGGGCCTGCTCCTGTTGAAAAAACATAGAAAGTAGGCTGTTGGGATTTGGTTGATATAAAGCTGCAGTGACACTGCAAAATGTTATTCAGGTTCCTGCTTCTTTCTCTCACTTTTCTTATTTGGGTCAGGCAACATCCTGAGGACTGGGACTGTTAAAGTGCTTCTTTGCATGTTACATGTAGAGCTATTGCACCTTTCAGAAATTGTAGCTGCCCTCTCTCATTAATAAATGCAGACGACCCCTGCTTGGAAACACTTGGGATAAAGTGCCTATGGTATACCAGCACATGTTTTATTCTGTCATGTTTCCCTTTTTTGTTTTACATGTTGAAGTAAAATTATGCTTTTTTTTTTTTTTTTTTTTTTTTTTAATAACATGAACTACTTCACTTTGGGCCACGCTCTCTTTGCACCTGTTACTTTCATTGAGGTGACATATGAGAAACGGACAAAACAATGCATATCAGGCCAAGCTGAGCAAAAAGCCTACTTTCAACCTGAGGTAGTACTGCAGCCTTGGAAACAAGAGAAAGCTTGCTTGCATTTTTATCCTTTTTATGGGAAATGTGAGAGCTATTTAGCAACTAACCATATTTATTCAAATCATGAAACATACACAAGAGGATAAATCAAATGGACAATGAAGAATGGAAAGAGAGGCAGAGAGGTTGTATAGCCATCCCACAAGACAACACTGACTCAGGAGGCTGGGGATTTTCCTGCGGTCACTGCACTCCAAAGCTGTCTGAGGAGGAAAAACTGTTTTGTTGAGAGAATTGGGACCTGCTGAAGACAGATTTGGTCAATCTCGAGGTGTGTACAGATGACAGTGATCCCAGCCTGACCCTGTATCTGTAGAAATGAATGGATGATATCGCAAGTTATCTCTTAAACAGACGCATTGGCAGGTGGATACCCTCCACAGACACAATGTCTGCTTACTTTTTATTCACCTCACTCAAAACAAAAGTGTACCTGGAAAACTTTAGGAGAGTCACACTTCTTCCTTCTTCTGCCTGCCTCTGCACTTCCCAAATCTCAACAGTGGAAGGTGTACATGAAAAAAGGTTGAAAAAGGTATACCATGTCCCAGGTTGAAAAATACTGTAATTTTCTTGCAAGAAAAATATTTTTCAAGGATCCAGATAATTACGATTGACTGCGAATGTGGACATTGAATTTATGCAAGGAGCATAAATTAGTAAACATTTAGTGGCCCTAAAAGGAATTAAAGCACTGGTCTCAGTTCCTGTTCATGGTGAGAGATTGTGTGAACATCTACTTAAATTCAGTAGGATTAGTTCTGGATAAAGAAAAATCTTTAAAGTAGAAGGCTGAGAGGAGAAGCACAGGTATTCTTTATATTTGATCTAATTTAATCACAACATGTTTTCTTTACCCACAACACTAACAACATTTATCACACACATTTAAACAAAGCCTCTCTGTCTCAGGAGCTCTGCAGTAAAAGGCAGGCCATGACATAACATGGGGGTTTAGACATTTTTGATTTTAAGGCTGATGGAAATCTGAGTTCCTTAAAGTCCAGTTTTAAGACTGGATAGGAAAACTGGGATTAGTGATGAACCAGCGCCAACACACACATTCACACACAGTCACAAAATCCAGGGATGAGCTGGAGCTCTGACTAATTCCGACACTCTCAATCCACCATTACAGTTCATTCACTTTCATGTCCACTGTGCTGTACAGCCCTGTGTAAACTACACCCACACATTACTGCCATATATAAAACACACTGTCTCCCTCATCTGTGACTGTGTGTTTAGTCTGCAGGTCGTGAGATGTGCTGCGATAAGGCTTGACTAGACAGGTGAACTGAAGTGAACTTGACTAAAATCACAGTAAACTAAAACAGATGACAGATTTGGACTCAGGCCAAGTAGAGAGAGAGAGAGAGAGAGAGAGAGAGAGAGAGAGAGAGAGAGAGAGAAAATGGTAAAAAAAAAGGAAAGAGAAATGTTTACAAGGAGTTTCTGTAACTTAAGCCCTGTTTATTGTTACCTCTGCAATGATCTCGCCATTTTCAGCATGGACCTGAGCAATGCCTCCCCTCTCTGCCAAGAAGGTAAAGACTTCGTAGAGCTGGAGAAGAAACACACAGATACAGTGAAATTATAGTGGCACTGCGTTTATATCTTAATTCCTGCCTAACTGTTTACACAAGAATCAGACGCTCCGTTTTAACTCAGGGGTCAGCCTGAAGCCACAATTTAAAAGAAGCCCACAATTTACATGATGTCTATCACGACATGCTGCAATTATTGTGTGTGGTCTCCAGAAATGGTTAATCTGAAGTGGGGTGGAGCTGCAGTTGTTGTTATGTTGGTGTGCCACGGTTCCTTAGCAAGCTGCATGACATCAGTTTTTCAAGCTGGACTTTTTCAACCGCCTCATGTGCTCCTCTGACCAACTGAATTAGCCACAGCTGCTTGAGAAACGTGGAAGGCCCTGCCTCACACTGCCTGAACGCACACTCTGCACAAACCAGTTACTGTGTGAACTCACAGCATACATCACAGGCTTTAAGTTACACTAGGACAGGGGATTTCAAGGTAAAAAGAAAAGGATTAATGTTTAGTTGGGACTTAGTTTGAATTGAGTATTATGGTGAACTCAATTTTAGAAATAGTGCATCAACACTTAGAGCCAAACTATTACAATGTTTTCATGCTTTATGACCATCTAGTTTCATAGTAAATCGGCAAATACAGACAATATGATTATCTGCATGGTTTGGTTAGATAAAATAGGGCTTTTAAATCCTATATTAATTTAAACTGACATGTCTTTAGGTCATTTAATTTAAGTTTTTGTACCTCACTGTTGCTCATCTGGTAGTAGTCCTTATATGCCATGTAGACCTGGAATGAGTTCACCCCTGTAAATAAGAATAAATAAATGAAACATGAATACAACAATGAAGAAATTGTTGAAATAGAAATAAAAAGGCAAAAGTGACTATGAAAACAACCACGGGATGGTGTAACGTAAGATTTCAATCTTATCTTGCAATGACTTTATCCAACTATGATGATTTGGCTCACACTGATTTTTGTTTTTTGAGAATCAACAAAAATCTTTCTTTCTTTTATTTATTTTTTTTTACTCTCGCATTTGGTTTAACTTAACCCTTAGATCCCTGATTCTGTATGATTCATTCATTTACTGCAAACCCAAATGGCCTTTAAAAATATTTAACAGCAATTTTAAAATAAAAATGTTAAAATTGCAAAATATAAAAATGAACATAATCCCAGTCTACCCTTGTCCTTAATGAGGCTATCCAGCTCCTGCTTCACACTGTCGTTCCAGTGGGTGATATCCACATGGAGGGAGTAGTCACAGCAGGCCTTCTCATCTGCCCACTGCCTCCACTGGTCAAAGGCCTCCACCAGGCTGCTCCCCGGCTCTGGGATCACATGGTCCACTGGAGAGAAGGAGCAGGTGATGAGAGGATGAGAAAGATTTTAGGTTTTGTAGGAAGAAAAGAGGCATTTGGAGAGAAGGTGAAAGATGCAGAGAGGAGAGGTGGCAGGTGGCATGGAACAAATGGACAAACAAAGAAGTGACAGAGAGGGGATAGTCACACATAGGACAATGAGGACAGGGTGATTTCAGGATTTATCCGCTGGTGTTTTTACTTTCTCCCCCCCTTGTTTATCTTGCATAATCAGCTGTCTGTCTGAGTTCCTGCAGTGCTCGGCCAGTGGGGACCAACCTTGACAGATGTCACATTACATTTCGACCATTTTTGTCTGGGTGCGGCTCTCCTTGAAAATATCATTTGTTATGTAACCATAATCAATTTCAAAGGTTGCAGTTTGGCAGCTAAGGACGGGATTTTTTTCAGTTGAACCGCCCATTGTAGAAATGTCTTCAGCATGGCAGCAAGGTACTTTTGGTGACAATAATGGCAACATGTCTAAGTTTTTGTGTTACAGTGTAAAGTGTATCTACTTTTATGCATGTAACGCAAATGCAAACCTTTCTGCTGAAACATAGATTTTAACAACAAAAAAGTGTCATCTTCTTGCAGATAAAAATTCTAAAAACAGTCTTTTAATCCTGCACTCTAAATTATTCATTAAAATAAATCCCCTTTGTACACAATAGAGACCCAGCACAAAAAATATTCTATTCCATCCAACTCAGCTGTAATAAAATAAGGTCTCCTGCTGGCTCACCACCTGACCAGCTTCTTTATCTCATTAAGGAAAATCCAATCTTCTTATCTAGTCTTTGCATGTCAATAGGATAGAGCTGGAAATGGCAGTCATGAAACAAAACACTGTTGTTTATGATGCAAGCCATCTTTCTTTGTCCACCATCACATAAACACACCATCATCTGTTAGCAGAGTAAAACATATACACCACACAATAAACACAGGCAGATACAAAGCACAGTGCATGTTTTTAGTATCGCTCACACCCACCGGAATATAATCCTTCCATGAATGGATTCCATGAATAGAGTTTACTACAGTAACACGCCTGTTAGTGACAGTGTCTGTCTGAACACAGGCTCACACTGGCAAACAGGCAGCATAGTGGCATCCAGCTCAAAAGAAGTTAATGGTATTAATGAGACTGTGGTATCTACCAGCTGCTGGCTGTGATAGCGTCTGGTCTCTAAACTACATGCACCAACACACATACAAACTCATACTGTACGCAGTATGATGCTCTCGTTCTAAGAGAGTAGTGTTTCACTTTATGCCCCTCCTCCCAGTGCAATCACTTAGACACAGCCTTTTGTATAGCCTGCTTTTGGAGAACTGCCTGAAAACAGATTTCCCATCTGCCCCTCAATTTAGCTTTCTGTCTGAATTTCATCCGTCACTGTGTGGACAACCTTCCCTTCCCTTACCGATCATGGTCGTTCCCCCAGCAAGAGCAGCCTTTGATCCCTGAGCAAAGTCGTCCACGGTTGTGGTTCCACGGTATGGCATCTGGAAGTGGGTATGGATGTCAATGCCACCCGGGATCACCATCCTTCCTTGAGCCTCAATGGTCTTCACACCACCGGGCACAATCAGATTGTCGCCGATCTGCCTGTTGAGGGAAGATAATGTCATGAAAGAGGTGCATGCTGCAGAAAATAACATTCATTTGCTCTATTACTTATAATGCCTAGTGCACAACTGAATCTGAGCTGTTGTTACATTGAAATTATCTAATAGTAAGTATTTCAGCATTTTTCCCCATTAAGAGTTTTAGCACTTCAATTTTTGATAGAAGCTAATCGACAACTTTAATATGAAAGCAAAACAGACAAGCAGTATATTGTCACCATGTCAGCACATCAAGATTTCAACCCTGGAAGCCCCTGTTGTTCAGACATTGCAAAGGAGACAAGTCAGACAGAAAGACAAGCAGACAGAGGCCAGTGTCTCTGTGGGTTTGCCAGCAGCCCAATGGTCCAGAAGGCATCTGGGTGATTATTATGCAACACCAGGCTTTCTGTGGATGCCGTTCTCGGAGCTGCCAATGGAGACAAAGGGCCTAGCAATGGAAATTCAAGTGGGGACGAGGGGACAAGAGAGTGAGGGAGAGGACAGACTGATTCAAGGAGAGACTTTCCCTGGCCTCATCTCGTGAGACAAAACAGGAGACTAGACACTCTGTAAACTTGGCCACCTGATAAATAGTCCACTCTCTTGATTTTAGTAAGCAGAATGCTTGTTTATAGTTTATTTTCATGCATTCATTGTGTACTTCAGTCTTACCCCATTATTGGTGCTCTAAAGGGAAGGTTCACTATTATTTATAGTTGAGGTTTGGTTTTCTTTGACCTGCAAACTTCCCCTCTACAAATTCTGATTATAATTAAATACATATTAATACAATATTTTATCATCTCCACCATTAGTCAAACTATAGGTGTTTCATTTTTCATCAGAAAGCTTCAGATTATTTTGTTTGACTGAAAGCTGTACAGAGGCTCAGGCTGACAGTTGATGTCATTCTTGCAGATGTCTTAAATCTTCAAAACAGCAAATGTGAGTAATGTCAAAACAGACAAAAACATTACAATAAAGAGCAAGTACTTCCCTTTAACATTACACAAAATGACCTGGCCGAACCCTTTTGATGGAATAATAGAGATCGAAGATGTGAGATAGAATTAAACTTTACTAAAAGACAGCAAAGAGATGATGAGCCTGAGTGAGGAATGAAAGCAAATGGGAACAGATAAGAGCAGAGCAGAAATGAGGCCAGTGGAAGACTTACTTAATGAGGCCATCCTCCATGTAGATGTCAGCATGGAAGGACTGGTCATCGTTCACAATCCTCCCGCCTTTGATCAGAAGCCTGTCGCTCTGTTGAGAGAATGATGGGAGGACAGGAGGAAGAGGAGATAAAAGAAATGCTATTATTCAGAGAAATCTTTCTTCCAACAGAGCCCAGTTTTGGCTCATGACATCTCACTGGAGGAGGATCTGCCAAATCGTTTGTGCTCTATGTTTGGAAATGCACAATGGTTAACTCTTTCACCATAGTTACATTGTATCCCTCATTTTCCACTCAGAGGAGGTAAAGAATATTTTACTCATTTGTTCATTCATGGCTGGGAGGAAAATGGGGCATGTTTGTCACTCTTATTTCCATGTAAACACACAACACACAGTTTGGCTGAACACTGTGGCCCTCTTGCCCCCCCCCCCACACCTAGCTCTCCCTTTTTCTTGGGTCAGACCAGTAAGTATTTCTCTCTCTGTTAACTTAGTTATGTTAGCCTTCCTGGTGTGTGTGTATACTTGTCATTGCATTATAAGTACTTTAAAACAAAAAAAATACTAAGTGAGGAAATATGGGAATCCCGGTCTGATGATCATATGTATGCTTTACAAAATGACAAACTACTTTGGATGTGCTCCTGAGAGCCATTATTCAGTAGCATGTCCAGGGATATTAGCGTAGATGCAGCAGTCGTGCTGACCCTATGTCCCAGAGGAGGGCCATTTCTAAAGCCATAGAAAACAAAATTCCCGTTTAACTTAAATTCTCCTGCATTAAAATGGCAGTGCAATAAAATTTGAGAAGATTGCATGAAGCAGCGCTGAAGCTGCTTTAACCGACTGATCTTGGATTAACCACTTAACCACGTTTATCCAGAATCTATTATGCAACAACTCTGGCAATGGACATTATTTTCTCAGTATATTTAATTTATTCAATAGATCCAATACATTTTGATTATTGAGCCCTTAATGAGAAGGAAAAATAACAATCTGCTCTGCTGTGGAAAAATTAAACTATGTGCCATCGTGTCTGAGGAACCCTTCAGCCTCACATGTCATCATGTGGTCTGATTTGGGCGTTGCCATGACGCCACAGAGTCAGACATCAAATCTGCTGCTGCTGCACCACGGACTAACTGTAGAAGGCTGTTGTCATGGTGATGGGATGACTGCAGGAAGATAGACTACAAGGGAGGGAGAGGAGGGATGTTGGGTGCCTGTTTCTGCTGACTTTGAGGAAAGCTAGTTGGTGGAAAACTGGAGCCCTACATGGACAGAGAGGGGGTGTTGGTGTGTGGATGGGCACCTGTGCAGCTGGCTGGCTGGGTGATCTGAGGGAAAACTGTTTATACTGTTGATTAACCAACTGGCCGTATGAAGACAGAATGACACAAGGAGTCAGTGGCGTTAAGTGTGTAGACCTCAAAAAGTCGATTAATCAACTTGTCAAAAATGGTTCCCCAGTAGTTCAAATTATGATTATTTTCATTAGCACTTGATATACAAATCATTTTGTTGGCTGATTATTTGATTTGTCCATATAACATCAGAAGGTTTGTGAATATGTCTGTTATAATTTCTTGATGTGAAAAAAAGCATTGAATTCACCAATCTGAGGGATCAGAAAGGCTGTATGTTGGGCACTTGTGTTTTGAAAATTTGTTGATGGAACAAATCAGTTTCTGATTTCACTTCTAGGGGATTAATCAATTAACTGACGAACAGTAATTGACAGTTGCAGCTCCACTAAACTGTCCATTACTGATTAAATACATTATGCCAACAATCATTAGTTACAGCCTGTCAATACACAAATATATGGAGGTTAGAACAGACTTCTCCCTCAAACAGAAAAACCAAAAAAACAAAGCCTTTCAATCATTTAAATGCAGCTTTATGACATAACTGTTTATGGTGAATAACATCAGTAATATATTCACACTGCAAAAAAGCAGCTCCTTCTATGATGGACATACTTAGATTCACACCCTTGGCTGTGGACTCAGTGTTTCATCACTCTAATGAATTGAAACCACTCCCTCATACATCAAAATATGATACAAAGCACTTCTGTATGAAGCTCTAATGGGACAGGGTCCATGTCTGCAGAGGTTAGAGACAAACATTGTGTATTTTCTTAAAACATTGTGTTTGTGTGTGTGTCATGATGTACTAGTGTGAAAAGGAGCCTAAAACCTCCCAAGACAACCACACCCTGAAGCAACACATTACAGCACACAGTCAGTTACTGGAACAGAGCACTACTATAGCTCATACTTTAGAGCACGGTGCCCTCAAACTGTTGCTCATCGACTCGGACAGTCCTTCCAAAGAAACACACACCTCAGCTGCTGTAACTCCCCGTTCATGAACTGAACTGGGACTTCATTTGTTTCGTGCAAACACTTTTAATATAATCCAGGTCAGCAGCATTAAATCCATTACCTACCAGGATTAACATTACTTTGCAGAAAAGGTTTACATTTAGATGGCAGATTGGTTAAACAGTTCGCTGATACACAAATTTGTTAGTCACTACAAATGAACTGACAGCAGTGGGATAGTAGATTCACTTTAAGTCTTTAATGAAGTGTAAGTGTCACTAGTTATTTACTCATTAAGTAATTTAGTCCAAACATCTTAGTCTACGCTAAAATACATTGAATTTATATGTTGAAATTAATCACAGATGCCCAAGTGATTCAGGTTACACACAGTGAGCAATGAGGCATAGCAAACTGCTTAGGTCACTGATGACCAAATCAGAGTGTGCATCGGCAGAAAATTTTGATGACTTAATGGTTTTAGTCAGGAAACAATAGGTTTTTTTTTCTTCCTTCCTCACATTCGATCTCCCGTCATATTACAGACAAAATCATTCATTGTTTGAATAAATAAAACAACCCATAATGAAACTGACTGGCTTTCATTCACTAATAACATCATAATAATTCAGCAGTTCAGACCTGCATCAGACAGGGAAATAGTTTTTATCTGATTTATAATACTGCAGTGAGGGGTGTTTTCCTCATGCATGGGTGCCTTACTGAAAGGCTTCAGCACCGCCTCTCTTGCTCATTCACACACACACACACACACACACAGAAACAGACACACCCATTTGCCCACTCTCTGGTCTATAACAGCAAGAGATCACAATCATTTGTCAATCAATAGCTTTCCATTTCCATTACAACATGGCAACTGTGGGCTTCCTGATTATAGTATTCCTCAGTTTGTGCATCTGCCAGCGAGCTACACAATGAACTCACTATAACTGCCGACTGCATTTGATTAAGACCTCAATTTTTTCCAGTTGGTAGAAAACTCAGTGTTGAAAAGTTTAACATTAGTAGCTTAAATGATTATGCAGACACATAACAATGGAGATTTTCCAAAAGACAGCAAGCATTTCCACACTGTCACAGAATTTAAAGAACATAACTTAAATCTAAGTGGTGATAGTGTTTGGCAGCATGGGTGACTTTTCAAAGACACATAATGTGAAGTGAGAGTTTGGGTTTGTTTTTTGGTTTTTTTAATGCAACTTTAATGCAACTTAATCACACTTCATAAATCTAACTGCAATAAACATGTATCTGAGGTTTTCCTGATATGTTTTAACAGCAAACCTTATGTGTCATCCTCAAGTGACACATTGGCAAGAATTCAGGTCATTCAGCAAAACTTCACCTGAATATTTTATGGTAAATATAACAAACAACATCCTGCTGTTTCCCAGTGTTTCCCATTTACGCAGCCAGCATGTGGCACAGGACTGGTTACTATGCCAGAATTTATCCAGGGTGCTGTAATTTATTCCATATATGATTTCTCAACATTATTTTGACAATTTCAAAGAGAAATGCGTGTTTTTATAATGTAGCTATAACATGGGTAGTCTAACCAGTTTATTCCCTAGGTAACAAAGCTATCCTGATTGTCTAACAGCAACATTGCTGGACTTTAATTTGACTGCTATTATGTGGTTTTGGGAATATAGCTCACCATTTGTTACAACATCAACAAGACAGCACTATCAACATAATGAACAGACACCGCAGTCATAATGCTGTTGGAATTTCTGTTGCAGCCTTGGCTTTGGCAGGGACGAGTTTCTGGCATTCAGTGGCTGTGGTGGTGTGTGCATGACACAATACTGAATTTGAAATGGGGCTGTGAAACTACAGCTGATTCAAGATGGAAGATTCATGTACATACAACCTTTTACATATTAGTTATGTACACACATGAAATACTATACATAAAATCGAATTAGGTGTATTGAAGTTATCATACTGTATCATTTACCCCCTGAAAGTGTTAACATTCATCTTAGTCAATTTAGATCAAGTACATGGATTAGATTTTTACAAGGCATCAGTGCTGTTGATCCTGATTCATTGACCTTCTGAGGTCAGTGACCATGTCGTCATTAGTCAGTCATGTCACTGTTACACCACCAAAGTGTTAGAAGAGAGAGAAAATCTTGCAGGATGAGCGATCCACAATTACTGAAAAAATGATGTACTGAAGATGTGATCACGCAGAAAGCAGAGCCCAAATTGGACCCTTGCACTGTGCAAATTAATTTGCCTTAACCTGCTCTGATTATACCGATAATATGTATCATTCATGTTGTAATGATGCTATACTAAAAACATGGTAGGCAGCCTGGGCGCTAAAGCTAGCAATGCCGCCAAAATTGGGGAAAAATTATGTTTCATTATTCCCTCCAAAAATGGTTCAAAGTAATTTACTTCATTCAATTATCAATTTTTGTACACTGTTTGTGCAAACCAATACAACAAGAGCTACTCTAGCTTAGCTTTGTAAAGAGTTTCTTCACATGGTAAGTTGTCTGATTAAGTTTGCCAAATATTGACTCAGAGCTATAAGTGTCAGGCTCATATGATTGGCTTGAAAAACATGACTGAAAGGCAGCATTAGCTGTAGCTAGCTAGTTAGCTCCAATCAAATAGCCACGTGGAAAAGGAAGTGAAAAGGAACTTCCTGTTGTTTTTTCTTCTTTTTTTTTTTTTTAAGTCTGTGCTTTAACGAGACAACACAGCCCCGGTACAACTTTTCACTCACCCTAAAACTCTGATGGAAGAAACTTAGTCTCGGTTTGCACCACCCTGGCAGAGTTTGAGCTTTGTGCCAAATCACACTCATTCCCGTCTCTCCATTTTTAAAACGCTACACAGTGGCTGAAGTTCAGCGCTCACTCGGACCACATTTAAAATAACATATAATAGGGATGAGTTCACTATGGTTAGTTTGCTCGTCTTAGCTGTACCCAATGCTAAAAGTGACTGGGCAGCATGAGGACAAAACAGCCACCAAAGCTGAGCCACAGCAGAGCCAAACAAATCTATGCTCTACGAAAGATCGATGTAAAGAAGTTAAATTATCTTTCATCAAAGGTAAAGCAAATCACAAGGCATTTCAGCATCTGAATTATATGTGGCTCCAACTTGTACATTTCTGTTTGTGTAGCCTTTCTTGCTTACTGTAAGAATGTATCGTATGACTGTGCCCTAGACTCAACACTTGGTAAAGAGCAGAGGATTTGCTGTACTACCACTTTAACGATTTCATCAGCTGCCTATGTTGACAAATTAGGATGGCTGGAGGAAGATAATCGAGCCTCATGCGGATATTACAACTGAACAACAAATCCTTACAAAATGTTGATCCTAATATGTTTAGGTCAAACAAATGCATACTAATATCCGTGAATAATCAGAACAGATAAAACAGAAATTGGATGGTTTTGGAAAACTGTGTGATTGAAGCTGCTTCACCCTCTGAAATCACTGGAAAAAATATCTAAGTCCTTTTCTTTTTTACCTTCCTAAACGTTTTTCTTCTAGTGCTGACAGGCTCATCTATGAGATTACTGGCTACAAAGTAGAGTAAAGTTTGGGTGGAAAAAAATATCTTGTCATTCAATTCTAAAAAAACAAAGCACCAAAAATAACGCACCTCTCGCTGCACAGGAAACTGTCATTTTCTGTTACACAAGCCAGCAGTAATCAAAAATAGACGACAGGATGTTGCTCTTGTACTACTACACCAATATCCACTGACAACTTTTTTCCACATTCACCAGAGTGGAGGGAGAGGCGCTCATAAAACTGGGATGCAAATGAATGATAACCACTCCTCAGAGCTTAATAAGTGGGAACAGTGCTAGAAAATTCCACGGCAACAAAACAGGCCAAAAGGTCTTAGTGGACATTGAAGGAGAGACTTCCACTGGCATAGACGGACACTGTTGAGTGTGTGGAAGCAGGCAGAGACCAATGGAGAAGGGAAATCATCTTGAATGTTCACCAGTGCCTTTGCTTCAGCCCTGTTGCCTAGCAAGCAAAAATATTTACTCTTTACCAAAAACTGCACTGGATTTTTTTTTTTTCACGCTCTGGAAAAGTAAAAACAATGAGACTTATCAATCTAAATTAATAGCAGAGGCTCCCACCAGCCGCAGTTTTACAGGAATCTTGTTTGACTGGAATGTTGATCTTGTGATAGGCTGGAATAGTAACCATGGTGATGAAAAAAAAAAAAAAACAGTCTGGATCTGATTGGGAAAGACAGGTTGAATTATAAACTCTCTCATTCAAAGTGTCTGTTCGTGTGTGACTGAATGTAAGTGTGTGTTGAATCACATCCCCACACGACAAACCCAACATGGGGTTGTATTTTTCTGTCATCACAGCTGTATGCTGGTTGTCATGGCGAGTCGCAAGGCAACATCTGGGTGGCCACAGATTATTTAGTTTGCACTCGAGCCCAGTTGGCTGCAGCCTGCATGGCAATGGTTCAGTCTGGTGTGCCGGGGCCCGGTTTTGTGGTGCGTCGACATGGGGAATGGCTTTAATTTCCCAGTGCAGAGCAACCGTCTGCCGGCCCTGATTCATGCCCACAGATGCTAATTCCAGCTGGAGGGGATTACTGATGACATGTACCAGCCCAGAGCAACACTAAGACTGCTGTGAGACGGTATGAGGGAAGGGAAGAACCACACCTAGGAATCTGACAGAGCCACTCTGGCTGAGAGCAGACGTGAGGAAACAGCTGGAACAGAATGGACAAGCATGGAAATAAGGAGAGAGATCTTTATGGTCCATCAGTGTAATTATCTACATGTTTACCCGAATATGACTGTGCGAGGTCCAGAACAATTCTTTTTTACAAAAAATGTTACTTAAAATTAGCTCTGAGCCTTCAAGCAATATGTCAAATGTTCTAACACTGATTACTGTATCTCTCAGATCAGCAACACAAACATTATAAATGAGTGATTGCAGTACAGTGGTATACTATGTCTGTAGTTTCCAATGCATTCAAGACTAAAGCTGAGGATATTAAAAACACCAAAACTAACTGTGCTGTTAGACCATCTAAAACTGTCAGACAATAACATTTGTCAGAAAGACCATTAACAGACTTGTTGCATTTGTTTTAAGTTTTATCACTGCATTATAAACCATCTGAAACCTGTTTTTTTTTTTTTTTTTTGCCAATTTAGGGTATTTGCATATATCTGTTTCTCTATGTTGTAGTTATCACTCTTCTCTTTCTGGCACCGTCTGTCTCAAGGAATTCACAGCAAGTGACTGCCAGTTGACTTCAATCATGAAGTCAGTTTTATTGTTTTGGATGGGGAATGTCATCTTCATTAAAACGGCATAACAACATGAATTATGTCACCTAACGGTTTATAGTAATTCAGGGCGTGCTTGCTGGTTGATGCAGGTATCATTTCCAAACGTATTACCAGCAGTAACCACAGCAGTCGCCACATCAACCAGGAACAAAACATTCAGAAGCATTACTTGACCTTACTGGAGATTGGAGAGTGGGCTACCATAAGTGGTAAAGCAGTATGAGAACTGCGCTGTGCTGTGTAGCCGCCATATTGCTGCACTTACTCAAGTTAACACCTTGGTTACGACCGGGTGAAGCTTGTATGTTGAGAATTACAACAACCTCCCAAATCAAAAATTTAACCTCAGTGTGCCGAAGAATCTTGAGGCCATCACACTGCACACAACTGGCTCACGTTTCATATCTTTCTGGTCTGTGATTTCTTGCCTCAGTGTCAAACCAGGGAGAGAGGAGACAGCTCTCATCCCGATGAGTGCTCTAAATTGGAGCACAACTGATTTTGTCTGTGGAGCTGCGCGTTTAGACACAACTACTGTGCCCATAAGAGGTAAATCTCAAATTTTGAGCAAAAAAAAAAAAGAACACAGAAGAAGAAGACACAGCTATCCCCTCAGTAGGCGGTGGATATAATTCCAGTTTTCATCCCTATAATAAACTGGAAATTCTGGCCCACCTTATAATATTACAGCAGAGAGTCATGCCCTACCTTAAGAGCACTGACAGACAAATAGAGATATAGAATTCAGGAGCTCTACAGGATCAAGCTGCCCTGCTCTCCCCCCAAATCCCCCCTTTGGTGTGATATCAGCTGAGAAGAGAGACAAAGGCTGTGTCTCACACAGCTGGGCAACACACCCCTGACTGCAGCCTGAGCTGCAACAATGAAAACGAAGGCAGGCATTTTGGGCTCACACACACATACACACACAGACAGGAGGAGAGGGAGTGGGAGAGGTTTCTCTGCATTTGTAACACGTACAAAAAAACCAGCTGGCTGCTTGAATAACGGCACCAATTGACACTGTGCAACACCAGTTCAACCTCCCCCCTAGATGCTCTGACGGCCGTCTGAATCCTTCTCCTTGTGGTGATGCAGGAATACAAGCTCCCCATCACAAGACCAGCTCATCACAAATGGGCGTGTATCCCTCCCCCCCAATTCTCCTTCCCTGCTCTCCTTCTTCCTCTGCACCAGCCTGCAACATGAATAGAAGCCCACGTCTGTCTGCAGGGGACACATTTTATTACTGACATTAAAATAAACCACTAAATACTCTGGGTGTACTTAAAGCAAGTCACTAAAAACACTGTGCATTAAAATAGCAAGAAAGGCTTATTGACAGGGAACCTCCCGTTCAATAGATCTTATCAATAATCAGTTAGGCCCGGAACAAAATCCATGTCAGACCCAGGGTCTAACACAGTATTGTAAAAATGACTAAAACGTGGTTTTCATCATTTTACTGAAGTAAAGGAGGAGGGGGATAGTGGGGGGTGGGGGTGTAGGAAATAAGGAGTAGATGGACATGATGTAAAATACATGAATGGATTGTAATAAAATAAATACAATTAGAAAAACATCATTCAGTGGGCCACCATGGGCTCTCAGCAGACTCCGCTGCTGATGCAATACAGTGATTTTTAAGGGCGAGCCGGCTCGACACACGCATGGATCCCCTCAACAAAGAAGATGCAGGACACCTTTAAGAAAACGCCTTATCTATCTGGCCGGATCCCCGCCGCCCTCTCTGCCGCTCACGCCGTTTCATTGTGCGCATTTGTTCCCCATTGCGGTGAAGTCTGACCACAGAAAGACTTTTGGCAGGTTTGTGATGTATCGACTTATAAATAAATAAATAAATAAATAAATAAATAAAAAATTACAAGCCCTGGGATTTTGCATCAGCAGGCGTTAAAGTTCGCACAGCCACTGCAGCGTAAATGACTCCTGTACTCACTGTGATCTTTGGGATGTTCTTTTTTCCTTGATAAGACATTTTTCCGTCGGTTCCACCTTTAAAATGGAGCTCTTAAAAAGCGTTATTCCCTCTGTGCGGATGCTGCAGCGGCCCTCGCCTGGATGGGAGCTTCAGGGAATGGTCGCCCCTCTGTCAGTGCGATGTAAAGTGCCTGGCTCGTTGCTTTAGGAGCGTCTCTGATCCAGCCAGCCGGCCCCTCCCTCAACGGGAAGAGGCGGAGGCGCAGTGTCTCCACCGGGGGGCGCAGTGGAGCAGCGGGGGACCGGCCTGCAGCCTGACTTCACATGTCTGCATGTCTGAACTGCCAGACATATTTTCTCACACATACTAGGTCTTATTGATCAGAGGCTGTTCTACTGTCATGAATATTAAATCCATCTGAACAAGCAGGAGTCTGTTCTCTGCAGAGATGAGCTGATCAGAAGGGGGGTAAGCAGGAAAGAGTGATTAGTTAGATTAGAATAAAGCAAAAGAAAGACGCTCTACTGGTAGAAATCACCACCATCATCATCATCATAACCATCATGCTCAAGCTTCATCATTGGACGAAAAACATTCATTTACTTTTGAATTTAAATGTGTGCCTGCTTATCGTGCAGCTGAATGAAAAAACCTCTACCTAAATTTGAAGTTGTAAAAACTTAATATTAAAAACAACCATTCAGATCTCATGTTACTATTACAAACAAATATGTTTACAGTAATACATTCCAGATTGCCAGTTGGGAATGGCTCCAGCATCCCCTCGACCCTGACAGAGAAACAGTTGAAACTGATATCAAATTAAACGAAATTCCACATTCCCAGTATAATATAATAAATTATAATATGCCAAGATTACGTTGATAGTATAAATTAACTACTACCTAGAGACTGTATGGTCTTGTTCTTGTGAACACAGAGGATGGAGGAGGGGGGTGGAGCAGCTGTCACAGAGCCTGTCCACCACATTACACACCCCACATGTCTACTCACCATGACACACACACATACATAGGAAGAGAGAGAGGGACTCTCTCTGCCTGACCCCACCCAGCCATGTGCCTCCATTGTTTGGACATAAAGTCCCCACCTGCCCCCCAATACACACACACACACACACACTCACCCTTCAGTCCACTAACACCCCCTTCTCAGCAATATTGCACATGATGAGATTATCAACTACAAGAAATCCACGTAAAACCAAAAAATCCCAAATTTCATGAATATTTTTAACAATTTACAATTTAAGTTTCATGAATCATTTCGTAATTTGTCGTAGTGTTCGTATTACTAAGACAAAGATACAATCACAGGTTTGTGTATTCAATTTCAGATTTGGCACATTTGTTTAATAACTTTTATATCAACAATATTTTATCTTCAAAACATTTTGGACTGGGAAAAGAGGCATTTCACCACATATATATATTTTTTTTATATTGTTGAGTTGTTGTGGTTAAAAAGACTCTGCTCCTCCACCCTGACATGTCCTTTCATGGCAATGGTGGAGTGAGGCATTAACCTCAGTATTCTGTGGGAAACAGCAACACACTTGATGTTTGTAGGCCTGCTACCTCTGCAGACCACATTAACCAGCTGACATTGACAGACAGATAAGGGGGCAGACAGATCAAGGATGCAGAAAAAACTCTGTCATCAAAACTGTACTAGCAGACCTCATACCTCTGTGGCTTCAAATGTACAAGACAGTCAATAAACATTCATTTTAACTCCCAGCAATCATTTAAAATACATCATTAACCTGTGCCTATCAGATTGTGTTTATTTTTCTGGGCAATGTGTGATCACTTCAGGAAAGACACTAGTGGGAGCCATATACTCCCACTGCCTCAATTCTAAGGAGGTAGACTTCCTCTGGTTGAAAACGACACAGTAGGCTACGTACAATTAAAAGAATTACATTTAGCTGACAGGGATTAAAGAGTTACTTCAGGATTTTCTAAGGGAAAATTAGAAGAAACAAATTTAAGAAAAATAATGTAGCAGAGGTTTCTTCTGTGAATGAACTAAAAAAAAAAAGGCTTGATCCCACATTTCACGTAACACAACTCAACAATTTGCATTGTTGTAATGGGTTAAACAGCCATTTCTATAAACTTAATACTTAATAGTATATAGCACAGAATTACTCATATAAATCTGAGCTTTTCAAACAGAAGCTGAGATAACCCTGATGGCTTCACTATGAAATCATCAGGGTTGAGTGAGTATTGTTTCAGGTGGAAAATAAACTGACCGTTATGCATAAAGTAGTACTGTGAGCACCACTGTAATTTCGGGCCCTTGGTGCCTCCTTGTCTCTTTGTCTTCCTCTGTTTGTCTCTGAATCTAAATTATAATTGAATGTTTTACTTACTGCAGATTTAACCTGGAGCTGAGGGATACTGCCATTATTCAAAAAGGCTTATTGATAAGCTTATATATATATATATATATCAGTGTACATTTTATATGAACTGTATGTCTGTCAGAGTGGATGTAAATGTTTGAGGTGCCTCTGAGTTCCATCTTATAGGACAATAAAGAGGAGGAGGGAAGCGGGGGTGTAAGGGTTGGGGGGCTATCCCCAAATCAGTCATCTAGCTGGCCATTCCCCATAATTCAGTCCATTACTGCAGCTGATTGCACTCATTAGCTCACCAGACAGGAAGAGGCCAGTAACCTCCATAAATACGACCATTACCGATTGCCATTTCAACCAAAGCTTATTAAACACAAAGAATAATTTTAATATTGCCATAATAACTATATTAACCCAAACATTAAACAGACTACAGTTATATTCAGAATTAATTTAGTTTACATTGAAACTGGGAAACTGCGTTGTCAAACAGACAGATAATAGTGATTCTATTTCTCTTTAGTTTACACATTGACACTGGGGTCCACAATGCACTAAAATATTATCAGAAGAGTAAGCATGTCCTGTCTGTGCTGCCAGTCTGATGTCCTCACAAAATTTCAGAGCCAAAAAAAAAAAAGAGGCACACAGATTAACTCAGTCGATTTCTGCTGAATCATCTGTTACCACAGGAGGTGCAATATTACAGTTCAGCATCGGGCCACAAGAGGGAAAATGGCTGACTGCCTCGTTGAAGATGTCTATGTTTATACTGAGAGGAGAAAAAATGACTGTGACAGTAAAGAAGTGATGGGAAGTTCAGATCTTTTTACTGACTCATGTCTTTTAATCTCCTTCAGTAAAATGAACGAATCTTTTGGACTGGGCTGCAGCACGGAAAAGTGGTAGATGGATGGATTATGATATGATATGGATTATCTGATAACATGCTGAATGACTTGGTGTGAGAGACCGGACCCCTCCAGAGATGAGAGACTAGACCGGATCCCTCCAGAGACTGGATCCCTCCACAGACCCGACCCCTCCACAGAGACCGGACCCTCCCAGAGACGAGAGACTAGACCAGACCCCTCCACAGAGACCGGACCCTCCCAGAGACGAGAGACTAGACCAGACCCATCCACAGAGACAGGATCCCTCCAGAGACTAGAGACTAGACCAGACCCTTCCACAGACCCGACCCTTCCAGAGACTAGAGACTAGACCGGACCCTTCAGAGATGAGAGACTAGACCGGATCCCTCCAGAGACTGGATGCCTCCACAGAGACCTGACCCTTCCAGAGACTAGAGACTAGACCAGACCAATCCACAGAGACCGGATCCCTCCAGAGACTAGAGACTAGACCAGACCCTTCCACAGACCCGACCCTTCCAGAGACTACAGACTAGACCAGACCCCTCCACAGAGATCGGATCCCTCCAGAGACTAGAGACTAGACCGGACCCTTCCACAGACCCGACCCTTCCAGAGACTACAGACTAGACCAGACCCCTCCACAGAGACAGGATCCCTCTTTTTCAAGTCATTTGTTCATTTCGTTCATTGGAACCAGTGTGGCTCTGTAGCTGTCATTTGAGTAATGACTGAAAAAGCACGGCTTTCAAACACTGAAGAGCAACATGGTTTGCTTCACTTGGCATTTATCAAATCAAAATAGAATCAAATCAAATCAGATTTATGTATATAGCGCCAAATCATAACAAAGTTACATCAAGGCACTTTACATATAGAGCAGAAGGTGTAACAGAAAGAGAGATGGAGGTCACAGCGAAAATCTACGCGACTCCCCCAAACAGTGCCTCAATAGGCAGTGAAGGTGCCTAGTTCTTCCAGATGTCACAACAGGCTTACAGAAAACTGCAGAAAATGTGTGCACCACAACAGAAGTCTATTTACACAGCACTTTCCCATTAAATAACAATGTATTACTCTCCCCTAGTCACTCTATCAAGCCCCGAGCCCCCCCTCACCAAGAAGGACCAGATTCTGTGCCTCCACAGAGGGCGCAGAATCGGGTTTATGTTTTGCGCAGTTAGCGTCCCTGCTAACGTCATTTTTACCTCCGTGTTCCACGCTGTAGTCAGCCCGACAGACGTGGGAATGACTAACATGGCTCGGGATGCCAAATGTGATAGTGTCACACCACGCAGATTGGAATTTTGAAGCGTACTTCTTCTTGTTTACCGTCTCGCACATTTTGTGTAGCCCGGGAATTGACGTGAGCTTGGACGTAGGTAGTGACGTATGGCACGCAAGGCACGTAGCGGGGGCATTTGGGGTGGGTTGCCAGGTTGTCAGGTACCACAACACATGAAATACCAATTTGACTGATCACTTTGAAATCGGGGTGAATTGGGATGAATTACAAATCGGGAGCAGGGCGGGAAAACGGGTTAAAAAACGGAAGAGTCCCGCATAAATCGGGAGTGTTGGCAGGTCTGACAGCCAACGTCAACTTTAGTGCTAACGTCAGATAGCTCTCCTCACCAGTAATAGCATTGGTCATGTTACGGCGGCTAGCTACACTAGCATAAGCTGGGCTAGCTAAGGTGCGGAGCCCCCCGACCCCCCCAGAGACTAGACTGGATAACTCTACAGACAGGACCCCCCCAGAGACTAGAGACTGGACCCCTTCACAGAGACCAGACCCCCCAGAGACTAGACTAGAGACTGGATCCCTCCACAGACCGGACCCCCCCAGAGACTAGACTGGACCAGATACCTCCAGAGACTACAGACTACAGTCATACAAAAGATTAGTTCAAAATGAACGAATCATTCACGGACGACACATCACTACAGTAAAGGCTGTTAAAAGCAGGATATAGTTTATATTTAGAGGAAATAAATCAAATATATTGTTCGTATGTTTTAAAGATTCAGATGCAGATACAGTTAGGTCAGAGGAAGCGCGTGCCAAATTGTCTGCTGTCTGCCACAGAATCAATAATATAAATGAGGACCAACTATTCAGGCAAAAAAAGTTTTACAGGAAAACCTTTCTCAGTTCTAACATAGATAATTCATCAGTCCTCTCCAACTTAAGGTTGTTGCAGCCATTAATCTCCAGCGGATCAAACAGAGTTCTGCCACAACAGCAGGAACATCAACAGGCAGTTTTTTTGTTTCTACACTTTGCTCTTAGACTTGGACCAAGAAGAAAACAACAGCATCACAAAAGATATCAAAGAGTTTAGACATTCTTTAAGTTTAAGTAAATCATCAGATTTTCTAATGAATTTTATCCCAGTTTCTAAAATTACAAGAGCTCTTTGTGGTGAAATATGATACTGTGCTGTTAATGGGCTCATCCAAAGCAATGGCATCTTTGAATGGTATAATTACAGCAAACACTGTCACTGCTGCTAATTTCAGTCCAGGGTTAATGTCAGGCCGACAATATCATTCTGCCTTTTAGCTGACAATTACATTTGATTATATTTGACTTTAATGTATGATTATTTATGTATTTATTTTTCTTATATTTGAAGGAATAAGATTCACATTAATGAACAATCATATTTAAACATGCCAGATTATAGCCACAGCTGGTTTCCATCCATAGTCCCTTGGCAGGTTGGTGGAAATGACTAAAAACACATTCAAACACAAGAACATTAATGAAGTAAAATACATTTAAAGAAAGAGAAAACAGCGACAGGACACATCACAAAACACAACAAAAAAATAATCAAAACCATAAGATGTGAGAGGGACCATCAGAGTCCAGCATGCCTGAATCTATCAGTTCCCTTTATATCACAATCCATTTAATCTCTACCTACTTAAATTTTTTTTTGTACTGTGATAAATGTAAACCTTACACTTCTATCACTAAAATCACCAACTTGGAATATTTCTTCAATGAAATAGTGATTGAAAATCACAAATATTTTCTGCAGTTGTTGTCATTATTGTTGCCTTATGTAAGGAGGACAATCTTCCTCACTCCTCTTCCTTCCATAATGCTGAAAATGTCAAAGCTGTTTGCTATTGAATGTGGGGTGAAATTCACCAATTTTCATGATAGCAAATTACTGTTGTTACAATGGTACCAATGTAATGCTGCCACCACCACAATTGCATTCCGCCTGTATAATGTCTAAAAGTACATCCTACTAACCATGCTGTTCTTTCTAAATGGCAATCATCGCGGCTGAAATCAGCTTGTAAATAACATCAAGCAAAACCACCACAGCAACGATACCAAACACCCAGTAAGAACACCTTTGCAACCACAACAACTATCTTCAAACATATCAATCTCTTCCTTAGAGGGATGCTCTAGGTGATTACTGACTGTTGTGACTAATAACACTAAGATGCACAAGTTTCTTTTTTTGTTTTGTTTGTTTGTTTGTTTGTTTTTTGTCAAAATGCAGATCAGGCTTTAGAGATGGAAGATGCCCATATTTTTCAGTTAACAGTTTGGTTGTTTTACACTTCTTATCTGTGTGGCATGAAGAAAATGTGTCACTCTGCATATAAACAGCAACTCAGAGGAGAGTGGTCTTGTCTGCCAGGGCTACAGTTCACACTAGCTTGCATTTGGTTCTGTTGTTTTTATGGGCCTACAGATGTCACACAAAAATAGCAGGTTGCTGAATCCGTGGACAACACTTGTTACAATTTTTTGCAGCATTGTGGTAGCTGGCTCTGTGGTTTCAGGCCCAGGGCTGTAGTGACGACAGATAGTTTCATTTGTCCAGTCTTGAGGCTTTCCAGTCACTCTGCCCTGGTGAGGCTTGGATGTTTTTTTTTTCCTTGAGTTGTCCAATACATGAGCAATATTTTCTGTCAGATTTCTTGAAAAATGTAAGAATAATACTTAATAATATTGGCTGTGGGTGGTAGGAGTGCCACATAGTCCAGCCATATACCTTAAAAACTAGCTGAGAAATAAAAATTTTTCATGAAATATTTATTTGTTTTAATCTGTTAAGGCTCAATGTCTGTTCTACGTCTGTCATGAAATGCCAGTTAAATAACCTCTGCAATTACACCACAAAAGTTAATCTCCATCAGTCAGGCCGTACAGTGATGTGGCAAAATGACATAATGTGAAGATGATGGACAGAGTTTATTAAGGTGTGGCCCACAGTCTGACACAACAGTGTCGGAGGGGATTTGTGAAGTAGCTAAGATCATTTTGAGGTAATTTATGGCTTTAAAAACTCACATTTCCTATGAATAAAACAGCCCGTGTTAAATGAATAAGGAGCCTGAAAAGACTGAATGAAAGCAGACACGGTGGGGACCAGCCCGGTCATTCACACATGCTGCAGCAGTCTCCTGTCAGTCAGGAGAAAGTTGAAAAAGTCGTCTTACCTTTTCATCTTCCAGGTTCTGCAGCACTTCTTTATCAGCCCTGCTCCTGATGTCAACCTGGGGGGAGTCTTTCCATCGCTGGCTGTCGACTGTCGGACTCTCCACAGCCGGGGAGATCCTTCTGTCACTCGCCGGGCTCCTCGCCTCTCGGCCGGTCTGTCGTGTGGCGGACCTCGGGCTGCGGGAGCCCCTCTGTCCGACGCTCAGGGCGTCAAAGTCTATGGTCTTACTCTCAAACGCGCCTTCCACACTGCAGAACAAGCCCCCGTATTTCTGCCGGGGGACCTGGTCGGCCGTGCCGGGCCGGGCCAGATAGCACGGCAGGTCGCTCTCTGCCTGCTCCCAGTTTCCCCTGCGCTCTGCCATGGTGGATCCCTGCTGAGTGACCGGGGAAGACGGCCAAACTAAGAGTGCAGAGTGCCTGCGTGTATGTGTGTGTGTGTGAGTGTCGTGCTGTGAGGAAGCCAGGGTACACAGTCAGGCAGGAGTTGAGCTAAAACAAGAGGTGGGACTGTGGCAGTGCTGGTGGCGCTGGGTTACTTTGGTTTTATGTCAGATTTTCCAGAATGGGTGTAAATCTTTGGTGGACTTTGGTTTTATCTCTTTTCTTACTTTGCTGTTTGAAACGAGTTAAAACTAAATTGAGACAGGTGAGTGTTAGGGGAGCTGTCCTTTCAGCACCACTTCAGCCCCGCCCCCCTCCAACAAAGTAGGATAAAAAGCTGGAGCTTCTTTGGGTCCCTCTGCGGAGGCACCCTGGGGTGATTACTTGACGCCAGCACAAATGAGACAGGAAAGTGTCAGCACCACGGGAGAGTCTCGAAGTGAGACTCTGCTGAGTCAAGAGAGCTTCAGAGGGGAAACAGGAGTCAGTGCTGTGACTCACTGAACATGGGGCCAATAATGTAACCAGCACGTACCAGCATGTTTGGCAAACTGTGCTGCTTTTTAACAGACATCAACTATGTTACAGATATAGTTTTCCAGTCTATGAGCCTTACTTTGCATTTATCAAATATAACTACAGAACATAATAGTTATAATTAATGGTCCTCTGTTTGAATCTCATTCAGACTTGTTAAACTTGCTGATATGAATTAAAGGGAGAGAATCGCAGTTCGAGTTGGTTTGCCTGGTTCAACAAATTATGGCGTTGGTTTGACTGGAGAGCTGGATGGTGGATTAGAAATAAAATGTGACTGCCTTCATAACATCCCAGTGAGTGGGCAATTGTATGTGCGTGTGCATGTGTGTGTGTGTGTGTGTGAGAGAGAGAGAGAGAGAGAGAGAGAGAAAGAAAAGGAGGACAGAAAGTACACAGTCCATAGAAATTAGAAAAAGTCTCAAGGTCAGTCACTCTGTCGGCCACAGGTCAACCACTCTGCACTCAAATCTCATCTAACAGGTTGTCAACAATATTTCAAGCACAAAGCTCTTTTGCAAGGCATCCAAGTCACATCATCATCCACTTCTTTCCTGCTCTCCTGTGGAAGAAATACAAACTCAGACATGGAACCCAAAATGAAATTTTGAAGCAAAGACAGAATTTCTAACTTAACCCTTCAGGACTGTGCAGCTTTGAACACCACTGAGACATTGCAAATACATCCTGGCATGAAGAGAATTAATGCCAGACATGAACAGATGATCCAGATCAGAAGAATGAGATTTTCTTAGCAGCTGACCCATGCAATATGTGCAGATAAGTGAAAATTCAAGGAGCAGATAACAAATCGGTCACTAAACTCTTTGTTGTGATTTTTTTCATACGACTAAAAGTGAATCAAAATATGATAAGTTGCTGTATTTCCACACATTCTTCACTGAATACCACTGTTTTAGCTCATGTGGCTCTGTTGGTATCTACTGCTCTGACTTGCCAGGCCAGCAGAAATTTCCACTCACATGGATGTGATCAAAGCAACAAGGCTTGTAGAGAAGCCAGGCACCCGCTAAAAGTTTCTGCCTCAGTAATTCTCTTTTTTTTTTTTACTTACTGAGTATCAGTGTTTTCTGAGGTACAGTAAATAACACTGAGGGGAGGAGGACAAAACAAAATTTCGACAACAATCATATAATTTTACCCAACAGCTTTTAGTGTTACAGCTGGTCAAACACTGATACTGAGCACTTCTGATGACTTGACAAGTATTCAATGTCATGTGAAAGAACCAGGACAGTGCTCAGAGGCTCATGCAGGATATGCTTTATGCTGCCCTGTACTCTGTTTCACTGAGGTCTGGACAGAGCAGACTGACTGGGAGGCAGAGGAGCCATCAGCTCCCACTGTCTGGCTTTCAATGTCGGTGATGTAACGACAGCTGCAAACTATAATGACAAAACAGCCACTGAGTTCTTTGTCGTATTTTAGCAGAAAAGGATTTGCAGTGTCAGTGTAAAGTAAGCAATCCTAAAGAAAGAAAGTAGATGGTGGCTTGGATGGTAATTTTCCAGCAAATTAATGCAATATACATCTTATCGCATAAAGCTGTTTGGCACTTAGTCAAGAAGATGGCTTACAGGATATTGCTCTGATCTAATGAGGCTTTTAAATTAATGACAGCAATAATGTTGGAACAAAAAACTGGACTACCTGACATTGTCATATGAAAAATTGATGTAAGGTAGGCCAGCTAGTAAACTGAATACAACCCCATGAGACACCAGCTCTTATTTTGCCACTGGCTTAAGTTCATGTTCACTCAGGCATGATGGAAAAAAGGCGGATAGGAGAGAGTTTGGCTAATTCAAGTGTAGTGGTCTTCATGGATTTGGCACAAAAGGCCTTCCGGCAAGTGGGACCTTTAAAGAAGTGGATAAATGGGCCACTGTTCCACAGGCACGTCAATACGAGTCAATTCAAACCTGGATCCATCACACACAAAGTCTGACAGGCACACATTACAGTCATTTTCAGAGTACATGTTATACATTCAGTGCTGTGTATCAAAATAAAAAAATCCCAACATGTGATTCTCAGAGACTGCAGCACAGGGAGTTATTCACAGCATAACAGTTTTTAATGTGTTTAGTCTGAAAGCTCAGCGATTTACCACTTACACCTACAGTGTGAAGGCAGACTGGTTGGCTCATCTTTATTTACATTCTTTCTGCCCTCTGTAATGACTTAAACTGAGGTATAACTCTAGAGAAGCACACCTTTTTTCTTCCTTAATGCTCATGTTGTCAAAAAAAGGGGGATGAGAAAGGAGAAAACTCACTTCAACTCAAAATGGCTGAGGCGCTTCCTGCTAATTTAGATTAAAATTACCTTTAAATGACTGATGTATTTGTGCATGTGCGTCACAGATTTGCCACAGCGATTCCCACATGTTCAAAAGGAGCATGAGTTGATAAAGAGTTGACCAGCACAGAGCGGGCAGCTGCTTCCGTCTGAGATGGTTTGGCTGCTGACCAGCTGCTGCAGAAATAAGGTTAAAGAGCCTCCAAGGATGTGCTGTGTATGCTGCTCTGACAATTTCAGTTGTGTAGCTCTTCCAACAACGAAGGCTCTTTAACACAGAGACACAGAGCTTTGCATGTTATCCAGAATCCATGAAAATATGACATTTAAAATCATTCATCCTTTTCTCAGCTCGGTCCAAATACATTTTTTTAATAGCCAGAAGAGGCTGTTTCCTTTATAAAACGACAAATATGAAATAAACAGTTATGTCCTCAGACACAGGAAAAATGCAAATAGTAATGCTGATTGGTGGAAAAACATGTATTTTCTGTATTCATTTGAACTTTTGTATTGAATTTTTCATTTTGAATTAGTGTTTGAAGGTAGTGATTCAGTCAGTACAGTCTAACCTCTCAGAGTGACCTCTGTGTGGATGGTGAAAGGAGGACAGCTAAAAGATAGCCTTTCTGACAGACATCCTTTGGCAGGATGCATCTACTGCACAAAACTTGGCTCAGCCTCTGCTCTTGTCTGGCTTGGCAAGGACTGTCATGACCAAAGTGAAAAGACAGACTGTTATTCTGGACTGACTCCGTTCTGTGTCCCGTAGAGCTTTTGGGGGGCGGGGGGGGGGGGGGGGGGGGGGGCACGGTCACAATGTGGAAGAGCCCACTGTTTAACAAGCCGAGGTGTTCACTACTTCAGTGTAGGAAGGAAGGTTTTATGGTGATCATAATGTACTAAAAGTCTTCAAACTGCACAAGAATGCTCCTGTAAGCTGATGAAAATTTGCCTTGAAGAATATATACGTACAGTGGCTGCGGTACCTCTGGTGTTGATTATGAATGGAGCAGACCAGATGGAAGAATGACCAACTACAGCTCAAAGCTCAGCTGTTCTGGAACTTTTGACTATGAGCAGGTGATGCTGCCGGGTTATAGAGTCTTAAAAACTTTTACTTACTTTTTCTGAGCACCTTTCAAGGACATGAAAACTCGCAGCAGCCGTCAGAATTAAAGCAAAAGATGTAATAGACTGAGTCACAAAGAGGGCACCTGATTGTAGCCATTTAAACCAAATCAGAAAATGTGTTTCTTCCTATTCCTCTTAGTACACAGATCATTTTTAAATATGTTTGAATAGTTCCCTGCATATTTGACCCTAAAAAAATTAATTTTACAAGACATAACCTTTTACCTTTGAAAACAGAAAAGACTGAAATGCATTAACATTGAGAGGCAGGGTGTAAAAAGGAAGAGGATGTTTAAAATTTATAAGAAATATAAGAAAGAAAAAATATAAGGAGGGTTATGTATGAATGCTCACTCTGAACACCAAAACTTCCATCAAGCATACCTGTAATAACGACAGAGAAGACAATTTAACCTTCAAGGTCAAAGGCCATTATTATTATTTTTTTATTTTTTACAGCATTGCTCCTTTTTCTGATTATTTAATAATCTAAATGAAAGTAGGAGGGGGTTAAATTCTGACTGGAAGACAGACAGTGAAATAAAAACAAAAACAATATATACGTAACATTATATGTAATAACCGCCTGAAAAAGATCATTCTTAAAAAGGAACAGGGGGAACAGAAAAGGGGAAAGTGCATTTAAGGCAACTGCTAGTTAGCTGAGTTTGCACAGAAATAGTGTCAGTCATTCCCCTAGATGAGTTATGAGTGGTAGTTATTGTCAGCTCTGCCATTAGAGAGGCTACTCTAGATGTGAGTGGAGCCAGGGATGCACGAGCATGGGTGCACAGGGAACAAGCATGGCCAGCTTGTAAATATTGCAGGAACTGGGCAGAGTTACCTCGACAGGAGAGAAGTGGAGCGGGTATAGTGTTGATGTCACACTCTCCAGTTTCCTTTTGGGGAAGTGGATACCTTTATGGCCAGTTGTGCATCGTATAAGATAACTGTTAGTATCAAAGTTTTTGGTTAGTAAAAAAGAGGGGCAGAGAGAACACCTGCAATATTCTTCAGATTTAACAGAAATATTGGTGACGTTATAATGCCTTCTGTATTTTCAGTTATACGAAGTTTAACTGATAAATTCAGTTTTGTTTTTTGTCTTTTGGTGAACTGGATGACACAACTGTGTAAACTGACTCATCCACACAGAGGTGGTAAAGATACCTTTTGGGGCAGTCTGACAATATTTACAAGTTTGCTCAAAGATTATGTAAGTTTAAAGGGCAAATCGAAAGCCACTCAGGTGAAACCAGCACTCCCTGCTGGTCAACCAGAGAAACACACTTTAAGTAGCAGAATATTGAACCCAGGTTACTGTATGATAGAGGGAGGAAAAGGGACTTCGAGGCAAATATTCCATTATTCCACATTCACATTCCAACAATTCTTCAGATATAATTTTAAGGGCAGTAAAATGAATCTTTCGCAGCCATCTCCACAATGAAACAGAGCAATTAATACTCTTTTTTAGAGTAATTTATAAACTGTCAAGTACATCAACTGTTCAAGCTGCTTCAGGGAGTAAAACTAAAGTTAAACTATTCACAGAAATAAAACAGGGGAGAGACTACATGAAATAATTCAGACTCATGTACATATCAACAAATGTATATATTACAGTACAGAATAGTGATGTTTTCTCAGTGGAAATCTTGGGATACAGTATTTGAGTTGTGGGAGCTGTAAAAAAGAAAGATGAAAACAAAAAGGTAACCAGAGAGTAAAGAGAGAGAGAAAGCTCTTACAGTCTGCTGGTTTCTGAGAAGAAATTAAGATGCGGTTTGACAATCCGTTGGTTTTTCTGTGGAGATCCAGGCTGAGTGGAGCTCGATCAGAGAGTGTCATATCCCCCGTAATCTTTTCTTTCTCTTTTAATCTCTCTTCACTCAAGAGAGCGTTACGTGTGTCCGGAGAGGACGCGTCAACCTGAGTGTCCTGTATCCCCGTTTTAGTGTCTATACACACCAGTCTCTGCGGTGCAGGTCTGTCTTTTCCCAGGTATACATTTTCAAGAGTCTAGGCAGTCTGTGTAAACACCATCCTGGGAACAGTACAGGCAGGCCAGCACATCCCGAGTGTTACTTATTTTAATCTGACCTGAGACCGGCACTGTTCACACGGCCTCAGCACTCAAGGGCCCTGAGTTGGCTCGCTTCTATTCACCGAGAGGTTGCATTTGTGTGGAGCATCCTTTCAGGTTTGGAAAGTGAAAGAATGAAGAGAAAAAGAAGAGAATCTGTGATTTGGTGGTTTGTTTGCCTCGTTGTCTATGAGTTTTCTGTCTGTCTATATTCCTGCTGTGGCTGAATGGTGGCGTATGACATATTATTACCCTGCATGGCAGAGAGAACATTTCCCAGGCTTTGGTTTGGATTTGTCAAAGCATGTGTGTGTTGGTGTGTGTGTGTATGTGTGTTTGCATTTGCATGCTTCTGTATATGGATGCATGTGCATAAACTAGACGTATGTCTATGTGTTTGTGTGTGTGCGTGTGTGTGTGTTTTTCTACCTCAATTATATGTTTCATTCATTTTTGTTTGGAGAGATGTTTCATTTCCAACCTTTAAAAAAATATCATCCTGGGCAGCATCCTGAGAACCCCGTCCCCATTGAAATAAAAAAAGGAATAAAATCTGAAGTGTGAACGTCTACGACACATCCACCTTACACCAACAGCAGTCACTGATGTTATGACACTGGCTGCCACCATGACACACAATGTTCCATGCTTGTCCAAAAAATAAATAACACTGTAGTCACAAACAAGATCTCCAAGCTGACACACCACCTGCGAGACAGAAACAGAGAGAGAGGAGCCTTAAAGCAGTGCAGCGGTCAAAAGTACTCTGTGTCAAAACAAACGACAGAGCCTGCAGATTCTATCACCCTGAGCCAGCACTGTTTATTGTATTTGTTTAGCCAGCAACTGAAACCCGTTAGAATAACTTAAAGTAGTAAAAACACATTGGTTGATTAGTCCAGACTGTCTTAAATTATATCGTCTTCTTTCAGCTCATTGTTTTAGTTTTGCGTCCTGCAGCTTCACTGTTTTGCTTCGTGTTTCCAGCCCTGCACACAAAGTAAGTCACTCTTCGTTAAACATGGCGGAGCATTTAGCAGCTTAAGGTGGCGAGAAACAAAACAGAGAAAAAAATGGGTTGCTGAAATGTCATATAAATGCTACTGATGCTCTGCATGTTAATAAGTAAATGCTTGCTAACCTGTTAGTCAGAACAGCTTTATTAAGTTTATTAGTGTTGTTTTTGCTTGCATCTGAGTGGCTGACAGGCCTATGAATACAGAATTCATTTCCACAGCTGTAAGATGAAACTTGTATAAAGTCACAGACTAAAGTTTCTTGTATTTCCAAATCAGAAAAGCTGTCGGTATGTTAAACATAAACTTAAAAATTGGTTTGAAAAAAAACAACAACAATATGGCTTTAAAGGAACATTAATTAAAACCTGAAAGGTGACAATAATACAGAAGACAAAGGAAAGATGGATGTTGATGGCAAAGTTTGGTTTCTCAGATGTCAACTACATTCGGACCTTTCAATTAGATAAAATAGATATGTTTATGGAACAGATTAAAAAACACACGGAGATGAGCAGAGATGCATAAGACAGAGAGTGCAAAGACAAATAAGCAATGATGGAGAATATTTCTTGGACAGGTACAGAGGAGTGGTAAGCAGACCAGGGTCAAATCAGATTTGCTTCTTGAATGCACTGAGCCACCTAGTGGTCACACTGTGAGGAAAACAAACGCATACTGTCTGAAACAACTTTAATAAACTAACACTACCTAAATACATGTTGACAGAGTTAATGTTGGAGGTCGGAAAACTCTGTTCACAGCTCCAACCAACCTAAATGTGTTTGTCTTTTGATTTGTGGGAAGAACAAAGAGTACCCATCACATGGAGAACACACAAACTCCTCCAGGGAATCGATGCTGTGAGTTCACAGTGTTACCCACTTCATCACTTGTCTCTCAGGTACACAAATAAGATGAATTAAAACTGCTTCTCAAGTCAAGGTGAAGGCCAGAAGTCCATATCAGGACCACAAAGCTAACAGCCCTTGCAGTGCAGAAAGGATTTGACCGAGGTCCAAAAGAGAGACGGTGGCGGTTTTCTACTCACAGGACTCACCTCTGCTACAGGACACGCCACAAACTTCAAGGCCAAAGGATAAAGGCAAGAGAAAAGAACAGGAATAGAAATAAAAACTGTCGAAAAAAAGGAAGAGATGAAGAAGAGAGAAACACAGTAAGAGAATTAGAGGAGCATGAAAGATATGTTAGCAACAGCAGAGACAGACAGATTCACTGTGAAGAGAAACTGGAACTGTGTCAATCTGGAACAATGAAACCATATTTTTTAATAATGAGTAGCTTTCATTGTATTTCTGCTGTGGCTACTGTTTCCCTGATTCCCTTTTATTTATTTATTTATTTATTTATTTATGTTTGGGTTTTTTTTACAGACACTAAGTGAAAACAACTACTACATGAATCAATAGCTTTGATATAGATTGATTGGCATCATGGTTAAAAAAACCCCCAAACCTTTAACTGTGACAGTTCCTATACGAAGATTTTATACAAAGTATTTAACATTTCGTTGTGACTTTTTAATTGCTTTTTTTTTTTTTTTTTTTTTTAAAGACATCAAACGTGGCCTACCTTTTCTTCAAGGTCTTTAATCTGCCTCCTCTGGATTTCTGTCTTGTCTTCAAGGTCACGAATTCTCTGCAAATATTCGGAGAGAAAATGGTTAGTGGTTGGCGTTCTTTTTTGTGAAAAAGAGCTACACGTCTACGCGTGTTGTTGACATGCACCAACCTGGTGCGCCTGGTGCAGCAGCTCCATCCTCTCCTGGAGGATCTGGCAGTCGTACTCTCGACTCTTCCTCAGCATCTGCCTCCTCAACTTCTCAACTGCCGTCCGCAGCTCGTCCCTCTGGAGCTCATCCAGCGGCTCGCCATACTTTATCACCTGGGGGAAAGAGACGGCCCTCAGACACATATATAGGCTGATGCATTTTTAAAAAATCTTGCAAATTATACACAAGACACATTTCTTATACTAGCAGAGGTTTCATCACTTTACTAGAATTCTCTCTCTCTCTCTCTTTTTTTTTTTATCAGCTTCAATGAGTTTTTGTTCTTTCATAAAATCGGCATGAAGCCATGTGAATGAGTCATGTTTATTCCAAGTAGATTTTACAGAAAATTTTAATTTGATGACCATAAGATTGCACGTCATAAGCAAATTAATCACTGTTTGCTGTGACGCATTTCTTGGCATTCCCAAAACAGATGTCTTCAATTGAAAATCTCAGTTCTCCAGTATTTCAGATTCAATAAGTGCTATATGCTGCTTTGTAAAAGGCTGACACAAAAGCAAATAAAAAAAAAAAAGCAAAACAATAAGACTGAAATATGTTTTGAAATGACAGAACCTTGTCCTGCTGCAGGGCGTTGTATAGTGTTGCTTCCAACTCCTGGATTTGCTGTTTAGAGAAAGAAGGGGCTGTTTATACCATTAATGTTTCAAACACACATAGAAATTATCCTACATTATCTACAGAAGGAAAACACATTTACTTCCCTTCTTTCCTGAAGAGTTAAAGCCAAACCCTTCAGCAACTATCAGATGTCTTACCCCAACCCTCAGTCTTTACCTTGTTGTAATTCCAACCAGTTCAGTGGTCAGTGTTATGGACCTGATTCTGGTCCCCAGGTGAGCCAAAATGCTGTGTACCCACAGAATGGCTGCAAAAAACATAATGTAATCTATACATACCACACAAACTTACAAGTATGCAAACCTACCATGTAGGCCTGGTCCAGGGCCTGTTTTCGGTAGTCCAGCTCTTCTTCTAGATATCCTTTCTGTTTACAGAACATCTCCTGTAGAGAACAAACAGATCAGGGATGCTATTTTTAAACCAAAGAATTTACTAAGACCAAGCACAGCTGACCAGACGTTCACTAAGATGGATGAAAAACAAACAAACTGATACATGTTATTGGAAATCTAAGGAAAGCAAAAATGTTTTGTTTTGTTTTTACTACTGATACACAAATATTGAGTATGAAGAGAGGATGAATTGTGAATGTGCACTCGTATTAATACCAGCAAATATGATGCTATCATCAATAGTGTAATGATGTCAATTATTAAAAAAAAAATAAAAAAATAATCACAAGACTCCTTTGTCCTCATAGACACCATAAACTTAAGTGAACAGATTAAGAAAACAGGCCGACTTAATATGTACTACTGGCAGCTTCCATCTGGCTACTGTTTAAAATAATATAAAAAAAATGTGCTTTCCTGACTCACCATTTCTATCTCTAGGTCCATCATCTTCTGGTGCAGTGCTGCCTCCGTCCCTTCTATCTGTTGGATCCACTGGAGGGCAACAAACAGCAGGACATCAGTCAGTGCAGCACAAACTACTCAGTGAGTTGATATTTTTAATCTAAGATATTATCTGAAATTTACCTTTTCTGCAAGGGACAAAACGGTGCTAGCCTGAATGATGGCCACTTGCTCTTCGTTTCTTAAGTTCTATACAAAAGGATAAAAAATATGAATCATCAAAACTTTAATAACGCATTCGCTTCCACGTCATAGTGTCATGTGTTGTATCTTGTGCATATAAATTACCCCATTGTCTCCCAGGATATCTAGAAGTTTAATGAGATCTGGTATGCACACATCCTGTAAAGAAAAGAGATTAATGGTCAGAAGCAGGCAGATAAAAGGTTGTTTGGTTTAGAAAATGTTTGTTAAACTTTTACTGAAAACTACCACAACTCTCAGTTTACTGCAGTCAGAAGAACAGTTCGATCCCTCCATCCAGAAAACTGTCTAACTTCATGATTAATTGCTCTGATTAGGAATACAAATTGTTTTGCTGCTTACTTTCACCCCCTCCTTCATACAGTAAATCTGCAGAGCACTGACGCCCTCGGAGAAAGGATGCATCCTCAGGTGGTTGAACGGAGGTGATCTTCTCTCACGCTCCTACAACAACAGAAATACAGATTTCATTATACCAACCAAATCAATCCCTGATCACAAGTCTTTGTGAATAGCAAAGAACCTTTCACAGCCATGAAAGTGTTGACCACCCCGTGCTGCTGCTGCCATCTGAAAAAGCATCAGAAAAATCACTTTGATCTTGCATCAATTCATTTTAACAATGAATTGTGCACATTTGACATGTTTGTTCTCCTCTGTGTTCACTAGGTGGCACCTTAAGACCACTCCATATTATGATTGTTGGCTGGAGCAAGAGTTCATTCATCAAGGTCAAAGCGCAAAAGTCAAGCAAAAGGTTCAAGTACAATACTATCTGCTCCCGGTGCTTTTCAGTTGTTCAATAGCAAGGAAAAATGGTGGTTGTTGTGACTGGCCTTAAACTGATGTTCTGGACAGCTCAAACTTTGTTCAAGGAGAGTGGTCCTGGTCAGACACCTCTCTGTTATAAAGGTCTGCAAGGTGGGCCGGACTCTTCCCTCAAATCTACCATCTACTTTAATGACAGCTCTGATTCTGTCTTTATTGGCCAGTCAAATTTTCTCAACAAGCAGTGAAGAAGATCAAAACAATAGATTCAACAAATCTATAAAAGAGAGTCAACAGCTCTAAGGACACATTAAAAAGGCCCACTTTCCCTAAAAAAAAGTCTCTGCTGTACATCACTGCCACAACACAAAGACCACTGTCAGCTACTCATCAGCCTGACTGACAGACTGGTGGGCTGCCTGTCTTTACTGGCTAACTTGGCAGATGAGTTGAACATAGAAAAATAGTACTGGATTGGGTATGTACCATGTGAAATCTTTAGTGCTTTATATGGCAAAACAGGAGTGAGCATGTGGGTAAGTTATTCAACAACAGGAGCCATTTTAGCTGTAAGTGTCTGATGTTGTTCTTTATGTTTTGGATGTCTAACTCTTCTGGCCTTCATCTGAATTTCATTTGGTATATTTTTATTTTTACAATTTGTTTGTGGTGACACCAAAGTCCCGTAAAAAGCAGGCCATGAGAATCACTGTTGCTGGAAAACAGTTCAAACAAAGTCAGACATGGCTAAAGTCATTTTAGACACAATGTTTTTCTTTTATGAAGCACAAAAACACAAATCCACACTGCTTGCTAAAATGTTACCACAAGATTTATCTTCATCCATCAAAGTTAGTTTTTGTCAATAAATACTCCTACATCATTTTTGGAAAGACTTAGAAACTAGCTGTGGTCCCTATAAATGGACCTTAGTGTGTGTTCTTTGAATAGTATGGGGGAAGGACAGGGTCCAGAGGCCTTGTCTCTGTTCAGGCATCAATATGAGAGTCAGGTCACCATGATCCTGTACTGGCGTCAAACAAGTAGGTAGAAAACATGTTGGTCGCAGATGAAGATAAGGATAAAGGCTATCCACACCATACACATACATAGCCTATCTGTATTATAAAAAGGCATGTCACGTTCTGTAATGTTGGATTTGTCTCTGACTACGTTGACTGTGAATAAAGAGATTCCCCATCTGACACGCCTCGACCATCTGATTCCTCTTATAAACCACCTCTTTTTGCCACAACAATGGTAAAAATCTTTATTCGAAATCATTAAAATCATTTAAACATAGATATTTTAGGTGTTACAAATCTTGAAGCCCATTTGAACTCATTATGGCATCTTCAGGATCTTATGAACATGTATAAGGCTGGAGTTAAACAGAATTGGTAGGCTCACCTCCAGCTCCAGTATCCTAAACTCTAAGAGTTCATTCTGATCTTTGGAGTCTTGTAGTTCCTGTTGCAGCCGACTGCACTCTGAATCCATCTTTTCTACCTAAACACCACAAAGAACAAGAGTAGATGAGTGGATAGGGTGAGGGAGTTCACATAACCACATAGTAGCCACAGTAGGAATTTAAAGAAAATGTCATAATAAATAACAAAAACATATAATAATATCATATTTATATAGAATAAAAGTAAATAATAATACCTGTAGTAAACTTAGAAGACAATAAAATTTGTGAGTTCTACAGTGCTTCATCATAGTTTTTAGGAATTATAAGTTTTCCTTTCAAGTATACCAGTCCAGTGCAAAGAAAAAATAAATAATATTAAGTATATTTGCATGTCACATTCTTCAAAGTGCAATTTTCAATGGTGCAATCTACATTGTAACAAAGATTCTTAGCAAAGTTGTTTAAGTTTGAATATTGAAACAAACTTAAAGTTGATTCCAACCTTCTCTAATAACTCCTGATTCCTCCGTAAGAAGAGCTGCTTCTCCTCCACCCATTTAGAGTCCTGGTTGAGAGCACAGAAAGTTGATGCTTTGAATCAAAGCTTTTCAGTGATTGGGGAAAATATTATATTACCCCTCTCAAGATGTTGATGCTGAGTAAAATCACTGATGAATCCATCAATATATTGTTTTGATATATTTTAATTCTCTCTATATACCATGAGTACAGCCAAGTGCCTTCATTCATGTCTATAACATGTGTCCTACCTGTCCTTTCAGGGTCAGCTCCTTCTGTAAGTCCTCTATCTTGGCTTTATACCTGAGAACATCTGCTTGGAGCTGCTCTTGAGCCTGGAATGTGAACAAAGTCCTGGTTTATGAATGTGGAAAGATTCACTTTTGTGGACGCACCACAATTCAAAACCCACAAACATTTCATTCAGAGTAATGTATGACAGAGGGAAGCTCTTTGTGGCTTCACACCTGTATTTTTCATGTACGTGTATTTTCATCAGGGAGGGGGTCCATGAGACATGTCAATGAATCATGAGTGGTCCAGTTTGAAAAATGGCTGCTAACCACTGCAGTGGAGGACATCCTACCATACATGAGGCCTCGTGTTCTATTCAGTACATTTTCCTTAACAACCCCCTCTTCTGTGTTGGTGTTATGCTGATATGTAAAAGTAAAACATAACCCCTGTCAAAACAAACCACATGACAATACTCAATAGGGACAACCTGAGATAATCACGCTTAGCAATTTAATTATTAACTGAAAGCTCTTTTTCAAATCTTGTGTTAGGGATTATTTTTAAACAGAGACCGGTTCACCTGACGTGAACTGACCTCTGCACAATTAAGGAGGGACCTTTTTTTAAATTTTACTGTCACTGGACTGCTAAACTTAGCAAAACCTTATGTCTTTACAGTTCCAAAGCCTTTATCCAAAGTACGTTAAATTGTTGATTATTCCAGGAAATACTGTACTTTGAAACAACTGAGGGTTAAGAACAGAATAAGAAATTTTATTAAATGTACTTGATCATGTCAAAAAAGTACCTTTGTCTTTTATAACTCATATGGCCACATTTTTTGGTTGTCTGTAATTTGATGTATTTACAGCGTTTGGTAATGTAAGCATACATACAGAATTTAACAATGTTTGAGCCTCTAAATCAAATGTACCTTGGCTTCCATCTCAGCATCCAGTATGCCTCCTTTCTGTTCCTGCAGCAAGGCATAGGCCCGCTGTAAGGCCTGGTACTCCCTGGTCAGCTGACGGAAACGCAGCTCTGACTCCTCATTGGCTAGACCCTTATGTCACACACACACACACACACACACACACACACACACACACAAAGAGTTAAAACAGGGTTGAAATGTAGTCACAATAAAACTCAAAAAGATAGAGGATAAAATAAACCCTATTTGTGTTGTTATTAACACAGGAGTAGCTCTCACCTCATCCAGGTCTTCTTCAGGAGTAGCAGGAGTTCTGTCCATCCGGAACGAAGCCACAGAAGATGTCTCCGAATCCATAGACTCTTCATCGTAGCCGAAGAAAGTGTCCACTACGATGTGCCTCTGCAGAGAGCCGAGTTCAAAGACTCCATTAGAGATGCAGATCAAAAACACTCCAGAAATCAATATGGCAAGTTCACATTACATTATGGCTAAGAAATGGCTGTGTTCTCATTCTAAGGTGTCCAAAAAAGATTTTGCCTTTGTCTTGAATAAATAAATCACAATAAATGATTGTGGCAATAATAGTAATAATACCCCAATGTAGCAATTCTATCTGTAAATCCTCTGTTCCATTACAGGAGATTTTGCTTCCATTCACTCACTAATTAACTGATACATGTAGCCTGATACTCATACTAACGAGTCTTACAAAGAACTGGTTCTTGCAATGTTAGCATAAATACTTTTACCATGAGTTATTGTTGCGTTTAAAAGACAACCAAGACTTGAGGTTATAACAGGCTCTCTGAGCATTTACATCGAAATCTGTATCTGAAAATGGCGGGACAGTTGGACCGAGCAGGTGTATGCCTGTTAGCGTGTTAGCAGAAAAAAAGCATAGAAAAAAAAGGCACAAACACAAAGTTGACTTCCCTCCAACAAACACATCTTCGTTTCCAAAAGGATTTAACACTGAAATTTAAAAGTTTCTTCTAGACTGGAAGGTATTTGGTTGTTAATCTAATTTTGGCTACATAGTATTAGCGGGACAAATCGCCACTGTAACTAAATTAGATTTAGAACAAGATAAATAGCCACCAACAAATTAAATTCTTTCTACTGTACCTTTATTGGCCTTGAACTTCTTTTATGTCTTTTCTTTCTTAATAGTTTTTCACGGTCCTGGAAAACAGACAGGAGAATGTAGAGAAAAAGATTAACCATGTCTTTTTCAAAAGAAACATAATTTAAAAAAAAGAACACAACAAACAAATTATTAGCTGAACAATACAGTCTTTCACAGTTCAATGGAGTTTTAATAATGCCAACAGTTTGTTCCAAATGGGATGAGGAAAATCATCTGATCATTTGATCCTGTGATGCACCAAATCTGCCCTGTGTTCACTCCATTATCCTCGCATGGTTGTAATTTGTTGCATGTTTGTCACACTATAGTTACTGTGTTGCTTGCTTGTGTATCTCTGTAAATCAGTTGCAGTTTTCAATTGAGAAACGCATTGTTAAAAATATACAGTTACCTTTAAACTTTGCTGAAATCTTGTCGGTACTATTTGAGTCTCAAGTGGGAATGAATAGAGACAGTGGAGGGAATTAAGGGTCAAGCAGCCAGGACAGTGCCTCTAAAAAGTATTCACCCTCTCAGTTATTTTCCCCTTGCTACTGCTTATAAATGGAATCATGAATTCAGAAAAAAATCTAAATAGATTATTTTAGAATATATATTTCTAATTAATTGACATTTATTTGTAGAAATCTTGACATGTGACATTCAAGAAGATTTTTCAGTAAATTCTTGTCAGAAGAGCCAAAAGCCAAATACGTGAGTACAGAGTGTCACTGATTTCAATGTCCAATTCAGTTTTGCTATGAATTAATGAATCAGTGTATGCATGTATAACATAAAAAACTTAATAACATGAGCTCACAGTTACAACCATGACCCAAAATTCACTTCACAAAAAGTTAATTTGTCATCTTAAAAAAACAAACAAACAAACTAACAAAAAAAATAACATACTCTTGTCAGTTCGTCGATCATGCTTTGTTGCTCCAGGACTTGAAGCTTGAGAAAGGCTATTTCTTGGTCATCGTGGGCTTGGTCCAAGTCATTGAGAGACTTGAGCTTCTTCAGTGGAGGATGGGAGCTAATCTTTTCCTTCTGTAGACACACAACACAAAGAGCGACATTTCCATCCGTCAATCAGCTGTCCGTCTGGGAAAATGAATGTACAGCATTAATGTGACTTTGATGCCAACCATCTCAAGGTTCTCCTTGGCCAAGCTCTTGAGTTTCTCCTCCAGCTTCTGGATGGTCTGGGTCAAATCATCATTCCTCTTATTCAGCAGCTTGTTCTTATCCAGTAGGGGCTTGCACTGCTTCTCCGACTCTCGAACTCGCTTCAGCTGATGGGCGGAGAGGGAGGGCATGTTAAGTGGAAAGTTAAGAGTAAATACCTGATAATAAAAACTATGGCAACTAAAGAAAAGACAGAAAGGTGAAAGTAAGCGAGCATGCCCATAACTTGAATGTTTTTGATCATACCAGTTCATTCCTCTCATCGACCAGCAGCGAGTTGCGATCCTCCAATTTGCGTATATTTGAGTTGAGTTCGGCCATGCGCCTCTGGTTTCTCCTCAGGTCCTGAAATAGATAGAAAAAGAAAACTAGTTGTCATTTCACCAATATTTTTACCTGGCATAAACATTTAAATTAACTATAACAGAATGATGAGCATGATGACTTTGGTAGTCACAAGAACCAGTAAAAATTAATCAAATAAGATGTTAATGAAATGACTATATATCTCTCAGTCAAGAGACTTTTCATGTTAATATGTGAGTTGATGGACATCAAATCTAACTGAATAGATATATCACCTAAATCTCATAAATGAGGAAGTGGGTAAGCTTGGGACAGGTGATCATGGGATCACTAATCACATTTTTACATCCATGACTTCACATCTCTAATGAGCATGCTCCAGGCCAGTTTTATTAGAAGTTTCCTCTTCAGCAGCTTATAACCAGCCCTATAGTCCTGGTACTTCAGATATAAGGAGGCATTAACTTGTCGAGGTAACAAAAGAGAAGAAAAGTCAAATCAATAGGTTTATTAATTTTAGAAAAAAATGAGCAGATCTCTCCTTCTCTGTCCTTACTGGGCTTCCACAGTGCTCTGCTCCGTCTCCGGCTCTGCCCGGAATCTCTCTTTTCGGGCTTCCCAGGCCGCACTCAGCTTCCTTGACGAGGAACAGTTGTTCATCCAGTGCGTCCTTCTGAAGCTGCAGTTTCTGTAAGAACCCTGTTGTGGACTCCAGTTCCTTCTCCAGAGAGAAGATGGTACGGTCTTTAGACTTGATTTCATCCACCTGTCATGACAGAGAAAGAAACACCTGTGTTGTGAAGAAATTGCTGAGATTACATGTTTATTTACAATGATATTCTTTCATTGCTTTTCAGTTAACTCATAGAGATAGTAGCAGGTATTGTTTTTCACTCTTTTTTGGTGATTTTTAAAGCAAATACATGAGATTGAGTCAAAACTACAGGTTTGCTGACTGTCTCATTAGTGTAAATTAAATAACTTTCGCATTTTTTACTGTTGGACAAGAAAAATAACTGAATAATTTTAAACCAAAAGATGAATTTATTCATAAAAAAATATATCGCTGTTTAATTGATGACTGAATTAGTAAAAATACTTAGTGAATTAGTTTTAGCCTAATTTCCATATATGAAGGTGCTTAGGCTCTATAAAGAACTCTAATATCACATGCGTATTTGAAGGCATAGTAGTATCAAAGCACTGGATAAACTCACCATTGTCATCTAGTTGATGTTTGAAATTACAACAAACTCACTCACTCAGAAATACAGCTGATGTGATGATTTTTTTTTTTACCCCATTGTGCTCTATCACATTGGAACTCACTGGTATTTTTAACATTATATTTACCAGTCTGCGGATGTCTCTCTCACAGTCCCACTTGATCTTGGAGATTTGCTCCTGGTGCTGCTGATGCTCCACCCGCAGGTCACCGGCCTTCATCTTATCGGCCTGGATCATGTTGCTGAGAGCTTCATCAGTCTGTTTCTTAGAAGCCTTCAGCTCCGTTATCTCCTGCAGAAGCTTCACTCGCTCCTGGTCAAAGAAGCGACGTGCCTCTTCCTTGGCTTCCAGTGTCAGTGCTGTGCGCACCTGAAAACAGAGGAGGGGTGCTGACGTAACAGGGTTTTTGTTGGCGATTATTTGTCATGTGTGTGGCTCTGTTTCTCACAGGGGATGGTGACAGACTGAACCCACACTTTGCTCTTATTCATATCTAAACCTCACCTTCTCTCCACTACCATCGCGCATGGCACTCAGTGCGGCTTTGAGCCTTTGGTTCTCCTGATCTTTGATTTTGGCGTGGCGTGCCAGCTCCTGCTCATGCTGCCGGGTTAAGTTTTCCCTGAGAGCCTGGAGCTCCTTTTGTTTCTCTTCGTGCCACTTTGCGCGCTGCTCTGTCAACATGGCAGTGTGGCGGTGCTGCTCCTGCTCTCGCACCCGCTTCACCTCCTGCACCTTGTCGCGCTCTAGTTTGCTCACCTTTCAGAGGAAGAAAATATGTTAAGCCTTACACAGTCTTTTTTTGCCATTTCTTTAATCAATGTATAAATCAATAACTTTTTAGGATGTTAGCTACAAATGGATTCATTATTAAATGTGTTAGATAACAGAATAGTTTTAACCCCAACACGTGCTTTATTTAGCCCTGCCTGGTCTCTTCGGTCTTTCTCTCATTCTGTTTGTTCTCCTACAACTTTCATAAGACTGAATCAAGTGCAAGCAAATGTCCACACAGCAATATGAACCCCAACAGGCTTCTTTTTCGGATATTCACCCTGATGGCGTCAATTCTTCGAAAAGCACTCGGCCATGAGGGGATGAGATACACTTCAGACTTCACCTCTTCTCATGGATAAGAGCTTCAAATTTCACCCAATTCAAATCAGAATTCTAATACACTACAACATCAAAAGTGAAAAATGCTAATATTCTTAGACTTAAATATGCACTACTGCATATGTGCATTACTGGTATATAATAAGAGGGTGGTAGGTTTGCCTGAGGCCCCTGGTGGACTTGACTAACAACGATTTGGACAGTTCAAAGCTCACGACTCAGCGAATTAAGTGAAGTGTAAACATGCTTGCATAATGCACAAAGAAGTCACAAATCCTAATAGTGCATTAATTAAAGCATGATGAGCAATAAAGCAATAATGAGTTAGCATGTCATTGTGAGCTGAAAATATTTTTTTTAAATCATCTACTTCCTCATTCTCACACACTGTTATATAGCACAGTTTCACAACACAAAGTAAACTGGAAGGATAAAGATGCACATCAACTGCGTTGCATTCACATGCAATGTCCAAATATATTATACACATATATATTACATACAGACATACATGTGGGACATCTAAGCATGAGCCAAACGATGTGTGAATTTTCTGTTTTATGTTTATTGGGATTTTTATTTATTGACTGGCCTTTATAAAATTAGAAGCTAATGTGACTTGAGACTTTTTCCAAGTATGTAGGCCCAAATATTCTCAGTTCATAAATTATTCTGTACAGTACCTTGCATTTTTCTTGGTGTAATTCAATCTGAATGTCAGTCAGCTTGGACCTGAGATCTTCATTGGCTGCCTGCAGGGCAGAGATGAGCGCTTCGGGCTTCTCGCCCTTCGTTCGCCCTTTCTTGGCCATTGAGTCAAACACTAAACACGCTCTTCTGATGCTTTCATTGAGACTTCACAGTAACAATCCAAGGTGCTCCCAAGGTTTCCAGGTCCTCCTCTTCCTCATTCTCCTATCAGACACAAGGGCTTAGGGATGGACAAAAGACAAAGAAGGACAAACTGAGATGAAGCACAGACTGCAGAGAGGACAAAACTGAATCTTGGTAAACATACAGGATGGCCTTCATTTCCACATGTTCACTTTGTGTGTATTTGTGGATACAGGTTGGAGAGAGGGGAAAAGCGACTATAAGATCATTTATTCTGCTGTGCTTTTACACGTTTAACTCAAGAAAGCTATAATCATTCATCAAAGAAAAAAGATCACAGATAATCCCATAATATTATTTTCTAGATTAAATTCTGCTATCACATAAAGTATATTTAATGCTCAGTTTCTATGAATTTATGTACATTTGATACATTGCAGAAAAGACATAACATGCAGTAACCCCGCAGGATGATTTAGTAATGGTATTTTATCAAAAAACTTTGATATCATGCTTTTTGAATTAACACTAAAATATTGGAGGACTTCATCATAAAGCCAGATAAAGATGAAGAACAAGTCGAACCATCAACACACCGGAACCTGGACGAATTCTTGGGGGAAAAAAATGGCGCCATAGAGGTGTCTCAGAGTCTTACTCTGGCTGTGTCCGAAACCACCCCCTCACTCCCTACTCCCTATATATAGGAGATGAAAGTAGTGGACTATATAGTGAACTCATTCACAAAATGAACAATCACTTTCGGACACTACTTTTGGCACCGTTAACTGCATCATCGCTGTCACGCAATTAAAATGTACCCAACTCGCGGCTAAAGACAGAAAGAAAAACTATTCTTTATCACTGCATTTTGTTAAAGGCTTTTGATAATCCTGCACTGCACTGTAATTTTTATTCTTGTATTTGGTCTTATTTTATTATATTTTTATTTTCTATTGGCTCTTAGGTAACAGTTTTTAATTGTAATATAACATTACTTGAATGTCCGATTATACTGTTTTGAACGATGTTAATGCTCTTTACATTCATGTAAACAGTACGTTTCATTGCCTTGTTTTTGAAATGTGCTATAAAATAAAATATTCTGTTCTGCTGGAATCGCCATTTTTGCCGCGAGCGCAATGCATCATGGGATATCTTGCTTGGGTTAGTGACCATCGGCTATTCACTACTTTTCACAATGCATTGTGGGATACTTTGAGTGCACGACATTTTGTCGCAAAACATTCGGACACCACTACAAAACGACGAGCTCACTATATAGTGCACTATATAGTGATTAGGGGGCGGTTTCGGACACAGCCTCTGTCAGTGCTGCTGAGCAGTCAATTGTAAATTGGTGCAATTATATATTCATTTAATAACATTTTAAAAACTCTTTGACTGGGTGGGACAATAAAAATACTCTAATTCATGAAGTACAAAGAAGATAAAATTAAGGTGTTAAGTGATTTCTTCTGACTCCACAATGTGTAATTGTAAATACAAAAACACACAGTCCAGTCACAGTCTAACAGTGATGGAGTGATAACCACATTAACTGGACAACTGCAGTCAGTTACAGCTGGACTGCCCTGGGACATACAGACACACAATAGAACCACAGATACATCTTAAAGCAACAAAGAGATTTATCTCCAGATCAAAACAGCATCAGACACGAAACATAAAATGAATTGTTATGCATGAACACCACACCAGAGGAGTTGGTTTTTTGTATTTTTGGACAATAGACAATTACTGTCTGGGAGAGAACTTTTGTCTTGGTATGCAGAGTCAGGGGTAATCCTTCTGAATCCACAATTTGACTCTTTTCATGTACCATTTGAGTTCAGTTGCAGTGCGCTACTCAGACAAGTTTTTAGAGAAAACCATTTGTCCTATAATCTTTAATGAAGCACACATATTCCTTATTTGAGGGCAAGCTCAGGTCAACAATGACTATTGATATCCAATATTGTTGTCGCCCACTACAACTGAGACTTGAGGACATGTCCCCCTGAGGCAGTGTCCTCTCTAGGCTTCAGCATTTAAAAGATTCAAAGCGTAGACAAACTTATGCAATACTGGCAAAAAAGGAGAGGCTCAAATGGGACGGACGTGTGTGTTATAGGAATACCCCTTACACAAACAGGTGTGGCTATCTCTGTGTTATCCGTATTATCTGTGACTACAGGCGTCTGAAGTGAGGCTAATTTTGCACAGGCTTCCCTGCCTTCACATTGATATGCAGCTGACCTTGCATGAAGTACGTTGTTTTCTCTGCTGAAATCAGGGCTTAATGGTCAGTCATGTGGATGCAACACATGTTTTTGAAGCCCTTTAGTGCCCTGCTCGGATGTATTCTGCGAAGAAAAGTGTGTATTTCAGGAACAGCTACCAGTCAGTCATCCTCCAGTTGGAATACACTTTGCTACTGTTTCATGGATTAAAGCAGAGTTCCTGTTTACTGACACCAAATACACCTGCAGGCAACACTGTGGAAAAACAGGCACCCAATCAGCAAATTTATTTAAGACATGACAAACACAGTATGCGCTCATTGCTTTCAAAGGCTTATGCTGAGGTTTTAATTGTAAAAATTGTTATATTTAACATCAGATGATATAATAGAAAGCATAACACACGCCAGTCCCCTACCACACTATCTAGGATTTTGCCCAAGAAAGTGTTCTCTAAAAGCAACAGTTAAGGTTGTTAACTGTTGCTTTTAGGGAAATCTTTTATCAATTTTTCAAGTGTATTGACGATATACTTCGGATTACCTATCCACAAACGTGCATGTGCATATGAACGTGCACATTGTGATTTAACACCAGGATGACTCAGGAGGAGTTGGGTGGTGCCCCCGATAATCTGAGCAGAAGTGACATAACATTGCTTACAGGATTTTGTGATGCAGATTAAAGATGAAGCTGCCGCCATCATCACCTTTGTTCCAATGCTGCAGAAGATTTGCAATTCCCAAAAAATTTAACCAACATGGTTGGACAACAACTAGAAGTCATCTTGCAATGACCCACAAACTGTAAGCTCAAGATCGCAGCTGAAAGCTCTCATAAAGACCTCTCATCTGAAAGTTAGTGAAGGAAAACTATTTAAAGACATCATCTTGGGCTCTGGGGAACATTTTTCACATTGTGATGTTCATATATTAATGAATTAATTGAAAAAAAAAAGAGCAAAATATTAAATAAATTGATGACTTGATGTAATAACTATACATAGGGAAAAGACAAAAAGAAGATAAACCTAATATGCAACAACAGAAAAACCTTGGCACAATTTGCTACTTTGCTGACAAATGCTCTTACATAATGTACACTTCTGTTATGGTGGCAAGAGTCCAAGACCCAGAAATCTTTGCCCTCGAGCCAAAGCTCAGCAGTTTCTCCTTCTAAGGAACAGCATGTCCACGATGAGGTGGTTTAATATTTGAACACGCAGCTGCAGCAGGAGATCTCTCTTGCATATAGGCAGATTTACGCAGCATGTCTTCTTAAATTTGCTATTTTGAACGTTTTCTACATCACCAGGTCTGTAACATGGATTTTTCCACCTCTACACTGTAATCACAAACCTGCTGGTCCCATATCACATATTACAGTTGTTTCATCTACTCTACCAGTCAATGGCACAATCTACTTGAATGGCTTTGGCACCATAATAAAGCTCAGAATATGCTTTAGATCCACCCACTGTATCTATGAATTTTTGTCAACGAAATGTACAAATGTAAAAGCTTTCATCCGTCATTAAAAGTTGTAACGAATTACTTATTAATTGTTAATATTTGGTCATGTTTTGTAGATTAACTTTGAGGTTGCCAATTTATCCAACATCCCCTTGGTGAGTTTTTGTAACTTTTATTTGATAAAATTGCAGTTTTAATTGTCCACAATTAGGTTTACTTTCAGATCTCTACAGCCTCATTGCTCAAAAGTCATTCTTATTAATGGTTTATGGTAAATAGTTTATGAGGACTGAATAAAACCAACACTTAACAACTTATTTATAAATAAGGTTGACTAGACTTACTACCTTATGGTTGGAAGTGTTTGCCAACCAGCAAAGAGACAGAAAATCCAGCATTCAGCCACAGATGTTTTTTAGTCCATAAAGATGTCGCAGAGGAGTTGACTTTTCATCTTTTGTATATAAAAGGCCATCATTCATTTATTCTACTAATGATTGAATTGTTTGGCAATCATATTAGCATATGACTTCTTATGTAGTGTGAACTCGCAGAAACCTTCGAACTTTGACCCCTAAAATCTATTCCATTCAGCCTTGAGACTATTGATGGCCGTGGCTGATTGCGGTGGGCTCAGTGATAGTGATGATTGACAAATTTTTTATGAAATTCATCCTGGTCTGTCTGAATGCACCATCATAATGCAAAGCTAACCACAGTTCACCATGACTACTAATACTGTATTAACCTACAAAGCAGCCACTGTTCTGCCAGGTGAGACTAAATATGAATTTACTGTGAGCCCAAGTCAATCTGATTACTGTCATAGTCAATTTTCAGATGCCTCTGGGACATAATCCACTGTCTGGTCAAATAAAATAACACACACACACAGACTGCATCATGGAAAATACAGGGCCATGCACTAGCTGCACCCTCAACTGTAACCTATTTTTATTGTTACTGGTCTCACTTTCCCTGTTTATCTCTGTGCTCCATGAATATTGAATTTAAGATTAAGGTTAATTCCCCTCTGTTGTCAACTTGTTGTTGAGATTAACATATAGAGGGAACCCTTCTCACATTTTTCGTGTCCTACAGTTTCATATATCCTTACTCAGCACTGTTTTGAAACAGGTAGGCAGTTCATGGCAAAGGCTTTAATATTTAAAGAAAAGAACTTCGGAGGGGTGTCACTTCTTCCAATCACTGCTCCTTCAAAGCTGCTGCCATGCTCTATAGCAGATAATTGACTATTTAACAGGCTTTAGACTGAACTTGATCAACCTGACAGTACTATGCAGTATTTTAAACCTTTCTCTACAGTTCAGAAATAGCATGCATATTGATTTTGCAGCAATGACTCTGAGGCTTAAAGAGCAACAGAGAATAAACTGAGAATGGTAACAACCTTTGATAATCATTTCAAGCCTTTAACAATAAGAATCTCTGGAACAAAACAAAAAGCATTAATTACGAAGAAGGAAATCAGCCTTGAGATGATGGTAATGAACAGACTAGTTATTTAGAACCGTTTGACCAAGTTAAACACCAACCACTATACAGCGTAATGCTTCAGTAAATATCGACTGTAGGACTTAGGAAATTTAAAAAAACAAAAAAACATAAAAGGAGAGAAAATACAATACCTTGCACAAGAAACGCACAGTCTGACACCAACAGCAGGAATGCAGTCGCAGTCTGTCTGACAAGAAATGGCACCATCTGATCACGGCGACAACCATTTTATAAGGACCAAATCTCATGCACTGACACAAGTTGATAACATTTCATGCCAGAAAGGTTTTAAAGAACTGGATCTTCCAAAAGCTGGTTACAGTATTCCTCTAAAAACTAGTGAGCAGTTCAAGGAGTTCACGCATCCCTCACTCTCCCTGTGAGTGAAGGGGCAAATAGTAGAGATGTGGTTGACTACATACTTTAACGTGACATACCTTTAACTGGACTCCTTTATTTTTTATGTAGTTTCACTCTAAAGTACCATGTAGTGCCCTTAGGCTTTGTATAGTTTGGTCAGCAAGTTAGCTGTAGATGCTCTTATCATCTGCCAGAGTTCAATGCATTTTTTTTTTTGTAGCAGATACCAAATACTATATCGACAGGGTCAAATAGTTTTATTCTTAAAACTCTTTTCAATGCTGAGAAAAGCAGGCCAACAACCGTACTGGCCAAAATATGCAGCTAATTTTTTTCATTATGAGTCAAATTTATATAGAAATACATATTTTATGAAATGGTGGTTGCGGGTATTTAAATGTCCAGAGATTTCCACATTAATTTTAAGCTTTTCACCTAACAGCAGTAGCTTTTTATTTAAACACAGTCATTTGATTAATTGTTTCTACAAAAAAATATTAATTAGTGAAGCTCAGTGGCACAAATTCACACTTCAATCCATTTTTTTGTTTTTGCACAAAGTGAGGGCACCTATGGGTCACTGTGAATAATTGTTAGCATGCATGCTGTCTGCTGAGCAGAGATAGGGGAGACAGTCTGGCTCATCCTCTCGGTGCACTGTCAGTGTGTGCTTGCATGTGTGTCACAGTGCTGGTGTAATATTATGAGCTTGTGTGTATCAAATAGTACAGCAAGAAGCACACTGGCACCATGACCCACTTTCTACTCCTCAGACATTCAATTTTTTTTTTTTATCCACAGAAAGTCTACAAAGACAGGAAGAAAAACGACAGCCCTGCTGCAGCTAGTCGGCTTTAGTCTGATGGAGCTTTGGTCTAGTAGTAAATGATGTTGTAAATGATTCAATTGTTACATTTCATAAGAGATATGGACACCATATCTCATATCAATATTGATATCAGGCTACTCAGAAGACTGGAGGTTCCATTATCTGCTAAATTGCATTGTTATATTTACTTTGTGAACACATAAGAGCTCAGACCAAACATAAATGGGCACCCTTACTGCTCATAAACAAGAGGCAACACTGAGGAATGATATTGATTTTTCTTTTTCCTTTCCAAAATAAATCTTTCAACCTGGAGCCATTATGTTCACTATCGCAAAGCACATCTTTCATTCACTTCCCAGTCAAAATGCTGTGCAAGCCGTACATTGCCTTGGGGAAAGGTTGGATTAGGGGATACAGCAAGCTTTGGCTGCTTTTTAGGATCACATTTAGCCTTCAAACAGTGTGTTGAGATCTTGCGGTTAGGCAGCTTGCAAGGTATTACTCAGAACTGATGAGGAGGATCACAACCAAAAACAGCTGCTGGTGAACTTTCACGAAACAGGCATCTTCAACACAACATATTTCAGCCCAGACTAATACTACACACACCTACACACACATCATGGGAAAATATTGTACTGCCCACATAACTCCCCAACAATAAAGACAACTTTATTGCCGGTACATCTACAAGACTCATGATGGTTCTGGTGGTTTCAGGTGTCAGAGCTGCTCTTTGGACTCCTACAATTTACCCTGACCACATTCCTATAACCTTCCAGTGGCATATAAAGAGTGCACCTTCCCCATTTAATGTTAAACTACAGCATAAATGTCATAAAAATAGTCACATTAAAAATGATCTGCACTAAGATCGAATTAAAGTATCTCTCCCCCAAGTATTATTCAGGGCACAGTCACTTTTTGCTTAATCTATATGCCACTTGTGGTCTTTTCTTGGCACAAAATTGTACATTTGTAAGATATTTTTCTTTTGCCTAATCTGATTTATGTAATCGAGTTTGCAAAAATTAGTCGAACCAATGCCAGTTCAGGCCAAAAAAGACTTCCAATCCAGATTTCAGACATATTAATAGAACTTTGCTGATGTGTGAAATTGCACAGGAAGGGCATCTGTTGCATGGAATTGAATGATTAATTTACGTTGTATTTTTCTAATAAACTATGATATCAACTCTTGAAAAAATGTACATATTACTGTGGTTTTATGTTTTGTGACTGTCCAATTCCCTTGTTATAATGACCATCATTAAAAGTCAGTATTAAAGTAGTAAGGTGCTGTACAGCTAAAATACTGCTTCACATAACAGCAACGGAAACATTTTACTCTGAGGGTAGCAGTACCACGTCAGTTAGCGGTGGGAATCTCTAGATGGCTCACAATTTGATTCGGGTAAGATTCAGAGAGCTCCAATTTGATGATAAAATAATTATTAACGATTTTTGTTTGTTTGTTTTTTTATGATAGTTTCTCACTGTATGATACCTTTAAAATATAGCACATCTCTGTAATGATACATAATTAAAATTAACTTTGAATTTACTTCCAATTTCGTTCATTAATAAGAACATCCAGAGGATTTTGTCATCTGGAAGGTTTGACTTGCCGACATACCTGCCAGTTTTGCAAAAAAACCAACAAGATGTTCTTGTCTGGGTCCCTTTTTCCTTCGACTTCAGAGAAGCCAATATGCTTCCAAATGCCACATTTAGCCCTTAACCTGGCAGCCTAGCTCAGAATGTAAACACAACATACATATTTTGCATCCTTGACATTTAACCATCCAATTGGTTCAGCCATAAGGCCCATCTTACATCATTAAAGGTGAGAATTGAGTTTTAAATTTCCAATTATTGATTTTTCTATCCTATGTAAATAATCTTTCACGAGAGAACTGCGATACATCCAAGAAATCTATTTTTCACAAGACTTGAGGATAAGGATAATAAGGATAATAAAATATTAAAGCCATCCCTGTTAAACTGGCTTCATGCAACAAAATAAAATTCTACTCTAGTGACAAATATACCTGTTAATGACACCTCCAGAGGCAGAGACATCATTACTTCAAATGAATCACACTTCCAGTCTGTCTGATTTCTCTCCCAGTAATTTAAAGATAATTTAGCTCCATCAATGTGTGCTATTGAGGGGTTCCTGCAATTCCACTATTCAATCTATAAACTATTAACTTTGTGTGCTGTCACTTCCCTACATCTCCACTGACCTTAGGACGATGTGTGTGACAAATGCCGGGCTGTTGTGTGTTAAATCAGGCCAGTGTAACACCCTGAGGCAGCTGCAGGCTCCAGTCTCTGTGGTTCAGGCTGGAGGCCCTAAACCAGACCACCACGGAGGAGCATCCCATCACTGCAGCATCCTTCCGTGACACAGACGGTGCGTGTGCGTGTGCTGAGCTGTCAAACAGGAAATATGCATTCGTCGTTATATAGCCTGCAGCTAGAAGGCAGCGCGCATCTGGCTTCACCTGGAGCTCGAACATCAACAGCTGGAGGCTGCACTGCACAACAAGTATGGCTGCCTGAGAGGAGACACACGGACGGATGGAGCTCGACGCACCGACACAACCCGCCGTGTGAAGCCCACGGTGACACATCCGGAGCAGACACAGGCTCGATCCCCGTCATCTTGGAGGGGGCAGGCTGATGTAGGCCCAGCTAAACCACTTCCGACATGCAGGCTACCCCCCCCCCTCGATGCTACTCGGCCAACGGAGCGCTGAGGCCGATTTAGCGCTTTAATGCTGCTGAACACGTCATGGTGTTTACTGCTCCGGTGTTTAGCTCAAGTTTTAAGGAATAAAAGTCAATTAATGAATCTCACAGAACTGCTGAGATGATCAGCCTGACTTAAACCAACAGGCCCGCTATTGCCTATGATCCCCCCCCCCCAAAAAAAAAAACCCCTCCAGACGATGTACAACCAAACAGCAGCAGGATCCAAACACACATTTCCTCCTCTTACCTCGGACTCGATCTCCATCACACGTTAACTCCTAATCTGTGTGACACCGTGTCCAGGGCATGCTCATTTTCTTTATACCAAGAAATAAAAAAAATCGCCTCTTCCTCCTCCTCCTCCGTCCGCTACGATCTCAGCATCAGCAGCAGCCAGCTCGTACAATGAGGCAGTGATGGCCGGTGGTGATGATGCTGGAGCCCCGCCCTCCTCCCCGGGCCTCCTCAATGAGCTCACTGGTTTCCGGACAGATACAGGAGGGACTGCGTTACTGTGCGATCTCAGAGCGATCTATTTACTAATATTATTGTTTATTCAACGCATATAGGTAAAAATAAAAAAGACAGATGGGCCGAAATAATCACAGTGGTAGCCTGTTATTTTCTATTAAAGGGCCACAGTAAAAAATTATTAGCACCCTAACCGCTTAAATTATAATTAATCGTGCTGTTCAACATAAATAACCAATGGTTTCCATATATTGGTTTGTACGTACATACATATGATTATCAATATTGTACTGATCAAGCCATGCCAAATCTAAAGATTTGTTAACTGTGGTAGGTTTTATGAGTCGGTCACAACATTCAGCTGTGATGAATGGAGCTTACCTGACGTTCACTCTGAGAATGAAGGATTCTTGAAGTGCCTGATGGGCCCCTGATTGACAGCACCTGGGGTACCAAAAGCTCAAAACCAGAGTCAATAGCAACAGCAAAAAAAGCTGTTTGGCATTGGCAGAGAAGATTTGGGAAAATTTTCATGGGCCTAACCCACATACTCAGCTCTGCTGCTCATCTCACAAATGCGTGTTCCTTACACATGTGGCACCATTTAAAAGGGAAATAAACAGGCTTTCCAACAGGATAAGATTTATTGCCAAGAAGCATTGTTACAACGAAGAAATAATCTGCCAAACAAAATTTCCTTACCTTTTGTGCAAAGTTTAGGTAGGATACTTTGAAAGGGTTCCTTTTATAAAAAGTTGTACCAGGAACCAAAAAGGGTTCTCCTATGGGGACAAGCCAATGAACCATATATGGTTCTACATAGCAGCTTTATTTCTAAGAGTCTATTGGATAAGATCATACAGCTTTGGTCCTGACTATTCAATAACAAATGATCGCAATTTTTAATAAATATGCCTTTTAGTGGATATACACACTGAGCTGCAGTCCCTCACTGCAGGGATCACAAACTGAGGCCAACATCAGGCAGACAACTCCCTGCTCAAGTTTTGCATGATGTCAGTGGAGATTAATGGACTCTGTAAAAAGTCTTTCTTCCTGGCTGAACTTTCAAAAGTTGCACAGTATGTTTCCAAAGAAAAGAAAAGAAGACTTCCCCTGATGTGGTCTGCAGAGTAGGCTTGGCTTGTGGAACTTTTTTTTTTTTTATTAAATGAACTGATCCTGCATGCTGTCATGTGTACAAATACGTGAAGGCGCTATTCTCTTGCTTTGCCCATCTTAACCACGCCGGATAGTATCGTTTTGCTTTGGTGTCATATTGATTTAGGCGGAACAGCGGATCTGAGCCGCCCCTTTTTCACTGCCCCCCGCTTCAACTTATATATTACAGGGAGCCACCATCACTCCCAGTGAGGGTCCCGTCAGAGAAGACTCAGAGGACCCCCTGAAGACTCCAGAGGACCAAACTCAACCTGGTGTGTGTGCACAGTCTTTCCGCTTCAGTGGGCCAAGTTTCCTCAAGCCATTTTAATATTTTAGGGGGAAGAAAGGAAAACAGAACTATAGTACCAGAGAGTTTCAAGGAATCCAGCGGTGGTTTGATTTGAAGAGGGTCATGAAAGGAAAGAATGGCTCGTACGCGCTGGCCATGCCAAACAAATACTCAGAGAAAGCCAAAGATCCGGAGGATCGGGGCCACTGGGGGGCCAAATCCGAGTTCATCCTGACGGTGATGGGCGCCATCATCGGACCGGGGAACATCTGGAGGTTCCCATACCTGTGCTACAGAAACGGCGGAGGTGAGGGGCTCCACAGATCCTGCTGTCAGCTGTCACACCTGGAACATGGGACTGTTCCTCAGGATTACTTTGTGATCTCTGAGCTTCACTCTTGGGATGCTGAGATGTAAAAATCATATCTTTCTTGCAGGCGTGTTCTTCATCCCTTACATCGTATTTATGTTTACATGCGGGATCCCCTTGTTCTTTCTTGAGACTGCCCTGGGTCAGTACACCAGTCAGGGAGGAATCACATGCTGGAAGAAGATCTGTCCACTTTTCCAGGGTAGGTTTCAAGGGACTCCACTACAACTTTGATTTTCCTTTGATGTGCAATGTGTCAGCGTATTTTTCATTTCCCCCTCAACGCTCAGTGTGAAGGTTACACTACTGACATCATTTTATGTAATTATGACATGAAATTGATTCAAGTTAATTAAGTTACTTAATTAATTAATTCTAACTGTAGATAATGATAATATGATTATTATTGCTGTTGTTAGTATAGGTAACTATATCAAAACTACTAATAATTTCTAACAATAGTCTCATGTTATCTTGTTTTTCAATTGCAATCCTGTAAACACTCATCTGACATGCATGCACAGGCACATACACACCCTTTAATACTGTGTACATACAGAATATCCTGCCATCAGTTAGGGACCATACACGTGTCCACACCTACTAAAATACATGCGAAATTATTATTTTTAAAAAATGAAAATATTATATAAGTATGTAATTATTATATGATCATGAATCATGTATGAAGATTTCCTCCCTGTGTTGAAGATTTATTAAGACCTTTTTAAGATGAAAAGTCTAACCACGGACAGGAGTGGTAAGCTAACCTTGCACTGCATCTGTGTATGATGAGGATCATTTTTAAAAATCAAGTGTCTTGCAGACACACTTTGGCTGCAATCTCAAATCATTTAAAGTTTTGTCTTTTCCCTGTGTGATCCATTTGATCGAGACTACCTCCAAAGATTGACATCCCCTGACTTTGCCAGGTGGTCTGTGTGTAAAAGTACAAAAGAAAAGAAACCCTGTGGAAACCTCATTCATGTCATACTCCTCTTTTTTCAGGCATGGGCTTTGCCAGTCACTTAATCATTGCATTCAGTGCAACCTCTTATATCACTATCATGGCGTGGGCCTTCTTTTACCTGTTCTCCTCCTTCAGTGGGGAGTTACCCTGGGCCACATGTGGAAACTACTGGAACACAGGTAATCTGTCCTGCAGCTTAAATAACTGAAAATTGGCATGACATGTTTATGACATGCTGTTGAGTTGACCTTTGGTAAATATCTCACTCATTTCCCTGAAACATAAATAAAAAGTTCTTTTGTTTTTTGTGTAGACATAATGGATGTGTAGATATACTGGGACTATGATACTTTAAATTTTGCTGAGATGCCTCCTATTTCTCTTAATCTTTGAGATGTTTCTGAACCTTCACTGGGGTCCACCTGTGTTAAATTCAACTACTTGGCTGTGATTTGGAGTATATAGTAAATATATAAGGCCCTGCGTATCAGAGCAAAATGCCATGAGAGGAAATGAACTGCGCACAGAGCTTAGAGACAGGATTGTGTTGGGCCACAAATCTGGGGAAGGGTGCAGAAACACCCGCTGCATCTAAGATCCCCAAGAAGATGGTGGTCTCCATAATTCTTCAGCGGAAGACATTCGAAACAAATGGGACACTTCTCAAGGGGTCTGTGGTCTGAATGTGTAAATACTTTCTGAAGGCCTGCATATGGCCTTCATTTGCTCTCAAAGCCGCACGACTATTAAAAAACAACAACGTGTAGCCTGCTCAGCCTGCCAAATGGCTCTTGGCACTGTGCGTACACGTGACGTTACACATGATCTCGCAACAGTGATCTTTTGTGAGCCGTTACATCGGAAACATTAATTAAGGCTACGGTAACACAGGTCAGGTGATCTGCCCACCCTCCTCCTGGTGCCAAACAGACTCAGCAAGTAGAAAATGTCAGTTTTTGGATTACAGGTTGGAGATGACTGAGTTTAAAAATGTCTGAAGGTTTACTGTCCAGTCTGTAAATCAAAAAATAAGATTAAAGGAGCGTTGATGGGCAGCAATGCTGTCGAGGCCCACATGCAAACGTTTGAGGCACATGTCATGAGTCTACATTAGTATTTCTATTCTTCACCAAGTTGTTCTTGTGAACAGTTTAGGGTCAGAGTGTCACTTATTGTGACCTACAGTAACATATTTTAATAAATGTTGCCTTTGGTTTTATTTATTTTTTCGAGCTCTGTTCTTTCCCAGCTGATCTGAGTTGTTAGCTGTGTTCTATAGATTTAATTGAAAGCTACAACTATTTAGTAAGTTATAGATGCAGCTTGAAGTGGTTATGAGGTCTTAAAATATTTTGAGAGTAAATATTCTTTAAAAAGTCTTGTAAAGTATTGTAATTAACTTCAGAATTCCTGCATATACCCTGAATGAGTGTGTGTGTGCGTACCTGAAGCTGGCTCCCATTCAACATTGCTGCACTGTGTAGTCCCCCATACTCAGCCCTAAAGGCACCAAACCAAAAACAAGTGCTGGGTTGTGTTTTGAAGCTGGAACTGTACCAACTTGTGTTGGTTGATTGCTTCATTTTGTTGTTTGTTTGAAAATCGCACTCACTCATTCACTCATCTTCTACCGCTTATCCGCTTCCGGGTCGTAGGGGGTGTTGGAGCCAATCCCAGCTCACACTGGGTGAGGGCGGGGTACACCCTGGACAGGTCACTAGTCCATCACAGGGCCAACACACAAAGACAGACAGAGACCAACAACCACTCACACTCACACTCAGACCTATGGACAATTTAGAGTCATCAGTTAACCTAAACAAGCATGTCTTTGGACGGTGGGAGGAAATAAAGGCCCCAGGCGCTGGAACCGAACCCATGACCTTCTTGTTGTGGGGCAACGGCACTAACCACTATGCCGACGTGCTGCCCTGCCCTGAAAATATGCTAATTACTAATAAACATTTTCTTTGAAAACATGTCTGCTTTCATTGACAGCATTTACTTGTTAAAAATACTTAATACTTTTACTTGTATCAATTTTAAAGTACATCGAAAAATCAAGTATGAAATTACTTTTGATACTCAGGTACATTAAATATCAGTTACTTTAAGACTTTCACCCAAGTAGTATTCTAATAGGTGACTTTCTTTTTTACTTGAGTCATTTTCCAGTAAGGTAACTGTAGTTTTACTCAAGTATGACTTTTGGTTACTTTATAGGAGACTGGTCCATCAGGTGAATGAGGAGGGAAAGACCCTACAGTGAGGAAACAGCGTAGTTATCAAACTGAAAAGTTGACCTCTGCTTACTAAAAATATCATACAAACAAAACAAGACACAACATGGAGAGCAGTATAAAGGATGGACATTAACAAGGTGAAAGTAGGACAGTAAATTATATTAAGGAGAGGATAAAAATAATATAAATTAAAATGAAGTAAGATAAAAGCAAGGAGACAGTAACAATAAACAAACAACCTCTCATTAAAGCTAGTCTGTAGAAATGGGTTTTAGGAAGTGATTTCAAAGAAGTTACTGAAGTAGACTTTTCTTTTTAAACCGATTGCAACATGCCAAGTAGAATCTTACATGTACTGTAAGACATCTTGGATGAAATGTGAAACTCAGCATGTTTACATTCACCATGTCTTATTCTTTTATATCAGACTCATGCTTTGACTTATACCATCCAAATGTGAGCCTCAGCGTGACATCCAGACTAAATACCACTCTTCCTGTTGTGGAGTTTTGGCAGTAAGTATATTCTTATTACAATTTTAAGTGATGCCAGTTTTTCCCCTTTGATTCCTGTTTTTCCTTTATCTTTTCTCTCTTCCTATCATCCAGTCCCACACACTGTTTTTGTTTTAGCTGAATGGCAAAAGCAGAGTCAATCCTTTAAATGACTGATGGAGTGATCACTTTACATATACTGCAGATAAAGGGCTGCCCAGTCTCTTCCTCCTTCCTTGTCACTCATCCACCACTAAATCAGTGGTGGCCCTCTCTGCATAAAATTCACTTCACTTTCACCTTTTGTTTTTCAATCTAGTTTTGTGCCCCCTCTCTCACCCACATTATTGACACCACCCCCTCCACTCTGACTAGGTGCCGGGTTTTGAAAATCTCCAGTGGTATTGAGGAAGTGGGCAGTCTGAGGTGGGAACTGGTCTTGTGTCTCATCCTGACGTGGATCATTTGCTACTTCTGTGTTTGGAAAGGCATTAAGTCCACAGGAAAGGTAAGCTTCTGAAACATTTCACCAGATTCCTAAATGTTTCTCATATTTTTGTTTTCCCCCCAACTGGATTTCTCTGTGCAGCAATAAAGCAATTTCTTTTACAGCGCCAGCAATAAGTCAAATGTCACACTTTATTATAAATTATAAAAGAAGCCCACTTTCTTGACGTTAGTGTCTTTGAGTAAATCGCTTACCATCGTAGAACTTGCCAAAGCTCCAGGTCTTTTGGAGCCCCACTCACAGGGCCCACTCCCAAGACTGATTAAAGTACTTTCAGTCGGTGATGATGCAATCTGGGGTAAAATTTCATGATTTAAGTCCATGATGAAATGAATCAAAACTGGAGGAGATTTGGCATTACACATTGAGTTCCGGTATATTTTGCCTTTGCTATTTTGTTTGTTTTAAGAACAGTCACGATAACACAAAATGTTAAAACCAACAATGCAGCTGTTTTGGTTCAAAGCTGTTGTTCATAAACCATCACATGTTGCTGCCCGGTCTGTTCTAAAATCAGTAAACACTAGCAGGGCTACAACAACTTAAGCAGTTGTTTTTCTGCTTTATAAAATTTTTAATTAAGTGTAAATCTTTTTAAGGTAAAAACAAGAATTTAGTAGAAATAATATTGGCTTCTCAGAAATTGTGTTACATTTTTAGATTAGTAATGGATAAAAAAAAATCAACGATGAAAAAGATTAGATTTTTTTTATCTAACACTCCATGACGATGTGTTTTTCTTTCAGGCAGCCTACTTCACAGCAACGTTTCCCTTCATTATGTTGCTGGTTTTGCTCATTCGTGGTGTTACCCTACCTGGGGCAATTCATGGGATCATTTACTACCTCTACCCTGATATCTCTCGCCTTTCAGATCCCCAAGTAAGAACACACAGAGACTATAGCTACAGTACCACAACCACAACATTGTTTCCGCAGCGACTCTCAAAAACACACACCCACATGCTGATTGTTTTCAGGTGTGGATGGACGCTGGCACTCAGATCTTCTTTTCTTATGCTATTGGCCTTGGCTTTCTAACCTCACTCGGGAGTTATAACACTTACAACAATGACTGTTACAGGTAAGTTCAACACTAATCTATGGGACCTATAAGAGCTGTTAGCGTCCATGAATGCTTAAAATGAATTAAAGGATGTTTTAATGTCTGTTAGATCATTTATCTACTGCCTTACATTCCCTGTTGTTGTCTGTGGGTACTTTTATTTGCTGAGGGTACATTTATTTAAGTGAAATTTGCAAATAAGGCCTGTAAAGGGAAATAAAATGTCAGATTGAAGTTAAGCAGAAGGTCAAAACATTTCACATGGAGGTGTGATTAATGCAGGGAATAAATATATTCTTCCCCTGGCTTGTAAAATGTGCATCCACCGCTAAATGTTGTATCCATGCACCCACTGCCCAGTTACCAGCACATTTCTAGAGCTGGATTCCTTTTCTTTTTAGGGACTGTTTCTACTTGTGTCTGCTGAACAGTGCCACCAGCATTGTGGCAGGCTTTGCCATTTTCTCTGTTTTGGGTTTCATGACATATGAACAAGGAGTGGATATTTCTGAAGTGGCAGAATCTGGTAGGTAACGGCTGAGGTAGGTTGAATGAGCAGTAGAGTCACATTTGTGATGCTTTTTCTGTGATTCTTCATGGGGAAACTCGTGACACAGTCCTTAAGAGACACTACATTTTTACCCTTTGTGAAAACTGTTTGAAATTTTGCACTGTGTCTTTATTGTTATCCCTTTAAATTTCCCACTTAAGAAGCTTTCTTGCAGAGTTGATCTTCTGTCATCTTCAGTTTTCCTCCTTTTGCTTCTTTACCCTTAACTTTGAACTTTAAGACTAAAACTCAATGAGAGCATGATTACTGCTGACGAGCAAGCAGGAGGAATGCAGAGCTCAAGACAAAAACAGATAAATAAGAGGTGGCATGTCAAGGAATATTGTTCACCTATTGAATCAATGAAGCCGACTTGGAAAAACTAAACTAAACCAACTAACAAACCCTAACATCCAAATTTACAACTACATTTACAGAACCTTTAAACCTGCTTATCATTTATGCCTATTAGCAGTGCCATTGTGAGAATGTTAAGACCCCATTGTTGGCATTTAGTGTTAGTTTCAGGAGGGATAGCAAGCCATTGAGACTGTAGCTTTGTGTTGTGCAACCTTAAGAATTTCAAATGTGCCAGTCCACTCAAGTGAAAGTTTTAGCTGACACATTTCCTCTGTTTATCATATCCAGATGTACTCTTTGTTTGTGTGTTTGTGTAGGCCCAGGGTTGGCTTTCCTTGTCTACCCGCGGGCCGTAGCCATGATGCCTGTGCCTCAGGTGTGGTCAGTGTGTTTCTTCACCATGATTATTCTGCTGGGACTGGATAGTCAGGTATGAGTAAAACCTGTCTGAATGAATGAATGAAAGCTCAAACATCTGATTCTTTAACATCGTGCTCACTGTTATCAGTTTGTTGGTCTGGAGTGCCTGATGACATCACTGGTTGATCTGTTCCCAACTCACCTGCGTCAGGGCTGCAGACGTGAGCTTGTTCTGCTGGCTATCTGTTGTACGAGCTGTTTGCTGGGACTGTCCCTGGTCACTGAGGTTTGCGCATTAGTATCCATTCACCTCTCTCAGTGTTTGGTTCCTTATTATTCCTATGACAAAGAACAAAAAGCAATACGGGAGGAATAAAATCATTATAAAAACTCAACCTGTGATCAAAGCAGGTCAGTTCATTTCAGACCTGACATTTACTCTCACTGTGGCTGAGAAACATTTTCTTTCAAACCACTAAAAGAAAGTGGACACATGAAGCCTGGAACGCCACCAGAGTTGTCTGCTGGTCATGAGTTTACCTGCGATGATTGTTAATGCCAGATCAGTACAAGGTATAGCGATAATTAATGTGGCCTTCATCTGCAGGAAGTGTGTCCTTTTCCAAATAACCTGCCAGACTATACAAACCCAACACTGGCTCTAGAAAAAGCCTTTTGCAACGTCCGACATCTCTGACAAACTGCATGCTGCTGCCACAAACAATTAGAGGGAGAACAGCTTTTCTGCAGTTACACAAAATAGCTTGTTACATCTCGATTCATAATCTTTTATACAACAAACAAAGACATAAATTGGATACATAACAGAAAGGAGTGGTGTAGCTGTCAAGAGTTTCATCTCACACAGGGCCTTTCCATTCAAATTGAATAACAATATATGATAAGAAAGTGAGTGGAAGATTAATCCAAGACACTGCTAAAAGCAACATTTTCAATGGAGGATCAGATTACAAGATTAGTGTCTATCTGTAATCATTGAAGCTAAAAATATCTGTCAATTCTTTACTGATGATTCATTTGCCGATGGTGATGAAGAAGATAATGTGACCATAGCATTTAATCATCATTTTGGTTTGTGGTCATTATTCATATATTTTAATTTAAATCACATTAAATCAAAGATTTAAATGATTATTAAAAAAAAGCTTGGAGCTCGGGTCCAGTTTAGCAGGATGCAGCATGAATGTATGAAACTGTCTTTGTAATAGCTGTTCATATTGAATGGAAGTGTTAAGACTCCACTCGTTTCTAGGGAGGGATGTACCTGCTCCAGCTGTTGGATCATCATGTCTGCAGTGGCACCACCCTTCTTCTCCTCTCCTTCTGTCAATCTATCAGTATTGGCTGGGTCTATGGTAAGACACAGGCACTACAGCCAACCGAGCAGAAACAACAGACACAGGTCTTCATTACATTATGAACAACTGTTTTCAGTGGGACCGATGCTACTGTATGCATTTTTGGTATGCTAACAAAATGTTCTTATAGATGTAACAGACCTTTGTGTTTTGTTTTTTTTTCATTTCCCTAAAGATGCTGACCGTTTCTATGGCAACATCACAGACATGATTGGTTATCGTCCATTCCCATTAATGAAATGCTGCTGGCGCTACATCACCCCCCTCATCTGTTTTGTGAGTCTTTTCATTCATTGTTGTGTAATTCATTTGTTTTGCTACCTCTTTCCTTTTTGACGATTGGTATTGTAGCTAAGATGGCAGCCCAAAAAAGATCACCGCCCCAGTGGCAATCAACATGGAGATCAATCATAGGTGCAGAAGTGCGCAGCGATGGCTGAGTGACATATATTATGGATTTATTCAATACGAGCATACAGCACATCTTCAACTTGCCCTCTTTAACCTATGAAATTATCTTGGAGTCATTCGTAGTTTTCAGAGCTGGACTCATCCGGCACACAACACAACTACTTGTACTCAAGTAGTACTATATAGAACAAAAAATAGAAATTATTGACATCAGAGTTGGCATCTATGTATAAAGCACACAGAATAAGCAGCTGCAGCCATAAACACATGGATTAAGTTACAAAAAAAAAGGGAAGGCAGGCGACCACAGAGCTGAATGGTTTTGGCCACATATACGCTCTGAGTAGACCAGTTGCAAGTTTGAATGTCGTCGGACCAGACTATCATTTACATGTCATTCCCCTTTTCACCATCACATTTCCTGTTTTTCTACTCTGTCCTATCAAATGAAGGCAATTCATGAGTTCAAAAAACAGAGGTACTGTATAGTATAACATGTTGCATTATGTCCTACAAACAAACTGTAACATTCAACTGAACATGTATTTACTTTGTGTTCTCTGATCACAGGGCACCTTCATCTTCTCTATTGTCAAATACTCTCCACTGAAGTTCAGTAACTCTTACGTTTATCCACTATGGGCCAACATCTTGGGCTGGTTCATCGCCACGGTCTCCCTCTCCCTCATCCCACTCTTCGTGGTCTACAGAATAATGCAGGGAAAAGGCACTCTTCGACAAGTGAGCTCCAGCTTCTTATGTCTCTGAATTAGAAAAGTACAGATTATAAAAGCACAGTTTAAGTAGGGGTTAAAGTGGGCTGGGACCAAGAGCTGTGTGAACACAGAGTGAGGCTCATAAGACATAGACTCAGACAGGCAGCAGAGAGTCCTCCTCCTGGCAGAGCTTACAGAAATCCTGCTTACCCAGAAAAACATATAGGTGCCTGTATTATTTATTTTGTGAGATTATGACAAAGATCATGTGATCTAGATGTTATTGAAAAAAGAGAAGGGAAAGCAAGAAAAACAGTCTGTCTTTTCACACCAGGCCCGCCAAACCCAAGATCAAGTCGTGCTGTTTAGTTAATTTGTTCCAAAGCCCACAAAGTGGCGCTGGAATGCTCAGTATGTTATGAAATTATTTAGATCGACTTTCTGAAGGTTGGTCCAAAAAACACTGACGCTGTAAAAGATCACCATCAGTTCACAGATAAAGTGGTAAAGTAAGGAAAATATACAGTAAGAGGTCAGCAGCGAGGAATACATTTATTAAATAACTAAAATAAAATAAAGAAGTGAAGTTTGATTTGTCAAAAGGTTGTCTGTGTCAGAAATCCACCTGAACATATATATATGTTCATATTATCATTTTGTTTCTGGCTCAAGGATTGCTGTTAATTGTGGATTGGACCTCTACAATTTATTCTTGGTTATTCCCTACAATTATACCATCACTCAGCATCAAACCATCTGTTTACTGATCTGAGGCTCCAAACAGAATCTTGTTTCATTGATATGTTCAAAAAACACAGTGTATTTGTGACCTGTATTCAAAGATGAATTTCTTCAGAGGAGCTGAGCTTTGGGCTGAGAGCCAAAGAGAGGCTGTGGGATTCAGAAAGTATTTAGTCGGACAAAAATGCTTGTGAAGATAACTTAAATCCATTTTAAGAAGAATATTATTGGGTAACTTTGGATTAATAAAATAATAAATAGAAATACAAGTCAAGACGGATAGGATACAAGCGCACACACACACACACCTGCCTGATCACACAAAGTGATTAACACTAGCCCGTAAACCCCACAAATAAACTAAAAGTTTAAAAAGTAATGCTGGATTAGTGAAAAGGTGGTCTGTGTCCGGGATCCACTAGTCTTACAGAGCTCTGACTAACACAGCCGAAGGCATTTATATTTTCCTCAAAGGTGTTTTTGAAGTACAGTATGTTTTCCAGCTGAAGGATTTGTGGACAGGATTTCTCATAGAGTTCTCCACATGAGCAGTTTTAGTGGAACGTTTATATTACCTGGAAAATACAACCTGCTAACTGAACTTGAACAGCAGAAAGTATAGAGACATTCATTTTAACAGTAGAATAAATACAGAACATCACTAACCTCATCTTTTAAATCACCTTTAACAGGTGTATCACTGGGAAACATTGATGTATATTGTCCTGGTTCGGTGTTTTTTAAGGTTCAGTTGACTTCAGTTATATTCATCTTAATGTATGCAATTAACATACTGCACAGATGGAAAGGTCATATTACCATTTTTTACTTAGTCTGACTGTGTTAGCTACGCTGATTATTTTGACCTGATGAATATCTTTTCTCTGTTCTCCATCTTGTCTTTCCTCAGCGTTTCCTTTTGCTCTGCCAGCCAGTGGAAGACCTGCCCCCATATCGCAAAGGTGGCCCTGCACTGGGAAACAGTGGCCCCAGTGCCCATACGGAGCTCAAACTTCTGTCCCTCACTGGGGAAATCACTCAATGAGCAGTCAGGTCATTCAGCTTAGAGGTCTACGGTGCATTTGTACATGGTCACACTAATAGTTGACTGTCAAATGCCTTATTCGTACTTGTGAGAGTAAAGGACTAATGTATTCATTTGTATATTTCCAAAACAGTGTGCTTCGGTGCCTCATTTTCTTCTGGAGCCCTCTGGCATTCCTTTATAGACTTATTTTTATATGTCTGAAAATTAAAGAAAAAGCTTAAATTTTTACATTTGAGAGTTTGAAGCTGAACGGTTTTTACTTTTAGTAAAACTTCACAAGTTTTACTTTTACGCAGTTATAATATGGGTGCTGGACTCACAATCGCAGTAACGCAATATTTCAAAACTGAGTTGTGTCATACTGGTTTTCCAGAATATAAACTGTGTAAAAAATTACACCTGTAGACCTTTTGATATACAATATAGATAGATAGTTTATTAATCGTGAAGGAAATTTAAGAGATGCATCGTATATGCATAAAACTATATCGAATAGTATATAAGAAAAGTAAAGTAGTAGTAAAGTATATAAGTAACATCACAAAATGTCAGTTTCATCAATGAAAGGTTGTGTTTGAATTTGTTTGTTTTCACCCTCTGCACAAAAAGCTCATGGGTGTTACAGCACTGAATGTCGATTAGCATTTGTCAATGACCTTGACGACCAGTAGCTGAACAACTTACTCATGACTCCTCAACCAGGTATAATGATTCCTTACTTTTCAGATGTGAAATGTTTATCACAAATATGAGATGCTTTTTCTTGCATGAGGACACAAACTGTGATGATGTGAGATTGTGGCCAAATGCACATGACAGAGTTTTTATCTGTACGTATAATTAGTCTATTAAAGTCTGTGACCATGTGTAGTTTTCTATTGTAATACTGGAAATTAGTTAGGATTCATTTTTTCCTATTATTATGCAAAATGGAGTAAAATAAAAATACAGCCAAGTGAAGCCTTTTGTAGAATTCATTAATAGGATATGTTGTATACTGTGATGTAGTAAAATCTATGCAATAAAGAAGTGACCTTGTTGTTATAATGGTGTTTTGTTTGAATCTGATATAAACAAGACATTTTGAATAAACAAGTGATCAATATTAAAGTGCAACTTTGTCACTAATGATATTTTTGAGACGTTTGTGTTCATGGATGTTTGAAGTGTTTCAGTTGCATGAGTGAAGTATGGATATGAGATGGATGGATATGAGACTGGGAGGGTAGAGAGTTTGTTTTTTTGGCAGTGATTAATTCACCCATTAAATTTACCCCATCACAAGAAGCTAGCTAGCTACAGAACTTTTTAGGAATCTTTTTAGGAATAGGGTCGGTGTTACTGCGAAAAACTACTGTAACTTAAGTAACTATGTTATCTAGACGTATGTGCGTATGTGTAGAAGTAGGTTCAGGCTAGTCAACGTAACTTGAGACTGGAGAATATGTGACCGCTGACCACCCAGGTTAACAACATAGTTAAAATGATCTGGAACAGGAATGTTGGGTGGGTGGGTGGGGGTTGGAAAAGTGACAGACAGCTTGAGTAGATACTGTAAAACATTCATCTTCAGACTATAAAAAGTATGCGTGAATTAGTGGTAGTTCAATACTGTCAGAGATTACAGAGGACATTTGCCCTGCTCCCCCAACCCTCAGTCCCCTGCTGGGGCTTGAAGTCCACATCAAATAATGGAATCCCAGCACTTCTTTGGCCAGACATCATACTAACAATGGGGAGCCACTGGTTTAATAAGATCGTAGAAATCCAGATGGACAATAATACTTATGTTCTATAGCCCCTTTTTTGTTATATTCCATTTGTTATTTTAGATGCGTGAACCCAAACCAAGGACACAGACCAAAGGTGCAAATGATCAACATCAGCTAGAAACTTGTAATAACACACTAGTTAGAGAAATAATGTTAAGAGTGGAGGGAGACCTGTGGTAGATACACTACATGCAACTTACTCTACCAAAAGCAATAACATACAGTACAACTTATATCAGATGACATTAAAAATAAATATAGTTCAGTGTGGAGCAACTCTAAACTATTGTGACCTTTTTGTGTTTCAGTGAAACATTAAACGAGTTGCATTGACCAACACAAATTCATGCTTTGGCTTAATGCTTTTCAGTCAGATGCTTCCTCCAGAAACAAGCACCTTTCCCTTCACCAGGTATGATGACTTTACTGTCTTGAGAGTTACAGGATAAGAATACAAAACTGTAAAAATTCGAACCAGCAGGCCCCTCACTGCAGTCACCGTTGTCAGTTCATGGCCTTGGATGAAATGGCAGAAATGTTGCTCTAGGACCCAGAGCTCATGTTGCACAATCTTGCTTACTAAATTTAAAAGTACAAGTCTATCAAGCCCACTGATCCCTTGGCCTGAGCTTAACGGTCACAGATTTAACATTGCAAGTTTACAAGGTTGCCTTCCTGACACATTATGACATTAGAGCCAAATGCGCACAACAGATACAATTTAGATTATTGAAGTGTTTGTAAAACATCCAAGAATGGGACCAGTGCAACACATCGAAATGTATTTGATAGTGTTGGCGTGCAAAAGTGTTGTTTCAACAACGTAGCTTTAAATCACCTTGAAACATATATAAATGTATAACTCTCAATTGCTATTTAAAGCCATTGTCTTTAAGACATTGGTAAGTACATTTGTGAACAGTTGTGAACAATTTGTAACAGACACATCGGTGGATATGAAAATTAGTATTTGATTATGTAGTGATTTACACATCTACTCCTATTTCCTCTATTCATGCCACTGTGTCATTGTAAAGATAACTAACAGTAGTCTCTGTTTCGCTGTATGTTTTCTGGTAAACCACATCATTGATATGAATCTATCCTGTGCTGAAAACAGTAAGCACCAAGAACAGTTGGAGTCATTGTGGGAAAACATGAAAACAGTAAGTGGAAGGAAAAACATTTCTTATAAAAGCCACTGTTTATTGACTTGTTTGTGTGCCATCTTATAGAAGGAGCACATACACAACAATGAAATAACTTAAACATGATATAAATAAAATGTCCTGGACATGATTTGAAATATTTCTCACGGGGAAAAGACTTTGAATGGAAATGATAAACAAGGAAGAAAAAGGATATTGGTGTGAAATTTGAGTTTAGCAATGATGGCCCAAACTACATTACATTATCTTGTTTTTTTGTTGTTTTTTTTAAATAATGCTTCCAAAATAAAATAACCCAATAAAAGACATTTCTGATGGCTGGCAGTTAAATATTTATGAATGAGTTTTCTGCTCAGACACTTGCAGCACAGCTTAAAATGCTGAAAGAACTTGTTCATACCCTAGAACTACAAAGGTAATGGTTAACTTGCCAATGCTGTTGCTTTGAACTGAAAAGTTAAAAAGCTGCCAGTAAGTAGTCTGAGAGAAACAGTTGATCTGAGAGGTAAAAAGACAATTTTTGTGGTATGAAAGGAAAGGGTTGGCAATGAATTCATACATTTGGATAAACCATTATTTCAATTTTGGCTTTAAACCTGAACTGATATTTTGGTTTTTTTTTTAGCTAATCCTATTTATAGGAAGAGAAAGAAAAAACAAAACAAAATACATTTTCACTCAATCAGATGGGAGTGGCCTGGGGGAGACATGACAGAGAACTTGACTCTGCACAATCCAGTAAAAATCAGACATTATCCAGTCAGATTTTGCATACCAGTGTCACAATATTCTCAAAGAACATTTCTTAATCATTTTCACAGGTGAAGGGAGAGAGCACTTATTTTAGTGTTGAAAAGTGTCTGAGTGTTGCATTACTGCTGAAAGTAAGGCACTGTGGCACATGTACATGTTTGTGTGTGAGTCATTCTTTAAATGTGGCTCAAACTTCAGTCCACTTCTGTCAGACCACAGGGTCTCCTGAACTCTTGTCCCCGCTCATGGATCCACTTGTTTGACACTGGCAAAACAGAAAAACAAAACAAAAAAAACATGTGGGGACCAAAAATTGCCAAGCCAGCTAAACTGGTGTTAGTAATGATTCATACTGTGCTTCCTGTAAAAATGCATTTACTCATATCGAAATGATCTATAAAATTTCCAAATCACACTATATCTTTTGCATGTGTGTACATTCCACATTAAAATGTATGGAATATTTTAGAGAGCTCTCACTTTGGATTAACTGGGACATACAAATGGGTACTATTCAATTTTAGACTGTATAAATGTATGTGCCTTTCTAGACAATATTTACAGACGCGTATCAATCAATTCCAGTTTGTGGTTTTATGAGTTACAAGCATAGTCAGAACATACAGCAAAAGAGGCTCCTTTTCTAAACAGCTTGTGTCATTCTTAAATAACATGAAGTCACAAGCCTATTTCATGCTGTGACAAACAAGAAAAACCCTGGACCACATAGATGTGACTCATGGACAAATAACAATCATCCTCAGATGTTTGCCTTCTTTTCCTTCCTCTCCTTCCCCATTTTTGTCAAAGAAAGAGATCCCCCCCCCCCAAAAAAAGGAAAAAAAAAAAAAAACCAACAGCAACAACACCCCACCCCCCAAAAAAACCCAAATTATGATTATGTCTTTCTGGGAGACATTAGACTTATGATTGCAAAGATGCAAATTTTGTCTCTTCGGCCTAGAACTGTGGTTTGTAACAAGCTGAAAAAGGAACCGCCACACATAGTTATCTTAACTGTAACAGGAAGCTCCAGCAACTGTGGTCACTGTCAGCCAGTTCCCCACCAGTTGAATCATAGTGGCAAAAACATACAGAATAATAAAGATAAGGATGCTGACAGGATCCCTGGGCTACTGCTATCGAGCTACAGCTCTGCTGAATATCATTTTGTAATTCGAAAACATAGGCGTCACCCATTATCTTTCATATGCATCAGTATTTATTGTCAAAGCTTAAAACCTCGATAATTACAAATTAGCATTTATAATGTCTGAAAGTGTTTTTAGTCCATCATAATACCCATATGTGCTTTTGTTTTTTTCTCCTAACAATTACCAGAAACTGAAAATAGTAAATGAAAATATGAAATAGAAATCAGGGAGATAACTTTATAATAATACGGACTGAAAATGTGAGTATGCAGACAGAACTAAATGCAATTTCATTATTTAATTGAGCTAAAAGCAGTTTTGAGATAATGAGATATGCAAATCATTTATCTCTCTAAAGATAAGATGATTTATATTTATGGTTTTTGTTCACCAAATACTACATTGTCTCACTTCAATTTCAGTCATACATTTTCCAATCAAAATTAATATATCAATCGTTAAATATGATGATTCTGAACTTTTACTCACCCCATTTACTTCCTACTAGGACTGGACAGGCTGCATGCCTAGTCCTATAGTCTCCCTCTCCACTCTTGAACAGATTATACCAGAAAACTGCCGTCCCCTGTGGAAAAATGAAATACATGAAACACTGGTGACAACATCTGTTCTTCAAGTGAGAGAGGGAACACAGAGGTGCAACATGTAATGAGAGGAGGACCTTAAGCAGCTTCATGCTGTGCATTTATCAGAGTATTATACTGACCGCCGTAGTCTTTAAGAACTTTTGTTGGTTGACTATTATGTTATGATGTAGTATAAGTATATGGTTGGCAAAAATAGATATTGTTCTGCCTGAAAGGGGTCTGCATCTATCTCCAGCCATCCCTCCACAGTGGCCAAATGCGTTCAGAGGAAGGTCATAATGTAATTTTTCTTCAAGATTATCTTGAAGACATGTCTTATCCAAGAGGACTTCCTATTCTCCCATAAGACACTAGCAGTATGAAGTCATTGAACTCAACAAACAATAAATTGAGCCTATTGTCATTCTCCCATGCACTCACAGAAACACACACACACACACACACACACTCACCTTTCGGGGCCAGATTGCTGCTCCAAAGTCAGGGAAAACTGTGGCACCCCCTGCTTCCACATCACTCATCTGAGGAAAAACAAGTTGTTAGTCACTTTCTCTTTGCTTTCCTCACAAAATACACACTGGCATCAAATGATCCTTGGGAAAACATCTGTATTTGGACTTAGCAAAACATACATTTCTTGTACTTGTCAATGAAACACGTTGCTAGTAGAAATATCCATTTTAAGAAATATGTAAGGACACTAACTTTTAACAAATATTTTCTAGTTATATAATGATAGTTTTTGTATGTCATCACATTATAAAAATATAGAAAATAATATCTTAGTAGTAGGTATGATGAAAAAAAAAAAAAACAATATCCCGTGATACTAAAAATAAGAGGTACCAATTCACCTACATTTTACTGTAGGAAAGTTGGTGTTTGCAGTGAGGGAAATCAAGCAAGGCTGAAGAAATACTTGAAAAGAAAAAGAGAAGGGAATGTGATCTTCCTTAAAGCTAATCCTTAAAAACGAACCAACTCGTCTCACATGTAATTTAACAAATGGCAAAAATATATCAAGTTACTTGCTACTTTTTTACTATGTATGGCCATATGCTATGTTTTGATCAATAAAATGTAACCGCATTGTCTTATTTCTGTAGTCTTTACTTCTTCTTGACAGGAATTGATCATTTAATTGTATTCTGTCCTGTAAAATTATACTACGTTTTTGATAGGAATGCCATATGGATATAGGTTTTATCATAGAACATGAATAAATAGCTCCAACTAAAATTATTATTACTACTATATGCCACACAGTTTTCACTGAACTTCAGTTAGTTAAAGGTTGACTGGGAATTCAACTCTAAATCTTATTTAAAAAAAATAAAAATACAAAATTGCATTGAAAATCTGTTTTGGGTGTAATTGTATTCTGTGCATCCAGTGTTAACAAGGGTAAATTAAAGAGGTTTCTAACTCGCGTGTTAATGGGGAGTGGTCTACAAAACTCTCCACAATATGTACTGGACTGATTGACAAAAAGGAATAATTTTTAGAGTATTCTTTCTGCATAATGTTGCTCCAACTTGCCCCATTACATGAAGTCATTTTAGGTTTCCAAATAAGGCACTGGAATGCCAATTGGTGCATCTCTATGAAGGTCAATCAATCCAAGTCCAAAATTGAATCAGAGCTTGTGCTTATGCCTTTGGAGCTATGAAAAAAAACAAAACAGGGATGAAACGTAGATTTCAGGAGACTGCCACCCCCAGGCTTCTATCAACGGCGACTGGATACACGTACTTACGTAGTTCAAAAAAGTTGCCACACGATTTCCAGTGCCTAATCTTTTGAAAGCATCAGGCTCATCTTTCTATAAAGATAAAATTCAAAAGTGAAAATACACGATGAAAACGCCACACACACACACAATACTTACGTAGTTTAGGAAGGTAGCAAGTCTATTTCCATCGACCATGAGGTTACTGTCAAAAGGACGCTGCAACAGATGTTTATATGTTTAAACCTTTAAGGAAAAGACTCACAGTAGGAGCCCGCCACAAAGGGCACTAACTATACTAACAGCAAATGAATTCTTCTGTATTATGTAACTTCACATTATCAAATCACAAACAAATAAAAATTTACATCTCAGTTCAAAACGATAGCTTAATGTCATGTTTAATAGCACATAATGCCAATAATGAAATAACTTCTCTTCAGCAAAAATGACTGGATGCTTAATGTTAACTTTAAGGGGTATCCACAGCAAACAATGGCCATTAAACTTTTTATACTTTCTTACTCCCAGTGAGTAATGTGATATCTAAAAAGGACATTTATGTGCAGTGAACTTTTGTATTTTGCAGAGAGCAATAAATCACATGAAATTGGTCAATGTTTGCCAGAAATAACACAGCGAGACCACAGCTCGAATGTCCAAGATAAAAACTTTACGGGAACCAGGACATGCATAAAGTGGAAGCATGTCTGGTAATGTCATAAATTTTCCACTTACACACACTTGCATGGGAACTCACCCTTGAGAAGTCATAATGTGGTTCATACTGTCCTCCAACTCCATAGTTGGCAACCTGGTTCATTATTGACAAAGATGATTTGGATGATCACAAATGCATTGTTAAAATCCAGTATATCTACAAGTATTGATTTGATTTGATACTATGAATATTGACTGTGTAAATGATCCTCAACTCATGCTAGATCATCCCTACTACACACTTGTTGCATTCAGATTTTGGCAGTGGGAGCAATCCTATGATGGCAAATAAACAAATTAATGAAGGAATGAAAGGGTGACTAAATGAACATCTGTCAGTACTGACTGAATTTTGCACATTGACCACCCGCAGACTTTGACCTATTCTTGTTTCAATTGAATTCCAATTTATTTATAAATTTCTGTCTTATTATACACTATTGTACTTAATTTAATTAGTATGAATACAACTGCCGTTCAAAAAACTGGATGTCAAATTCCTGCCATACATATATCATTATGTTGCGGTAATGCCATGCAATCCTGTGGTTTTATATTACCTGAAGTAACTCTGCTGTGGTGACTGTAAGGCCTGTGATGTCTTCTATTCTCTGATTTATTCTAGCAATGACAATGTCATCTTCTTCTTCCAACCATGCACTGAAAAAAGAAAACAACCTGTTTGTATAAACATGTACCAAAAGCAAACACTGTTGCTTGCCCAGTGAAGTGCAACAAAGTTTAGTTTCCACTGATCTGCAAGTCAAAAAATTAAACATATTAGTATATTTCTGTATAAAAATTTTACTTTTAATTCACCATCTCATTTAAAAAAAAAAAAAAAAAAAATCAACATTATCACCTTGATTTGTTTTCTTTGGAGTTGGTTGAGCAATTAACTTGGAATGGTAGCCATGATTAAATAATAAGGGTTGTTTGTTGTTGTGCTCTTTCAAGACTACAATAACAAACAGCAACTTCCTGTGCTATAACATGTCACATGATGTCATGAAATAGGTTCCCATTTCTTAAAATTAAGTGGAAATCCTTGAGACCAAGGTTAGTTTAAGTCCAAAGCATTCACCACTTTATGACTGAAGATGGATCCTGAAGATTTGGACATTAAACATTCTGTCATTTGTCCCCTGCCTTACCTAAGTAAGGTAAGTTACCTTTTGGATACCCTGTAGTTGGCTGTGGTCAGTACTCCAGTTTTAGGATCACGGACAGTAGCTCTGGCAAGCTGACAAAAGAATGCAAATCCTTTTTTCAGTGTTTACAGATGATATGCTAATCAGTAGTCAAAGTCAATTAAAAAGACACAGACAAAATTAAAGATGAAAGGGGTCACTAGATTAATGGCGAACTACTGTAGTTGTGCTTGTTGCATTACTATACCTTAATAATATATCTTCATCTGTCAGTGTAACACTACAAAGAAACTATAGCATCAGTATCAATGAGCCTCATCAGTATTATGAGCTCTCTACAAAAAGTTACACAGTATAGTTTCTCTGTTTCCAGTTTTGCATTACGGCTTGTGTTAAGTGCAGAATCTTTATATTAGTTATTATTTATTCATTGATTCTTGTCTCACCCTTGGTTTAGCCAGCTCTTTAATCTTCGCAATCTCCTCGTTTGACAACATGTCCAGGTAGCGGACAATGTAGGGGCTGTCCCACTCATCCTCCTCCTTCATTGGTTTCAGTAGGAGACGAGGGTTCCTGTTACCGTCCTGGTAGCGACAGAACAAACGGCTGCGCCTTGCTTCGTTCTGGTGAAATAAAAAAGATAAGCAGAAAGTAATAATGTTGCTTTTTACTATTCATCTATAGTTTTTTTATTATCTGAATTGGACCAGTATGTGTAGCAGATAAGAATCATTGTAAAGAACATAATTATGTCTATCGTTTTGGGAGAGGATAGTTTTAGCTGGACTGCCCTCTGCTGGAGATATGGAGTTTTACAACATGTAGGACTTCCAACATCCAGCACACATAATTAACTACATATCTTTTAATTTGTGTTTATAAGCCTGTGTTTTTGATTATTAAAAAATTCCAGTATAGAGAAGTAAGTAATGTGTTTATCACACTGTACTGCAAATTCTTGCACATGGCTCCTTAATGTTAAATACAGATAAGTATGTAAAGATCAGTTGTTTGGACTACCTCTGCTACATATTTCATGCTGCCTATTGTCAACACGACTCTTTCTCTTGTTGCCTCACCATTTGGAGCCCCTCTCCTCTGCAGAGGGCCTCGTAGGACTCTCTCTCAGGGAGATGGTCTTTAGGTCTGCTGTAGGTTCCCAGCTGGATGGGCTCCTCAGAGAAAGGCTGGTCGGACTGATTCTTCTCATTGAGCTGCTTAGACAGCAACCGCTCAAAATAACGGAGGTTTCCTCCTGCCCTCTGGTGGCCAGGTTCTGTCAGTACCAGAGAAAAAATTGCTATTTGGACTGAAGAGGAGGTGAAGCTGTCCACAAAGTGGTATCTAAAATGGTCTGTTCCTGGAAGCTTTGCAAATCAGAGCTCAATTGGGCCCTCTCTTGGAAAGAGTTAGGAGAAGTGCGGTAATGCAAAATGTGACCAACAAGTGAATCTCCATGATGTGACAGCAGAATAAAGTTTATGCTTTCTTTCCTCTCCCCTCTGCTATATACTTCAATTTGTTTCTGATTTGCAATGGTATGAGCCATGTCTGTGTAAATGTCTGTAAAACTAAGTCTGTTTCTACTAGATCTGCTCTACCTCAATTCACTTAACTTGAAAAGCAACCTAGTATGCTGCAGCCTAAAAAAGGGGGTCTGAAGCTGTCAACACTGTCCATGAGGCAGAGGCTGAAATAACAGCTACAAACCACTGCCTCTCCCTTTGGAAGGACTACACCCTGCCACTTCAGTAAGCACAGGGTACCGTGCCAGTTAGAGGAGGGTGGACTGTAGTGTAACTGAAACAGCAAGCGGACAGCTCCTCTGTTATTCCACTGTGAAAGACTGTGGTCTCATTGGTCAGCTAACCAAGGGAGGAGGGAAACTGAAAAATTCAACAATGCTCCTTAAATACTTGTAAATGTGCTTTTTTTAGTTCCTCAAGTACTGAGACCATGAGCCCATTCACCCATCAATTATGGTTACAAGAAATCTTGATGATGCTGAGGGAAATTATATGCAATGTGTCCCTGACCTGAGCTTGCACCTCTTGCATCACTGAACTTTCATGTGGTGCATCTTACCAATAGCCACTAGTCGGCGTGTCAGCTCGATGGCTCGGGGCAGGTCGCCCATTTGGTAAACAGAGTAGCTGAGGTAATCTAAAATGTCCGCCTTGGAAACCACAGCGTCCTCCCCAGCATCCAGCTGTTTCAGGGACTGTTGCATCCATAGCACAGCATGATAATAGTCTCCATCGTTGTAAGCTGTTTTCCCCATGTCGAAGCAGTCATCCACTGTCAAAATGGCGTTGTACTGCACACCTGTAGGGATTTGATGAAATTATTTAGTGAACACAATGCATCACAACTGTGACATATTTGTTACAATTCAGTCACAACCAGTGGCTGTTAAGTTGTCCACACACCAGGAACGTGGCAATGAAGTTGGGCTGTTATTTTATCAGTTTTTAAAATCGGCAGATATTGGCAAGATGGCAGATGTTGGACTGTTCATTTTTCCAAATTAAATCTAGAGATTTGATTTATAGAGCTGCCTTTATGTAACTCTGAAACATCAAGGGTACTTTACATAGAGCAGGTCTAGACCAAGCTCTTTATGATTAATTTAAGAAGACCAAAATAATGATTTCCATGAACAAGCACTTAGCAACAGTGAGGCAAGCAAACACTTCCTTAGAGCAAATATAGGGAATACCAATAACATCATGCATCCCTAGTTCACAATAAAAATAAAAATAAATTATGTAGATACACAATAACAGGCTTGTGAAACAAACACATTCTTACATAAATTGGCTCTACACACCTTAAATCCAGACTATATCACAGTGCCACTGGGGTGGGACTACAGCTTTAACCTACCAAATTTATTTCAAGTGCATCTTCAGTTACCATTTATTATTGGTTATTTGAACATTTTATTAGGATTTCTGACTCCTGTCAGTATAAAAGAGGACTGGTGAAGTCAGTTCAGAATGTTGCTCAGACCTTTTATCACATGTCCCACAACCAAAGTAGTAACTCAAAAATAACCTGCACTTAAGGCTAGCCCCACCTTAAACTCACCATATTGTCATCTTTGAACTCAAAACCAAGCTCTTTGAAAGTAAGGACTGGTTATGACTTAATTTTAAAACAATGTAACCTGTCAGGAAATTTGAAAGGCAACATACAAACACACCAGTAAAAAAATAAAAAGCAATCAACAAATTTACCTTCCCTTCCTTCTTTTAAAACTTCTATATATCCATCTAACAAATGCATTATTCATTTCTTTACAAATTACAAAATCGCTGCACATGTCTTGGTTACCTGGCAGCTTTCCTTTTGAAAATGCTTCAGAATCCAGTTGGTACGTGTCCTGAAGACGCATCAATGCCTTGGCTGCGCCCGTCTCATCCTCTTCATCTGGGAAGTACTGTCTGTGTATGGACATGTTGGAAATGAACCCTGAAAACAAAGTCAGAGAGGGTTAAACTGTAAATGCCAGACCAGGTAAATGTTCAACTTCACCACAAGTAAGCAACTTTAGGCCAAAAAAAAAAAAAAAAAAAAAAAGTTTCCTAAACAGTACAAACGGTTTAGTTCTGATATCATAGATAACCATCAATATCTGCACACACAGGCACATGCACACAAAGAGGTCTCAGAAGATGTGTTTGTACTTCTCAAGTGAAAGCAGACATTTATGAAATCAACGTAGTTGGAGAAAATATACACCAATATTGAACTTTTTTGATTGACCTTAATTAAACTCTTTATATACTTAGTTTAATTTATCCTTATTTAAATTGCTGAGATTAGGTCAAATCCCGCTTCCGTTTAAGAGTAATATAAACTATACAGATTTTACTTAATCAAATTTAAATACATTGAACAATGAAACGGCAAATCACCCTGTTTCTTCTAAGGGGCCTTTGTCTTTGTAGTTATTCTCTTTCTTTTCCTGCCTCACCGTGTCTGCGGAAAAAAAAATTTTATGAAGACAAAACGGTAACAAAGAAGTCAGCAGTCCCTGACTTTCTGTAAATGATTCAGTCTGTGTTCTAACCTCAGAAAGAATAATATTATCCTAATGTTGCCTGTACCTAAAAATCAGTCAGTTCAGTGTCTCTTTTGTATGGCTAATGAAGACCAATAACAAGTACTTTGCTATGGGTAAATGCCATCATTCCTACGTCTTCGTATTCCTATACAATATCTGCTGCTCAGTACAAACGGAAATTAGTGATGTGACATTTTTTTTCGTTATTATTTGATTGATGTAATTAAAAGAGGACCTCCTTCACTGAAATGCCAAAGCATATAAGGTCAACGATGCATGACTGGCAAAGCAACAAATTTCAAAATGATTTTCTATCTCACTGTCAAATTTTCTTTTAGCTTCCTTTAAGAATAAAGAAAAATGCTGACAAAAGAGAATGACTCATGGCCACGCACTGCAGATTCACTCGAATGACACCCAATACACTTTCATGTTCGCTTCATCTGCTTGACAGATACAGCCCTTTGTCAAAACATGCACACATTTCCATGTCCAAGCACACACATGCAAGGAGAACATGGCCAAAATATGCGGAGATGAAGAACAGCTGCAGATACAAGATCTCTTTTGAGACAACCGTCTTGAGTATTTGAGATGAGTAGCACAACAGAAATTTCCACTCTGCAATCTAAGCTGTAACTACTCTGCTCCCAGAAAAAGTTGTGAATGCTGTCCTTCAAATGCACTATATGGTGTGAGGAAATATTTTAAGGTGGAACATCTGCAGTGTCAACAGCTAAGTAAAAACGACTGAGAGAGTGTGAAATTTATCCAAGGCAGCGAACTGATGTACCTGTTTTGGTTTGAGTAAAATGCAATTTAATACATGACACAGACAGAGAAGGAAATAGTCAGCTAGTCTGGGCGAAAAAAAGTTTCCTGGTCTGTTTTGGGCTGAGTGGTCATGTGGTTACACACACATGCATAGACACACCGATACAGAGATAGAGAAAACAGTGAAGCTCCAAGCAGAGCTAAATCACAGTAATCTGGTCCAGTTGTCCATCATCCACGTGCTGTTTTGGGGAAATTTCATTACCATCTGAGGGGTTTTCAAGCACCAGGCTCTCCAGTTCAGACCACTCTGTGTTGAGTCTCTTCATCAGTTTGTAGGCATTTACTGGGTGGGCGAGGTACCCCTCTGGGTCAGAGGTGGACACTCTGGTCAGAGCATCAAGTTTATTGGCCCAGCTAAAAGACAGAGAAGGTGTGGTCACAGTGAAAACCCCAGTTTTTCCAGATAATTGCAATATATTTTGTAAGGAAAGAGTAGACATTCAACATATTATTTCACACTGATTTAACCTACAAAAATAAAAAAAACTAAAAGTGTTGCAACAAATGAAACACACAACTTCTCAACAACAGTTTAAGGTCAGATAATATGAATATCTGTTTATTGTTAATGCAGCAGATATAAACATTTAAGTCCTGTTACTAAAACAGATTCATATTTCTAAAACATGTCAGTGACACAGACATGATGTGAATCTCTTAATCCTTTTTACAAAACAAGACACATATGATATATTGAAATTATCTATCTATGTCCATCTAAATTACAAGACACATTAGAAACATATTGGCAGTCAGTGGTGGAGCAAAATACTTAGATTCTTTACTGAAGTACCAACACACCACTGTTAAAACATTCAGTTAGCAGTAAAGGTTTTGCATCCAAGGCCTGAGTAAAAGTATGCAAGTATTATCAGCACTATGATCAATTTATGACCAGTTTAAATTTCTTGTTCTGCATAAAACTGGCTGTTGTGATTACATTTTTTTCAGTCTTTCATTACAGTTATTCTCAGACTAGAGGTCAGGCACCTCGAAAGGGTAACCGTATAATTCAGAGGGGGAATGTGATCATCTACATGCAAGAAAGAGCTAAAGAAATGTGTTTATTTTTCATTTTTCCCTCCTCATGCTTTGCGCAATATTCGATTTCACCTCCTACATCCCCAAACAGTTGTGTTTTGATAAAACTATGAGAAACTCTGAGAAAATCTGGAAACATGATAATTGAACACTTAGGTCAAAAGGCAAAAAGGCTGGTTTAACATTAAATTATATTTAATGAGACTCTGATATTCTATGTATTCTACAATGTCTTTCAGATAATTGTAGTAAAGTGCAAAATTTCTCTGCGTCATAAACTGTGTTAAAAGTATAAAGCTGATGTATTCAAGTACATCTAAGGCACCTAAAACTGTACATAAGTACAGTACTGTACTAAAGGTACTTAGTTCTCAGGCTCTTCACACGATTTAGGATGTACCTTTTGACTGCAGCCAGCTTGGATTCCTCTGCTTTTATGTACTCCCTCAGAGACTGGACCAGTTCCTTTTCCGTGTAAATCAAGTCTGTCATTTGGCCTGCAGAGAGACAGATACAGAGTCAGAGATGAATCAGTGAGAATTCATGCTTAGTTACTGAGATACTAAAATGACTTCAATATCAAGTGTAGTATTTGCGCAAAAACTGTTCTTTAGATACTTTAACCAAGGTTTGTATTTTGGTTTAATTAAAGAAACTTTGCAGTGAGTGTGTTGCTAGTGCTGCTCTTACTTTTTAGTACCAATAACATTTATTTTTGGCATCACTTTTGCCTCAGACTCAATTAAAAATAGATCCTCGGTCACAGACTCTGAGACACTGATTGTATAGAATTACTCAGCAAAACTGCAGCACTCATCCATGAACCTTTGATGAGATGGCTGAGGTGTGGTGTGCATAGTAAACAGTTCCAGGGAAATGTGCAGCCGTGAGTGATTCACTGAGGTTGCCTAGGAAGAGGAAAAATGAAAAAACACTGCATGCAAATGTCCAATAGACCGGCCAAATGCAGTAAATCAGAGTGACTGAAGTGGCTGCTTAACTAATGAGAGGCAGCTTGTCGACTGATGGGATGCATAATGTGCAAAGGAAAGAAGATGGTTAAATGGTAGTGGAGGAAATTTCAAGAGCTGGGGCATTTATTGGGGCTCGATTGGGAAGCATGGAAATGAATCAGTGTTTCTATCTTGGCCAAGGGAAAGACAAAAGAAAAAAGGAAATATATATATATATAATAAATATACAATGAAATTAGAAATATTAGAAATATTTGTAGTGGAACATGGTACAAACTAAACCATCTTTTCTCGAATTTGAAAGAAGATTTAGTGAACTATAACTATTTGATTTCAGGGTGTCTATAAATACACTGTCCACACCCTCTTTTTAAAACTAGTGATTTGGCAAATAAAAGACATGCATTCCTGAGCTAAAAAGAATTTTCCTCTACGTGTAGAGCTCAGTCACTTTTCCACGAGGATGACAGGAAAGCTGCACTTGCCCGATTAAATATTACATCCCTGTTTAGTATAAAGTATAATAACTGTGCATCAATGGCAATTTGAGTTCACTACATAATTATAGCAAAATATTACATCAGAAAGGAAAGACTGTATTATAAAGGAGTCTTCAGCAAACTGCATCAAGAAACTGTAAATTTTGATTTAATAAAAATAACAGTTCCATGTACCTATAGAGGTGAAGATCTCTGCCTGTGTGGTCAAGCAGCAGCAGACCAGAGCCCAGGAGATGAAAAACAGGGACTTCCCCATTCTGGTTTTTTCTATAACCTGGAAGAAAAACAATATCATGACAAATGTCACATAATCTGAGCTCACTCGCAAAATATCGGAAAACACTCTTGTAAAACAAAGGAGTTTATTATTTCTCATGAGGCCACTGAATAAATTGTTTTACACATGGGAAGATTTTTTTTCCCCTCAAACATTGGCTTTAAACTGCTAGCAAACATTATTTGCTCTACAGTCTCTGGAACAAGGTTTACGAATAAACGTGGAGTTTTTATTATCCTGTGTCCAAAGCTTTTATGATTATGCTACATTTCCACAAAAAGCAACTGCTGGTGTGACAACATTCAAAGTTTCCAGTATTGTTTCCTCCATTGCCTGGAAACAAGCTGTCCTCTTGGCCTCGTTGCCCAGTGCTCATTGTGAGAGAATAATAAAAAGACAGATTGGGAAGAGTGTAGAGTTTTTTGGTAATAAAACACTTTTCTATGGCTTTCTATGTATATTCCAAACAGTATGCACTTTTGAGTTGCATACTGTATGGAATATACATAGAAAGCCAAATGAATCCAACTGATATTACAAAATCAGGAAGTATAAAGACATCTGGTTAATCAGAGGTAATTTAGTTCTTCTTTTCAGTGTTCTAGTTCAGAGCCAAACTTGGCCTCCAAATATCTAATAAAAATGTTCTTGACTAACGGAAGGAGAGCTGCAGATCCAGTGTAATTGTATTAACCAGAGCTTGTAGTGCAGAAATTCACGTACTGAATCAGCATTCATAGTTCTACAACTGCATTTGAACTATACAGTAAGTTAGATAGCAGTTTCAGTGCAAACAGTTGGGTAACACCTTTTTTTTTTGGTTCATTGTCCATTTCTCATGAGAAGTTGCCACGTTGCCTTCACTAACATTCATCTTTCAAATGAGTAATAGTATTATCTAAGGCAAAAGGAACATGAGCTCCAGAGCCAACAATAGCGCTGAAGCTAAAAAACAAGAGCACACGATGATGTATTTATTGGCAGAAACTCCCAGTTCATAGTCCAGCACTGAGGCCAGCTTTGCCTGTGAAGTCTCACTGCTCCACTTTCTCCTCTTGGATTTTGTCTAATCCCCCTTCATCACATAACTCTGTATCATCAGTAATGACTGCTTACATGTACACATGTGGAAATGCCAGCATGCGTATATACATGTGCAACGCATACTTTTGTCTGCATCAGTATCTAATCACCAGCTTAGTGAGGGAGAAAGGCAAGGAAGTGGCAACTTGACTGTAGGAATCACTTCGTGAATCTGCTTGAGGTGAAGAAGTTATTTCACATGGATGACTGGCAAAGCGCACCGCTTTCTTTTGATATTACAAGTCATGTCAATGTTAATACATTAATTGGAAGCACTTCATTTAGATCTTACATAACTAAGACCCCAACTTAATGTCAAAAAGGGAGTCAGTCACAACATGCTGAATACATTTGCAAAACAAAATGTCAATGAAAATGCTCCAGGGAAAAAAATCTGAACAAAAACACACATTTGCCAATGACTTAATGTTCAGTGGATCCTTTGAAATGGTAACAGAATTTCATTTATTTGTTTTATCAAGACAAACTGCCATCTGCTGCTAACCAATATTATTACTGTTAAAGAGCTGTGAAAAGCATTTAGGGAGTCACTGTGAATTATGGTTCTGTTTACCAGTGAGTTTCAGACCTGCAAGGCTCACATGGAGGGCTCATTCAGTTTTTTTGCCTGACCCCTAGTTGACTTCACACTTCCAGTGTGACTCTGCTACATGAGCAATAGGCTCATGCAGCAGAGTCAAACTGGCATTTAACCTTAAATAAAATAGGATTAAACAGGAAAGACCTTATTCAGCTCAGTGGTCAATTTGTCTGCTAGTTTTTGCTCAGTTTTAACATGTAAACAATATATATGGTACTTTGGTGGGAATAAAACTCAACTGCTATTAATGTCCCAAGACGGTTAAACTGTTTAAGTGACATTTGTAATCAGTCACAATTCAGTTAAACAAACAAAAAACATCTTGCATGATTCTTTTTTTAAATTAATATATAAAGGCAGAAAACCTCTCAAACATTTTGATCAACAAACCTACTCTTAGTAATTATGTTGGTGAGAACACATTTTCTGCATTCTCTTTTAGCTTTTACAATTACAGTTATTTCTCCTGGACTGTACCACATTGAGTGTGAGAGTATAGGCCAGTGACTCCATATGAAATATTTCAGTATAGTTCGAGGCCAAAATTCAGACCAACACATACTTGGTGTTAGTTTTTGGCTTACGAGTGAAAGCACTTCAGCACATCAATTTTCTGAGAAAAGTCATCCTCTCTATTACTGGCTGTAGTAGAGCTACATAATTGTCCCAAGTTGCTGAGGGCTGCCAGCAGGTACAACAGGACAGACATACCCAAATCCACAGATGTAGAAATAAAAGACACAGGGATGCATATCTAGCCTCTTTTTGCTAAATGGATTTAAGCTTGTTTTAACTGATTAGATGCAGATTTACATGCAAAAAAGCACCTGCTCTTACAAATTACACTGAATTGAACACAATGAAATTCATCTAAATTAGATAGCTAAGAGATAGATAAGCTATGCCTTGTATACTCATTAATTTCCCAATCATCACACACAATTATTGAGAAGATTGAATGCATATTGGTTATGCTTGCATGAGCATTGTGATTAATTGGATTCGATGCCTCTCAAAGGGGCTCAGCCATGGAAGCAGAACATTTGTGTCAAAGCATTGCTGTCTGCACAATGAATAAAAACCAAACCATCCACATTTTCCCAGGAAGATGTACTCCTACTAGCACTTATTTAGCTGCCAGTGCACTGGATAAGAGTACTTTTGTGGTGGCCCAGATAACGATTACCACAGTCCTTAACTACAAGTGACAGGAACAAAGCCCTCTCCCTGTAATTTACAGCCTGCGCTATTGCCCAGCCCAAACACAGTCCTGCCTGTTGTTACAGGCTGTAACACCCCTGTCACATTCCTGGAAAGAGGCCTGTTACATTTACTACCCAATGCTCCCCCATCTTGACCCTTTTCTGGCATTTCTGGCTAATGTGGGAATAAAGGGAAGGAGATATGGTGTGACAGTGCATGAGAGGACATAACTGGAGAGAAAAAGACAGATGATTTGGCACTGATGGTGTTTATACAGAGTTGTTCCATGAGAGAGATAAGGAATCAGACAACATGCTGTCTGGCAAAATAGTCTGGATCCAATGTTTCTTAAGAGCAAGATTTTCTTCAGGGAGTATAACCTCCACTTCTTCTCCACTGGACCACACTTCCACAACAAATCCACAGGGGAAAAAAAAATAAAATCTTGGCTAGTCCATTAAACAGCCGTCTTGGGTCATATGTGTACCAACTTCAGAAATATTTTAAAACTCTTTTCTTAATCCCCCCCCACTTTTAAAGGAAAACAGATTATATGCCAATGTGAGGATAAAGTCTATTTCTCAAATTAATTATGAATTAAACTGATCTTTCCCATCATTTGTTCCAGACAAAAAAATATTTAATAGGAAATACAAACAGGAGCCCGACCAAAACTCAAAAGCACTGACACTGAAGTGAGTAGGAGAGCCACATGAGGACAAGTGATGCAATACCTTAATATTGGCCCATATGGCCTTTTATTAGCCCTCAATAATTAAAGTAAATTTATTTTGTAAAGTAAATTGTTCATTCAGAATCAAATCTACAGAATACTGTGATGCATAGGAAGTGCAAAGGAAAAATATAAAGATGAAGCATGAAAAGGGAAAGGAATGAAAAAAAGGTTAAACTGCCTGACTCCAATAAAAATGCATATCCCAGACTGAGTTACCTGAGCAAAAAGTTGAGCTTCGTAATTCATCTAGCTAACAAAGCCAGACTTTCAAACTAATTGCAATCCAATGCAAGAGCTTCAGTTTTAAAATGTGAAAAGCATCCTCCTTCCATCATTAAATAGCCACCAAGGCCTTTTAGTTTGAAGTTCACAATCTTTCTACATTACATTTTGGCAGCGATACCAGATTCTGGTATTTTGGCAAAACTAAGGTGGAGTGAGGGAACAGCATATTAGTAAAGGGAGCTGCATGCCAGAATCCTCAAATTGTAGATGAGTTGCTTGCCAGCTCCTTGGGCAATGTAAAGGCTGCTAATGGTCAATGCTGAACAGGCTTTTTTTCCTCACTGATGTTAACCAGTAAACAAGAATAGCATTTACTTCCCACACAAAACAAAATACAGATTTATGTATTCATGGTACACACACACACACACATACATATATGCACAGAATTATGTTACACAGTGCATGTGCATGTATAGTAATGAACAGGCTGTGAACATGCTCAGACAATCCCTGCCTGTCAGTGCTGAAGTGATGACGCTCCTTTAGCAAAGAAAACTATTTCAAACTCAAACTTGCTGTTTCTGTATGCATTTTAATCTGAACTGCAGGTAGAAAACCAACTACTCCGGCACATATAGACTATAATTACATTCAAATGAATCTGTTCCAGTCAACGTGGTGCTCAGGATGACAGGCTTTGATGACTGTGTCTTTAAATTTTGAATGATTATTTGATAAGAAAAAAAAAATGTCATTATGGCCGGTTACTCTTCAGGCAATGTCGCAATTGTGCAAAAAAGCCTTATTTTGACTTTCACTTCCACTAAATATCACATCAGGGGTGAACAGTGGCATTTCATTTCTGCCCCAAGACAAAGGAAGGGATCATTTCCAACATGGCTTATCTGACCCTGTGCACTAGGAAATATCCGGAAGGAAAGTAGTGTCGTAAATTGGAAGCCAAGCTGCTGGCGAAAAAATAGGTGTGATGAAGATTACTTTAAGGGACAATCCTGATCATATCACAGCCAGACTGTGATAAAAGCAGTACTCTCTAGCCAAAATGCTGTTTTTCCAACAACTTCATCTGTTCCTGTTCAGAGTGTGCTTCCTTTCAGACTGAGCATGAACATAAAGAGATACACAGGCTCCAAAACACAAGTGTACATATGGACACAGGTGCACTCTCACTGACACATACACTTTTCTATGTGTGAGAGTACACAAACACACCATTCACTTCCAAAAACCTCTCTGGTATGTAAACAATGAGAGCTCCTATAAGTAATGTTGAATTCCACAGGAGACATGTGTTATGATAAATAATAAATCTCTCAGGCATTTAGACATGCTTTGGTTTAGAGATAAAATAAAGACACACAACCAGAATGGATACCAGCTGCAACAGAGAAAATATGATGACAGAGCCAACAGAGGGCCCCACCATCTTCTACAAATAGATTTGCAGCATCCCTCCATTTATTACCTAATGTTTTTATTGGTTGCCATAAACCATTACTGCCATCACTCACCTGGCATACCTACAACACTTCACACTGGGACTGTGTGTGACTTAGCATTTTGCACAATTTGTACTTTAGAGATTAATCAACAGGTTAGACAAAAATGGAAATCACCATTAACATCAGCTGCATTAGCTGATATATTCTCATGAACAGGTACCAGCTCTAATAGTGTCAACTCTCTAGTGGCATCTCTGAAATCCTGCAGCTGATACAATCAGTTCATCATGCAGTTTGAAATGCTTTGCAACAGTTTTTACTTTACTTAAAAAATAAAAATAAAAAATAAATCTTGATTCCAGGCTCTTTAATGTGAGACTTTGCTACTTTTAGTTTATTTTATTTTTGAGTGTTTATTTTAGGGTTTTGGTCTGTTGGTACCACAATGCAAAATGACTTGCATGGGTTTAGGGTAACTTCTATTTTCTTGCGTTCCACAAATGACAGAACTGATCAGAGAAGTCAGTGATGTAGATATTAGTCAGATGCAGCAGCAGCAGACAGCTGTTTTAGCCCTTTACTTTCAGTCTGAGTCTGGCCCTCTCTGGATCTGCTCATCACCTCAGGCTGAACAGCAGTTGTGGCCGGTGACGTCAGTCCGGGAACAGTCTTTTCTAGAAAGTCCCATCACCGGATCTCTTCTGGTCCCGGCGCTCTCCTTCTGGCTGCAGGCTGCAGGTTTTTATTCACGGCGCCAAAATACGAACAGTGGCGCCATTTAAAGCGCCTCTGACAGACAGAGCGATGCTCAGACACAAAGTTTGCTCAAACTCCCCAAACTTTCTTCAGTTCTGCTGTCCAAACATTGTGACCGGGTTTCGCGTTAAAGTGTAACAAACATGTCGGATACAAACCCAGACGTGGTGACACATCTACAGAGTGTTTTTATTTCCTGTACTGCTGCCACACACCTCGAACTTCTTCCCGTCCAGACAAACAAACAACATAAACCTGTTGGACGCAGTTTGGGCTCAGCTCCGCATGTTCGTTAGGCTCAGCGGGCTCAGCCCCCTTCAAGACAGCAGACAGTCGGATTTTAGAGCTGGAAATGAACGATGTGTCATGTTTCTTACCTTAACTCTGTCGGTTTAGCAGAGCAGAGTCACTGTGAGCTGTCTGACCGACGGACCCCCGTAATGAAGAGCACTCCGACGGCTTTCTGCCGCTGCCACGTACAGAACCTCCTGGAGGGCTCACCTTAATGCTTCAAGTAGAAGCGCAAGTACATTCCTTGATGGCTTTTATTCTGCTGCCTTCAGGTGCACCAACTAAACTCCGGCTTTTGGATTGTACGTCTAGGTTATGAAGAAAATTGCAAAGCAAAATTATTATTATTATAATAGTTTTTCTTGTTGTTATCAGGCAGTTGTTTTGCTTGCTACTAAACATTTACTTCCAACTGCTGCCGCACAAATGTCTTAAAAGCAGCTAACACACAAAGCCTGAAATATTATTCTAAAGTCCAGAAAAGAAAGAGTACAAAAAAGAGTTTAATGCCTCTAATACTAACAAAACAGGGGACTATTTAGTTGTTTTAGTTTTTGAGGCTGGAACCCTAAAATATTAACTCAAACTCCCCTAATAAAGTGAGTATTTTTAGTGAACTTTACTTTTTATTGGAGTTTAAATGTCCACTCCACTTCATTTATTTGACAGCTATAGTCATCAGTTTACGGAACACGATTTTACATAAAACACATATTGGACGTCTGTGATGCTGAATGTTATGGAGAGAAATCAGGCAAGGAAATAAAGCAATGTGAACTCTGATGCAGCATTTTGTACCATGGCCATGAACCTAGGTGTATTCTACAGCCATGCACGTTCTGTCGAGCAACAGCACAAAAATGATAATAAAAATAGTAATAATAATCATCATCATCATCATCATCATCATGATACGTATTTTTTAAAACAACATCACTGGTTAATTCCCCATTATTATAAGTGCTGAATTCCAATAACAGCTCTGTAAATGTTTCTTTTACTGTAAATGGCTTATTTGAACTGCAAATGTTACTTACATACTTGGTATGTTCATTAAGAACAGTTTTAAATATGTTAATGTTACTGGTACAAAACATTTGGGGGATAAAAGGAGGGCCTGTTCCTTACAAACTGTAGAATTTCACTTTTTGCGCTCTTTTAGGATGTTTACGGTAATGTAATTCATGCAGCCCGTCACGTTTACAGTTTGGATCTGGGTTTCCAGGGCTTGTTCTCTGGATAGCCTGGACGCCATCTGGGGAAAATCATTTGGACATGGCAATTCAATTATCTGCTTTTCTAGAAGTTTCTCTGATCCTCTATTTCTGTGAGGATGTCTCTTTGACGTGAATTTTATTGAGACCATGGCAAGTACGATTTAATTAAAGCCATAGGAGACAAAATGCCTTTTGGTTTGGTCGAACCAAACATGAGGGGGGCTGGGACACATCTGATGAAACAGTCTTAGTGATTGCAATAGACAATTGCATCATCCAGTAAATAACATATTTTAGCTTGTGAGGTGGAGGAAAAGAACATTTTATATTCACTGTTAAAGAAAACATTTATGGTGAAAGATTATAATTTCCATGTGTTTATTAATACTATAAATTGATTATTTGTAATTTGGCACATTATCAACGATGCATTTTCACTTTTTATTTCTCATTTAGGATGACAAAGTGGGGCAGAGGCAGAAAGACACACATAAAACATGAAAAAAGTTAAAAACAAGAAATCACATTAACACAATACGGACACATATAAAACATGGAAACAGTTAAAATCAAGGAATCACATAAAAAAAATAAGGACACATATAAAACATGTAAACAGTTAAAAACAAGGAATCACATTAACAATACGGACACATACAAAACATGGAAACTGTTCAAATCAAGCAATCACATTAACAAAATAAGGACACATATAAAACATGTAAACAGTTAAAAACAAGGAATCACATTAACAGAATAAGGACACATATAAAACATGGAATCAGTTAAAAACAGGGAATAACATTGATGCACATAAAACACGAAAAGCTGTGAATCAGTTATAATGTGAAGTTCACATATATAATGTACATTGGCCCTCAAGACTTAGCTCTGATAGAGGTTCTGATTAACTATTAGAAACATATGCACTCCATTGCTGAAAATCTTGTGCATGGTGACCCTTGTAATGTGATTTTTACCACAAGGTGTCAGTGTAGGTCAGCACAAGAAGTCCTCCCCTATTCTGCAACATTGCAACATGAATGATAAGATTTATTAACCTGACCGAGGTTCTGTGTCTTTCATCAGTGCACATTAGTACAAACCATGCAGTGTTTCTGTAAGGACATTTATCTCTATATTATAACTTATCATTACAAACAAAGAAAGGAGTGCAATCCCACATAATGTGTGTTTTTAATTGATTTGAACATTTAATCTACTATTTGTGTCAGTTTGATGTTGTTCTACTATATCAATTTCTTTCTATATTCCATGCTTTTTATCTGCATTGGGTTGACACCTCAGCAATAGCACAGTGTGTACACTTACACAATGTCAGCATATTTAGATAGATAGAAATATTCTGCGTATATTTTATTATTGTAAAGCACACTAGGGCAAATAGCTGTTACAAAATTGTTCATGTTGAAAACACTTAAATCTGGCTTTAACTTTGCTGTTGAGGTGGTGATTAATTCTAAGATAGGTTGTGAAATCTAGAAAACTTTTGTTGTCTCTTGATAAATATGACAGTTTTATTCTAATGCATTGCCCATGTGGAAAACCAGTTTTATTCCAAGTTTTTGCTTATGTGGACAACTCTAATAACCCTTTCTTGTTTTGTTTTGTTTTTTCTTGCTTTTTTCTTGTGGGAACATGTGTTGCCCATTTTTTACGACTGGGTGTCTATGAAGAGCTTGTCATTAACTGGGCTTGGTCTGGTTTATGTGTGTTGTCAACAGAGATCAACAAAAGAAACATTATTTCCTGTACTTCACTAATGCTTAATGCATTTAACTAATGCTTACAATGCTGATCTCAGCAGAAGAGGAGAAAGCATATTTCCGCTAAACAAACCCATGTTGCTTTACCTATGCTTTACCTGTGAATCTTCTTATTTATTATTATTGTAACATTGTTTTTGAGAATCACAAGCCAACATTGCAATATGGCAACTTGTTTTCATGCTCTATATATTCTGGCCAACAGGTGCTGCTCTTTGTCCATTTAAATGTCCATAATACATTGAATCTGGTCACTGTCTTGCATTTTCTGTCACATTTACATGTAAAATACGGATGAAACCTCTCACCTGTATGTTTCTGGCATATCTGCGGTTGTAGCAGCCCGCCTTTCCCACACATTCCACATTGAAGCAGAAGAATGAAGTTCACCATAAATGCGATCCTGTTAAGGGCACATATCCCCTTAAATAAAGAGAAAGGTATTTTGCCTGTCATGCTGTCAAGGTTAAACAACACTACGACAAACAACCAGCAATTTTCACACCTGAGTTACAAAAGGTTGTAAAACTGTTATTAAGTGATTGCATGTAGAGAACTGAATGTTTGGTATGTTCCGCATCTTGACACACAGAAACCTGACAGAGAGTAGTACACAAATAGTAAAAGAAGGTGGAGGAATGTGTTGTACAACACTGATCTGTTTTCTGAGTGTGATGTCAATGCAGAAAATATGAATCAGTTTAAAATCAGTGGCATCGTGCTTTGGAGTGTGACGTGACAACAAAATGACTACGTAAAACGAAACATCCACTTCCACCCATTCATTTAGCAGACGTTAAGGTTTTCCAGATGTTTCAAGTGCTTCCTTACGTTATAACTCATCCAGTACTTGGCTGGGCTGGTAAATCATGCTTCGGGAAGGTCATAAGGTCAAAGATGCTCCCCTGTTTTGTAGAGCTGATTTAAAGAGGACACACACAAACAGGTGGTATAGTACACGTGTATGTGAGCTGTTGTGCAGGTCCTTTCTGGTCTACTACCTGACCCGTTGCTTGTGTGGGGGACGTGAGTGATTGAAAGTGAACACATACATAACAAGTTTTGGGTTTCAGATGCTTTAATCAAACCTCATCAGTTTGTACACCATTTACTCCGCCCTGGTGGGAATTTGAACAACACAGTGAGACACAGAGAAAACAATTCATTGTGTGTATCTGGTCCAGTAACTCCAAACAGGTAATGAGGCAGAAAAAAGACATTAAAAGCAAATTGACAAGCTCATCCAGTCTGCTGTGCTCTGGGGAGCTGAGTGAGTATTTCTGGGCAGTCAGGTGAGGATGCAGTATAATCTTCCATCTTTTAATATGTCCTTAAGCCATTGGTGGATTCAAATCAAGTGTGTGTGTGTGTGTGTGTGCCAAGTAATGGCTCAGGGCTACAGTGCCTGAGGGTTGGGTTACATGAGCTGTCTGTCAGCACAGACAAAAAGAGCCCCCCTGGGACAGAAGAGACAAAGTGTTGTTCCCCGCAGCAATGTCAAATACTATTTAGAAGCAATCGTTCACATTTGTTTTGAGGAGCTTAGAGTTCCAAATGGGTGATGTTTGACACCAGAAACAATCACAGGAATGCACTCCAAAGTTTACCTGATTACTGTGTTACTGACAGCTCCAATGCCGACTGGACGTTTTTGCAGGGGGCTTCTTTGGGTGAGAGTCACACCCTGTACAGTTCGTCACAGGGATGACAAACAGGCAAACAGCCATTCACACTCACATTCACAGCTGCACACAATTTAGACTCACTAGTTTTTCTAACATCCACTGGCTGGTAAGTGCAAGTGTGTATGTGAGTGATGGTGGGGAAGTGTACCTGTTTGCACACATTTCATCTGGCTAAATGCTCCTGTCACCAAAGCATTACCTAACAATTCAGTTTATCAGTGACTTATGGGTTCACCAATATTGACTCAGCTCTTTTTAGTGAACATGCATGCAGCTCCAGCAGATGCACAAACAGGTCACAGCCTTTTAGGATTGTGAAATACAGAAAGAAGGTCTGACTGAGGAGGCCTGTCCCTGACCAACCAGGCCAAAGCTGGAACTTGTTTCATATGCTCACTTGATGCTTTACATGATCACAAACCACTAAAGCAAAGAGGCAAAGGTGTGAATGTGCATTCAGACAAAGGAAGGTCAAGAAACAAAATAGTTGTTCTGAAGCATTGCACACACTGTAAGCATAACACAAAAATGTGGACCATAATGAACACATTGTGGATGAATTACAGCAGTATGATTATATCTTTGTATGTTTTGACTTTGTAGACTTTGATTTCTGTCCTTTTTTAATGTGATTTTTGGTTCATTTGGTATTTGTGGCCTAAGTGTGCTTTCACCTGAAGTTTTGAAGAATGAGTTATCTGTTCAGAGTCACTGTAAAGGTCACCTCTAGCTATGCTTCATGAATTATGATCTGACAACAGTGAAACCAACTCACGCTTCTTTCCAAGAACTGACACAGAGTTGGTTTATTACACAAACAAGACAGTCGCCACTCAGGGGAAGGCCTTTCAAAGAGCCTGAAGGTTGTGTCTCCAGAGAGAGGCACTCTGCAGGGCCAGGGTCATTCACACTGAGCAAGGACTTGAAACCTCCATCCTGTCTGCTGTTTCAGTGGTTCCACCAGCAATAAAAGAGGTGAATGAGAAAGGAAGATTAGCAGACACTGGCTGGCGGATTCCTTTCCTTTCCCTCGTCTCCCGTTAGTGAGGGGATGGATGGTGCTCAATGACCCACTTGGCTCTGTTGCCTTGATTCACTTCAAGTGTTTGAAACATGTTATTGTTGTGTTTAATCAGTTTATTTGGTCATTAATATCCAGTTCCCTTTCAAAATTGCTTTTTCACATTGTACATATTCAACAGCAGGTCAAATCCTCCTGCTTGTGTAAATAATGAGCCCATCACATCAACAAATACACAGTTTTGGCTGACCTTGGATTTTGGACCATGGCTGCTGGCTGTCAAATTACATCAACATCCAGAGCACTTTGTTCCCATTTGGAGAGAGTGATTGACTGGTAGCAGCACAGGGAGGCGTAGAAAAATACACTCCCTCAGACATGTGCCGGAGCAATCAGGGAGTGAAGGGAGGGTGGCAATCCTTAAAAGAGGAGCGAAGAAAGAGCGAAAGAGAGAGTGCAGGCCCCATTTTGTTCCCATTTCATAATAAAATGTAACTGATCACTTGAGGCCAAAAACCACATACATTTTAACAACCACAGCTTGTTAAAGGAGGAAAGGACAGTTGCTGGGAAAACAGAGAGGAAAGACAGGTTTCCTTTTCTGACAGACAGAAAACAATATCTTACAAACACGCCGATCAGATATGGTGTTGTAGATCCAGGCAGAGCCGAGGGACTTTCCGTTTATGCAATCCCATAGATGTGAAAACCTACAAAAGAAACCTGAAAATATATATCTGTGGTTCATTTTTTTCGTCTGGCAAGGATTTTAAACATATCCAGACCAGACATGATGTCACTGACATCAGTAGAACTATCTAGCTAAGTAGCTAAAAAAAGAAACAGATCCGAACCCCCCTGAAAAGGTACAGGAAACATAAATTCAATTACATGGTTATGTCTCAGTAGAAGCCTGGTTAGTGACTGTAGTGGCTCTACAGTGGACTGATTGTCTGAGAGGTTAATATTTTTAATCTCTGGACTTTTCCCTTTTGGGCTTTTGTGACTATGTCTGTCCTTACTGGGTGAATGATGCTATTTTTTTGAAAATCATTTGGAAACAAACTTGATTGAATGGAGTTGACCTAAATTTGAGAAAATTTTGTCTCTGCTGGGAGCTGGTGGGAATGAAAACATGTTGTGTTACTCTCGGCAGGTGTGTATCCGCCACAAGACCCAAAAGTGTGTTGACCCATTTTAGGCCTGCACCATGACTGATGATTTGATGACTTGTACAGTCAAAGGCAAACAAAATCAACTCACGCTGCATGGGACATAAACGTGACATTTTCTTTATGTTTGATGTAGAAATTGAAACATCACTGAATTCATTGTGTGAAGATCAGAAAAAAATCGATTCAAAACTCAAATAATTTGGTTCAAGATTTTAACATTTCAACCCATAAAATTTAGGTAAACACATAAATCAAAAGTTACTTAAAATATTTAAAAATCTTATTTTGTGAACTGCGATCAGATCTTTTTTTTATTTTTATTTTTTTCATCATTTATCCCTCTTTAAGATAGCGACAGTCAACAGATTTGACGCAAGGCTGCTGCAGTGAAGTCCTGTGATGATATTTTTTAAAATCAGCTGTGGATGGTTTGTTTTCTTGTCCCGACACAGAAGCAAATATCCCCAATAGAAGTTGTGTGAGTGTATTGGTTTGGATTTGACTGAGAGATAAATCAGTCATATCCAGACCATGCTATAAAGGCTTTGTTTACTTTGGGATTAACTCTGTGATGGACCTTCACAAGGGTATGTGGCATAAAAGAGAAGCAACACGCAACAGTCTGGAAGTCATTATGCAAAAGACATTAAACTCCCCCTCATTTAGTCTCCCTAAAGCCTCTGGAGCTGTAAACAGGTTCTCAGAGTCTTTTCAGTCTCTGTCACAGAAATGCTCAACTCTCCTCTTCCAAACAGCATGCATTCACTTAAATACACATCTCGTACAGCACATGCACGCACAGTGAAGCCTTAAAGAGCACATCAGTCAAACGACATGTGCACCGACAGCTGGTTAAAGTGAAACAATATGGGAATTATCTGTTTTAACAGTATTTACACATTGTTGTGAAGAAAATCTGTTTTAAAAGCACATTTTTTCTGCACTATGAAAGTTGAGTTCTAGACTCAAATTTATGTTTGAAGTAGATTTTTTTGCAATATTTGTGCTGTTTGTATGCCTTTATATCTCCTGGACCCAGGCCCTTCTAAAAACAATAAACCCCAATAAAGGCAGGAATCAATTGTCAGTTCTGAAAAAGTTAATATGAAAAACACATTTTCTTTCTTCCATGCAAGGTGAATGGCTTTTTTCACACTGCTGGTAAAGCCACTGAATAGGCAGACCATCCGCACTGCACCCTGGTTTAGTTTAGCTCGAGCTTTTGCTACAGAAAAAAACGAAGAGGCAGGCAGGTAAACAAGCTTCGCTGAAATCAAATGAAGCAAAAACCAGACACCGGGTAATTTCCTGTCAATGTGTGAGCGGGTGCTAAGTTGGTGGGGGTTTGTGTTTGTGTGTGTGCCGTTTGGCCTTTTTTATGTTTCTTCCTCAGAAGTGCTATTTGACATTCCTGTACTGGATTAGACCAAAGAAAAAAGACGAAGGGAGAAACACAGGAGAAGGTAATAGAAACAGAGTTGTTTATGCCATCATGTTTACGGAAACCTTTTTAGTTTCAACTTCTGGCTCCCATAACTTCATATGTCCTTTCTGTTTCACTCTTTAGTGATGATATTCCTAATAGAAAGCCAAAATTTCTGAACTCTGACACAGACATTAAGCTCTAACTAAACTAAACAATGACTCCTTTAGTGTTTTGTTTTGTTTTTCTTGTGTGTGTTGTTTCCTTATTTTGTGTGTGTTTGTGTATGTGTGGTGTGGGAGTGTTGAGCAGCTGCTGACCAGTAGCTATAATTCATCCCATGTTCCAGAGCTCCTCACAGAGGAACACTGGGATCTTACAATATGAACACGCTTTCACTACTGGTTCCATGTGCGTTAAAATCTGAGTTATTTAGGAGTCCTGTGGGAAATGATCATACTTCAGATTGGTTTCACTACAGGCCTACGAAAGGTTGTAGTTGAGGGACAGGCTGAAGTCGCAGGTTACATTTCCAAGGACGCTCAGGCTTTTAAGCTGAATCAGTGCAAAGGTTTGTTTAAGAGATTCAATTTTACACTGGAAGACAGTGTGTTTACATTTTCCCCTATAGGTTGTACAACACATCCTGACCGAATCGAACCATTTTGTCTTCCAGCATAGTAGGAATTGCTTTAACTATTTTAGTCCTGCTGCTAAGAAAGTCCCTAAGGGGTAAGACATAGTACACCTCTGTTTCTGAGTGTTTGTGTATACGAGTGGACGCTGGTCTGTCCCCGTGAAAAACTTGGTCCTCCCTCTGGATCTTGTTAAGTTTACCATATTATTGTTTGTCTCAAATTCAGGACCAGACTTGTCCAAGAAAACCATTGATGCTGATGTCCAGCATTGTATTATTTGTGTATATGTGAGGTGTGTGTGTTTGTGTTGGTCAGGTGGTTTGAGCTGGACCAGTACATGTTGAGAAACATTGAATGGAAAGATTTGCCATCAGTGTGCTATGAAACTATAAATATCAAAAACACCTTACTGGACATGAGGTATGAATTAAAGAAGAAGCTGAAGACAAAGGACTTTGAAAGAAACAGCTATAGGTCTCAGGAAGCCTGTGTAACTCATGTCACATTCTGACATGAGCATGTGTTATACCAGATTTCCAAGATTTTACTACCACTCGAAAGATAGCCCAAGTGTGGATCACAACTACTTCATTTCAAAACATCTCTTACACAATACCTCAACTCTAGACACTTGTTTTAGCAGCAGATCGTGTGAAGTCAGACACCGTTGTTAAATACTAATGACAGCTAATGGACATTTTGTCGGTTTGAATTGTGTTGTTGAGAAGTGTTTGAATCTCAGTTGGTTTTACACAACAAAATCAATGCCTCCTTACAATATTTGGATCTTTCCATTTGAGTCAGCCATTTCTTTTGTGCACTCTTCAGCAGCACTGCCTTGAATGGCTGAGATGAACTTGGATGGACTCACTTGTTGGGGACTTCCCCCTTGGTTTATGATGTGTGTAATCTTTTAGCTATGCCTCCAAACACCTGTTCCCCTTGTGAGGCCTCAGAATGAAAAATAGTCATGTTTTGTGGTTTGTACTTATCTTTTGAAGCACTGCAAAGTGACACAAATGGGGTTTTGATCAAAAAAAGAAGAAGAAAAAAGCCGCAGCCAACATGAACTTAACTCCTTGTGTTTGGTTTTTTTCTTTATTTTGAAGAAAACACTGCATACCCCTTCTTGAGAGTTTGCTCCCCATGTTACAAGCCCTGAGGTTTTACAGGCAACAAGAGTTCCCAGTTGACAGAACAGCAACACAGAGGGAGCTTTGTAACATTCACATGCCAACAAAGGAGTTTCCAATTACTAACCACAATTAACAGACAGAGGGATCATAGAGCTCTGAGCTTGTTAAATCCTATAAGACCCCTTTAGTATCAGAGATTGCAAATGTATAGCTACTGTTTAACACCTCCAGTGACATTAGTACAGTGGGCAGTGTTATTAGAGGTATTCTGATCCTTTCAGTAAAAATTTATAGTTGTAATTTGAATTTTAGCAAACCCTACAAGTAACAGTATAAAAGAATCAGCTCATTCATACATAAAATGGATGAGTGTTGTCGTTTTGTAGTTTTAATTCAAATGATACTTTCCAATTGTCTAATATTCATCCACACAAAATGTATGAGTAGTATTGCTGTAGAGGAAGAAGATGCACAACTGTACTCAGTCTTGACTGTTTTCATGTAAATGGGTATATGCATGTTTCTTTGGTAAGTATTGTTTCCAAATAGACAAGGAATTGATTTCCAATGAATACTGTCTTCCAGTGAACTCTCTGTTAAATGACAGGAAACAAAACCTGCATGTGATGACATGTTGACTGTTCAATTCAATTATATCATGTCACATGTGGGCTATGTGTGTATTTACATCACATGTGTATGGATGTTATATATCTAAACATTACAAGCCAGAGGTGGTCAGTCAAAGAAGCAGGCCTGGTTGTTCCCATCAGCTCTTTGTCATTGCACATCAACAATAAATACAAACAAAGCAGTGAATGCTGAACCCACTTGTCAGCAGCTGGCATGTGTACTCAGTGCAAACATTTGAGTGTGTTCACTGGCTCAGAAACGTCATAAACAGTACAGGCACTAAGAATACATTGTTATAGCTTTGGTCTGGTGTAATATTCATTCATTCATTCATTCATCTTCTACCACTTATCCATTTCCAGGTCAGGCACAGAAAGGCTCCAGGCCTGGGAACTGAACCCGTGACCTTCTTGTTGTGGGGCAACAGCGTTAACTCCTCTGCCGCCATGCTGCCCCTGGTGTAATATCTGCAGGGTTATTTAGTAATGATTAAATGAGATTTGAATCAATTTCAGATGATTCAAACGCCATGCTTGAGGACTGGAACATCATTTTTCTTCATTTCAGCTCCTTTCATCTCCACCGGCAGGAGGTCAGTTCCTGGTATTAATTTAATATGTTTTATTCTGCAGAGCAAATGCAGATCAGTGCTTTCAAATCTTTTCTTCATTAGGCAGGTATCCTTCACATATAATCACAACTGTAATCAGTTATTTAGCAGATAAAATCTCATCTGTGTGGATAGTTTGTAACCACAACACCATTTCTCCGCCACTCGGGGCAGAACTATTTAGACACAGGACCCTGGGGCTAGCTGTATAAACAAACATTTCAACATATTTAAGCAGGGGTAAAACCAAACACAAACAACTCAATTTAGCCCCTCGGTTCACAAAAAACAACAAAAATAACCACAGTGAAGTGAATCTACACTCACATGGTAAGACTCAGACTATTTAATGTAAATAGTAGAGAAGTAAAGTCGTGGTGCTGCTCCTGTTGCTGCAGGCCTGTTGGGTGACGGCTCTTACGTGGATTGTTTACATGAGAGCGCAGCAGCGCTGGCTGAGGTCTTTCGTCAGAGCATCAGACCGGCTCGTTCCAGGATAATGAGGGGGTTCGGCGCCAATTGGGGTTTTTGTTTGTGATGCTAAAGAGAAGTTGTCTATAGCTCATTTTGGTTTTTGTGGACAGTTTGGTGGATATGGATTGATGATTCATCCTGGTAAGCTTAATTAGATACTTATACAAGAAAGGGAATTAGAAAGAGAGAATGTGAGAAAAAGAGAGAGGAAGGAGCGAGGAACTCAAACGTTCCTTCCAGGCAACATAAAATGTAAACAGCTATGATGTATATGAGAAGCAATAAGTTTAGTAACATTATGTGACCTGCAAACTGTCACACTGGAACAGTATGTAAAACCTTTGGTTTTGGATAAACACAAAGATGACTTGGTTAGTTTTGGGTTAGACTATTTCATCAAGGTAATGGGATATTTGTTGTCATGGTCACAGTATGAAGACATAGTCAAGTTTGGGGAAAACCCTAATCCCGACTGTCATTTGGAGACAGCAGCACATCGTATTTTGCATTTAAGACTTCATGTGTGCTGCTCCATAAAAACATGATTGCTACACATTAAGTCATTATTTTAACAGCTGGGTCTTTGCTACTTCAATATGAATTTATGTTGTTTTGGGGCAAGTGGTGACATGAATGATGTGGTCATATTTCTTTTAAGGACAGTCTCATAAAAAAATGTTTAAAAAAATGAGCTTATGGGTTGTCTGTTTAAGTAGCCTTTTTTGTTTTGGTGACCTCTAGTGATAGTGATTATGACTGGAGCAAATGCGTAGGTCAGGTTATGCAGTATAGAAGACAGAGCCGGTGTCAGGAGGTGGTTGAGGTCGATAGATGGGCTGAAAAATCAGGAAGGCCACAAAGAGATACTCTTCACTTGTAAATAATAATTAATTTCCACAATTTAACCGAACCCCCTTTACCTAACTCTGTTCTCTGCCAAATGTCCTTTAAAATTAAGGACCTCATCTTTAGGCAAATAAGTCTGGTAGATTATTACATGACAAAGTTTTTCCAAAGATAAATTATGATTTGGAAACTAACCGCTCTTCTTGTTCCATAGATCGTTATATTAATTCACCTGTAATTAACTGCACTTACTTCCTAATTAAATTTGTTTATCTTGCAAGCACATTGTATAATCGAACTTGTCATATATAACATGTATTTCTTAAATGTTAAATGCACATATAATGTAAACAGGCCTGCTCCATCTCCGAACAGGAATGTTGGGCCTCTGAGGAGATGTGTTGCTTGGCAAAAACTACATAATAGCACGTTTTAGACACATGCAAGGACCCTGAGAGGACACATCCACATACCGTGTACTACTCCTATTCTCGCTTCTTTATGTGATGTTATTCAGAGGCCGTGTCGTAGGAAAAGATTTAATGAGCACTTCAAGTATGTCAAGTCTCTATGCCATATGTCTATGATTGTTTTACAAGTAAATTTTCAAGTAATGTGTAATTTAACTTGTGAGGCCCCCAATTTGTCCCATGATAATATTCCACCTGCAGTTGTGTACAACAATGTACAAAAAATAGAATTTCAACAGTTCTACAAGTGACATGACTTTAGATTCAGACGACAAAGTACATAAAAATTAAATTTCATAAAACACAATGAGATTTTTTTTAATTCATTGTCATTTAACTAATATGTTAACTATGCACTCAATCTCTCTTATTTCCATGTCAACATAATGTCTTAACTGTTGGAGAATATTTCAGTTTTGTTTGAAGGTTTCCCATATTAATGGACTGCCCTAAGATACATTCACATCTGTTTGTTATTCCAACGACAGCAAGGCTGCAGCACCACATTAAATATTCATTGTTAGCATCTGGTCAGTGTGTGCATTTGTGAATGTGTGTGCCTTCATGTGTGGCCAGGAAACAGCCCTTCAGTTGCTTGTCCAGAGATGGATAGCTCTGTAAAGGTCGATTGGTATTCTTTCAACAAGTTTCTCACTAGGTTGGCAAACTAAAGCCACAGTTATTTATCTAGCAAATAATCTGTTCTGGCAAATGACTGATAGGGGAGATGAATAAATCTGATAAGTTACATTGCACAATACCACACATGAAACTAATCACATCTTATTGACTTCATTGGAAAATGTTCTGGTTTTGCAAGGCTAGTAGGAAGAGGGTGGATATTCTTTCGGATAGAGATAAGTATATCCCACTGAATCATATGCTCCTCTCTGTCAATAATATGTAACCATGTCCACTTGTTGATGGTTTTTGTGTAAGTCTGCAGCATTCTTATGCGATAATCATGAGCCTGTGGTGGTTTTATGCTATGAAATCATCTGTTTTTCATTTCTGACTCAGCAATATTACAACCACATAAATTAAGCTTCATCATTTCCCTACAACTATTTACTTCTCCACACATTGCTCCAGGCACTGTGCTGTTAAATGGCACCAATGTTTCCTGTCTGTGTCCGTCCAAAAGATTAAATATTTTCAATGCAGGAGACACAAAACTGCCACAGGGGGCAGAGTAAAGAAGCTATGTTTTGTGTTAATGCAACAAAGATGGTGAGCAGTCAGGAGTTAGCATTCATGGACTCCCAGAGATTTCTCTGTTAGACTTCTGGATTCAGTCAAAATTGTGTTGCTGATGCTAAACGTAAATCTGGCAATAAAATGACAAATGTGGATTTTTATTATGAATGATCTTAAATTCGTAGGCAACTTGGATGCATTTGTTTTTGGCCACTGCTGAGGATACCACATCAAGCTTTACCAACAATTAGATATCATAAGCTTGTGAAGGTGCTAACAAACATTTGCCAATTAATACAAATCTGTCAGACAGGCAGAATTCATTATATGTGTTCACCACATTATGAATTCATCGGCTTGTCACTTAGTGCAGTCTAGTGTACAGCAAGATCCTGTCAATCAGGCTTATTATGGCTGAAAGCATAAACATTGCTTTAAATCATTTAACCCCAATCCCTGTCTTGAATGGTTTCAATGTTTTTATATTGGTATAATTACAACAATGGTGGAATGATCTTTTTTCTGCAACCAGTACATCAGTTATGAATTTATATCAAATTTGGTCATTTCCGTCCGCCAGCTGTGCAACAATATATTCTTTGAGAATCCATTTCTGGCAGAAAAACTCTTGCTTGGCTCACAAGAATACATTTATCAAAGATTACAGGGTTAGTTGTTTCACAACATTTATAATTGTCAGACTATTTAATACCAGTGAAGAAACATTTGTGCTTTGATGAGCTCACTCTCCCTGACAGCAGAGATAATCCAGATGGGCCAAACATGATTACGACACCGTTTCCTACCTGCTTCCCTCAGGTTTCTTTTGTCTACAAGTAGAACAGAGGACAAATCAGACAGTAAACAGATCGTAAGCGTCTGAAAGCATTTCTTAGAAGCAGCCAAGGGTGTGTCAAGTGACCACCATCCGGACAGAAAGAACAGAGCGATGGGAGCTCTCTGTAGTTTTACTCAGATTTATTGGCAATGGGCTTTGAAGAAGATACATATCAGAAATGTCAGCCTGATCACTGATGTTCAACAAATCTCCAGTGAAGACAGACAGACCCTCCCATCCTCTCTTGGTCTTTGGTGAGTTACCCTTTGATGTACCCTTGCTAACAAGAACAGAAGCAGTCTGTAAACTTTTATTGTGAAAATATGGATACTGGGGAGAGACGAAGATGCTTATTTCCCACCAGTGTGTCTGACACGTGTTAGCAAGTGATTGATTTAGTGTAAGGTTATTTGCGTTTGTCTCAATCCAAAGTCCTAAGAGAAGGTTTGTAGGTCTGTGTACACTGAATTGACTTTTGTGAGGTCTCATCTGACTGTCATCTATTCTCTCTCCTCTTTTTTCTCTCAAGTAAAAACAGCTTGTATCATCACTGTGTGCAAAAGTTTTCAGTTGTTTTGTCACTGTGCAAAGTCTACGTAAGAACTGTGTCACTCAAAGACGCAGATACCTGATGATTAAATCCAGGTTTCAGTAACTGGGATGGGTACGTTCCTGACTAAAACTGAGTCAGACCTTCAGACGGAGCTTTACATGCCTGCAGTTGCGTGAAAGACAGATTCCCAGGAATGTCCATGAGCTCATTCTCTCTGCAGACGAAAACTTGTATTGTAGCTCAGCGACTCACTCTGTAATTGGCCAGGGAAATGAAAGAATCGAAAAGTGGGGCAGACAGGATACTAAAATATCCTCTGATAAATGGGAGAGGGCTTTTCTGCCAGTGAGGCATCCAGATTTCAGCATGTCTTCCTTATTGAAGATGATATTCAGGATTAATGGTTCTAAAGACCTAGACCAGCGAGTTAATGACTGAATGGCCTTTTTAAGTTTTTAAGTGGGTGTCCAGATTATCTGAAGGATCGGAAGGTTGGCATGTTTTTGGGACTCCTGACTAAGATTTCATTTCTTTTTATTTTTGCTGACAGCTTGGGGCTCTCTGGGTTCCAATAATGTTTTTTTTTTTTTTATGAAATGTCATAACAACAATGGATTGCTATGAAATGCAATAAAATGGACACATTCATGTTCTCTGTAGGAAAAAAGAGTATTTTCCGCCAGGACCTTAGTCCAATACTTAACTGCAAATTAATAACATTCCCATCAGCCACAGCACAGGCTACTTTGTGTTCAGTGTCAATTAGTGCCAGTAAAGTACAATGGTGAGCCTGGTAAAAATCAGCATGTTAACATTTTCACAGAAATCATGTTAGACTTGGTTGTTTTATTTCTGATATGGTATGGTTTTTCTGTCTGATTGCAAACTCTTGTTCCAAATGTAGCACTTGACCCCACTACTTCCAAATCTGATGCAAAATAGCTAATTTCACACATGAAGCAACATTTCTCTAACATCTACATTCTTTGCTAAAGGAAGACAACCCAGAGAATCAAAAACGGAAAAAAACAAAAAACAAAACGTGGCTTCAAAGTCAATTAGAAGATAAATCTTTTCCACATTAAAAATAAAAACGAATTACTAAAATAAACTAAATAAAAACAAACAAACAAAAAATAACGCTGAAAGAAAATGAGTGGATGAATGAAAAGAGAAGGAAGTAAAAAGGAGACACACACCCGATTATTTCTCTGATAATGAAATATGAAATACCCCCCCCCCCCCCCCCCCCGTTTGTACCTGCAGGGCAGAGCAGCAGGCGGATGATCTGATCTCCGCTCCCTCCCACTGAGCTGGGGGGGCAGGACCGGCCGTCATATGACGTCACACGCGGCTTCGTTATTTAAAGTTGAAGCAGGCGGGGAGGACAGTTTCCAGAGTCTGGACCGCGTTGCCTAGCAGCTGGACCGTGGACTCCCGGCCGGTTCACCGTAGACCTGCTAACGGTAGACCCGCTAACGGCAGACCCGAAGGATCCGCAGACAATTTTTTTTTTCCCAGAGCCAGTCAGCCCGTCCGTCCTCTTGGCCAAGTCATGACCCAGACCGTGACTCTGAAGGGACCCTCGCCCTGGGGATTCCGGCTGGTGGGGGGACGAGACTTCAGCACTCCGTTAACCATCTCCCGGGTAAGATAGTCGGCGTTTATTTACCGGAGGAGCTCAAACGCTAACCCGCTTGAAAAAAAAAAGAGAGAAAGAAAGTTTGGCTTAAAGGGAAATTCGATGACTTCACGGTGAGTCATCTGAGAGTTAATTCATCTTTAATTAGAAAAGTTTGAACGGGAGCTTCACTCAAGAAAAGCTGACGCATGGTGCCGTCTAATTCCTGGCAGCCCGAGCAATTTATCGAGTCAGTGCAATTGGCCGACCCTCAGTCAGTCCCGTCAGTAGAAACCAGAAAAACACACGATGGTGAACTTTGGATAATTGAATTTTAAATTGGCTATTCATAGTGTAATTAAAAGCTAATTTGAGTTTGTGGCTTTACTGTGAATATTACTTTATTATTTTTATTATTATTGTAGATGTTGCGGAGCAGCATTATATTATTGTTATTATTGTTAAAGTGAGATTGCACTGTTGCCTTGTTGCCAAGTCCTGGTGAACTTTCCTGACCCTCAGAATATGGGTCAGGAGTCAGTGTGCTGGCAATGGATCTGGCAGTAGCCCACAGTTTATCCCAGCCAGGGTAAACACAGGCCAGTCCTGCAGAAAGGGGGTAGGAATGGTGTGTGTGTGTGTGTGTGTGTGTGTGTGTGTGTGTGTGTGTGTGTGTGTCTACACGCGGAGGGGGGGGGTTGCTGACATTTGTTTTTCATCAGAGCTCATTGGTGCTGCTGAGGGATTCCAGGTGTTATGCTCAGCTGTATCCCCAGCTCCAGACCGACCTTTTAACTACAGGGCCCTCGCACTACAAACTGGAGGTGTAATTTCTTGATTTACGGTGGGTGATTAACAACTTACGGAGAAGCAGATGAACCCCCCGAAGGTCACCTGAAGTGCTCTCTGATTTTTAAACTTACCCGCTCTATCGGCCCCAAATAAAAGTGATTTACACTTTAACTCATGATGAGCAATACTTTTGTGAGTTTGTGGACACTAACGTGACACCTTTATATCTCTGAATCACAGAGAACGCTACATTAATGTTTAACCTCTAAAAACAATCCAGAGATCACACATGGAATCAATAGACTCTTCACTAAATGTCTTGTTTTGGTAGAGGTTAGATATTACTCGTTGCTCACACAGCAGATGAACTTCTGATGTCAATCGCACAATTTCCCATCAGTCTAATCTGTGCATACTTGCCTGACTGCCAATGTGAAAGCCACAGTGGGAATTTGTTTGCATTGTGGACATTGTGTTGTTCAGCATTGATGGCACTAGGGAAATTGATTACAGGTTTCATTTTGCAAACACTTATGAAGCAAAGGTGGCAATAAAAACCACCTGCTTGCAAAAATAAATGAGGGAGTTTTGATTCTGAAATCTTGGCCTGAAAATTAGAGAAGGAAGCAGCTGTTGAGATGCAAGCATATTTAGATAAATGTGTAATGTCAGAGGCATAAATACACACAGTCTTTTGGCAGCAGTTCCCAGGATTGCACTACCTCCTGAAGAATTTTTCTTTTGCTTTCTATCAGCCATTATTGAGCAGTTCGGTGTCCAATTGACGTCACATGCTCTGAAAGATCAGCTGACAACACAAAATGTGTTTTATTGGCAAAACTTAATAGTGGTTTTATCCTGGTGTCTTGTATTCTGTTGCAAAAATCGAAATGAAACTGAAAGAGAAGTGATGAAAAAAACTGATGGGAAAGGAATCCTTTCGCTTCATCTCATGGGAGCTGGTTGCAGTCTGTTTGAAGCATGATTTGATTCATCGCTCCTGAGAATCTCCTAAACTCACAATTCATCAGATATATGTTGCATTCTTGCTCTGCAATGCGAGCCCAAGACAACAATTACAGTGTGTTGAATGGTGACAGAAAGAGATGCACAGAGGGAGATGAAGAGTGAGTTTGGGAGAATGTTTCAGAGATGAATACTTTAGGACTTAAAGAATCCAAAATGCCTCTTTGGGGGGGGGCATTTTACTATCACGTAAGCCCTGTACAAGCCAGAACAGTCTGTAACAGCATCTGTTTTCTTTGTAGAGCCGGTTAATGGAAGCAAAGATGTAGGTTTAAGGTTTGACTTGGCCTAAAAGCTTTGTTGCTTTTAAGTTTTACTGTATTTTGCACAATCCTTTCAATCAAACCTCTATTTTGCATGGTTGACATGTCTCCTCCCTCTGTCTTCCATGTCTTTCTGCACATATAAAAGTGAGTGTCATGAAACACCTGCAATGGGGAGGGAGTGAAAGTTGTAAATACCAAAAAGAAGTTCAGATGGCAGCAGATGGTTCTTTGCTATAGGTGATAATGTCTGAGGATGAGCCCATTAGTCCCCTGCCAGCCCATTAGAACTGCTGCCAGCTCATGGTGTGTCTGCTTGACTCTGGAAGTATTTACACAAATTGTGTGTTTGTGTCTGTGCACAAGCAGTGGTAGGTTGTTAAATGTTAAACAAAATCACCTGTGTAACTGCAGAAGCATTTAGAGAGGACGTGTTACATATGGCAGCGGTGGTGAGAGCACTGTGGTAAACCAGTGTCCAGGCAGAAGGTGACGCAGGACGCATGTCAAACCTGCTCACTGCAAACAGTCATCTTCTGGACAGAATGTTTCAGCTGAGTGTCGGTTAAATAATGACCTCAGTCATTGCCTGGCTTCCCGTCTGTTGTGCAGCCTGCTGTGTGGACAGTTCATTTGTTCATTGTCCGCGGATAGTTTTTTGATACTTTGATTAAAATCTTTATGTGTGAAATGTGGGGAAAAAAGGAAAACCCTAATCCAACTTATCAACAAATATCTGCTGATTTAATGAAATTCAGAGTCAAGAGAAAAGGCTGAAACTCTATCACTCCATGTTTTTTATGCTCATTTTGAGGATATTTGATTAACAGCTACATAGGGTAAGAGCAAATATAACTTTTGAGTGCATTAGCCATTTATCAAATAGGTGTCCTATATGTCCTTCATTCTCAGTGTACATCTGTCCTGCCACAAACCATAAACAGAGCATATGACCCAAAGCCACACTCGTTTCTCTGACACTGCTGGTTGGTCTAGTCATCTTTAGACTGCTCTCTGGCTCCTCTTTTCAGCAGGCTACAATTACAGACGCTACAAGCTGCATCTCCATGACTAACTGAGCAAAACATAGCAGATTGGACTCGTAAAGAGTTTCCTGCTAGTCCTGCAGTGGATTTCCTGAAACAAAAGGGAACAGCATAAGTCCTTGGGTTCTTGCTGAGAATTTCCTCCTCATCTGGTTATCTGCTGTAAGAAAGTGACTTTCTATAATTGTCGTTAACGTGACATGTTGGCTTAGAAAATGAGCAGATTTCTCTTTTATTAACGCCAAAAATTGTGCAAAAATGTCACTGAGGAGTTCTTACACATTGTATTCACAACAGCAGTTCTAGATCTTCTCTCGTGTCACCAAGTGGGTCTTGACTTATGTACTTTTCCCTCTAACTTCTCCTCTTTTCATCACATCAGTCAGCTTGTATCACCACAAACATCAGCATGTGAAAGCATCATGTGGTTAGAAAGACATCTGGGAAACTCTTCAGGGAGAGCTGATCGTAGGTGCAAACAATCATCAGCGATTACTCATCTCATTATGTTTCAGACTAACAGAGATTTTTACACACCTATTGATAATTATTATTAACGAACAACTTTGTGCTCATGATAGCCACACAAATCTATTACAGACTACAGACAGATGACAAGTGACTCTCCAATTTCTTTATGTTTTCACTGAAGTCTCCCCTCACATATTTAATCACAATTTATCGTCTTGTTTATTGGACTTGGCAGAGGCAGTCCCTTTGTTTGAAGGTGATTATCACACACAGTCTGAACCTTACACCCTGGACTATGTAACTTCTCTCCAAAGCGTCATCAAGGTCATAACCATGGTTCCTATCACAGGTCCAACGAGCAAACAAAGGCATCTGACATTGCCAGGAATTATTCTCTCCTTTGCTGGGACCCAGCAGAGAGTTTCTCTGAGGAATTCATGCCTGAGGAAAATCCCTAAAAACTGACATGCTGCAGGCCAACAAGTATTTGGATGACCATTTTAGGTTGAATGTTACATGTGAAGATTGTTTTAACACTATTTGAATAGCTGTTTTTGAACGTGAGTCTGGACATACCTAAACTCACTATTATAACCCAAACCCCCCCCCAAAAACACTTTAATTTTCAGTCAGAGTTAGACCAGTTTTAATCTGGATGTCAACATGTCTTTTCACCACTTCTAAAAACAATGCAGTTGTCACTGCTTCTGGAGGAAAGATTTCACCAGAAGAACTGTCAGAGCAATACAAGCATAGATAAATGTTGATGACCTGACAGAATACTTGGCTCTGATACTGATACCGGAGCTGCATCAACTGAAAGTGTGGAAGCAGCTTTTTTTTATATATATATATATATATATATATAAACATGTACAGTACACCTGAGTCCACCCTGCTCTTCTCTCTGTGTTACTCTTAAAGACAGAGAAAAACAGCTCTACAGTATAACCACACTGCAGTGCATGCTCATCAGGCCACATGATGACTCTGTGTGACATGAGGCTGCCATTATGTGAACTGCTCTATCTGTTAGTAATTAACTATGTCACTGTATCTGATGGGACTGTTTGCCCAACAACCAAAGAAGTTGCTCTCTATGCAATCAATGCCCATAACCACAAGGGATGTTTGTGCAATTGACACCCTTTGTTTGGTGTCTGTATATGTCACATACTGTGTATATATAATGTCAAATCAATTGCTGCAAGTCATAATTGAATTCTTTGATGCAGGTTCCTCAAAGATCAAGTCTTTCTTTGAGAAGCCAGGGCATTTTATGTAAAGCAAATTACAAGCTCATCAGGTTATATTAGGCATTCAATAGTTAGGTTGCTATCTATGAAATAAATTTCTATTATTTCACATCTCAGTTTGTTGGTCAAGAGTAAAAAAAAAAAAATCCTTTTTGGTAAGGTTCCAGCAGAAAGTAGGCTTACTAGGTGAAAATAGGATTGAAGCCATACCATATGATACAAAAGTTGGATAATTCAATTGAGTTTTTTTTGTCTCTCCACCCTTTGCAAATCACTTTAGATCATTCACATCAGCTTTGGTTTCATCCTCTGCCCAGGCCATGACAACTCTTTTTCTGACCAGTGTCACCTCTTATTTTTGAGCCAGAAAATCTAACTCTGATTATTCATTCATTCATCTGCAACTGCTTATCTGTTTCTGGGTTGCGGGGGTGCTGGAGCCAATCCCAGCTCACACTGTGCGAGGGCGGGGTACACCCTGGACAGGTCACCAGTCCATCACAGGGCCAACACACAGAGCGAAACCGAGACAAACAACCACTCACACTCAGACCTACGGACAATTTAGTCACCAATTAACCCAAACATGCATGTCTTTGGACGGTGAGAGGAAACCCACGCAAGCACGGGGAGAACATGCAAACTCCGCACAGAAAGGCCCCAGGCCGGGAACCAAACCCATGACCTTCTGATTGTGGGGCAACAGCGCTAACCACTATGCCCCTGTGCTTTTAATCTGATCATTGCTGACAAATTTAAGTAGTTATTATTTAACAAGTTAATTAGTTATCTCCAATTTTATTTATTTTTTTACTACCATTGGTTTCATGTAATAAAAAAAAAAAAAAAAGCTACAGTAAAGAATAAGAAGACACCATGCTAGTGTTGGCTTTAAAATGGGGGAAAAAAAAACTTTTTGTTTTTTTCCCCCTGAACCTTTAAAGCTCTGTCATTTGAAGTTATTACATCACTACATCCACAACAACCTTCTTAAGTTTTAGTACTTATGGTCCTCCTCTGTTGACAACTTCAGTCATGCTATTGTCACTTGGCATACCAGTGTTTGTGTGAGCAACTGTTTGATTCATGCACTGCTGTTAATGGCCTGACCCTTAAGTGATGTTACTCTGTACGTGCATGAATGTGTCTACAATATGACAGAACCCAGGCAAAAATCCAAGACACACACACACAGACACATTTAAAATGGGTTTTCTTCAGGGAGGTTGTGCTAAATCATATGGGTAAACTCAAACCTCCAATTCATGTCTATCAAGAGATTCTTACTTTTCCTCTTTTAACAGTCTCAATTGTTAACCCACAACTCTTTGATTATATACTTGCTCTGTTATGTAATTTCTACCAATTTTCACTCTGCTAACCAAAAGCCATCCAAAGTTACACATGCATTTCCCACAATCCTGCTGACCTCTGGTTTTCGTTTGGGGACAGTGGGGCAATCAGAAGCTGTAAATTACAAATTCTACATTTGAGCCACACAACTTAGCTATTAGTGCTTCATGGAGCATGAACTTGTGTGCTGTCGTTTCTTGGTAAGCAAGTCTCTCTACTTGCATAAGCAACTCCTGTCTTCCTCATCTCTCTTGTCCATTATGCCACAGCAGACTAAATTCAAGCCAATCATAGTCCTGATTTAGTTTGGAAAAGATAATTAATATCTATTAGTGAGATAAGTGTTTCTTCAACACAAAGTTTCACTTTTCCAAACACAATACATCCTAATTTGCTGCTCTCAGGGTAATAGGTATTATGAGACCTTGTGAGTCAGGCAGTGGGCGCTCGGGTATGGAGATAAGTGAGTTCAAAGACAGGCATTTACTTTTAAATTTAGGTGATGGGACCAAGATGAATCACTAACTTTTAACACAAAAGAGGTTCATGTGCAAGAAAATGATCCCAAATCATCGATTTCCCCATGTATTTATAAATGTGTTTCAGCTCTCAGTCCTGACAAACCCTGAAGTCTGAATTTCTCACTGGTTCATTTGTCACTTGCTGACAGGTAGGAGTTCAACAAAGTTGGTAATAATAATGAAAACCATTCTGTTTTATTTAAAAATAAAATAACAACTTTGTATCACCAGCCATAATTGCTACTAAAATTCCTCCTTTCTCAATGTTGGTCGAATTCAAATCACATTGTTTCAATCTGCAGCAGAAAATAAAAAATCCTACCCTTATTAAGGCAAAGTATGTCACTGGTTTATTATGATTTAAATTCATCCAAAGAAAATGTGACAGTAATCACAATCAAACCCAGCTGCAGAAAGTTCCCTCACATTTAATTGATGGAAAAATACAGCTTAAGTAATAGTCAAACATGTCATGGCTCACAAAGAGCACACAAAGACGAACGAAGATGTGATGACAATTGCTCACGTTTCATTACGTTTTTGTTTCATTCCCAGTAAAGATTATTTTCCTCTGCAGCTTGCAGCCATATGACATTGACTCTGCTGACGGAGGATTTGATTGGTAGTTCCTACTCCTTTCTATTTGCCAAAACCAGATGACCAGTCAGAGGCAGGACTCGAAATAACAGGGGCATTTGTGTGTGTGAGTGAGAGACAGCAGTGCAATAATGGAAAATTGTTATCATATGTTACTTAGTGTGTCTGAGAAGGTGAAACATATGCAATGGGACACCCGCCCCCCCACCTTCCACCTCCCTATGGGACTCAGATGTCCACACACCAGCATGTCTGTGGAATGAAAGACCAGAGATAGGGACCTGCTAACTGTCCTGCAGTAGAAAGATCAACTTAAAATTATGGATGTATTGGATCATAATGGAACACATTACAAATTGAAGCAAAGCTACAAGAAAATATGTAGCAGATGCTGCCAAATGAACATTATTAACATAATATTGTTAGGAAACTTACTCCCAGACTTGAGTTTATTCACTGAGGGTTTATTCTAGTTCTTAGTTTTGTTTTTTCTGTTGAATTTTAAAAGCCCAAATGTATAAAAAATTTTCTACTTCCGTCCAAATATTTCACCACCATAAAAACTCTGAGTGGCCTCTCATTTCCCAGTTTCATTGCTGCTGGCTTTTGAAAATGTAAACCTAGAGGGCTGCCTAGGGCAATATAACATAAATCAAAAGAGAGTTGATTTTGTTGAATTTGCTCTCTGTGTTGACACTCCTGCTATAATATCCTTCCTTTCTTTCTCACTGACACTTTGACACCTTTTGTAATTGTTCTTTCCATTTTTTTCTTGGGTGTGCTTGGAAAATGTGTGCGTGTGTGTTTGTGTGATATCTTCAGGTTACACCAGGCAGCAAGGCAGCACAAGGTGACCTGTGTCCAGGTGACACCATCCTGGCCATCAACGGCGACAGCACAGAGCACATGACACACATGGAAGCTCAGAACAAGATCAAGATGTGTACTCAGCAGCTCACACTCAACATCAGCAGGTAGGAAAACATCAGACTCTTGCCAGAAAAACATTAGCCTGTTGATCAAACACTTATGATGACCAACAGTGTGTTTACATGTTCTGAATTTGGGAGCTGTGGTTGTGCATAATTTGGCTGCAGCACCACAAACCTACTTATGGAATAGATTCAAGGTCAGTGTTGGGTATGATCCAACTTTATACCTTACTTCAACTAGGCAACTATGCACTTAGAGGGGAGCCCCACTGATGTCACAAATCAAAGTCTGGGTACAGGTTTTGAAGAGTACTGCTGCACATGTGGAACAGTTGTAAAGAGCTGTGTGATGTCTGATAAACTAACCCAAGAGATGTCAGGTGGTTGGGTCTGAAGACTTAAGCTCTGAAAATGAATGAAATCTCAGGGTATTGAGTTAATAAAAACTGAGATTCCCAGACCTCAGTAGCCCGCTCTACATTTCTGTGTGATGCTGGTGCAGATTTGATACAGCCCATTTTCCATACCAGATGACTGATTGGAATTATAATGGTAGACATCAGGAAATGTTACTTGCTAATCAGTTGTCGCTGCTTTGACCCTTGGCAGTTGCTGCTTACAGTTTTTGCTCAAAGGCTCATTAAGTGAATTGAGTTGAAAAACTTTACTGGTTTTTATGACTAAGATCATTTACTGCCTCTCGTCCAAGAAACGCATATTGTTGCTATTTCGAGTGCGTCTTTTTGGCTTGGCACAGTTGAGTCACAGGGACAGATGACAGGTTTACGACAGTCTAAATGATTGACTTGCTGCTCCTATAGAGCACCATCAAAGTCCAAGAGGCTTGTATATAGTCAAACAGTGACCTTTTCAAATGGACTTGAGAGGTCGGTACAGTGCATTTTACCACCTCAATAAGTGTAAAATAACCCTCCACTCTTTAAGCTGGTGCATCATTTTTACACTGTGTATGGATGGATGTTTTGACCTTAAGCAAAAGACAGGAGCAACATGTTTCTGTCAGGATTGCAGAATGGAAATCATCTGTCTAAACAGTTAACAACAGAGCGGGGGGAGGGAGGGAGGGGGTAACCAAGGAAAAACTGAAATGTCAGTTGCTTCCCACATTTCTATTAGATGGTTACTTTGGGCTGCCAGAGTACTGGAAAGAGCCTAGTGAATCTGAGCCCCATCTTCTCAGATGAAGAACACTGTGGTTTCAGTGAAGTGACAACTGCCAACTGGAGCTTCAAGTCTCTCCTTTTAGGGCAAGAGACAACACAGTCTCTCTTTCTCTCTCTCTTGCTCTCACTCGTAATGGTCTGGAGCATGAAATTGACCTGCAGATGTAGTGGAAATAAGAATCCCTCACAGAGCAACCAGAGCCGTCCAAAAGATTCACACATGCAGAGGCTCCTGATTTAGACAGAGAACCACATTGTCTTTTTCTTTCTCTGCACTGTATTTGTGTTTTATACTGTAGCTTTTTACATTAACATGCTGCCGCCCTTACCCCCACCACAGCCTGCAGTGGAGCCCATCCTTTCGTATATCCATCTATTTAGTGGCTTGTCCACATCAGTATAGTAAATTTATTTAAGGATGCATAAAGTAGCATTCTGTACAAAGACTGAAGGGAGCTCCTCAGCAGCTGCAGTAGCACAAAAAAAACCTCCCACACATGACCATCTGCACCCTAATTCTTCCTCATTCATGTCATTCAACACAATAGAGCAGGATCATTGAAATGATATGGATATGACGAATGACATCTTTGGACAAGGTACAAACAAAATTTCTGTCAATAAAAATTTTGTAAAATTAAGTAAACCGCAAATGGGTTAAATGCAAGTATGCATATAAAGAAAGCTAAAAATTACTTTTCAGTGATGTGACGTTGTTTATAAATATTTGAGACCTACCCTTTACCAAGCAAAAGATCATTATTCTGAAATAAAATGATTAGTAAATTGTCAGTGTCAGAGTCGTGCTCTTCATCAATTCTCCTTAATTTACCATTTAAACTGACAAGATAGCAGTTCTGTCCAGGGTCCAATTTCAACACAAGCAGAGCAAGCCTTCCTGCTGGTATGTGACCTCCACTCAGTATATTGGATGAATAATTACAGTGTGAATTGCCCTGCTTTTGGACAGAAGGAGGGTAAGTCCTGTCTGAGACATATATAGGCATGCACCTCTGGCTCCAGTGCACAGAGCTGAAATGAACTGGTGGTGAATGAGGGGGGAGGCAGAAAAAGAGGGGCTTTAAGCAGAGGAAGAAGACAATTTAAAAAAGGAATATCAAAGTTTTAGGTTACTCAGTCACAAAGAAAAGAGGGCAGACAAGAAGAAGACGTGTTGAAAGAAAAGGGAGTGGCTGAAAAATTGTGGGAAATATGAGAAAGAGAAGGCGAGAAAGGGTGGAGAAGGAGAGAAAGAGACTGCAACAGAGAGCAGGAGACCAAAGCCAAGCAGAGCGGCAGTGAATCACAGAGACCAAGTGATAAATCCACATGGGCCCTTCTCTGCCCAGTGAAACCCAGTTTTACAGCCAGTGTTTTCTGCTATGTGCACGGCTGGAAGTTCAATTACACCGACGACACAGTTGACTCAGAGCTCTGTGGTAAATTTCTCTCCCTCAGATAGGGAACATAAAGCACCACAAGTTTTGAAAAAATCTTAATCTGTTCCTGCTGGACATAGCGATAATGGGACATTGACTTTTTTCACACATTCCTCGTGCTAGATCAAAGCTAAGCTCCACAAAGCTATCATTGAGGCTTCATGCCCAAAGAAATCCAAAAGAAAGCAGTAGCAAGGTGATCAAAATATTATATTCAGCATCCTAAACATTTAGGGTGCAGCAGTTTTCCTCAGGGAAAATGCTGAACAGGAGGTCATGTGTTAATAAATAACAAATCTCTATGACTGAGCAGGCAAACAAAACAGAGCCATCTCCAGGAGCATAAAGTCACCAAAAGAGGAAATGCAGAAAATAGCGGTCACAGTTTTGACTGCTGCCAATTAACCAACAAGAAACAAACAGATGTTTAATGTAACCCAAGAAAACATAAAATGCAAAGTACATTAAGAACTGTAAATTTAATAAGAGCAATCACATGGCAGTTTTTCTCTTTGGTAGGTGAATAGGGTCCAAATCGTGTGTTATTCATTATTCGAACAATGGGGATGTCATAGTCATGTAAAAGATAAGTATCATTATAGTTCTTTACTGAAGAAAAATGTAAAATGTGTGACTTTCTCTTCATTGGAAACAACCCTCTGCTGCAGGCGACAGACATAATTGGATTTTTCAATTGCAACCATTGATTCTGGAGTCAAAAAGAAATTTGGAGTGATGAGAACTCATGCTGACTCACAAGAAAATAATATTTTCGAGGCCATTTCGCCGCCCTCATTAAAAGCCTACGCCATAAAATACTCCAAACAGTCACAGAGTCATAGATGAGGGAACCAGAGACCTGTAATTTTGTGTAGCTGCCGATGAACAAATATGAGCCTACACGTCTCCTGTGAACCAAAATTACACCACACTGGATACATCTGAGTTTGAGGTCTTGTGTAACTGAAGAATGTTTTTTGTAATAATTTCACATTTATTACTTTCATAACCCCCATATTTCATCATTTGCATTATGGAGCATTTTAAAGAGAGCTCTGCATCGGAGGGTTTCTGGTTTGGTGCCCTGGGAAGCTTATGAAAGCTGAACATTGGGCCAGCCGCTTCTGTTGTTTATGTGGATTTTTTTTTTTTTTTACACTGCCATTAAAAGAAAATACAACCATCAAACACTACATTTCAGATGTCATTAATCTGCACTTTCCACTAATTATTTTTTGTTGTGAAAGAAGACTTTGTCTTTTCTGCTTTTACGACTAATACTGATTCTGAACCCCAGGATCATTTTTTACTGAACCATTCAAATATGAGTTTTTTGCCAGTTCACTTAATCGAAACATGTCTAACAGCTGCATTACATTCTTATGAACTGAGGCCAGAGACACTACGTTATCTTACAGTTCAATATGATATTTTTCTGTATGAATCTTCCAGCTTCTATTTTCTGGAAGCATCTTCATTCATTATGTGCCTGCAATCTGCAATTTGTCATCAATACTGCCGGAGAACATCTACGCAGAAAATTACCTATAATTGAACACCCCTGTGTTCTGGAGTGCATTTACGTTTGTCCAGCCAGAGGTTAAGTGAGGAGAAAAACGAGAGAATAAAGGAAATGACTGATGACTCTGGCTCATCCTATCCTACTCCCTCTTTTTATATATCCTATTTATCCTTGCTCCACCCACCTCTCCCACCCTGACCTCACCTTCCTGCCGTTTCCCAGTCTCTGCCAAAGCTTCTTGGAGAGAACTGTGTGGTTTTTAGAGGCCTAAGAAACAGATGAAGGTGGTTGGTGTGTGTGTGTAACCACTGCTGGTCAAGCTTGTTGGAAAGACTCCTGCTGGGGTGGCAAGTTAAATGTGCTAAGAAATTAGTCATGATGGGTGAGCTGTGTGTATCACTCTTGTTATTGTATTCTAAAAATGACAATAATTTTAATAAAAATAATAACCATTCACTGACTACTGGTGTGCCATTGGTTTGACCCCTGGTTTTTTTTCTTCACATCTGTGGAGGTTGCCTCATGCTGGTGCTGGGTGCTTAGGTTGTTTACATTTTTCCAACTCCAGTCAGCACCAGTTTGTTTGTTCCAGTAAAGTGGGACTGAACAGCTCTGCTCTCCCTCACTCAGGAGGTGTAAGCTCCCACTTGGTCCTTTTGACAGTGCCTCCCAGACTGGAGTTTTTGGAAAGAGGTTTATTGGTGAGTGGGAAAGAGGTTGCAAAGTGAAAAAGTTGTGAGAACCCTAATCAACATAGAACTCTGCCAGCTTCAGCACCACATCCCCTCTAAAATGTTAGGGCCTTATATCACAATTGATAATGAACACAACACATCCATACTTAGCTTTTCTTACAGTTAAATTTAACTGCAGTTGAATAGAGGTAAGCTGATTCTCCACAAAGACTAGTAATTGGACATTTGGGTTGAGACAATTTTGTCATATAGTACAAGATTATAATGCAATTATGTTACTGTCAATGTGAAATGTCCTAACAAAGAGTTGCTGAAAGGACTGTTGTGCTGTAGGGTATGATTTGGATCAAAGTCTAGGCTGAGATTGATTTTATTTGTAGTTAAAGGTTACTTGTGCAGTAATAATGGGTTGAGGTGAAATGCATGTAGTACCATTGCATACCTGCAGGAGGAGAAACACAAATCTGATCATGATCTGGAGAAGAAAATCTCAAACAAAAACACAGTAGACGATTCGGGGGAGAATCAGAGCAAACAGGCAGAGAAAAGACACAAGGCCAGAACACTCTGGTGCAGGATTCGCCCCTGCTGTCTTGCTCTGACTCCACGACCTGTGACTCATGGCTGAGGAATTATGCTGCATGGACCGAAGAAACACAGGACTCCAACTGGGACAAAGAATCTCCCAAAACGAACCAAATCACACACATGCCTCATCGCTACCAGCATCAGTGCCTTCATTTCCTTCATCCCTTCATCACATCATCCTTCTAATGCTCTCCCAAGGCCTTTTTTTTTGTGTTGAGAGGGGATGAGGAGGTGAGGTCCTCTCTCCTTTTTTACCTCTTGCATTGAGCATGCCCCCCCCCCCCCCCCACCTGCTGCTATTATAAAGGTAATTATTTCCCTTTACTGGCTGAGGAGAAAGTTTTGAAACTCCTCTCACAGAACCAAATAGCAGGAGGAAGAGCCTGAGTGCCAGAGTGTCTGATGTAGGATAAGGCCATAAACTGTAATTTTTCAGATGAGTTTGATAAATCAACCCAGAAATATTCTGTAATCAGCCACATCTTAATTTGAGGGCACTCGGTTTCATGCTCTTCCTCAAACATGGTGATCTTGTTCAGCCAAAGTAAACTCCAAAAACCAGATCTCCACAATCAGGAAATTAAACCTGGCAGGGGGAGGTCAGGCAGAGGAAAATATGACCAAAGGAAAGAATGGAAAAGTTGTAGTGTTGACCTGAGAATTTTTTTTCCCCTGTACTGCTTTATTTTTGTGTCCTCCTTTTGTTTTTTACTTTTTGTATTATTTTTTTTCAGATATATTTTCTGGGTTTACTTTTGCCATGTTTTTCCTTCATAATTATTTACTTTTGTGGTCTTTCATATAAATATTGTGTAATTTCTGTAGTTGTCTTATGAATAATTACTATTATTACACAGCTTGTGGTTACTTGAAAAGAGAAACCAAGCAAGTTGATATATTGGTTAATGAAATGAAAAGGTGGATGTCAGAAATAACTTTTACTTTTGCTTTTGTTAGTCCGTATTCAAGGTTATTAGACATTGATGTCTTCCTATAAACGAGCAGAAAGGGAGCTGGTGTGTGGAAATTAAAGTGTTTGGGATTCTTACCCATGCTTTTATCTATTATATATTATGGTAAATATATGTTGGAAAGGAGAGAACACAGCGCTGCTGTGCTAATCAGTCTCCTAAGAATGCCTTTTTGCAACAAAGAGCACGTTTTAGAGGGATGAGTGAAGCCACTCAAGTGTGCAACTTGATTTAACCTTTTAGTTAATGTAGGTTTACAGACTGCTGTTGCTCAGGCTAGAGTCATCCTTGGATCAGACAGTCTAACCTGTGTGTGTGCAGCAGATTGTTTCTGTCTGCTGTGGCTGTTTCTCTAGGGTAACGTTTGAGAGGGCCCACAGCAGGTTCCTTTCTGGCTAAAAAAATAACCTATGTTCATTGCTCAAAATGTGAAATGTGAGATTACATGCAAGTCTATCTTCGGCCAAAAATGTTATTTACAATAAAATATTTTTCAAATTTTAAGTACACAAATGACATCCCTCTCAAGACTGACCTTCAGTATAATGAGTGCAAGAGTGTAACACTGTAAATCCTAAACTGTCCCTCAGTTTCCACCCACACGTCAGTGTGTAACTGCATTGTACTGGACTTATGGTAAATTGCTTGTTTGTGTCTTGTGCTTCCAAAATGTCATTTTAAATGGGCCACTTCAGACTGAACTTTTACTGATTTCAATAGGATGTTTGTGTGGTAACCATCGAAACCAAACAATCTGAAAACATGAAGGCTTTCTGTCCTTGGATTGTAGAGGAACTGGTAAAGAGGAGGGGGGTGGGGCAGTAGGGGCATCCTACGCAGTAGCTGTTGCTTGTCTGCCAGATACTTGGCGCCTTATAAGAGCGTCCTTGATTGAAACACCTCCGTGCTTCATATCTGAAGCATTGCCTCAGCTCAGCCAACGCCGTGCCAGCTGCAGCCTGATGACTTCACCACTGTAGACGTCAGTTCCCCGCCCTGTGGGGTTGACAAATCCATGCATGCAAGCGCACACACACACATGCACAGTTTATAATTTTTATCTCTGTGGAAGGAGGTGTCAGTGAGTGACGAGAAGCATAAATTCACACACACAAAGTAACACTGTGTCCTATAGTTACTCTGCACAGTGTCCTGGTGTTACCCTTTTGGCGGTTGGATGCTTTCCCACTTAGCAGCCAGTGCCTTGGCAACCAAAAAGTCCAAAAGATGCAAGAGAGTTCTCTTTGGATCTCATTTATATGACATGCAAACCGCAACTACTTCAATATGTACCCTGAAAGTGAAACAACAATGCATGTGAACTGAAAGTGATGAATCACAAAGGGAAGGGAAGTAAGTTTCTTCAAAGCATTTAATTCTCTGCCTTTGACAGAACAAAATAAATTACATGGAAACCTGCTAATGCATGCACAGTAGGCCAGCAGCACTGTAAATAATGTATTTGACATTACTGCAGTCACTAAGTCATTTTCTTTTTTAAGTATGAGAAACTGGAGTCGATTACTGGTAATCTCAACGGAAGGTGGGAAGATGGAGGTTTGGGTGCCAAATACCAGTAATTCAGTTATCACTAGTTTTAGAAAGTCAGGAGCCTATGCTGTACAGTAATTTGGTCTGGATAGGTCATACACTGGACTAGTGTGATGATGACTTTATCTTTGTACCAGTGGGAGGCAGCCATGACATGGTTTTATCCCACTCTTGCAAATCCAAATTCACACTTAGACATACACTGTCTTGCACAAAGCTACCAGTAAAAATGGCTTGTTAACTGTAGCTATTTTTTATAAAGGGAGACCTGCATCACCAATATTACACAAAAGTTATGGGATATCATTGGATAGTTGTCATCTTTCCCAGCTTATAATAATTATAATAATTATAATAAAACTAAACTAAATCGTATCTTTCACCTTTTTCATCATCCATACTCCGTGGAAAGAAAAATTCATGCTCCTCAGCAGATGTGACCAAATGCTTCAGTGCTTGGCTGTTTGATAGCACAGAATTGATCTGAGATTCTCTTCTTCTCATTGGTATTGTCTTTCAGGTCAGGCCCAGGAGACAGAGTGTGGTCTCCAACTGTTAGTGAAGATGGCAAGACAAGCCCTTACATGGAGCCTGACTCACAGGTAACCACTGTTTACTCTGGATATACTCAAGCACAAGTCATGGGCATGTCTGATTTAAATTTTCACCCAGTGGGATGCTGTTGGGACTAATCTGCCTTGATTTTTCATACCGCCAACACTAAGTTTTACTGTTTGGATTAATTTAATAATCTCCCAGATATAATAATGGTCCTTTATTTGAGTAATCCAGAGTATTTCCATTATTTTGACATGACAAAAGCTCAAAATACCGCACTACCCATCAGCTACAACAGGCATGTGAAGAAGAAGCCAGGCAGAGAAACAGATCAGATTCTTCATTCATTCATTCATTCATCTTCAACCGCTTATCCATTTCCGGGTTGTGGGGGGTGCTGGAGCCAATCCCAGCTCACATTGGGCGAAGGCAGGGTACACCCTGGACAGGTTGCCAGTCCATCACAGGGCCAACACACAGAGAGAGACAGAGACAAACAACCACTCACACTCACACTCAGACCTACGAACAACTTAGAGTCACCAGTTAACCCAAACATGATGTCTTTGGATGGTGGGAGGAAACCGGAGTACCCGGAGATTCAGATTCTTGCAGATTGAAAATGCTTTGTTGTTGGATTTTTGAACAGAACACAGCACCACAGTTGCTGACTTCATGAAAAACAAAATCCAAAAGTGATTTTGCTCTCATCTCTCCCTACTCTACACAACTTTGCCCCCTGTTAGTGTGTGTGTCTCTCTCTCTCTCTCTCTCTCTCTCTCTCTCTCTCTCTCTCCCTCTCTCAACCCAATCGGTCGAGGCAGATGGCCGCCCCCCCTGAGCTTGGTTCTGCCCGAGGTTTCTGCCTCTTAAAGGAAGTTTGTCCTTGCCACTGTCGCCAAGTGCTTGCTCATCAGGGGATCTGTTGGGTCTCTTTAAATCGTTTTATAAAGAGTTTGGTCTAGACCTGCTCTACATGTAAAGTGCCTTGATGTAACTTTGTTATGATTTGGCGCTATACAAATAAATCTGATTTGATTTGATTTTGATTTCAACTGCAGGTTGTTTTCAGTTCGCCATCATTAAGGGCACAACTAAGACAAATCTCAGACATATTGAAATTTAAATGTGCACAGGCTTCTACCTTCACCTTTTTTGTCAAAGGACCAGGCATTCTCTATCACAGCTGCATATTTCTAGACTAATGGGTCCAAAGGGAGAGTTTCACATCCATCCAAGTCGTAGAAGTACTTTAACTATGAGTAACGCAACATTGTGAGAAAAATAAATGAGATTTTTACTGTGTCCAAAAAGTTCAGGATATTCACCAGTAAATGAGAGCCCCATGACACCAATACAAGTAAAAACCAAGTAAAAGCATCATTTTAAAGTTTAATTTCAAAATAATATCCTGATTGCCTGAGGTAGACTGACTGTGAACCTCTGAGACAGATTTCTCAAAATGGTAACACATATGGCTAGACACCACACTTGTTAATAAAGATTTGGGGGGTTTGTGTGTTTTTGATCAAATTAGCCTTCAAACCCAGCTCCTCCAGTGCTCAGTGGCTTTGATTAAGATAATTCCTTTTCTACCTCTAAATCATCGACTGACCAGTGAACACACAAAGCAGTCAACAAACACCCATATGGCGGCTGCTGGTGCTGATTCAGCAGCACATTCTTCTGGTCTCATTTAGGTCCGGCTGGCATTTGACTGGGACCCAGCACTTAGGCATCTACTGCTTTTGATTGAGGTCCTTCACTACCCAACACATTAGCCACAAGAGAGGCTAGTTCACATTTGGAGTCATATCTTAATAAGCTGGGTGTGAGACTGAAATCTTCAGTCTGTTTATATCACAAACAGAATCCATGGAAACAGGCACAACATCACAATGGAAAATTGACCATGCGCTACTATTCACATGATTATAAGTGAGATAATGCATCCCACTGTTAACTGCAGAGGTTTTGAAATAGTATCTTGATTGTTCTCCAATCGTGAAAGCTGCCAAACAGATATTCAAGGATATTCATAATGAACTCTAGCAGATGACCTATTCCAAGTTTTCCAATTCCTGAGAGGCCAGCAGGTTTCTGAGCAGGGAGAGAATAGGAGGTGTGTGTGTTGTTGTGTGTTTGCGCACTCACATATGCTGAGAATATGGTGAGACTGTGAGATGAACAGACAGACAATGAGCATATTGTGGCTCACGTGAGAGATGTCCATTAGTCAAGTATCGTGTTTTGGAGTCAGGGCCGATCTGTGTGTCCCTAAGCCCTCGATCAGCAGGGTATTCTTGTCTAAAAAGGGTGGAACAGCCACCCAAAGAGCTGAAATGAAGTCTCTCTGTCCACTCATCAATGGGAGTTTGATGCCTTAAAGGAAAGTATTGTTTCCGGTGGTAGAGATATAATTGAAAGAGGCTTTTGTGTATGTAGTCAATCACGTTTGTTAGATCTGAAGATGATTTTTCTTTTGGACAGCCAGGGGCTGTTAATACTCAGTACACTGATCTATTGTGCTGCTACATTTTTTGATACTATGAACCCAACCTATGTCATCAACCCGAAATTAAGTTTAAGATTTGCATCTGTTTTAGTGTCTTTTATGCCATGTCACACTCATTTCTTAGCAGGTGTCCATTAAAAAAGTATGAGAGGATATCCAAAATTTACACCAAGTTTGAAAACTGTTAGTGCACTATACATAAGTTTGGGTGAAAAAACTTGTACTGAATAGATCTAACAATCTGGCTACCAGTAAAAAAAAAAAAAAAAAAAAGGCTGCCAGATGACACAGTATAAAAGGATAAAGGGTATGAACTCATATCTTCTTTATTTTGAAAGCAAGCTAGTCACTCATGAATCAAAAAAAAAGCAAAATTTAATTTATACAGTACATTTCATTTGTACATGTGCTGCACAGCTCCACTTGAGTCTTCGTCCACAACCAGCACAGTCTTACCGCGAGACAGAAAGGTTTTGCATGTGGGTAATACAAGAGAAACAAATATTTCTCTCCTATACTCCTTTTTTTTTTTTGTCCAGGTCTCTCTTTTTCCTCCATCTCTATCCCTGTAACATCTTATCCAGTCCTTTCCCTCTCTGCTGAAGTCTAAAAATGCTCCCTGATGTCTCATCTAATGAAGTGAACCTGGACGCCTGGAAACCACTAAGTCAGGGCCACTTTAGCTTCACGCTTAGGTGAATTTTTCTTTGCATGAAAGGAGAAAACATCCGCTCCCAAGAGTAACATAAAAGACCAAGTCTTTCTCTTTCTTTGTTTCCTGCTGTATTTAGATATAGCTTGAGGAGCTATGCCAACACATAACAATGGCAATTGTTCCTCAGACACCTTGAAAACAAAGATTGCACGAGGGCCTCTCTAATGCCAGATGAGCCAAATCCAATCATAACTGTAGTGACATATAATTCCTCCAACAGTCGCTGGCTGATGGCGACAACATAATTTCTGACTGCACTGACAGAGATCTGAAGAAATGTTCTGTCATTCAGACGTAACTTACTGCTGCGTGACATGACCTACAACATTTGAAGTCATGCTGAAACAGTACGCTTTGGCTTGCAGGGTGAGAACTGAAACCAAAGAGGCACACCAGGACAGTTCAGCTTTTGTAAAAACAAATTCCTCTGGAAGTGACCACACATTTTTCCAGCCCACATAAGCATTCATTGGTGTTTTTATAATGCAGATTGACTCAGTTTACTTAAAGTGTTGCAGAAGGAGCATCAGAGGCAACTTTTTTTTTTTTTAATAGAAATGATACCACTAGAGCCTCATAATAATTGTGAATTTAAGGACAGCATTCCTCAGGTCCTTCTGAATTTGAACTTTCCCATTTTTCATCAAAAGATTCTTGTTCGTGACCAAATGGCTTAGTTATAAATTCCAACCTCACTTGTGGGAATTAGCTACTGGGCAGGAAGTGACACATGGAAGCTATGAGGTGTTTCCTTTCGACTTGGGAACACGGGATATTCTCATAAAAGTTGATGAGGCAATGTTGTATTTTTGGACGTAAGAAAGTGGGTGATTTCATCCTGTTGATGTGACTTCTGGGATGTTTTTTAATCAGTTTTTTCATTGAATCACATTTGTTACATGTAATCTTGGTCTGTGAATCGTGATACTCACCAACATCAGAACTTGATTATTTTTCATTCATTCATCAATCAGATTCACGCAAATTTAGACACACTTGAAATTTTTCCACCTGGTGTTCCAAGCGTGCTTATGTTTGAGCTGCAGACAATTTGAATCAATGTGACTTGATGACTCTCTGATCTGCGTGCTGATGAGCATTTGAACAGATGTGTTTGCTTAGTTCCACATTTGGAAACTTCAGCAAACAGTTGGTGGCAAAAAATCTCTGCAGATTAAAGAGAAAAATATGCCAGTTCAGTACAAAGTAAGTCATCATTTTCACATTTACACGCTCTAGTTTAGAGATCATAATCCTTATTGAACACAGGCACAGTATAATTACCGAAGGTCTTCAATGGTGAGGAGTCAGATCATCAAATCATCAAATGATCAGTTTTCTTAATTTTTAAGATCGAGATTACACCAGGTTTAATGAGATATGATGACCTGTTATCTCAGAAAACAACATTTAAACAAACCAAAGCCAAGTCCATTACTGTAGTTCTTGGAGTTTATTTGATTTGAGGACAGAATACTGACAGGTCAGAGCGCAGTGGCATGCAAATGATCTTAAATCTTTTTCTAATGACAAAGACAGCTTTAGAAAAATTCCTCTGGCTCATAAATGGTTATCTCATCTTACATCTGTATTTAAGGTCTTTTGGTTGTGAGTTTTAGGCACCACCAAAATAATACCACCGGTTACTGGCATTTAAGGTTTTTTCAAATTCCTTCCATTAAATTACACAATGGCAGCTTCAAGTAGGTAGAAATTGCCTATTCATCGGTGTTGAAGTCAAACTGAATTTTTTCAGCAATATCAAAATGCCATTCCTGGCAGACACCCTGTTATGAAATTGATAGCTATTGTGGCCAAGCACTATGGTCCTGTGGAAAGAATGAGGCTCCACAATGCGGAAGCTGAGAGGTCTGAATCACACGTCACCACGGCTTGCAGTCTCAGTCCAGGAGCTGGCAGCTGAAGGCACATTTTTTAAGATAACATTAATAGGAGCTGACAAAGTCCTTGCATGATTTACAGACACAGTTATTCCTTTGCTGCTTGTAGTTAAAAGTCGCCTCTGAAAAAGAAAAAAGAAATAAATAATATATGTTTTTTAAGTGCCAAAATGCAAAAAAGTGATGTGATGTGCAAAAACTGGATTCATATTCATAACAGCCAGACCATGAAAAGGTCTATGGGGCCATTAAAAGGTTTAGGGGATTCTCAGAGGGTGCCAAAATATGTTTATTGGGTGTTCTGCTACTTAATCCCCTGCCAGGAAATCTCAGACCAGTGGAGCATTACAGGAAAGTCCTTTTAGCGACTTCACATTCATTCACACCACAGGCCTTTTAGATCACAGACCTGTGACCCCACTTATTTTGTTGTTTGTGTTCACTAATCAGCTAGTAATCCCAGAAATGTCCAAATCAGTCTTTGGGTTTTCCTAATGGAGCCTCTCCCACAATGCTTGGCTGTCAGCATGCTGTGGAGTGGATGGGGTCACTGAGAGCACTCACTGAAGAGGTAAAGAGGCCCAGTGAGACTGAAGCCTTTCACGCACATTTTGATTTAGCTCAATCTATTTGTGATAGATCTAAAGGAAGGTATCAATTTGAATTTATAGGCATGGCTTTTTTAAAGCTTTCTTTCTGGGTGTTTGTCAGAGCCTAAGTAATAGGCTTTACTTTTAGCCAGTTAAATTGAGAATTTATATTATTATCAAGTTTCAATTTGATAGGAACAAAAGCAGGCACATGGAAACCACAAAATTATTGCAAAGTATGAAGACAGTCCTCTTGCAGTTGTGGGGCCTGGGTGAGTCCAACTGCATTGGTTTTTATTAGTAGTGTAAATATATGAAGGCCCTAACACTCATCTCAGCGCGATGCACCAATAGCAAACAACATTGACATAACAAAGAGGGAAAATCTCCAAAATAACCTTCTAGCATGTTAGCAACCAAGGTCACTGCTTGATAACGGACAATTAAACATAATAATAATAATTTTTATAATCGCAAGTTTCCTCTTCTGAATATTATTTATGTCTTAAAGCAAACACCCTTTACAAGTAGTTAGATCATTTTTCGTCAGTAGAAAGAAAAGCTCTGGCTTTTCCCTACCAAGTCATGCACAATCAGCAATTGTTCAACTTCATACTGTAAATGCCACTTTAATAGATTTATTAAAAAGTTGAAATTGGTCAAACGAAACAGATCTTATACATATACATTAGAGCTCAGCATTTCTGCTGCTACATTAATCTAACCCCCCCGTAGCCGTTCTGTTCTCCTCCCAGTGAGGCACTGTAGGCCAGACCCAAGGAGCCATAAAGGGCTGGTTTGTGTTTGGTTAGTGGTGCAGCGCGCCATGTAAAAAGTTTAATTTCCAAGGTCCAGTGGGATTAAACCATGCAGGAGGCAGAAGAGGAGGTAGTGTGTGTGTGTGTGTGTGTGTTACTCCAGTGAGGCAAACAGGCTGAGGTCTGGGTCCTCAGTTAAAGACGACATATGATTTCAATTAGGGTCCTCCACCTTTTTTCTTCCTCTCAGCCCCTCCTCCTCTTGTCTGTCTAGCCCCCTCTGACCAAACTGTGGTTGCGGACTGAATAAGCGGAGCAGAAATGACAGTCTTTTTCCTTTAAATTCATTATTAATCAGGGCGACTTTTAGCTAGGTTGATAAATGGAGGAACTGATTTCCTCTTGGCTGAAAGCAGCTCAGTACAATATAATGCAGCATATGAGCACACACAAAGGTAAATGTATGAGTAAACCTTTTCCCCTTTATCTGTCTTTCTATCCTTCTTTTCCACATACATACCTACACGGTCAGTCATCCTGAACCATTAGCCATGCTCGGTTACCTTTGTAAAACAGGTCAGTGAATTCAGATGCAAATCTGAATTTATGAGCACACATTGTTCAACAGAGCCGGTTCTCATCAGTACTCTAGTTACTGCCTTTAGTTATCGTTCTGTTTTTTCTCCTCCTTTGAGGAAATGCAGGAATGCAGTCAAGATATGGGAGTAAATGAAAGCGTTGTCTTTCTCATCAGAGAAGAATTGGGAAATAACTGATCTCACAGATGAGCCTTTTTCAACAGACTTGTTATGTTGACTTCCAATCAGAAATAGACTTCAAGGTGCTCTTATTAATTTTGTTTTGTCTACATTGGGAAAACAGCATAAGGTTCCTGGGGAATTGGGGTGATCAGACATCCACCAGATTAACTTGACTGTCACTTCAAGACAGAGTCACCATTAAGCCTGTATGAAGTCCAGATGTGGAAAGGTAAATAAATCTTTTTAATGAGACAGTTGGCTAACAGCTGATTTTTGTAATGAAAGAAAACAAGCCACCATACCTTTAGAGCATCTTAAAAGCACTTACGGGTACTGAATATTACCAAACCGGCACTTTTATAAGACAAACACCAGATGTGCTGCCATATAAATTTGCCATCCACCCAAAGCAAATATCTGGGCAACAGACAGAGTGAGAGAGCCAGACAAAAGGAAAGGTTGGGGAGGGAAGCAGAAGTAGTCACACCAACCCAGGCAGAAGTGTGAGGGTGAAAATGGGTGAACATGTTCTTACTGCTGACAGGGAAATCTACCTAAAGCAACAGTATTCAGGTGCAATATCTCATTTCTACACCTTTAATTACTCAAATTATCTTGACACTGTGTCAGCATGTTCACAGTGTTTTCACTCACCTGAATTGAAACTGGACAGAGTGAAGCAATACATTTTTCTGCCTCCTCTAGGACTCAACTACATTTGACAACAGCAACGAGTCATTACTGTTGTGAAATTAACAAATATAAGTAGTGTATCATGTAGGAAGATTAAGATTAATAAATGTGTATGCAGTATGGTTAGTTTTTGTCTGATTTATTAGTTGCAGCAGGTTATTGTTACATCCGTAAAAATATTATAAGAACTTTTCCTTAATATGTAATTCAGTGTATTTTGATGTTAATAACTATGTTGTTTTGTGTGCTGTAGTGTGCACCTTATTAGGCTTAAATAAACCACAGAAAACATATACAATTACATTCATCTTTTTCACAATCTGGAAAAAGCATTTCTCTCAATTCAACTCAGTGATTCACGCTAGTAGCAGCTAATGTATGTGTGAGCATCAGGTCTCTATCAGAGCTCCCTCCTTAGCCTTAAGATTCATATTATTATTGTGCTTATGCACTGGCAGTTGTGATGTTAGGTTGTCTGTCTATCCAGCTGTCTGATTATTGTGGCTCCATTGCCTTTTCGTCACAGTTCTGCTATTTTTCCTGTACGGTTTTTCCTCATTGGAACTGAGGGTGTAAGGATAAGAAGTCCTGCGTTGCTCACAATGTTGGGTTCATCTGTGACAAATTTGTGTTTTGGGGCTATGCAAATGCTAGTCTCTTCCTTGGGGTAATTTGCTCCTAAGTCAGAAAAACAAGATCAGATTGATTGTTTTTGTTCCGTCTTTTATTTCACTTTCAAATATACCCCCATATTTTCAGTGTGTTATTACCTTTTTCCTTTCAAGTGTCATATTTGAACAGATTAGAAGTCATAAATTAAATTTTTATTTACTGCCCTGCCATTGCAGGAGTGTGTAATATAATACACTCTCAGGGATTTCCCTCCTCTTGCCTTCTTTATTCTCTAAACATAGGCATGAATAAGCTTGCCTGACTGTGATACAGTTATTGTACCGGTTGTTACCTGAAGATTTAGCCCCTGTCTAAATATGAGAAATGAATAATGGACTTTCATGTGGAATAAAAAGACATGTATGGACAGTAAACTTCACTGTCTTGGAATGTCCTTATGAAATTGAAAGCATCGGCAGTGAAATATAAGATAGGTGTATTCAAAAGTGCACTTAAAAGAAAGCAATTAAGCAACAAAACATTTTATCTGAGATTAAAATGGATATGGAAATAAAGACGCTGTTGTTATGGAAGAAGAAGAGGTGTGTTTTAACCAGTGAGGTGTAAAAGCAAGTAGTGAGATAATCATTCAAGAGGATGTTTGAAGTCCAAAGAAACAGGGTGTTTGAATCAACACCAAAGCCATATCTTTAGCTGATCTGGCACCGTACCTGTAGTCGGTATTATTAATCTGGGGTAAATGTTATACCTCACTAACTGTGAGGATTAAAAATCATAAAATGTGGTAGTTTAGGGAATTTTTAATCAAAATCACATGAGGGCCACCATCTGTGCAATTAGGGCTAAACAAAATAAGTAGGATCTGGTTTGGCCTGTTTGGTCCTGTGGTGAGAACCAAGCTGTGGAGTGTCTGGTTTTCTCGAGAGGAAGCCACAGGGAGCTGGGTGTTTTTGACGTTCTGCCCAAAGAGGCTTTGGCTCTTGGGATGAAGCTGCATTGAGCGCTGACTCCCCAGGCTACTTCTCCAAACTTTAACCATGAATGGCTATCTGCTAATACTTTCTGGACACATCCATCTTTACTGCCTGAGGTTTTTGGAAGAACAGGAAGAAGCGGTTTTAAATATTTTTTTGAAAGTCGTCCGTCCTAACTGCAGGAGGCACGGCAATGACAGGGCACTTCCCCAAGTTCAAGATGTGGGCTTGTTGGTGTACATGAATAGGAGTTCTCCAGGAGGCTGAAAAGTGCTGATTACAGAAGAACTGTGTATGTGTGTGTCCAAGCACGCGTGTGTGGTCCAGGCAAGGGCAGGAGGACATCCAGCAGCCCCATCTGTTGAAATGACAGGGGTCCTCTCTGGTGTGAACCCCCGCCTCCTGTGGCTAAAGCACTTTAAACAAGCCCAAAACACACACAGCCACACACACTGTCACGAACGTGCATGTGTGCACGCTCATTCCTGTGGCTCATTGTTACAAATGTGTGACCGAAAGTGACTTCTCTCTCATCCTGAGCAGTGCTTAACTTGTAAACAAGTCACTGTGTTTAAACTGAAATGTTTATAGTCCAAAGTTATGATCACATTCAGTCTTATCTTCAGTCAAAACTGACAGTTATCTCTATAATTCAAAGAACTCAAACACTGTCAGAGATGTCGACATCACTGCAAGCCTGGCAATAAAACTTTATCTTTGAATTTTAAGTTGGACGAGCCAGGCCGACACTTAGGGTTATCTCTTGGTTTTGCTGATATCCTGAGCTGCTCAATGATGTCATTGTGGAGTTTTTGCAAATGCATGAAAAGGGCGTTGACCTCAGGATAAACACACTCACTGAGTATACAGTGATGTAAGTGTAGGTGCCTGTGCATCTGTCCTACATTTGACCAGCAGATTTTTTATAAACAATCCTGGCAGGTAGACTATGCGCAAGAATGTGAAAATCTTCTACAGCATGTCAAAATAAATAAATAAATTAATTAATTAATTAATCTTGTACACTATATCATGTCTGTCAGTTTATATAAACTATTCAATTCATAGAAAAAGCAGCCAGGGAGGAAGAAAACAACATATTTTTTCTATAGTTACCCCACACAAGCTAATTTGTTTTGACAGAAACATCTGCAGGAAATCTAATGCAAGCTCCTACCTAATAAGCCTTAGTATTAAAGAGAGGAAAACAGAAATGAACCAGAAAAAGCTTTTTCTCTCAAACCTCACTGTTGCAACAACAGGGAACAACCACTGTCTTTGCCTCAGAAGAATTGTGGTTTCCCAGTCAGGGTACCACTATGCCTGTTTTCTCATTCCTAATCCCTTTTTACTCTCATTTCCAGAAACTAAATGTAATGATGCATTTTGGAGAAAATCAACTGCCCTTCTTTCTTCCCTCTAACATTAGCTAGTATTTTTAAAATGTACTTTCTCTCTTGCCATTGTGTTATAATCTCTCTGTAATTGCATCCCTTTAAGACATAAAAATCTGGCATTTTGCTGTTATGCTTACTTTTATTTCTTCCAGTTTGGATTTTTTTTTTTTTTTATGTGGTTGCTGTTTTTTGTCTCTTAGAATTTCCGACCCATCACCAGTGGATATGGCAGTTACAGCCGTAAACCTTCGTACACCCCTGAACCCCAGTCGCCACAGCCTACCCAGCCCGCTCACCTGAATAATGGACACTCCAGACCCAACAATGGCCACAGCTACGGCTACGGAAATGGAACTGGGCACGCTCAGTACAACAACCCGGCAGGGCTTTATGCTAGCAGCAATGGAGACAGATCTCTGCCAAGCAAGATGGGGGGACTCAGCCTCAGCACTCCACACAGGTGAGATGATAGTATGCTGTGCAGCAGTGCAGGAAAAAACACACAGGCCTGATATTTTACACTTCCAACAGGATTAGTGGATTATATAGTTAAAGTACAGTTATTGGAAAATCTAGAGACATAGTGTTTTTCAATACTGATTATTATGACCATAAATAGAAAAATTTTAAAATAGAGTTACCAATATTTAACAAATGAAAACCTTTGGAATGCCACATGTTATTTTTCTTTCCATAAATACAAAATTCAGTAAACCTGATTGATGTAGTGGTTGTTAACAGTAGAAACTGTTGAGTGATATCAGCTTCCAAAATATCCCTCTTAGTTTTCCGGATTGGCCTGGTTGCACACCATTACTGTTAGAAAATCACACAACGAAATAGCAGTAAGTCTCAAGTGACTATTGTTAAAGCCTCACCAGCCATATTTTTAATGTAAGAATATACCCACAGTCAGTTTTAATACTTCCACAGAATCAACAACAGATGCGCACATAGCAAAAAGACACACACACACTTTGGATATCTCTTGGCACAGATGGCCATGCAATCTGGAAAAGCCATTTGCAGTTGTGCATCCCCACATGTGGACAATAAATGTGTGAGTTTAGTTGCCCAGTAAACATCCTCTCCAGCACACTTTCACTAACTCAGACTTTCTTTCATGGACGATCATACATTCAAATACACACACACATTGCACTGCTGTCTTCAGATTGGAGAGCAGTCTGGGGACAAACATGCAGTTAATTGTGTGCGGATTTAAACACATCTGTCAGCAGCCCTGCTCATCTCCCCAACCAGTGAGCATGAGCCATCCTGGGAGGTTTTGGAGTAACTTGATGGATGGGTGGACATACAGAACCATAGCACAGAGCTGTTGTGATTAAGACTTCATGCCTGTGGAATCACATGTAGAGTGGAAAGTGCACACCTGCATTTCCCTGCTGTGAATCCATCTTTGCTGGCTGAAGAAAAGAAACCTATAAAATGTGCTCAACGCTCTGTTTGAGGAAAGAAAACTTGTATTTAACCCCCATTTTTTTCCAGCTGCCTTGATGTCAAGTTTTCTTTTCTTCCTTTGGTGGTCTGGCAACTGTCATCCGTTATTTTATCTTTCTGTTTGGGCTACTACAGCTCCTGTCATTCCTGCCTTTGTCAAACATCCCATCATGACACCACCTGCTAAAAGATGTCTTGGCCAAATTAGATACCTCAAAAGAAACACATGTCCATCACCCAACATTACTGATTACTAAAGGTAATGATTTAATTCTTCACTTGCCATCTAATCATCAGTAATCAGATTTCTGTATATTGTGCCCTGTGTCTTCTTCAGCCCAGAGCCTCCTGTACACAGCCCTGTGAGCCGTAATGGTATCGACACACAGTCAGATGTCTACAGGATGCTGCAGGACTATGAGGAACCCGCCTCTGAACCCAAACAGTCTGGCTCCTTCAAATATCTCCAGGGAATCCTGGAGGCTGAGGATGGAGGTAGGGATATCTCTGCTTGGATTATATTTCTGTTATTCTGCAAAGTCATAACATCAACTGCTGTGAGTTTGATACACTTGGCTGCTCCACTGTCAGTAGAATATTAGATGGCGAAACGAGAAACACAACTTGCTGAGCAGTGTGGCTTGCCCTTGGATGTGTGATTCTCAAACACTTAGCAAAAATCTCTTGCAAAGTGTTTGGTAAATATTGTTCATATGCATATGTTGAATTTTCAGAGTAAATGTTTCCTCCAGTGGAGATGAGGCTAACTCCAGCCAAAGGATCATCTTGCTCAGGCAGCTTCTCTCCCTCGGTTGTGAAGTCCTCTGTCTTAGTTGCATAGTTTTCCTTATATAGAAAGACACAGTGAGGATAGTGGTAGAGAGGAAAAGCGAGAGAGAGAGTGAATAAGGCAGAATGAGAGAAAACAAGAGGCACAGGGAGCAGGATAAAGATGAAGTACTTTAAATAACTCATGCAAGGATGAACAGAGGAGGGAAGTTTTGGTAAAGACAATTTACTGCAAAAACAACTTCACAGAGGACAATAAAGTAAGAAATATGGTTTTCCTGTCTGCCTTCTGACCGCTTAGCATTCCAGCTTTTGAGGAGGAGTCATGTGATGCTGACAGCAGCAGAGAGGGGATAATCCCTGGAACTAAAACCTTCTCTTCAGGTTCCTTGTTTATCAGTAAAGCAGCACAAAAGTCGTGAAAGTAGTTATTTTAAGCCCAATGTTGGTACATTCAAGTGGAAATAACTCACGCCAAAGAGAAGTGGGCCTCTGCCCCATTATGCAGAAAGTCATTAAGTAATGTTTTATTCTTAACCTCAGCAGCTAACACTGACTCATCCTTGAGAAATAGTCCTTTAACCATTAACTACCATAACTGGAGTATTAACAACCGTGACTCTATGTCATTGGGTATTTCATACACATATTCTGGTTTCAGTGCATTCAAATATATTTAATTTGTCATCTAATCTATGTGGACTCTCTGTCACTTAGATTAGAGAAGCTTGACCAGAGATTTACCTTTGCTTTAAAATGCTGAGACAGTTAACATACTCTGGTCTGACTGATGTGGTGTTTGGGATGCCAGTGTTGTTACAGATGTTTTTGTGAGGGAGCGTGATCATGGCTAGCATTTGGTAGTTACTTGAATATTTTCATTGAGCTAAACAACAAAAGCTGGTGGTTAATGAGTCCTCCTGTGGCCTCTTTCACAAAGCTGCATCTTGTAGCTTGAGATCATTTTCTCCTGCTTTAATTTAAACATGTTGAAGTAAAAAGAGACACTAGTTACAACCCATGCTTGAGCATTGGAGAGGACTCTCAGGCTTTTTACTTCTGAGACAGTCATTTATGAAACAGCATGCTAGCACCATTTATGTTTAAGCAGAGCTCGCAAAACAGCCTCCAGATGTTTACTTTTTGATAGTATATGAAACAAAGAGAAACCCACAATATCTGTGATGTAACGCTGTTATTTGGACTGTTCAAAGCAACAGTGCTGACCGGCCAATATTTCTGTTTTCTTAGTGTAATAATGTTGAAAGTTGAATGGAACAGCCTCAGATTTTCATATTTTAAAACAAAGCAGAGACTAACAATCTTTCCTGGGGCGCGAGTGAAAACTTCCCTCTATGCTATCCGGATAGTCTACAATACAAGGACCACCGCTGACTGCTTTTGGAGTGCTGCCAGACTGTTTCAGACTTAATTTAGCACTTAATATTACACTCAAAGCGATGGGTGGGGGGGGGGTAAAAAACAGACTGAGGCTAATGACAGACAAATGAGGTTAGAGGGAGAGAGAGTAAGTAGGTCTGTTGATAGATTAAAGGATCTTGTGTCAGTGGTGTTTCAGTTTGGGCGCCTGAAATGTTGATTGACAGGTTAAATCCTTGATGAAACGAACATGAGGAACCTGAGGTTTATGCTGGGATCAGTCTGAGAGCTACCTGTCTATGTAACTGTCTGGAGCCGAGGGAGAGAATGAGTTCCTGTCACAGATATTGCTAAGATCTGTCTCTTGGTTATTGCTTTTTAATTGCACATCAGAGAAGGAATAAGTCAAATTAACAGCAGAACAACTGTAACTGTCAGAGGGAAGTAAAATCATCCTGTTTTTGAATGCATACCTTGCTGTCAGGCTGTTAAATCACTGTAGCTGATCCCCTTTTGATGGAGTCCCCTGTAGAGGCCATGTTGACTCCGAGGGGCTTTTAAAGTCTTTCAAAACATCAAGGTTAAAGTTAAATCATATTTTGCTCAGATATCAGAAGTAATTTCTATCAATGGAAAGACATCAGATAGTTTTATTGCAGGTAATACTATAATTTCCACATCGGCAATGATGGGGGAGTATGTTTTTCCTTGACAGTTGGAAAAAGAAATAAACATTAGTGCCAGTGACCTCTCTGAGACCTCATGCCTTCCCCCGAGCTCCAAGGTTATTAAGTTCTGAAAAGTACAAAATTTTCCACATCGTTTTGTTTATTTCCAGACAAGCAAATGTTCATCAGCTGCAGGGGGTGTTTTTTCAGCAGACAGTTGGTCGCAACAGCAGTGAGAAATGGCCACAAAACCTTGGCACATAAAAAGTGCTCAGGAGAGAAACAGGCTGTGTGCTATCTCAGAATACGACCTCTATGAATTGAGACATCCATCAGCATGTGTGCTGTGCAGAAAACGAAAGACTTTACTGTTAAACACTCCTGATTATTGATTGCGTCTTGGCTTTTAAAGTGTAATCTTGAAATGATCACATTGAGTATGAGCTGTTCACTTTGGAAGGTAAAATGAAGCAGCTTTAGCGTGAAAAGACTCATCTGTAGTCGTGACCTCAACTCAGATGGTCAAAGTGGTGGAGCTAAACATCACATCAGAAACTTTATTCTGGGTGTTTGAAGGGAACATTTAGCTGGAAGTTTCCACTCAAGTAGTTAATTCACCAGATCAGGACAGACCTGAAAAGACACAAGATTTAAATCCCTGCTAAGATTTTATGGTCCAGTTCACATGGGTACACATGGGATTCCATTAGTGAGGGGGTTAACCCTTCAAGTGGGGATCCGTTAATAGCATTATAGGCTTCAATTTTTTTGCTAAATAATCTCTCACCCTCTTCAGTATTTGCTAAAAATTTTTAAAATGCCATTTATTATTTCACAGTCACCAAGGTCAAGTCATCACTCTCAGATACTCCGCTCACAGTGATATGAAATATACAAAACCAAAAAGAAAATCAGTCATTGGAAACGGCATCAAAGGAGCATTTGGTTATACTGGTTGATAAATCAACCCAGTGTTGTGTCATCTTTTCCTTTGCATAATGTTTTCTTTCTCTATGCCTGTATATGTGACCTCGAAGTTTATAAAAGTATCCAATAAAATTCTCATTGCATGGTTTGGATTTTGACAACATTTTAAAACCCTTTTCTCAGTTCCTTGAAAAGTTGGATACAACTATATCCCTAAATAGCTGTATGAATGGATTTTATTACAACTGTTTATTTTTATCTGTCAATGTCATGATTTTCTTTGCCTTCATGTCCCTTTTGCTTCCACTTCTAAACTTGATAGGTTTCAGTCAGATTGACCTTAATATGGGTGAGTAGCCTTGTCTGGTTGATATTAGTCACAGTGAAGGCTAAACTTAAGCGCCATAAATGTTGCGTGGGCTGAGATACATGTTGTATTCTCTCAACTTGACACTGTCAAATAAAATATGTCGTCTGTCTGCACTTGGCAGCAAAATATACGGCGCCTAAGTAATCTGGCTTTTTAAAACGTAGGAGCGAGGCTGAATAAGTGCTCTTTCATCCTGCTTTTTTTCTTTCATTCCGGATCTGAAGACTTTTATTAGTCAACTTTCCCCTCTGTGAAAAAGTCACCAGACCACTACCTGGAAAAGGCTTTCCATTAGAGTGTATCAGTAGGTAACGGCACCATCAATCCCAGGAATAACATGCCAGGCTAATGTCAGCTCTTAAACACACACCACGGAGCAGTCAGAGGCTAACGGTGACTGAGACACTGAAAGGCCTTTGAGCCAGTTGCCAGGTGCAAACTAATTAGACAGTGATAGGTGGCCTGCTGGTCTGAAGGACCTCTCCTGGCACATCGTTACTGAAGGCAAGTCATATACTGCAGTTCCCTTGTGCACTTGGAACTAATAGGGTAATTCCAGATAGCTGATATAATTAGATAAGTTTGCCCTTTCATGCATTCCAGTCAGGCAGAACTAATTGTTTTGGAAAGGAAGGCTCCTAATAAAAAAATTGTATCAGTGTGAAGCCAGCACCCACCCTTATCAACCCCAGTCACTACACTGTGGTATTACGAACTGAAATATTTTTTCCCCTGTGTTAAATTATTTTACCATAAATTGAAAATATGAACAATGATATATGTAACACTTTTGCCAGTTTTGATGAATGTCAGGTGTTGTCGTTGTGTCCTTCAGATTATATGTGATTGTAGTATGTGGTCAGAGCAGTGTGATGGTTAAAGCTAGACTCTTTTCTGCTTCCTTTTTTTGGCCAAGTTGACTAATGCAGTTTTTTAAGGAAATGCCAGTGCAAGCTCAGACTCTTGGAGTGGAGTTCACAAAAAGGAGTGAGAGACACAGAGGTCAGAGAGAGACCAAGGCACACAGAGAGAATAAAATACATCTGTCATGTCAACACTGAAAGGTTATTCTATAATGGGTTCACATCACATCACATTCATTTTGAGGCCAATTGTAAGGGTGAATAGCAAAATCCCCATTTCCATTCAAACTGATGGCCTATTTTGCCATCAGGTTGTATTCCATGGAATATGGAAGCTAACCTTAAACCTATTCAAAATAAAATAGCAATGAACAGGCTGCGGAAATGGAGGAGTAGCAGCATCCTGTTTGTCCTGTCTGGAGGCTAAGAATGATACATTATTGAAACCATTGTGATGGCCTTGTTGTTTTGTAGAGGATGACTTGACATGTTTCATTGTGCTGTTCAAACATTATTATTGTTGTGAGGGTGCTAGCTTACTCTACAAAACATTAAAAACTGGTTTAATGCAGTTCGGTCCAAAAACTCATGCAAGTTTACGAAAACTGTCACCTTAGTTACACCTAATACAGTCAAATAAAAGAGCCCTATAATCAATTTAACAGGTACCCAGAGTTCCTATTATTTAGACCACCAAGTTTATATACATGACAGTCAGCAAAATACTAGGAACACTTTTCTTTATAATGCTATACAGTTCAATAGCACCTCGGATTACAACCCCTAAAATGATCATAAAGTTGAATGAAACCTCTCTAAAGACTTTCAATAAAAACTGAACAATCTAACCTTTATTAAGGCAGCATTTATTGAAGGACAGTTGTGTAAGGCAGCTTTATTTTTAGCTAGGTTTACGTAATGTATAATGCTTTGTCACTAATCAGCAAAAACTGTATGAGAACAAAACAAGTAACACAGGTGTATTTACTAAGCAGCATGTTTCGACTTGTCACAATGCTTATGTTGTGCCAAACCTGATGAAGAAGTAATCTCTCAAAATGACATCAGATTTAAGATAACAGCAGCTTGTGTTGCCCAATAAGCAGGCTAAGTTGCAGAAATATCTCTGATGGATACCTGTACAATCTGTAAGGGAGACATCGATGAAATAGTAAGAAGTAGCTCGGTGGGGAATGGAGGGTGACCCATGATGCTTCTTTGACGCTTTTCAGAGAAATATGTCAATCTTTGTATCACTAAAGCCCCAACGACAAAACAAAGTCTTGTCTTCCCACCTGGAATTCTAAGGGGATTTCCTGATTGGTGCAACCACAAACACAAATACACACACTTGAACCCGTTTGGCATTTCCCCCAAGATACCAGATAAGCAGTACCTGGAACTGAGCGGCTCGAGAAAACACACACTCCTGTATTTATTCAGTTGTCACCTTGTTTTTTTTTCTAGGTGTGTCCCCAACAGAGAGAATGAGAAACTTAAAGTCTCCAGTCAGGTCTCCACTCCCCAAACTTGGAAGCCCCATCCCCAGCCCCATGTCTGGTTTACAGAAGCTTCCCCAGTGCACACGCTGCTGTAATGGCATTGTGTAAGTATTGGCATTACATACATTATTTATTTATTTATTTTTGGAGAATATTTTCCAATTACTTTTCATTTCAAAACTACGTTATGTGTAATTTTTTTCATCAGAAGTAACACAGTATAAAATGTAATGAGTAAAAGTTACCTTCAGTGTGATCTATAATTACTATTATTAAAGATTACTGAGGATACAGTAAACATTCTATGTGAAAGTATTTTTCTTATATTTGCTGTTAAAGCTGTTTAATCACGTTCTTGAAAGAAAAGTTCTCAAGTTTGTTCTCTGATGGTGATTTGAGTCATAAAATTAAAAAGTTTAGTTAAATGAGATGAGTCAAGATCCTCCCTGAAATAAGGAGGTTAACTCCTGTACCAACAAGTCTATCACCACTACGTCAATCCCATTTATCAAGCAGTGATTAAACCGAGCCGTTCTCCACACCCTTTCCCATGCACATGTTGTATACACACATCATCCCTGCAATCATGCACATTGGTAAATGTGCATAAACACCAACACAAACCTATGCTAAGCATTGACACATTCACATGTACACACATTCCTGTCGTAGAAACAACAGGCACCGGTAATCCTCTCCGCTCTATAAAAGCAGCTGCAGGTAAGCAGTGAGGTCATCAGCCTATTTTACTCATGAACAAGAGCACATTGTAGAAGCTTGCAAGGCATAATAAGCCTGTTATGACCAGGGAACATTTTACAGCTCTTTAAACAAGTACAGAGCGCTGTGTCAAGAGTTTATCCTGCTAGTGGTGTGGTTAGATGGGGAAAGTGGTTAAAAAAAGAAGCAGGCTTATGACTGAATGCTCGCTGGCCAGAATCCCCACAAAGGAAAATCTTATTCCGAGCAGTGATTGAACAACGCCCTTCACAGCTGCCGTCACGTTGTGACCGAGTAGAGCAGCAAACTTCTAAAAACAGCAAGTGCTGATCAGTGACCAGTCAGCAGAATAAACATGTACTACAAACCTCCGAGGTGTGACCGAAAACCTCCCTGAAGTATGACATACGATGGGATGTATTCAAACGCTTGCCTGGTTACAATTGCAATCAAGAAGGATGACTGTTCATTTTGCATAGATAACAGGAAGTTCAACCAACAACTCAATCATAAGCAGTTCATCTTTACTTCCTTTTAAAGCATTCTGTGCTCTGCAACGATGCTACTGCTTGCAGTCAGCCTTTTAAGGGCCTCTGCATTTTTGCAGCTGGCAATTTCCTGATATGTATATATCCATTTTCATCCTTATAAGTAGCAGTCATCTGTGACATTTAGCTATTTTTGTTTTGCTTTTCTCAAACACGACATGTAAGGCTGAACTGTCTTCCTGTACACTGTGAATAAAAACACTAATACTTATAGCACAAAGTACACATGACAAAGAACTCTGGGAAAGGGAAGGTTTCTATACAAGGGAGGGGAAGACAATTAGACTCGGGTGAAGCACATCAGGCAGGTAATCACACAGACGGGAAAATGGACAAAGACCAGGAAGTGAAGACACTTAGAAACCAATTTCTACTCATTATATATAGATGGAACTTTAAAAGGAGCAGCGGATGTAGCTGACTTCATTAAATGTTGGTCTATTAAATGTCAGATAATTGATAAATGTTGTGGTAAACACAAATCAGTATCAGAGACAATAATAAAGACACACACACATCAGAACAGCAATCTGTCTCTCTCTGTGTTGCTTCTCATCCTCTGCTGCATCTCTAATGTTTCTAAATAAATGTGTAGCTTTTAAGTTTTCGTAAGTCCAACGCTCTGTGTCCTCTCATGTCTACATCCAGTGGCACCATTGTGAAGGCCAGGGACAAGCTCTACCACCCCGAGTGCTTTATGTGTGATGACTGTGGCGTCAACCTCAAGCAGCGAGGCTACTTTTTCATTGAGGACAATCTGTACTGTGAGACCCACGCCAAGGCACGTGTCCAGCCACCAGAGGGTTATGACGTTGTGGCAGTGTACCCCAACTCCAAGGTGGAGCTAGTCTGAGGCAGATGTAGTTGGTCATACAATAATATAACTGGGAAACCAAAATATGGGAGTTATGCAGCCCCTGAGTATCCTAGCCCTCATTTATCAGGCTCTGTCAAACAGGAATGTCGATCTTGGATCAGTTTGTCTTTGGAAGAGTCTGATAAAATTTGTTATAGTGATCCCATATCAGCATTTCTACACTGACAGACCTAATAAATGATTTATATATTGAACATATGGAAATATTTTGAGAATAAGGCTTAGCTCTGAAGACTATCCCAAATTTCCAGCCCACAGAAAAACTGACAGTTTACAATGTCCCAATCTGACAGCCCTCATCCCTCATTCAGTGTGTTTACACTGAGTCCCACATACAAGACAGCCAGTTTGGCTCATATTGTTTATATGCAAGTTCACATCCACATCAAAAGCACATTGTGTTACTAAAATACCCCAACAAACAAGTAACAAGCTGCGTGCATGAAGACGAACAAAAGAAAATGAAAGGAGGTGTGTGAAATAAGTACAGCAGCAGCCAGCTAACCATCAGCATATCAGTTTAAAACCAGCATAATGGAACACACAACAACCTTCACTCAAGCTTTAACTGTAAACACTGATGTGATGTCCTCTACCACAAGAGATTTTTGAGCTGGTTGGTTTGTTTGCTGTGCAGAGGAGTTGGTGGTTTTCCCCCTTTGGTCTGATCTTGCATCCAGCCACTATAACAGTTTCCCATGTAGCAGATTACACCAGAAAATTGCCATCTCAGGTGTAACGATGTATTTAGAAGTGTTGGTTAATGGGTGGAAGGTTTCTGTGTCTTTTTACTATATTACAGTTACATTATACTCCTGCTGCAGTTTATTCCATATATGCAGTTTACTTCTGGACTCTCAGACATAATTCTTTGGGACTTTCTTTTTCCGAAAACTGGGAACATCTCTTTTGGATTTCCGCTTTTATACTCACTTTCCCGTCGTGCGAAACAATAAACAAAATGTTATCACAGGCAGATCAGGTACAGGTATAATTATGGGTGTCTGGAATGTGTGTCAGTGCGCCGTGGGGTGTGGCTTTACTGAACCATAATAGTGAAAGCATCTGTATCCAGCTGTGTGAGCACCACCTTCTGACATGTAAACACAACCCTGCAGGAGACGTCCACAAAGCTCCACGGGAAACCCTGGACCCCGGTCAGGATCAGTTTCAAGAATTTCTCCCAGATATGATCACAATTCTCAGTTTATATTCAACATGTTGCAAAAAGCAGTGAAGTGTCTTTGTCCACTGCAGTGAATGCATGCTGAAGTGCTTGTGGTTCATGCACCTGACTAAGAGAGGAATTCAAACCCTCGCACTATAGAATTTTATACAGACAAGAGCGCATCGAGTTCACTGGATGTGTTCATCACAAACTCTGCTGATTAACATCACCGCCCTCTCCAATAACTTTTAAATATGGTCATATGCATTTGAGACAGCAGATTTGGCCAAAACTGAAAACTGTTAGAAACTTGTAAGCTGGGACTCCACAGTCCATAGCATGTGGGAATAATATTCACTTTGTTTAGATTTTTGGACCCACTACATAGACCCATTACAGCGACTCTTTGGAAGAGGGGAAAAAGACAAAAGTATGCAATTTCTACTACTCCGGATTCAGATTCCTGGTCACAGCCAAGTTCACAAAACAAATAAAATATATTTTTTACATTTCCTCTGGGGGGAGGGTATGGAAAGGAGCTGTGGACAGAAAGAGGAATGAGTACACGGGATGTTTTTTTTTTTTCTTCTGACGTGCTTTCATTCTTCAAGAGGAAAAAAAACAACATGCCACTATGACAACGATATGGGGCCACCTTTCTTAGCTTATTTTGAGTAGTGAAGTAATCTGGGTGAAGGAGAGTGATTTTTATTAAGCTTTTAACAAAACTACTTTTGAAATTTGAGATGAGAATGACTAAATGAATTTTGCAGTGCCGGTATCCATTTTTTTCTAGATATCAACAGACTTGAGTAGCCTCTGGTAAGACATCTGTACTAGCTATATTGTAAATTATGTGAAAATTGTATTGCTACCACATTGTTTCATCGGTATTGTACATATTTGTTATAATGTGTTTGCTTTAACATATATATAGAACATGTCACTCACATGCCTTTCCATAGTCTGTGTCTTAAAATGGTTTCTTTGACACAAAGTCTCTCCTTGTGTTTAACTTATTGTTCTACCAGCACATTTTACTGTTCAGGTTATTCGTATTTGCTTTTTTTTCTATGATCTAAATAAAATGAGAAGTACATCACCACGATGCCATTGCTCACTGCTCTTGACTGTAGGATAGACACACCAAAAATGCTCAACAGCTGCCCTATTAAAATACTTTTATTTTACGACCACCAGAAGCAGGACTTTATTAGGAATGTTTAATCCTTGTTTGGAAAGCAGCTTGTCACAGCTCAGATTCATCCAGTTCCTCGTTCATTACCTTGCTCTAATTAACCTCATCTGTTTGTGCCTTTCCAGTGACCTCATTCCACCAGACTCACCTGTTCCCCATTCCCTCATTACTCCTCCAGTGTTTGTACCATTTGGCCCACTCCCACTTCACTGCTGCCAGTATAGCTTTTCTTCCTGTCTGCAAAGCATTGACCAACCGTTTGGCTTCAAAACTGTGTATTTGGTTAATTAGATGAAGAGTATGAGAACACTGGGGCAGCACGGTGTCATAGTGGTTAGTGCTGTTGCCTCACAACAAGAAGGTCATGGGTTTGGTTCCCGGCCTGGGAAGTTAGGAGTTAGCATGTTCTCCCTGTGTCTGCGTGGGTTTCCTCCAGGTACTCCAGTTTCCTCCCACCGTCCAAAGACATCATGTTTGGGTTAATTAGTGACTCTAAATTGTCCGTAGGTCTGAGTGTGAGTGGTTGTTGGTCTCTGTGTTTTGGACCTGTGATGGACGGGTGACCTGTCCAGGGTGTACCCCGCCCTCGCCCAGTGTGAGCTGGGATTGGCTCCAGCACGACTGGGAACGCATAAGTGGTAGAAGATGAATGATTGAATGAATAAATTGAATGCCAGAAGAAGAAGAGGACGTGAGTGAGGAGGAAATAAAAAAAACACAAGTGACTGAAGCCACATTTAGTTACCATTCTGAAAGGTTTTGTTGAATCTGTATTTAAATGTGGGAAACAACTGATAAAACATGACACTAATGTGGTGTCAGCGCCAAATTTAATCCAACCTAGTTTGGCAGCCGAAGCATGTATGTTCTTTAAAACTGGCATTTGTGGCAAAAACCATTTGAAACATCAAAGTATTTGTGTTTGTCAGAGGGCTCTTATAAGTTTACAACTTTGAGTTGTCTTCGTTCTCCAAAACATACCCAGCTCAGGGGATAAAAGCAAGGCCACATCATTCATTGTTCTTCAGTTTACTTTTATGAAGTAAATATGCAATTACCCAGTCTGTTGTTGAAGAATCTGTCCAAACAGGGAAATAGAAGCAAAACAGAGGCAACCAGAAATACAGAAAGACAAACTGAGGCTTTGAGCCAGTGAAAGAATTCAGCCCCTCTCCCATCCATAAACATTTAGTCCACTTTGCAGATAAACACTGAGTTGCACAGACACACAGCTTGCCTTGCTCTGCAGACTGCACCGTCACCACATAACCAACTGCTGCCCTGTTCATCACATCTGTGAACACTGACGGGGCAGTTTCTTTCCACCTACGTCCACATCTGCCAGCCAAGCAGAGACAGATTCCTCCCACTGGCCTGTACGCTGAGAATGTGAACCACATTACTCGGCCTTCATCTGATTTATCTCCACAAACCCTTATCTGTTCATCACATGTATTATTCTCTGTACATTTTCATCTTCTCTTAGATTTGATGACCATATTTGTCACAAAAGAAAATAAATACCATGCATCTCACGCAGGAAATAATAAAAGCCTGACTGTTGAAACTTGGGGTACTCCTGGGATGTGTAATATTCCTGAAACATTTGATTAAAAGTTAATGAAGACTCTGGTTGGGGACCAAACTTTTATCCATCTGCTTTATTCCACTGGCCCAGGGAAAGGTCTCCATAGCAGGAATAATTAAAATAGTGATTTTACTCAAATATAACTAAATGTCTACACATAGAGCCCCAGTGTGCCCAATATATGGTAGAGGAAAATGCGATGCATGAATGCACAACATGGTTTTATTTTGCCTTTGGTATAGAGTGTGAGCATTTGTCTTATTTCCAGTTTCTGGAATCTTTTACTGACATCCTGTGTTTTTTCAGAGCTAAATCTGCTGTTCAAAAATGATTTTTGAGTCAATAAACCAGCATAATTTCCTCCACTGTCGTGACTGTTTACACGCTAAATACGAAACCACCTCAAGTAGCCTATAAACATTGTTTGAATTTCTGTTATTTTATTCACTTTTGAACCAAGTTGAAATATTACAAGGTCCAACATCCAGATGGCTGGAGGCTTCAGGAGTGATGTCTTAATTCTTGCTCCAGAGCTTTAATGTGGATTAATGTCTGAAAAGAGACTGTGCTTTGTCAGTCATTTCAAGCTACAGATGTGTGTTTTTGGTTGTACTTCTTCAATGAAGACAAAATCTACACACAAGGATAAAAAGATTGACAGTTTGTGTATAAGAAGCAACCTCATGGTTTGTTTGCAAGTGTGTACATCACTGGAAACCGCTTGATCCGCTTAATGTTTTGGTTGGCCCTGTTAGAGGATGAAGCCCTGATTGAGCTTTGCTTTGATTCTCACTAAAAGGGGATTTGGTAAGAGACAGTCACTGATCTTGAGACACCCACAGGATGATCTCAGAGCTGCTCAGCTCAGACAAGCAATAACTTCTTGTAAGGAAAATCAAGAGGTAATCCTGCAGATGTAATGCTGCCAGTAATAAGGGGTTCACTCGCAAAAATCATGACAATGTGAAGACAAGCTAATGAGACAAATAACTGCCTGACTGCTTGTGTTGTTTGGCTTCATTGATTTTTTTCACCCAAATTATCACAGTGTAACCTCATTAGGTAATTTGATCCGTTTTTGTTCACACAGGAGGTCATCTTATCAGTCCAACTTATTTGTCTTATTTCTTAGGGTTGTCTAAAAACAGTGTTGACAGAAATATAAAATGTGGTGAAACGTAGGGATCATGGGCCAAAGAACGGGTCATTTACCTCTGAATACTTTCCTTCTTTTGTCATTGTATGACAGGTTATTCATGTATGACAAGTTATTTGATGCAGATCCAAATGTAGATTAAAATATTTCCTGTTATTGAATGCAGGCTACTGTTATCTTTGCAGACTTAGTAGGGGCATGCTTCACCCCACCCTGAACTGAAACTGCTCTCTGTGACCTTTGAACTAACGGCATGACAACAGAACAAAATGGAAAATTCATTGGATATTGTTTCAAAGCGCGTGTGAATTTATTCAGGCTGTTTCAGATGTCACATTGCGACATACATTTAAACAACAAATAACACAAGCATGCTGGTATTAGAAAAGAGTTATAACATCAGTCATTCAGGGGAAGGCTAATGTGATTTTACAGGAATATTGTTATTGTTATAGATGTGGTGGACATGGAGTTTATGTCCCTATGGGGTCTTCTGTTTATTCTACACAGTGTAAATGGCCAACGTGGCCAATATTCAGCCACAAAGGAGAAATTGCAATAGTATCTATTAGTTTTCAGACATGCAACATATCCCTTCCCTTTCAAGTCTGTTTAAATAAAAGTGGATATAAAAACCAAACAGATGGTTCAGGTTTGTGAGACATTTTTGCTCTCACCATTCAGAACCTGGCTCTGGATGAGGTAAATTAAACAGAGAGTGATGATAGATCAAAACAATGGTTGAACTCTGAGATAAAATAAATAACAATAGTATTTCTTCCTTAAAAGAGACTTAACTCTTTTGGTAAAATGTCAGGAATATGTTGTCATTCTGAATTTATAGATGGTGTTCTAGTTTTTGTGTCTATACATCAATAAATGGCAAAAGCGTGATTTCTAAATATAAATGAATACAATTTGATTTTCAACAATGAATAAAACAGACAGAATAAGAATCATATGATTTTTTTAAATAATTTTTATTTGGGCCAGTTCCTACACTTCCTCAATACAGACTTTCCTAACTTTGCAAATAAAGCTTAAATAAAATGGTGGATTGAATGGATTCCTATACCTTCTGCCAGAGACATTTATAAAAAACGTGGTTCTGGTCAGGGCTCATGAAGTAGGGCTTTAGGAAAGTTAGAGAGATAAGCACAGGAAACAAGAAAGGCCATTTTAGCTGAACCAATCACAAAAAGGCAGAAAAGGCAGTAAACAGATGTCATTAACTATTTTTTTTCCTGTCTCCCTGACTTTCTCTTTCATCTGAGCCACTGGAAATTCTCCTTTATACTCGATTTCATTCTTTTAATTTCTTTCAGTCTTTTCAAAGACTCAGCTGAAGCACACACATTCCCACACTCCTTTCTTTACAGACCCTTTCTTGAAAAGCAGCTACGTGTTTCAGCGGAAACCATAGTGATAGTACAAAAAGTTCAACAGCAGTTGGCAGCTATAGAACAAATGCTGCAACGTACAAGTGCCAGCACCCGTGCCCCCCCCCCCTCTTTTCAAGCCTCTGTAGCCCCCAACCTGCCCTCTCTCTGCCTTTCATCCTTCCCAGACATCTGTAACTGAGAGAAAAAGGCCCCTTATTTCTGCAAACATGTTAGTCTGGACCTCTCAAGGCAGACGGACTGGAGATACAATTGTCTGAGGAGCTAAGTATAGAGCAAAGAAAGTCATAATTCTATCAGAGACAGAAAGAGGTTGGTCCAGTCTGGGGTTATGTGCATTGCTGGCTTAGGCCACACAGTATGAATCACACACACTGACATCAGCATTATTAGACAGTATGAATATCTTAACTTCAGCAGGCTAAATTATAAATCTGTAAAACCCTTCAGTTGTTATTTGGGAGCAAATTTAGGATGTCGAAGCAAGCAGAACCCCTGAGGGCTTTTCTTATGAATTAGTGTCTCCAACATACAACCCCCCTCCCAAAAAAAAAAAACAAGTTTATAATGCTGTATTCAGACTTTCATCATACTTTCAAAGGAGCAGGAAATAAGCTCATCACCTCGACCAAGGTGAGTGATTGTGAATTCAGGTGAGTCCAGAAGACGGCAACTTGGACAGCTTGTGTGTGGGATTGGAGAGATCAATGAAAACGTATTTAGCTTTTTAATGAGACATATGAAGTTCTTACAAAAAAAAGATAGCATTTCATAATTTATGTGGTATTTTTCATTTTATTTGCTGGGAGTGTTTGCGAAGAGCTGCACACTTATTAACAACGGCCGTGTGTGAATAGGATCAGCCAACCCTGAACTAAACCACAAGAAAAGTCTGCCACGAGATGAACCTGCAGGATATAATTATATGTGGTAAAGTGGTAATAACCTGGCTGAGTTCACAGAGGTTCTACGTTGATGTCACCTTAAAATTGACCTCACTACACATTAAAATAAAGGCCTCAGCTCCTGAGTTACATGTCAACTAATAATTCTGCTGGTGTGAATAATGTGAAGAAATTTTCATGTGTTTTTATTCTTCATGTCTTTGTAAGGTTTATGTGAAGGGTGTTTATAGTTCACTCTGGGCCAGTTTTTGATAGTAAAACTCACTACATGCTACCTGTCTTACCACCAAACAGCAGGCAGACAAAACTTGTCAGCTTGTGAGTTGTTAGAAAGCAAAAACAGTTTGCCAAATACAATTCAAATAAATTCCAATGTTGCAAGTTTGAAGTTTGCCACATAAACATGAACTTAAAGTGTGGTAATATAAATGCTTTGTCCCTACATACAAAAAAAGTTTTTGAAAAGTTCTATTAATAAAAGACGTCTCACTGCAAAGAAAAGGAATACTCAATGTTTAAGTGGTAAAGAGTCATTAAACAAAATTTCAATTAGCCTTAATTAACTTTACGCCCGCGCAAGCACAGGGAGAACATGCAAACTCCGCACAGAAAGGCCCCAGCCCGGGAACCGAACCTGTAACTTTCTTGTTGTGGGGCAACAGCGCTAACCACTATGCCACCGTGCTGCCAAAATTAACCTAAGAAACTTAATTAAAAGTATGTATTTCAAGATGACTAACCACAGTGAGAAAAGTCCATAAAAAGAGATCCACTGAGGTCCACTCACACACATGCTCAGTTATCCAGCCCTGAGTAAATGACAGGGATAGTGTAATTATAAGTGCGTTAATATGACATAATGTTTGATTCATTCTCAGATCTGTGGGGGCTTTGAGCAGACTGCCTCGGTGAAACCATGCAGTTACACCATGTCACCGGGAAACATGAGCTCATTTCCACTTTCAGACTTATGACTCAGACGTGGAGCTTAAAATTTCATTTAATGTGCATTCAAGTGTGAAGGATTCATGTTCTTTTTCCAATGTACCACATTAAATTGAGATTTGCAGCTGTGAGATTCCATTAACCTACTTACAGTAAAAAGCAGGTGAAGGCCACTGCACCAAGAAGCCCAGACTGTGTTCCATAGTTTGTCAAACCAAAGTGTAACAAATTAGGTTGAACGCGCTTTCTCGTGACTTTATGACCTAAAACAAACACGAAGAGCTATTTGCAAATGTTTCTGACCCAGGTGAGTTCCCCTCAGGTAAAAAGCAGCAGCTTTTACAAAAGAAACAGTAAATCCCACCATTTTTTCCAACCGTCACTGAGTTCTCATTGAAGGCTGTGCCCCGAGGAGCTGGAAGAAACCCACCCAATAGAATTTCATTAATATTGATTAGTTTCAGGGCAAAGGTTTAATGTTACCTCATCGAAATGTTATTTGAGAGTAAATCCCACCCCACCAAGGAAAATATTTTCGAGGAAGCACAGTTCTTGAAATTTGTTTCTCTGGTGACATTGCACAAAAGTAAAGCTAGGAACAATGTTGAAATCGGGCTTATTTGAGAGGTAACTTCAAAACTCAGTTATTCAACAGGTTGGACATTAAGCAACAGGGCTGGGAGTTCACAACTAGTTGACAATGTAATTTTTTAAAAATCTCTACATGAAAGCTGTTGCGTAAAAATAAAACAAAACACAAACTTCACAAAGAGACAGACTCCAGAAGATGTGTCGTCAAAAACCACAGCAAACTGTGTTACAAAATGGATGGCTGTGAAATTCCTACATTGGACACTGAGTTCCTTTAGCTGAAGTGACTTGTAATAACAATTTATATAAATACATGTACACATATTTAGTGAATGTATACATATTTAGACAATGTGGTCAAAGACAATGCACATGGCACAGCTGGTCAAACCCTTGACTGTAGATGTAGAGTCTGTGGTCCAGATGCAATGGCTCACTGTGCTGCTGATTGATGCCTTTAAAAAGAAGAACAGAAAGTCTCAGTGTGTTCCGTTCTATCTGCCTCCAGTCATGTTCACTTCAAAAGTTGATTTCCCAGTAAAATTCAGCACTTCAAAATAGCAACAGGAAGATCAAGGCTTAACTTGAACAAATTAAAGCTGTTGAATAAAGTGTTATCCATGAAAGTAAGCAGATTGGAGTGATTAAACACTAAATAGCTTTAAGAATGTATCAGCTAAAAAGTGAATCACATTGTTTCTGATTTTGATTCCGCCCACTCATACTCAGCTCTAGGAACATTTATATCTCAGGTTTATAAATTCAGCTTCCTGTCATCACACTTCTTTTCAACGAGGAGATATTGAATCTGTTACCAACTTGTATTTTGAAGGGCTGACACAGAATGATGCGCCCACAAACCGTGTACTTTTCCTTTGAGTAGAACTGAAATAATAACAGCGGTAACAATGATGATGATCATCATAATTACAGCAGCTTGGTAGGCCAGAGTTACCACGGAAACATGATTTGACAAAGTTTGTTAAATCATGCAGATCTTGTTATAGCAGTGCCCCCTTCAGGCCAAGAACTCAAATTAAAAGTGCTTATGCAGCCCTGAGTGCGTGTACAAAATGTAGTTTTCATACCAAGCCTTTCTGAAATATAACCTTACTACCTGTTTTTGCAGCTTTGGTGGCATTTGTTATTGGTTGTGAAAGACACATGTCTTTTAAATTCAGGAATCCACTTGATAATTTTGTGAGACTTTGTCAGTCTGGTTGCACATTTTATCCAGAGAACAGTTAAAAATCATTGATACGTCATCTGGCCGTAGCGTTGAACTCTGCTTGATCCAAGGAGAAATACAAATCTGATCTGTTGGTGGCACAGACATGAAACTTTGTGAATATCATCAATCACAATTCAAAACTATTTATAATGTGGTTCTAAAGATAAACTTCAGTCCACCTGCCAAATTACTCACCTCTGTGGTAGTTCTCACAACAGCAGGTGTATACAGGCCACAATAATCAATCAAGCTTACTGTTACTCTGTAAGAGCTAAATACCAATGTGAGATTTATGATCCATCACCACCATAGCCTGTATAAATGCATACATTTTATGTCTCAAAACACAACTGGGCCACTGCTGGAAATGTGTTCAGTTTCTTTGCTTTAATCTGAGAGGTAATACTTCTCACATAAGCACACAAAGTAAAGTAACTCTAGGGGAAGTGTATCCATGTCAGTTATGTCAACACCCCAGCGGTGAATGGTTGAGTCGGGGTTATGTGGTGTCCTGTCATACAACTGACACAACAGCTTAGTGCAGACATAGGGCTGCTAGCTGGCTGCCTGCCAAATGAAAGCTCTCCTTCTCTTGGTATTTCTGAGAATGAATGCATGTCAGAAAATGTTTTTCACATTTGTTGACTTACATGCATATCTTTGGGGACATCCATGGGGTTTTTGAATCCATCTTTGCTTGCGATCTCAGGCTTTCAATCTTTTGTTGGCTTTTCTAAATGATGAACCTGTTATGCTACTAAACTGAATCCTTGTGGACCACAAAACCATTTGGGACGTGAATTCATTCAGTGGCTTGCTATTCTGAAATGCCAATGACACAGTATTTTCCAGCAGGTTCTGTTTGTCCATCAGAGTGGTGTTTGTTTTGGACAGAGAGTACACTGATCCTATTGTGGGCTGCCCTGACGTGAATGCTTACTTGACCGTTTTATTCATTTCAATTCAGGCTGGGTAATGACCATGAAAGTTTATAATGGGTAGAAAACGCTCCAATTATAAAGCAGTGGTTAAACGACTGAATTCTTTAATTTCAGGATTCATTTAAGGACAGAGGTTTCTCCAATGATTTTTGTTTAATCACACACTTTAGTTCATTGAGTGCTTACAGGCATTTCCTACTCTAAGTGCCTGGGTGTGTCAGGGTGTTCACCTATTTCACTGACCAACGAGCCTTTGCTAAGAGATAAGAGCCTTCATTGTCTGAGTGACCTTGCTCTGTCAAAAAGTGAATAATGCCACATTAAAAACAATGTTCACAATCCTTGACCGCCTTTATCTCACATCCAGTTGGGAATAAACTAACAGCTACCGTGTTCCAAGTAAACAGCAGGAGGAGGGCCTGGAGAGGATTGGCCTGTTTTGATTGGTGGAGACATTTCTGATAAAGAAAACAGATGGCAAAAGGAACATTTTTGCTATAACATTGGCTCACAAAGTTTACATTGTTGGAAGAGACATGTGCAGAAAGAATTTGATAGTATCTGGTTACCAACTGCTGGACTTTGACTTATGATATCCTAAATGTATGATGGGCCAATCAGTAGTCAGACTTTACTAGCCAGTTGCCAAAATCATTTCCTTTAATGACACCTCAGTAAGGTTAATCAGTTCATCCACGAATGTTTCAAAGGCAGAGGACTGAAAATGTATGGTTTCTCCTGGGGTTTGTCAAGTTTGTTTTGTGAGTTCATTATAATAGATAACATCTTTACCTACAACAATCATGCTAGGAATATTATTATGACTGTCCTGAAATGGGTCTAAATGATGTCATGTGAGGTGAGCAAGTTGTAATTATTCTATACAGTGTAGTTAATTTGGTTTCAATGTATCTTTCCCCAGTTTCATAAAAAAATAACCTAACTAATTATCAGACCATTTGAGCAATGAGCTGCAGCTTTAGTTTTGTTTTGGACCAAGGAGTGAGACAGTAGTCAACAGGACTGATGCTGCTCTGCATTCACTTACAAGAACCCTAGGGCTTATTAAATAATGAACTAAAAGATCTATATGCAATTGTTTGCTGTTAATTGCATAATCATTCACACACATACCTTCAAACAACCTGGTGCCACCATAGGAACTGCCTAACAACAAGCCAGAGAACCTGGCAACCATCTTGGCAAGAACCTGAGACCGCCTGAAAGCAACATTAGCCCTTTATGACCATCACAGCAACCACATGTGCTACCCACTCATACCAACCGAGCAACTGTCAAGCAACCATTGCAAATATTATAAAATATCATGTCTGGCATGTGACTAACTGAAACAACATGAACCAGAAAACAACCACATATTCTTCCAAAGCCTTTCCAGCAGTTTACCTACATGAAACACAGAAAGTTGACTTACTTTATTTATGAAGTTATGCAGTTTAGCTCCCAAATAATCAACAAATGCCAGTCTGTCTGTTTCCATCATTATTGTTATATTTTGTTATAAATAATGCAGCAAAAAGATGGCGGTACAAGCTGTAGAAGTGGTCCAGTCAGACACAGATGGGAAATGTTGAAGTCATACTGGCGGCTTAAACTTGTATCACATTTTGAGAAAAATTATTGTACACACCCAATTGGCATTCTGATGTGGCTCAGGACCATCTGTTTCAATAACGCAAACATATCATAAATCACTGTGGATCCCTATTCTGGTTGTCGATGAACTAACTTAGCCATGCCATGAAGGGGGTCAAATTATCATACATAAAGGTATTTTTTTAATTATTGATCGTACATCGTACAGAGGGAGGAATTATCGTAAAAATACGGTAATTATCGAGCGTCTGGCAACGCTGGTCAGACGTGACGTAACATGTTCTCACGAGATTTCAGAGTTAGCGAGCCATGTTCTAATTTTTTCCTCCGACGTTGAGGGCCGTTAAAGAGACAGACTGACCGATTCATGGAGGAGGACCCGGTACAAGATTTAGGATTCAGTTTCAGGAGTAACCTACTTGTGTCGGACTGCTGTTATCTTCACGGCTTGGTCTTCCCATGTAACTCCTGGTACGTGAGTAAATGTTGTATACCTACAAATGTTTGATAACACCATTTACTCATACAAGCTAACTTTACCTGTTGCTAAGGTAACAGGTGCTAAAGCTAACGTTAGCCGGGATTTAAATAAAATAAAGCACTACGGCTTTATTTTTAGCTGGCTGGGTGGCTCGTAATTGTAAAGATACAAAGATCAAAGTATATTTTGAGTGAGAAATGATGACAGAATTTTCAAATCACTCGGATTTAATGGAAACGTTCGTGCTGATGGTGGATGCGGAAAAGGAGGATACAGGTGTGGTTAATTAGCGGGACATGGCTGCCAATTTAAGGCCTGTGTACTGAGCATGCTAGCTAGCAGACACACCTGTGAGAACGGCTGTATTCATATGCATTACATGCACAGTGAAAAAGGAAATAATACACAATGTCGTTCATGCACCTTGCCCACTGAACGTTGGTCGGTGTTTTGGTGCTGGGGGTGTGCTCCACCCTTTCTTTTCTTTGGCTGTCTGCCCGGTACATGTAGAGTGAAATCCGGAGCTTGAATGGAGGATTAAAGCTGCAGCTGTGGAAGCAGCAGGCAGTCAAACAACAAAGTAAATGGAGTCAGTCTCCAAATCCAAGGCCAGCTCATCGGACTGCTGCAGTTGTAACCCAGGACACATGCTGCTGCAGTCACCCCATGAACACTCAGAGGGGTAGAGGAGGAGGCTGGTGGGGGGAGAAAGTGGTAGTCATAAGGCTTATTTCATATGAGGTAATGGTAAAATTAGTTTCAAATGTTGTGGCTGTGGTATGGTCCTTATGCAAAGGCAGATGGTGAACTGAAGATGTGGTATGCAATGGGAATCCCGGTTTGGAAACACAGCCAAAGATATTGCAGCAAATCAATGAGAGATAGAGCAAGATGATGGGTATGAATGTATGAATCAATCAGGTAATGTTGCAAGGCTTGTGGTTTACTTTATTTTATATTGTAAGTACTGCTAAAAGATTTTCAAAAAAATTAAGATATTCTCAAATTGACAGGTAAATCAATGAAGTATTGAAGAGTGGATGTGATGTGCAATATAAGCTTCCCGCTTTACATAGTGTATACTTAGACTTCAAACTTAAAATTAACAGACTCGGGGTATAATGATATGATTTAAATTGGATTAAAATTTTTATCATGAAAATATGCACAAAATTAACCCATTAATATCTGTCATTGTTGTCTAATCTAATGAAGGAAGCTGATGTTACAGGAAACATGTCTTCGCCAAACATTAGGCAGGTGAACTGAATTTTCAAGTCAACTCCAGGTCACCAGGGGAGATTAAAGTGCTTGTGGTTCTGCTTTTTCTTACACAAAATTTTTATCAATACTCTTTATTTATTGTGTCATATTCAGTATTGCTTTTCTATCTTCTACTCATTGAATTGAACATGAGTGTGTCACTGCAGTTGTCATAGTTGTTACAGATTTCAAATGGTAATTTATTATCGTGGCCGTTGAAAGATTTTTTTCAAGCTCAAGATTTGGGCAATTTGTCCAAATGTATTAAGGACAATGACATCAAGTCATTAAACCAACAATATTTTGTCTAGGAACATTGGTGTTTTGTTGCATGTTGTTGCCACCCTGTGGTCATAACAGTAAGTCACCAGAGATGCTGTTTTGGTGCACTAATTAACAGGATCTTACATTTATTGGATAGATATAGTATTGACTCTCTTACTGTACTGAATCTAAAGTGATTTCACCTGTAATTTTTTTTGGGTAAACATATCTGTCAAAAGAGCAAATTTAATTGTAAAAGTAAAAGCAGACATATGCCAATGATTTTCCGGCCTGACTATTGCGTGATAACCTGTGATGGGATTTGTCGCCACCATGTTGTCAGTGATGGCTACTACATTATTATAGCTCAAACCTTAACTCTGAAGTACTGGCTGTTTTATCCTTTACTACCAGAGATTCTCAATATTCTGTATTTCAGGGTTTTCATTGTTAAGTAATTGAAAATTTACTTAAAAACCAACTACAGTTTTATCAATATTGCTTTTCTTGAGTTTTGGTTTATACACTATACAGTGTATCCTCACCAAGCAATTTATTAGGAATATTTGTACATTGTAGTTACTGTATCTACTTTTGAGAACAAAGGCAAACCCTAACCAGTGTCAACCAGTGTTGTTCCTAATGAAGAGGTCAGTAAGGATGTATGCATGCAAACAGAACATCACAGCATTATTTTCCCGGAGCTGGGATAATTATTTATATTTTTACCACTGAAATGCATAATTTAATATTCAACCTTTATTTCTTGTTTCAAGCAAATCATTACTTTAACAATGTTATTGTTATTTTCCTTGCTCAGGAATAGGGATGCAGCAATTAACCGATTTTACTATTAACCACGCTTTAAAACGTCACAGTTAATTTAATCCCAAAGGCTCCGCTACATTGAGTTTTTCTGTTGTCACTCCCAAAAAGCGGATGGTACAATATTTTCGGCGCAACCTGCACGGAACAAAAACAAAGTTACACCAGAGGTGCAGCTGCTTACAGTGCTGTGCGTATCAAGGGGCATGGAAGTTACATTAATTAAACAATGGCAGAAGGACCAAGCAGCGAAGCTTAGTTTCCACCTAAGAAAAAAGTGAAGTCGGCAGTGTGCGAGTATTTCGGATACAGCAAGAATGACCAGGGAGTTATTCAAGATGACGGATCATCCATCTGCAAAACCTGCCCAAAAAAAGTTGCGGCTAAAGGTTCAAACACATCAAACTTGACGCAGCATTTGCGGGATCACCACCAAGGTTTACACGCCAAAGTAAAGGTAACACGTAATAACTGAGTTAAATTATGTTAGTCTTCAGTGTTTTATTTATTTTCAATGTTAGTGTTATTTATGTTTAAAAAAAAGCAGCTATACTGTTTAAGTCAAAAGCCAACTAGACATTTTTTTTCCACCTAGTTTGCAAGTTCTCTACTCAGGTCTAAAAGAATTATAGGAAGAATACACAAACTGAAAATACAAAATAATTTTGTGATATTTTTAATCAAAAGAGCCATGCAGACAGAGGTTCTGCAGCCTTTGATTCCATTTGTTGTTGTTTTTTTTTTTTTTTTTTTTTTTTTTTCAAAAGGGAAATACTTGCATAGATGTTTACAGAGCAGAGGTCACTTTTATTTAATTCCAAAGGGAGAGATAGACATTTTGTTTCTTTGTTTATTATTTTGTACTGTATTATTTTATTACTGTGTTATTTCTGACAGCAATAAATAATAATAATAAATAAATTAAAATCTCTAAAGAATGCTCATGTGATTTTATGCATTAGTTAATTAGTAGTATTGTGAAATTAATTAATGCATAATAATCGTGATAATCGTGAAACCATGATTATTCCTCAGACTATAATCGTACAATCAAAATCTATAATCGTTCCGTCCCTACTCAGGAAGATGGACCTGTAGCTGTTAGTCGCTCTGGTCTTTACTCTCGTGTGATGAGAATCAAGGACGTGGTTAGTCCTAAGAAAAGAATGGATATAATTTAAAGATTTAATGAGTATCTTGTGTTTGTCTGATATTGTTGATACAAAATTTAAAATAGTCTCTCAAATTTGAAATAACCAGTGCTATCATGGTTATAAAGCTGTTCACATGTAAAACCAATAATGAGCATGTAAGGAATCGGCATATGTGCTAAATTAATTGTTTGGGTGGTTTGTTTTGTTTGTTTTAATCTTTTGGGTTACTGTTTATGTGGGTTTTTATGGTTAAGGCAGACATCACAGTGAAGGAGAAAACAGAACTACTTTTCAGGCTGTGACTTGATTGTTGACTTTTAGACTTGGCATTTTTCTGCTGTAAACAAAGCAATAGCTGACTAAGGTTAGGTCAACCTCATAATTTCTTAGTTCAAGTTTTGTTGTGGCTTGCATTTCTTTGACATTTTCCTTTTTTACTCTCTTTGACCTTGTATTAGTTTACATTGGAAAAACCAAATGAAACAATATTTGACCTTTTTTCTTCTTTTTTAAACAATTTTTAAAGTTGGTAAATTTAATTGCAACAAACCATAAAGAATCGGAACTTCAAAAATAAAAATAATTAGAAATACAATGTAAGTACAATTTTTTTTTAAATGGTAACCTTAAAATCAAGAGAAAATAAAACCACTCTGAAATGTACAATTATAGTCACATTGTACAGTGCAATACACAGTCAATATCCTTTTTTAAATTCATCCGTACACTCTAATCTTTTTTTTTTTTTTTCCTGACAGTCGAAAAATAAATAGAAGTGATAACACAATTATGGTTTCATACGTGATTGTGATGATTGTGTGCTGGACTTCATTAAATTATAAGTGTTTCAGCATTCAGAATATATTCAGCCAGTTCAACACCTCCTTTAACTGTGGTCTCAGAAATATTCATTTGATTAAATTTAAAGATTTACAATCACAACAATTTCTAACAATGTCAGCAAAACATGAACGTTGAAAAAATTATCAAGACAAATTGTAGGGCTTTTGAGTATAGATTTTATTGTACCTAATAAGACGGTTCTTTGTCTGCTATAGTTTTGATAAGTGAAACATAAAAACACAAAGGAAGTGTAAATGCCTGAATGTAATTTAAAAAAAAAAAAAAATCATGCAAAAAATATAGATTTCATAATATGTTATGATGCAAAATATGCTAATAATACAGTGAAACCCCCTCGTTAAGTAAGATTAGGGATTAGGTTTTGGCTTGGTCAAAAATTAAAGTTTACTTCCATTTTGATGTGGGTTGGGTGCAGTTTCTCTTGTAGGTTTCTTCACGGTAACATCTGAGTAGATAACATGTCGTTCCCCCCTCTCTCCCTCCCCGTTTCCTGTTGCCCTGTCTGCCAAATACTAACAAAAATGGAGCCATTTAATAATTTTTTTTTAAAAGTGCTTTGGATGTGGGGCTACAGACACTTGACATTGAGCAAAATAGATTGTATATGATTTATCACATGGAAAAACACTGCACATCAATGTGTAATGCAACAATACAAGATTTTCTTGCTACTATATAGTATACATACACACACACATGCAGTTTTTCCTTCCCTCTGTCGCCAAGTACTTGCTCAGGGAGAGCTTTGTTGGGTCTCTTTAAATAAGCATTTGGTCCTGACCTGGTGCTACTGAAATGAATGAATGGACTGCATCATGAACTGACTGGACATCTGGAGGAAACACACTGTCCTTGCAGTTACTAACTGAAAGAGCGCAAAGGTCAAGCAATGTAGTGACCACAAGATGGCACTAAAGTTCCTGTTGTGCAACTATAAAGTCCTCATGAAACAATACACAATTGATGCATAATTTTTCTTCTTTTAGCATAGTTGTTTGTTTGTTTGTTTGTTTTGTTTTTTTTTTATTCACAAAAACATTGACAAAATTTTAACCCACCTTGTATTTCTAGATGAACGGGAACTTTTTTCACTAAAGACCCATCAGTTTTAAATTGTTCCAACAGGTAATATCCTGACTGTTTGCTTTCTGCATTACCAAGGTTCAATATTCCCCTGGAGTTTTCATATTGATTTACATAGTCGTCACTCTTCATGGTTACATTCAGATTTTTTACTTTTAAAATGAGATGTTTGTTGACTGGACTGGCATAAATGGTAACAGTTGTGTCATTGTAGTATTTATAGTAAACAACTATGCTAAAAGAAGAACAATTATGCATCAATTGTGTATTGTTTCATGAGGTCTGTATAGTTGCACTACAGCAATTTTAGGGACATCCTCCAGATGTCACCAGATGACACCAATGGTTAGCATGTTTGAATGAAGTACAAGGCAAGGTCACTTTCAGTTGCATGGAAATGTTAAAAACTCCAAAATTATTTTCACCTCAATTTGATGCTTATGAAAAGCAAAATTATTAATATACCATATGTTTATTTGAAAAATGCAAAGGCCATCCAAATACAAGTAAAGTTTGGGGGGGGGGGGCGTTGTTTGTTTGTTTGGGTTTTGGGTTTTTTTTTTTTTGGGCATTTTTTCTGAGCATGTTAATTTCAATAACATAAAAAAAGGAAAAAAAAAGTCAGGAAGAACATAATCTCGGTTCGTGTGAGGTGGGTTGGGCTCTCTTTGTATTTCTTGTCACCTTAACATCTGAGTAGATGATTTCATCTTCAGAGTGACCTGAGGAAGTTAAAAATAGGTGCAAAATTGGAGGTGTGTGTTGAATTGATAACCTGTCACATAATTTTTTCCTTTAAAACCTTGACAAAAAATGTTTCAATTATGTCAAAAAATCTGATCAGTACTGTTAATTAAACTGTGGTAACCAAACTAAAGTCAGTTCCTTAGAAAGACAGAAGATGATATTGGAGAATATCTTTCACTTACCCACATTAACAGTCATTGGTCTTAATTTCTTATAAAGAATTTTTGTTCCAAGACACAAAGGCACGAGGAGGACAAGTGTGACAACAACAGCTGTCACTGTCTCAATGGGGAAGGAAGAGGCATAAGCTATGAAACAGAAACAAATATCAAAGAAAATTGTCATTTCATGATTATGCCAGATCTGTGACATACAAGTATATCCATTATAGCAGTGGATAAAATAGAATATCATGAGATTCCAGGTAGTTACTAAGGCTGCACTGTACAACACACAAGATTTCAGTGTCAGTTTGATACATTTTACTGTGAAATGGGATATAAAAACTGTTCCTTAAATACTGTACCTTTGCAGCTTTCAAGCTCGAGAACTTTTTTATCACTGCTGACTTTGTTTTGAACATTACACTTCAAGCTTCCTATCAACTGCCCATGTAAGCTGATGGTAAGATTTGAAACACTTGGTTTGTCTTGTTCAGCTCTGCGTGGTGGTGGCTGTGTATTTGTCGTGCAGTAACTTGGGGCCAGGCTGGTATTTATTAGTAACTGATTGTCCAAAGTCAGAATGAACTCTACTCCATCTCCCTTGGCGAAGCAAGTGACCTTCATTTTTTCTGGTGTCAAACAAATCTGAGAGACAGCTGGCTCAGACACTGGAGCTGGAAGACAAACACATATGTCTAAATACAGGATTTAAAGCAAAGTTCCACTACAGCACCAACTGTGATATGTGTTAGTATTTCTAGCTATAGAAGAACTTTTTTGAGACTTAAAACTGTAAAACAAAATTTTTATTTATATATATTTTTTCATTAGAACACCAACTTAAAGGATTTGATTTGCTGAATAATTCCCATTACATGTTTCTGGAGTATCTATGTTTCTGATTCTTCAAACCCCATAGTGCCATCAATGATTAATGTTAGCCCAACATAGTTCAGAGATGGAGCATAATGAAACAATCCATGATGACCAGTTAAATAATTATACACTGGCATCGGGTTGATTGATTAACCAGCATGTTTAAACAAATGCATCAAATAACTTTTTTTTTCTCTCCAATTACTCAGTTAATTCAACATCTTAAGACATCACATGGCTTGTCTCAAAGCTGTGTTGTATAATAAAGGCAAAATGCACTTGGAGAAAAATAATAAGCATATACAATACTTTCAGCGTGTCCAAACTTCTGACTGGTACTGTATGATTTTGTCAAGTTCGATCAAAAGCCAATACAAAATATAGCGGCAAACATTATGTTTTTTAATGAAATTTTTATTGACATTTGCCCATCAAAAATGGCAAGCCTGTTTTGTTTTTTGTTTTTTTTTTGTTTTTGTTTTTTGTTTTTTTTTCTTCAGAAAAACAATGACAAATTTTTAACCCACCTTGTATTTCTAGACGAACGGAAACTTTTTTCAATAAAGACCCATCAGCTTTAAATTCTTCCAACAGGTAATATCCTGAATGTTTGCTTTCTGCATTACCAAGGTTCAATATTCCCCTGGAGCTGTCATATTGATTCAGATAGTCGGCACCCTTCATGGTTACATTCAGATTTTTTACTTTTAAAATCAGATATTTGTTGTCCTGTTTCAACTGAAATTCTTTATCTGCTGCATTTGGCAGATGAAAAATCAATGGCTGCCCCACTGCTCCAACACATGGCTGACTGCCATTAGAATCAGAGAAACTGCATTCAGCAGACCCTACAAGAAGAAGCAAACAAAAGATGAAATTAGGATACGAAACCATGTCAACTTTTTATTAGTATTACATTTTGATATCTTTACAATCTATAATATCATGTGGAAGTCATACTTTTATAGTAAATAATGTCAAATAATTTTAAATTCCTTTTGTAAATTGAGAAGTTGGTAAAATTTTCTGCCATACTTATTTCATTATATAATTTTTGTAATTAATTCCAGTTTAACTGTGAAATTTACCTTTTCCCAAAGCTGCTGTATTCAGAGCAATGAGGATTATGTAGATGGAAATCATTGTCTGTTGTGACACAAATCAAAGGATTATTTCACTGTTCATTTATATAAAATGACTACAATTAAAGTATATTGTTACTTTGAAGAACACACACACACACATATATATTTATTGCAAAAACTTGAGCAATGAAGCTTCAGCATTGTAAATAGCATGTGTTGATTATTTTTCAGGAAAGGGAAATAGTTTATACCCTCAGATTTAATTAAGTTCACCTATATGTAATATATAATAATGACAAAAAAAGTCTTGGCGCTCACTTACATCTACTTCAGATCGAAAACCATCACTCACCACATTCAGAAAGGTTGGTCGTCTCCTTAGCTGTTTAAGCCTGACCTGTAAAGTTTAAACTGGCATGTGGCTGGTTCATGCGCTGGTCTTTTTCTCATCTTGTTGTTCAAAATGCAATCAAGGAAGCGGTTATTGTATTGTCACCCACGATTTCAAAGTGAGCAAACAACCAAGATTATATGCTTTTGCAGTTGAAAACAAAGCAACTTGCATATCACAGTAGTCTATTCTATATTGATGTATATCTTATTCAACACATTTAATCAATGGTGAAGTACCATAAAACAGAATTTATGTGTCATAAACTCATCTTCTATACGCATTGGTTTATTATAAAGGATATACCACACAATATTTTTAGGGTTTAGGTTAGCTTCAAAAGAATCATCCTGTAAACTGAGTTATTATGGCCCCTAGTCTTTGCTTGTAGTGAGGATGCAGCAATATTTTCCATATATAATGGCGCATTTCAGACTTTTGGCTCAGTTCTTAATGCCAATGGCAAAAGAAAATGTAGTGTTTGAACTGAGGTGTATATGATGGAGTATGTGTCAACTTTTTATGATACTGATGCACTTTAAGTATTGCAGCTATATATTTTATTATTTCAGTATGGGTATGTGACCATCACCAGCCTTCCCTGGAAGCTAGTTTGTTGATCTTTATTCAGTAAAATGACCTTTGTGTGGCAGGAGGGCAGTGCTACACCTCAGTGAATATCGGGGGGAGCACAGGACAGACAAGATGCAGAAGGATGGACAGGGGAAGGGAAGCAGGTGGTGCTGGTAGGAACTAGTGGAGTGTAGGATGCTCTGCTTTTCCTGCCACCTCACTCAGGATTAAAGGAGTCCAGAGGGTTTCTGTGTAGATCTTTGGAGAGAGGAGTTCAGTTAGGTGAAGGTGTCCCAAAAGAAAACTGAGTCAAAGGTAGGGTACATAGTGATGGAATAAAAGAACAGCTTGGCCCATTTTTGGCAGGCTTCATCAATTCTTCATGATGTGACCTCACTTAAGCTGGCAAGTGCAACCATACATGCATTTGGGCATTCTCTAAATATGAGTGACACCAATAGCTGGAGCTGGTGAATTTCAAATTACCAGGAAACTTTCTACAAGGACCTGACTAATTATACCATCAGGATCAGAAATTATTTTTCCATCCCCAGGGGTAATTTGGTCCATTACAGTTGCTCCAGAATAGAACATGTACATACTTAGGAGTTTTAATATGTCTAAATAAAATATAATTGTGCAAAGTATTGAGTAAATTAAAGTAAATGGGCAAGATTAATTGGAAATATAGAAATTTTAGTTGAAATACATCATATAAAGGTTTTGCTTAACACTTCTAAACCGAAGAGTCCTACTGTCCACCTGGTTTTTTTTGCTTATTTTAACTATTAATGGGCCAAAAAGTGTCCTTTCAATAAGTGCTTTTGCCCAGTTTTCCAGAACACTTACAACCTTTGATATCTGACAGTTTCCCATATGCCAAAAGAATCTATTAACGTTTAACAACGAAGGAGTGGATTTGGTAATTTCTGGCGACAGTACGAATGCAATTACCGTAATGACCCTATATTGGCTATGAAGCGCAACCTCTCAGTTTTTAGAAACCGCTGGAATTTCTCTGATAGAGCAAACATTTTCGAACTTAAGGTAATTTGAAGTGCGGTGGCAGCTGGTGACAGGCTCGGTTTAGAAGGTTTAGTATTTTTCTAATCTACTGCATTTTATATTGTAGCTTAAAGCTGTAAATGCACATTTATTATATAGTCATTGCTTTGTAATTTTATGACAAAAAGAAAAAGACTACCAAAAACCAAAGTTGCTTTGACAAAAGATTTCCGTCCAATGGTCAACACGCAGATGGATATCGATGGGTGTCATCTGCCTTTTAAAGCGCAAGCATCCAGGATGTGATGGTGTAAACATGAATGCATTATGACAAGTATAGACGTTGGGTTGGAATTAAAATAAAAATGTGCTACTATTTAGCAAGATGGTTTGCAGGCCTGACTATAAATACACTTAGATGTGTGTCGGTTTGAAACCACACAAACAAAGGTTTCTGTTTGACTGTGAGGACAAGTTGAACGAAAACAGACACAGGAAACTGAGAGATGCAAACATGCTGTGGTAAACTGATGCCTGGTTGTAAAGTTAAAACAGCAATGTTTAACAAATCAAACTTTAGTATTGATTTTGACATGTTTCCTGTTGTATGGATTTTTTTTCATGTCGTTAGCTCTAAATAACTAACATTTCATTTGCATGAATGAAAACATTGACCACCGGCTTGGTAGTAAAATCTTAGCCGTAAAACAAAAAAAGGCGGCTCTGGTGGTTGAGCGGTTAGACTGCACGTAAATGCAGTGTCCCCTGTCCATATACAGTTAGGGACCTTTACTGTATATCGTTCCCCCCTCTCTCCCTCCCAGTTTACTGTTGGCCTGTCTGCCAAACACTAACTAAAGTGGAGTCATATAATAATAATAATAATAATGTATATAAAAACGAAAGTGCTATACAGAGGGGGTTGGGTTCAAACCCCAGCCCCAATGCAAACCAGTGGTAAGCTTGCGCCAGTCCCAAGCCCGGGTAAATGGGCCGGGTTGCAACAGTAAGGGCATCCGGTGTAAAAACTGTAGCCAAATCAATCATGAAAGTCTCACAGCTGACTTGCTTTGACAACCCCATATAAGAGAAAAGCTGAAAGGGGGGGAGGTGCAAGTGCAAAATGCACTACGTGATGTTGTGGTGCAGTCCAACTGTTTTCACATTTTAATTAATTAATTTTATTTATTTATTATTTTATACAGGAAGTTTTCCCTTCCTTCTGTCGCCAAGTGCTTGCTCATTGGAGTGCTTTGTTGGGTCTCTTTATGTAATTCTATAAAGTGTTTCGTCTAGATTTGCTCTGTATGTAAAGGGCCTTGAAGTAACTGTTATGATTTGGTGCGATACAAATAGATTAGATTTGATTTAAATTGGTGTTTTTGGTAGAAGGCATTATGTTGGCACCTGTGTTCTTACAAGCCAATGGTGCTACTGAAATGAATGAATAAATGGACTGCATCATGAGCCTACTAGGCTGGCATGATATTGAGTGGTAACAGATGTCATTCTAGTATTTACAATAAACAACTATGCTAAAAGAACAAAATTATGCTAGTGTTATCCAAGTGGAAATATCAAAATGTAATGGGTGATGTATATCATGCAAAGGCTTTATGTTTTGCTTAATGCTTTTCTAATATGCTGCCTTTTATATTCTAGCTTCTTAATCTGATATTTAATTGCTCTCACACAGTTTGTCGTGGCTATGTGAAAATAGCCATTGCTGGCAATTGTACTCAACAAAACACTTGTTTGAGAATATCGCTATTTGTTCAGCTGTCCTTGTTCTGAGTTTTTCTGAGGGTGACTGAGGTTTCATTTCATTCAAGTGTGAATATTTCTTCAATGTTTGTCAAAGATGCAAGAAGTTATTTCTGCAAAAACCACATGAAGAAATATTTTCCTGCCGCTTGTTGTACAATACAGCCAAGGGTTTTATTTGAAAGCCATATACTACATGTTCCTCGGAAACATCGCTTGTATTACTTTCTCATAAGCAATGGGGGAATGCAAGCTTAAACCCTGAGTGAGAATGGCAGTTTAAAAACCACTGTTTTGTTTTTTTTTCTTCTCTGTCACAGTCATGGCACCTCTTTTAAAAAAAACTCTCAGGCCCATGTAGAACTTGCTGTTTGTGCAGTAAATTCATATAGACATAACTCAGATGCTTGATGCGGATATGCTTGACATAACTGTCCAGTTTTGTTTTGGTTTTTTTTTTCCTCAAAATGAAAATACAGCGAAGTGGTGATTCTCATCTGTAAAAACAGTGTTTTGCTCTCCTTCCCTGAAATGTACTCTCTGCTTGAGGTTAACTGGGAGATGTAATCCTGTCATTTTTCTCCTTCCTTCGTCACCTTTTCTTGATGGTGCCTGTGAGCCAACTCAAACTGGTTATTTGAGTACATTACATACAAGTCCTTGGCTTTAATTAGCCATGTGCTGCCTTTTTCCAATATAGGGATTTGAGCATCTTCGATCTATAGTTGTCAAATAAATGAAGTAACTCTGAAGTTTGTCTCCACCTTGTGATCTAAGAGGGATCACTACATGCGGCTCATAGTACACTTTCTCCCTACACTGTTGCTGGGATTTGAGAGAATTGCACTTAATGTTATGTCACAGTGGCTTAAACTATTCTACCAGGATATAATAAAGTATTGACCAAAATTCCTTTGTCCTTTAAACCTTTAAATAAAAAACTAATTCTGCCGGTGAGCTGATATAGATCATAACTTTTGCTTGTAATGTGTCTTTACAAAGATAAGCGTGTGGAACAAATTGACAAGGGCTGGACAATAAATGGTTCATTTGGGTTTTTTAGTTTAGGACAGTTTGTTTTTCGAATGACAGTCGGTTTTCTCTTTAATTTCTACTGCTGATGCTCCGCTTGGGCTCCTGTAGTTCAGATTGGGCTGGGGTAGTTGTTACCTGATGTGATTCGCAGAAGCGCAGTCAGGTTCAACTTCTTTGACAGCTACATATGGCAACTCCACTTAGACATGATATGCACCAGAAGTGAAATAACTTTTTCAACTTTAGCACTTTAACCTAAAGGATAAATTTTGGTAAATTCCCAGGAGGGAAAATCAAAACTAAATACAAGCAAGCTTGTTTTGAATGATTTCTTTTTGTTTGTTTCTCAGAAGGAAAAAAAATCAATTAACATTGTAAATTGAGTTTGGCGTAAAAAAAAAAAAAAAAAAAAAAAGGCAATTTTATTTTTAAGCTGTATCATCCAATTTTCTCTAAATTGGGGAATTTTTCTATTCATATATTCCTTCACTTTAAGCAACACCCACAAGCATGTGAATGTGTTAAATTTGTTGAACAAATTTTCAGCCTTTGCTCTTCAGTTGACCAGTGCTGGTGTCAGATGGTTGTCTACTGTATATGAACTCCAAGATTTTAGTACAGTTATTAAAACTTTTAACTCACAACCAGAGGAGACAAGGCTAACTATTATGGATGTAGAAGTGGATGAGCTCTGGACTAACACAGTCAGCAGTATCCCCACCACCAGCCCTGCCACTGGATTAGACAGAATGGCATTTTCCTGGAAAATATCCCCTGCTACCCTGCCTGCAAGGGAGATACAAGCCTGTTAAAATTAAAAATCAAGCTGGGCAGACATTATATTGTAAGAGTGACAATGAGTGACAGTATTTACCTCCAGATAGTTGAAATGCAGAACTTAGAACATCAAGGGAGCAAACAAAGAAGTACAGAAGCACAAAGAGGAGAGGGACTTTGCAAAGAACAGAGACAACTGATTTTGGCTGAGTTTTGCTGGTTCAGCTCTGGAAGGCATAAAATATGGATAATTGAAACATAATTTAAAGAGTTTAGTGGTAGCAATTGTAGTTGTAAATGTAATGTTAATGGTGATTAAAATTCCTGTACTTATGTAATGATTTCATATTACTAATACAGACTACAGTAACACGACTGCTTTAAATCATTGTCCTGTGTATCAATGTAACAACAACCAAAGAAAAATCCCTGTCATTTAATTCTGCTTTAACATATAGATTATTTTAACATACCTTGGATTTTGATGAAATGGTTTGATTTTCCCCATTTAAAATAATGAATGATTTAAATTGCAGCTGGCAGTCAGAAGCAAGAAAAAACAGTCATAAAACAGAAAAAGAAAACTTAGACACGAGAGGATGACCCAGGAAAGCAGCATGACAAACGATGACAGGGAGGTGTTGCTGTGTAGTGTAGGTTGACTCTCAGTAGATCATGGATGACTGATTGTGTAATGGGAAGCTAAGAATTTCTTTCCTATTTTTTTCTTTTTTTCAATCCCTATTTGTGATATTTGCTTTGAATTCTCACATTATTACTTTATTATAGCCTTCAAGCAGCTAAAAGATTAGCTTTTATTACCACTGTCTGATGAAAAAGAAATGAGTTTGAACAAGAAAGCAAGCTAGAGAGGGCAAAGGCTGAGTTGGATAGGCATAAGTTGGACATGGATAAGGAAGTGGCAATGTAGCAATTGCACCATGAGATGGCAGGCAAGGATGGCGTAGCAGAACACTAGCGGACAGCAGTAATACCACAGGTTGATCAAGGTGTTCTCGCTTAGCAGCTGTGGGAAACAAAAACATTTCTACAATACTTTTAGCACATTAAACTGTTTAACCTATCTGTAGTGCCTGCCAGTTACATCATGTTTCTATATCACTTTATTTTATTTATTTATTTGTGATCTCTGGAATGTTGCTAGTTCGATATAAATTCCATTTACTTTGAAAGAGGCAAGTCAAAACATGACTGGAGGTTTTTTTTTGTTTGTTTTTTTTTTTCCAACTCTATTCACACTTTTGAACAAGAAACAAAAAAGCATTGCGCTCAGGAAGACGATAGATACAAGAGTATCTTCTGAAAAAGACGCAAATACTGTGAATATGAAGAATTATGATTACTCCATAGCTTTTCTTGGTGAGAGGGGATGTTATCAGAAAGCTGTCTTCTTCCTGCTTTGTGCCAGCATCATCCCGAATGGATTTGGTGTTTTCACTCTGGTCTTCCTTATGGGCGTACCGAGTCATCGCCAGATACTTAATGTCAACCTCACTGAAGACTGGCATAAAACTGCCATCCCAATAATGGTGGGAGGCAATTAGTATTAGGAGATGAGCGCTACCCCCAAAATATACAGTGGGGGATGATTGAGAAAAAATAAAGTAGCATCTTGGTCTTGACAGCTTTGTGCTAAATTGCCTTATGAGTGAAATTTAGAGTAAAATATTTGTACAGCCAAACGAAAAAAAGAAACCCCATGTTGCAATATTGCTGTTACCATTACATCAAATAGTAATAAAAAAACTGTATGGACACCAAACCTATTGCTGTCTAAAAAATACATTTTGGTGAAAAAAAGTTAAAGTTGTCAGGCTGCCAAGATCTCCCAGGATATTTTTTATTTTAGAAGTGTTATGCCTGAAAGATTTCTCCTTTTAGAAAGAAAGTTATGCAAAAACCTTGCGCTTGGTTTTGAGTCTGGTAATTGGCTGTCAAAGATTGACCCTTTAAATTCCCACAATCCAAGATGAGTTATAGCAGGGAAATACCAAGTTGATAAATTAACATTTGTGCTGATGTGACTTTGAGGTGGTGAATGGGAAACAGGAGCTGAGCAGATGCAACAGATACAGACTGGATGTGGTTCGTAATCTGCTCAAGGATACGTTCCTAGAAAGGACATCAACCTCACTGGTCTGGAGCAGGAATGATGTGTGGATGGATGGAACTACAGCAGAGACATCTACCAATCCACCATAGTGTCTGAGGTGAGTATGCTTGATGACGACTACGACTGGGCTTGTTGCTGTAATTTGAAGTTATCTGTCACTGCACAGTCATCTCTTGTCCCACACCCCGCTGTTTCCATAGTTTGTGTTTTTGTCCTCTTTGGTGCCATGGTGATTTTTCTAGACATTTAGCATGACAGCTTACCCTGTACAACACCAGCCCCTTCTTACCTGTGCTTGTATTTTATTTGCATTTCTCCAGTGAATTTGTTTGAGGCAAAGCTTCTCCCTTCTCTATTGGTCCTTTGTCTTTTGTTCAGTGCATAACGAACATGACTGAATAAACCAAGTCACTCAATGCCAAAGATCTGTCCTTGTTATCAGCGTGATGTTCCCAGAAACAGACACACCCTTCAACAGTTTTAGTTCACTGCGACTTGTCTTTGTAATCCCATCACCCACTGTCTGTGTTGTTACAAGTACAGTAGGCCATGCAAATGCCGTGTAGCTATAGATATCAACATATTTGTTGTCTAAGATTTTTTGCATCCCACAATTTTTAAAGATTGTGATTTAGAATGAGATATTCATAGATGTTAAGGGTTGGGCAAATGCATAGTTAATTTAGTCAGTTTTATAGAATGTGCTAAGAATAAAAGAGAAACATTGGCAATGAAGAGCATTTATAAAAATCATTAAATCAGTAACATTAACATGGAATTCTTCCTGTGTGTTTTAATGGATGTTCCAGTTTGACCGGGTTGCAGTGAGCACTGGAAGCAGACATTCATCTCCACAGTTTTCTTTCTTGGAGTTCTTGTGAGATCATTCTTTTCAGGACAGCTCTCAGACAAGTACTGAAAACACCAGCTCTGTGAGATGTACTGATCACATCTGCTGGCTCATACTCCTACCCTTGAGGTACCCTTGAGGTAGGAGTATGAGCTGAAAGACAAACCACAACCCTGTGTGAGCAGTATATGTATTTTGGTATAAATGTTTATTAGTCTCACCTGTACTTTGTTCACTGAAATTCTCGCTACAGATTTGGAAGGAAACCTATTCTTTTTGGAACCACGACAGTTCAGACTGTTTTCACCTTCGCTCTTGTCTTCTGTGATTCTTGGGCTGTGCTCAACATCCTTTTCTTCATCAGTGCTTTTGGGCAGATATCCAACTTTGTAGCTGCTTTAATGCTGGGTAAATATAATCATCAAATTTTTGAAAAGCTAATATAATAGTTCTATACTTTTTCAAGTTCTCGAATCAATGTAGATTATGCAAACAAAGTTTGTCAGAAATACTGTACTTCTCCACTTTTCATCTTCATAATTTGCAATATCCATTGCTTTACAATTCATTCTATTTGTGTGCAGGAGCTGAGATCTTTACTGGCAATGTGCGAGTCCTTTACTCGTCTATAGGCACATGTTTAGGCTTTGCTGTTGGCTACATGATGCTGCCTCTTTGTGCTTACCTTTTACGGGCCTGGAAATCTCTCCTGTTGGCATTATCTGTTCCTGGCCTGGCCTACCTCCCCCTCTGGTGGTATGTTGCACTCACTACAAAAAAAAAAAGCTTGTTTACTATGAGTCACTGTGAATTGAGTACCTTGTCTTTTACCATGGTATAAGTTCAAATGAAAAACAGAATTTCTTATCTATCAATAAATTACAAAAATTAAATTACACATAATTGTATTCAGAATAGCAGATTGGCCTGCACACTTGTTGCACATCCCTGAAAAAGATACATAGCTCATAGTCTTCTTTTCAAACTCTGTTTTGTTGGAGTGATTCTACAATTTAAATCAGACTGCACTTTCCAATGCAGTCTGTGACCAGAATTCACGTTTACTTTGTTTTATTTTGTCCCACAGGGTGAGTTGGACAAATATGAGTGATCAGGGGTGTTCCTGTTTTACAGTTTACATCTTTATCACCAGGTTAAAGATTCGACAAAAATGAAAAATAAAAACAAGTCAAACTTCATTCTAAATTGGCTTCATGGCTCTTTAATCTGCATCCATTTTCAAGGCATTTTAAGGCTTGGTTTTACATGGTCATTTTAAACATTGGACTTTTAATCAAGACTTGAAACTTTCTGTGTCTGTGCTGTGTAATGGGGCAGGCTAATCCCAGAGTCTCCTCGGTGGCTGTTCTCTCAGGAAAGAGTGGAGGAGGCTGAAGCCATAGTGAGAAAGGCTGCGAAGTGGAACAAAGTTCAGGCTCCAAGTGTCATCTTTCAATATTACAGGGTAAGTTGACTTAAACCATGCAGGACTAAACACAGGTTTTCAACCTCCTCAAGACATACTTCAGTCACTGAGGAATTTCAGTATGTAGAAGTTGAAATTAATCAAATTGATTCCTAAATATCTGAGCCTTTACAAAGGGAATTTGAAATAAAGTCACAGTCATCAAAAATGTTATGTAAAGGTACATGCTAGACAGTAACTTGTGGAAAGTTTAGGTTAACGCTCAAACAGGAACATTCCTGTAAATAATTTAAATGCAGATTGTTTTCGATGGAGGGCAGCGCAGCAGCTTAGTGGTTAGCACTGTTGCCCCACAAAAGGTCGTAGGTTCGGTTCCCAGCCTGAGGCCTTTCTGTGTGGAGTTTGCATGTTCCCTCTGTGCCTGGGTGGGTTTCCTCCCACCATCCAAAGACATGCATGTTTGGGTTAACTGGTGACTCTAAATTGTCCGTAAGTCTGAGTGTGAATGTGAGTGGTTGTTTGTCTCTGTCTGTCTCTGTATGTTGGCTCTGTGATGGATTGGCGACCTGTCCAGGGTGACCCTGCCGTAGAAGATGAATGAATGAGTCTGTTTATCTTCAACGGTACATTCCAGACTCTTTATATTAAATCAATCACTCCTATTATAAAATCACTCTTTTATAACAACAACATGTCAAATGAAATTGCTTAACAAAGGCATCCCTAATACTGATGAAACTACAGAAGAGTTTTATTGAAATTTAAAGCTTGGTTTCAGCTCATGGTCGAGTTTTGGACTGGACAGCTTTTCTCTGTGAAATTGGGATCCCATTAAAATGTGTACAAATCGCGTTTGAGTGAATGTGGTAATATGACATGAGGCCTTTGATAAACAGGTCTGCTTATGATGATGATACTGATGAAATTGATGTCAACAAAAAATTATTTACTTTTTTCCATCTTAGTTGCAGATTGCCACAACAAACATTGTCTCTTCTTTTATCTTATAACAGGATGAACTGTCAATGCCTTGAATCCAGCCTGGGACTTTCACTGCATGTCATGCTTCTTTCCATCCCTCTCTTGCCTTATTTTAGTATAAAAAGTACAAAATTATTATTATATATCATTCTAAAATTTTGTAAGTTGTAAAAAGTACTTTTCCAGTTGTGAAGTACACATAAACAAAATTGACATTTTTTTGGGACACTTGACAAGTTCCCAACCAAAGTGTGATTTTTCTGAGGGAGTTGGATTTATAAAATATTTGTAATCTATAATCTAACAATGACAAATAAAATAGGAAAATTTGAGAGCACATATTTTTGCCTGAAAGGCAACACATTTCAGTTATCATAGCGGTCCGGTTTTGGGTGACATGTTATTTTATATTTTGCAGGTATTTGAACATAATATTATTAAACGTTTGCATCACTGGCAGATGTTATCTCATTTATCGTTTTACCTCATACAGGAGGTGACTTGAGTCTACTTGATTGACATTCCCAGTTGTCAGTATGTGTATTATTTTTACACAGAAAGTATGTATAAAATAATAAATTCATGATTGACATGAATTGACAGGTTCTGGGTATTCAGCCATGACATGGGACTGAAATTTCCAATTCATCATTTAGTATAACGATCAAAACCACACACATCTTTATCATCATCACCCTGTTTGTCATTTTGTTCAACCAGCAAGTGCTCTGTGATTAGAAAAAACACTGAAGACCTGTAGTGTCAATTCCGTTTGTCAAAATGAGATAAAATAAAACAATAAAAAGAAAATTATTGTGTATCATTGCTACCATTTAACAATGTTACTCTTATAGATAAAAAAAATTATATGTTGGCTTTATTCTGTAGCACATGGTGGTATTGTACTTTTTGATCTCTTACACTTTTTTAGCAGAAGTTTAATTAGATATGTGGAGAGAAGCAAATTCACAAACCTGTTACGATAAAGGGCAATCCAATGAAACACCATGAAATATGCTGTCTGGCCATTAAAAAACAAAGAAGTAGTCTCACTCAGGTTTCTCAAAGGTAGTATTTATTTTTGATACTTAAAACTTTTATTAGGTCTCTTGACAGAATATGACAATCAACAAACAGCAGAGTACAGAAAAAAACATCACAGCTTGACATCTTCTACATCAGTACAATATGTATGGATTATGGACGTGGGTTTCTACACAGTACTACTTGAAGAAATTATATGACGAGGAAAGCAAATGATACATATTGATACAATTTTTTTATTTTTTTTATTTTTGTTTTTTATTGAGTTTTAAGTGACAATCCCAAACCACCTTCCTTACTCCAACAAAAACATTGTCCATTTTATCCATCTTGTGTTATACAAGTCTTTTCTCAGTCTCAGTAAAAAGGTCAACTTTTCCATCTCATGAATCTCTTTTAAAATATACAGCCAATTGTTAACTGTGGGTGAGTTGGTTTGTAACCATTTACAAGTGATTGCTTTTTTTGCAGCTATGGTTAGTATCTTCAGAGGATATCTATCACTTCCTGTAATTTCTTCTGGTAAATCACTGAGATAAAGAGTCATACATGTCAGGGGAATCTGGGGTCCAAGAATACGCTTCATTGTTCTCTGGGTATTTTCCCAAAAGGCTTGTAACCTCGGGCAGCCCCAAAAAATGTGGTGGTGGTTTGCCTTGTCATTTGCACAATTTCTCCCGCATGTGTGAACTGATCTTATTACACATGTTTTCATTTTAGGAGTAATTAAAAAAAACAAATAAGGTTTTTCCAACAGAAGTCACACCAATACATAGAACTAAAAGTAAAACAAAGCTGTTACACACACATTATGCCATTGCTGGCTGGTTATGTTGTCCTTTAATTCTTTCTCCCATCTCTCCTTGATATATGCTGTATTATTTCTTTTACCCTTTACAATACCCTGGTAAAGCATTGATATTGCTGATCTAGAAGTACCAGCCTGTGCACATGTTGTTGTATTATTTTGTTAAATTCTGTAGATACTTAATTTTTCAACTGTAAATACCTCCCCCCAAAAAAAGTCATAATTTTCCAATTTTTCTTTTTCTTTTAGTGTTTGGAAGCTTTGTAGTGTATTTTTGTTGTTGTTGTTGGGGTTTTTTTTGCATTATATTACAGTAAGCAGTGATGCGTCCAGTATTTAAATCTAGAATCCATACCATTTGGTTTAAAATCAGTATCATGTTCAACCCATCTAAAATTTTTTTAATTGGGTCCATAGATTACATTTTTTCAAGACATCAAACCAAGTATGTAAAGTAAATGAGATGAGAGGGTGCAGGTGTTTCTGATGAGCTATCATTACTCAAATATTGTATTTACTATCAAATTGTTAGATTACATTTTTTATGTTCAAGTCATTCTGATTGAAATCGTCACCCACAGAGAGGTGTACAAAAAAAGTTACAATTACTGTGTGTAAAAGCATTACAGTATTACAATTAAAAATTGTATTACAATAAAGTATTACAATTTTTTGCTATCTATCTATATTTCTGAGTTATACCTGATAAATGTCCAATTAGTGGAAATGTGGTCAGAAACTTTATTAGTAGCCTAAAGCTGGATATCAGTGACAGTCCATGTTTGAATTACACCTTGAGACATCCTTTCGTCAGTGTGCTCTTCTTCGGTTTTTGTAGTTACATAAGGTGTTTTCTTACATCTATGGTGTTAAAAAAAAAAAAAAAAAAACTGTTGTAAACTTAGAGTCATGGGTGAGACTATATTCATCAGTGCAGGGCTTTTAAGAGGCCTTGTTACTGTTGGTGAATGATTATTAGCAGATGCAGTCTCACCCAAAATAGTAAATGGAACATTTTCAAAAATGTATATTCTGACCTGTACACTGTTTAATATTTATTTCTATGATATATTTGTATGTAGTTATTATTTTTCATTGCACATCTGATGGTTTTGCTGAAATTGGCACAAGTCTGACTGACCTGTAAATCTCAGTGTGACAATTACAGCAGTTTATTCAGATGCAGTGCAGGTGGTATGCATATGGGTGAATGCATTAAACAATGCTCCTACTACTGACTGAGGTACTGTATTGTGTTGTAATATACATATATACACACAAAATATACAGCATGTTGGTGGTGAATATATTTAATAGGAGAAACTTTGGGACATTAACCTGGCAGGTGAACAGCCTGACGTGAAGCTGCTTGGTGTAAATACAACAAATGCATCGGGTTTGATTGCATTGGATTATGGAAATTGTGAATATAAAATTAAGCTGCCAAAGGGCAAAATGAGAACTAATTGAAACAAGACTGTTAGCTCTACATTAAAATTCCCATTAAAAACAATGGGAAACGTAATGACGGGGTGGAAACGTACCCGGGGAAGTGTTGCATGTGAGTGATGGTGTCAGGCAGAGGCATTCCATAGTTCTCGGGCAGCAGGAGGCTCAGCAACCCCACCAGAGCTGTAAGACTTCCCATTAGGATGTAAGGCAATGAAATCGAATAGCTTCCTGTGGCAACACAGGAGAGGAACAGACAGTTGAAAAACAGCTTTGGTTACAAAGGTACTATAGTGCAGTTAAAAACAAGCAAAGAAAAGGCAAAGACTTAAAAAAAAACAAAAAAAAAAAAACATGAGTATCATGCATCAGTAAACTCAGCTCAGTTCTGGATAACTGGATAAACTAGGCAAGTTTATCCAAACTGAGTACTAATTAAACCTGCTTTTATGTGTTAGTGCTAGTAGCACTTGTTTGTGTTTTGCCCATTCATATAAAGCCTGCTGACAATGTCCTGATTTTTAACTCACTGCTGAAATCCACCTTTTCTTTTGCTTTTAACAAGCAACTCATTTATGTGTATCTTTAGTGTCTGTCTATACTTTTTTATTTGTGTAAATTTTTAATGCCTGGTTTCATTTGTGTATTTATTGGATTTGGCTGAGCTCGTGGCAGCACTTTGGTCAACTGTGGTTGTTTTTAATTGTGCTTTATAAATAGATTTGACTTTGTCTTTGTTCTGCTAGAGGCTTTAGCCCTGTATTGGCATAAGAGAAGAAGATTTTGAGAAAGTCTAAATATGAGAATAACCACAGTAAGATCATCCTTACTTAGGTAAATGAAGTACGGAGCAATGATGCTGCCTATTCTGGAGGCCATGGAGCAGGCGCCAAGAGCTGTGTTCCTCAGTACAGTTGGGTAGAGTTCTGCTGTGTAGGCGTAAATGATGGCAAATGTTGTTGTCACTGCAAACTTACCTGTCATCTCCAGAGTTATGGCAATATAAATCATATCTGGAGGGAATAAAATATTGAATAGTTCAAGTTCACATGTTTCAAATAAACCAACAATTCATACACTAAAGAAATTCCACATGGATTAAAATGAAAAAGAAATGTCAGATTAGGTATGTATTTGCATCTCTGCTTGCATGTGAGCAAGTTGACACACTTAAATTTTTGACTGTGTGTTTTTAAAATTATATTCATTACATAATACAAAAAAATGAAAGTCAAAGCTATATTAATGTAGCATTATACTGTGGTCTGTTGACATGCCATACTTGCTGGTATGAACTGTATGAGGAGTAGAAATAACCCTCCCATGAAGAGGGTTAAGAAGAGACTCAGTCGTCTGGAACACCAGCGAAACAAAACCCATGACAAAATGTAGGCTGGAATTTCTATCAGAGCTGAGAGGAAAGTGTTGAAGTACACGTTGCCATGAAGGTTCGCCGTGTTCAGGGAAAGCGCAAAGTAGCCGATAGCGACAGTGTTCCTGTGAGGATAATCATTATGCATACATAAGTGACTGAGATATTTATTACACTTTGGACTAAATGGCATGGTACTTTACCACTGTCAGAAACTATGAAAATTATTCATGCCACACTCAACCAGTTTAAAGTAATTCATTTGTAATTCCTTCATCAGCAACTAGCAAAAAAGGTCATCAGCCTGCTTGAATCAGTTCATGCCTTTTTAGTGTTATAGGAACTGATTTTGAATTAAAAGAAAGATCAAGCAGCACCTGTGTTCAGACTCAGCCAGGAAGTGAGTGCAGGAACAATACAGGCATACTGTGCAGTTACATAAAACCTGATTTTGGTTGCAAGCTTCACAGCACCCGACAGATCATTATTTGTTGTTACTGAGATGGACTGACATGTGGTTGAAGTGATGGCTGGGACTCCATATGTGTATGCGTGTGTGTGTGTGTGTCTGTAGTTGTGCATATAGGGTCATTTTGCTTAATGTGGAGGTCATATGGGACAGCAGGGACTCACCAGACCAGCCACAGCGTGACAGAGATCCAGCGGATGTTTGGAGAATGTAGCAGGTCACAGATGTTGTGGGCTTTGGTCCTGTCAGACTGATTTTCTTTCTGAGGGGCAGCAGAGCACGTGAAACAACACACACAAGCAGAACCATCAGTCTAGAAATAAACCCATTAGAGAGAACATTATGGCATGGCCACTTGCTGAGTGAACACATGCATGTGTACATGTGCACCCAAAAGACAATAATTAGAAATGATTGGAGGCAAAAGTCTAATGTGAAACCATGAAAAGTGGTGGCAAAAACACTTCAGTATGTGTGGTTTTATGCTTTAATGGTTTTGTAGCATTCATTTTTGTCATACCACTAATGTTTCAATGCTGCTGCATATAATTAACTGTTAATAAGATATTAATACACCATTTTTTTCTGAAGCAGAAATATTAAAATTTTTGTAACTTGCTGAATCAGAGGACTTTGGATTCTGCACTGTTGAATAGAAGATAGCCAAGTTTTTATGGTGCATATCCCGTAAGTGTAAATGCTCAGAGCAGCTGAGACCTAAGAGCGCAGTAGCCAGATTTGAACTAAGAACTCACCTGTGAAGAACTAAAGATAACTGGTGGGGGCTCAATTTTGTTCCTCTTAGCAGCATATCTCACTATGGCCTCAGCTTCTTGCACTCTTCCCTGAGAGAGGAGCCACCGAGGAGACTCTGGGATGTACCTGCATCATTATACCACAGAGTGGACGGTAAGAAAGAGCGCTTCAGTTCCTTGGAACACAGGAAATTTTGGTATATAGAGCAGATTGGACTGAGGTTCATTTTAATTCCTTCTAATTCTAAATTCAGTGCCTCTTATAAAAGTACAGCCTGCACAACAGCAGCATTTATAAAGTTAACATAAGCATATTAAGCTGTGGCAATTAAACTGACATTACATAGAGTCAAACAAGTATATATAAGAATTCAACTGACACATTTTACTGACAATAATCATACAATTTAGAATTTGATTTATTAACCTGCCAATTATTCATTTGGTCTACATTTTTTGAGTAATTAAAACTATCACAAATATTCCTGACCAACAATCTGAAACTTGAAGATCATTTTACTATTATACAAGACTGTGAAATCCGCAAGTATTCAGTTTTCAACCACTTATTCCAGAGGCAGCAAAACATTGGTAAAAGGAAGGCATCACTCTGGCAAAATTTGTCAGCATCTCCTGAGGGATCCTGAGGCACTTCTTGGCCAAATGACAAGTAACTTTTCCAGAATGTTTTGAGCCTAGAAGACCAAACCATCACATTTGGCTCCTTTTGGCAGATAAGAGTAGCAGCAATCCTCTAATGTCACTCCAGGTGTTTGTGCTCATAACCCTTTCTCTAGTACAAACAGTCAGGGCCTCCTTTTCAGCACCCTGCCATAAGCATTTTCCATGAGGTAATCAGTGTGATACCCTGATATTAAAGGCACATTCTCTGAAAGCTTTGAAAAAATGGGAGCCACTACATCGAAGAGGGATGTCATCAAGGACAGCCCAGTATCTCTGAGGAGCTCTCGTCCATTCCAGACACTTTTCCACTGTCTCTGCCAGAGATATGATTGAGACTAATTAAGTCCTCAGACCCTGTCTTGTCCTCTGAGGACAGGTCAGGCTCGGGAGTTTCTCAAAGTGTTTGCTTCACTGCCTGAGGATGTCTTCAATAGGAGTCAGCAGTTCTCCTCATCAGAGTCCTCACAGCATGGGTTTAAGCCGTGCTTCCTTGTTCTGAGACCTCCTTTTACCAAAATTTCCTTGAACTCCTTTAAAAGCCAATCTACATGCCCTCCAAAGGAACTCCTCCCACCCTTAGATACTGCAACCTTTGCAGCTGCAGCTCTTTTGGCCAATTGGTACTTGTCTGTTGCATAAGGAGAGCTATGGGCCAGCCAGGCGTGACAAGGCTCCCTCTTCATGGTGGCTTCCGTGATCACTGGTGTCCACCAGCGCATTCTCAAGTTGCTTCTGGACTCTGTATCCCCAACTGCCCCCAGGGAGAATCATGAAGGTTTGATTGAGAGGGGACCCAGGCTAACTTTCATGACATGTTTGTATTTACTGGGTCTGCCTGGACATGTCCCCTGATCCAAATCACCCACAGGGGGTGATCAGTTGACACCTCGGCTCCTCTCTTTGCTCAACAGCGACACTGAAGATGATATAACTGGTAAACCTGAGTTGTTTATTGATCAGAGACCTAAGATGGTACCAGGAAAAACGATCCAAGTCCCCTAAAAGCACTGGAAAGTCTTTTGGGGGTGCCCCTTTCACTATATAGCCTGGACTTCTTTTCACTAGTGGTTACCATGTTGCAAAAGTCCAAACAGTGGAATCAGCCAAGAACTCATGAGTATTTCTGCATCCACAGAGTGCTTCTCAGCCAGGGCAACTCCAGAAAACAAAGCTAAGCCTTTGTCCATGATGTTCCTCTGCATGAGCTGTGTATGGAATTAAGCTAAAGTATGTCTTGTCGGTAGCATTCCACTGCCAAAATATGGGAACAATCAACACACTGGAAACCACCCCTCGGACTCTGACAGGCTCTCTGTATAAGGGTCAACATTACAGCAGAGAATTACCAATTGACAAAATGGCAACATGGCGAAATATTCAATGCCTCTAAAAACCCACACAGACACACATGCATACCTACCACCAGAGAGGCAAATAAATGAAGCCAGGCAGGGCAAGGCCTATGAGGAGCTTCCGCCAGTCTCTGATGAAAAAGGCCACAACGGGCAGCACCATGTAGCCCAAAGCAAAGAACAGACTCATGCCTGCAGTGGAGAAAATTGTCCGGACACATGGGCCTAAAATTTCAGTTCCTTGACACAAAAAACAATGTCAGTCTTCTGCATTATCATGACAAATTAGCAACAAAATAGTTCCTACAATCAATAAATAGAAGGTGAAAAGTACCTAGCACAAATGCAGATATGTAACTGGAGATCTTTCCACAGCCAACAACAAAGAACACAGCACAGAAAACAGTCCAGGATGGAGAAAAGGCCTGGATTAATAAGAACACTGTTTGGACTGTGATGGTTACAAACATCACTACTTTCCTCCCATACCTGAAAAAGACATTAAAAAAAAAAAAGGTAAGTGCATGGAATCTAAATGGAAAGGTCATTTAAATGCAGGTACCCATGCATGTTTTTACATTTTGGCTGCATGTTAAGTACATTATTTTACATGTGATGGGAAAAGTCATTTTTACTGACTGGTTTCATGGTTTCCTGTTGTCTGTTTGTGTTTGGGAGGACAATGTTGTTGTGTCAAATGTATGTATATAGCTTTTTACTTTGTGGTCTCAAAAATCATTTACTAAAGCTTTAAAGACCACACTAATTTGTCATTGTTCTCCTGCTTTTACAGGGTCGTGGTGGCCAATTTCAAAGGAAAAGCTCAAAATAAAGGTAACTAAACCAGAGGTATCATTCCTTTATTCTTTAAAGTATTCTACTTCTTGAGTAAAACCAATACCTACATCAACCACAATACAACTTGGCAGCAGCCAATACAGCTGCAACTGAAAGCATTATGGTGAAATTAGAAGTCTACTAAAATGATCAGTTAAGCTATTTGTTTCTTCTTATTGTTTTCTTAAACACTTCTGACATGCAGCTCCATCTGGAATCTGAGAAGACATAAAGCAACTCTCTGCACACATGCAGTAGGATTCCCCAAAACCTGTAAATAGACTTTGAAACACCAAATATAATAATATTCATAATGTTTTGTCCACCCATCGGCTTTCCCAGTGTCATGAAGGTGATACCTCACTAACAGTTAAAGGAACTTCTTCCTCTTAGGTGTTGATTTTACAAATTTCTTATTGCATTTCTTTTTCCATCGAGTGTTGGCAGGGTACTAATCCCTTAACATGGGAAATTGTGCTTCTGCTTTCCCCTGACTTGGACTTAAACAGAAGAATAATGTAAAGAAGAGAGTGTAACATAGATATGTTGACTGACTATTTGCCCTCAGCCCACAAAGTTCAATCATTAAATAATTCATAAAGCTTGATTTTCCACATACCACATACTCAGCATAGGGATGAAGTACATTAAACCAATAAGTGGCATCACTATGCTTTATTTATATAACAGTAAGTCCATCATTAGAGAGAGAGAGAGAGCGCCACTGCTTAGATATGTTGACTGACTGTTTATCTTCAGTCTACACATTTTTTATCCTTGCCCAATCTAGTAATTGTTTGATAGTCTGAAAAACCAAAAGAAAACATAGAGTTAAAGATTAAAGACGGTATCGCCGAAACAGTCAGTTAAGGTTCTGCCCAACATGCTCATTTCATGGCAGAACTGCTGCAGGCATGAAGTGTTTAATGACAGAAGCGTACTTGGTAAATTGTTTGTCTTTCACCTGTCTGCTAGCTGTCCTGAAATGAAGGAGCCAGTTAGGACCCCAGAGAAAAAGAGAGAGGAGGTCAGCGGATTCTTCCACCTGTCATCACACACCAGGTCCCACTGAAAGACAAACACACTTGCATGCAATAGATTAAATACAGTTGACTCCTTCAGAAGATATTTCTCAGCAAAGGAAATGGCAAATAGTATTCAATATTTATGAAAAAAAAGTATAAAAGTATAAAAAAGTATAAAAGATCAGTATAAGCTAGAAATACAAGTACAAATAATTATATTAGCCTTAATAAATTGTTAATACATATGTGGAGTTTTATATTTACTTTCAGCTGTACTTTAGCAGAGTGTTTTATATGAAATGTTGACATGTTGCTGGTTATTTTTATTCTAGCATCAAGATGCGATGTAGTTTTTGGAGGGTAGTAACAATGGGTGATTAAATCTGGCTCACCTGATATTTTACAGTTCAATACTCAAATATAATCTTCCATTTCAAACCAGTTTTTTAATGCTCAATAAAATGGGAACATTTAGACAGCAACCCGTCCTCTCTGGTCACGGAAGCTCTAACTTTGGGACACAAACCTCAGATGTGATGGTGGAGATGTAAACGCTGTGGTCGTATTCCCAGCCGTCCAGACAGCCCTCTTTAGGCACACTGGACAGGTTGACATCCACGCCGGGCAGTAAACCTTTCTCCGAGAAACTCAGCATATCTTCCAGTCTGTATCTGGCGCACTTGCTGGGCACCAGCGCTCCGGTCTGGCTCTCCGTCTCCAGCGGGATGCTGCTGTTCCTCCATGCGGCGGACAGGTTGAGGTGCGCCGGCACCAGGCAGCGGTGAGGCGGCGTGTCGGCCAGGAAGACGATGGCCAGGGCGGAGAAGCCGTTCGGGATGATGCTGGAACAAAGCAGGAAAAACACCTGCTGCTGGAAACTTCCCCACTCGCCCAGGAAGGCAGTTTGCGCCTCGTAGTCGGTCATGGATTTAGTGCACGGTGTTGACAGGAGTGAAGGAGTTTGCGGCGCTTTTGTGTCAGCTGTAAAACCATCCCACCCACCACCTGCTGCACTAACCTGTCTTTGGTATCCGGAAAACTTAACACCTAAAGATTAAACCAGAACTCAGAAAACATTTCCATCAGTCCCAGCATGATTAACTGGCCGTTTTCTATAGTTCATATTGTGATATTGTAAAATGGCACACAATTCCAAAAAAAAAAATATAAGAAGGCTCCATCTCTGAAAGGTGAAGTGCCTTTAAGTGCAAACTGAACTTTGGATGTTGGCTTTAAAAAAAATGTACAATTTATTAAACCTACAAACCTACAATTTATTAAAATGGCGAGCACATTTTAGGTCCTCCTGGTCACTGTCTATCTTTCATTTCAGCAAATGCATGTTTGCATGTTTTAATGTGTATGATGTTAGAGCAGTTTATCACCTGGTGGTGTTTTGGCTACTTACACATTAGATGATAACTTTGTGTTTGGTTACGTCAGTAAAACTGGTCTCACCAGGCTGGTAAAATGCTAAGCACAGACAATAGTCTGTAGTTTGAGTGGGCTGTGTTTGTTTACAGCACTTTATTAATATAGATTAAAAAACATCCAAGTAAATTCAATGTGGTACTTTGAGTACACTGAAGTATAACAAGAGGAGAAAAACCTTTACATAAGTTAAAGTATTAATGTTATGTAGACAGGTTTTGCTGGCTGCTTAGGAGCACTATAACATATAACAACATATTTTTTCAACATATTACAAACAGATTCCAACTCTTGTTAATTTTCCCTGTTTGCCTTTTCTTGTGTGAGTTTTTTTTTTTTTTTTTTTTTTTTTTTAAGAGCTTTATTTCAGCTCAGCTCTTTTTGGACAAGTAGACAGATAGTTCTACACTGCAAATATACAGTAAAGCTCCTAAATAAGGAAATATTAGAAAATATAAGTCAGGGTAATGCCTTTGAAACCCTGCCTTAGGGTGAGAAATTCTTGGAAGGCCATAACCAAGTTTGTGATGTTTGCACGTTCGCTAAGAAAAGTCAAAGGAAACCCAGAAGACAGCTGAATCAAAAGTCAAACTAAAACTAAGTCCATCGTTAGAGGGCGAGAGAGACTGAACAACTGCAGCTGACAGCCTCCCTCCCCTTCACCATCATAATACATAGTTATTGATATTTCTTATTTCAACTTGCCACACAGGCCTCAGATACTCTCTGCTTCTTTTTCTAAAATGGCAATGGAGCGCAATTCCAAAGTAGCATGTTTTTATAGTACCTAACAAAACATCAAAGCATAGCTCCAGCTCAAGGTCCAGCCACATAAAACAAGAAACAAAAAACAAAACAGAAAAAAATCGATGTCCATGATGGCATGTGCAGGAAATAATTTTCACTTGCATTCAATAAAGCCTGTAACTGTGTAAACCATAATAACATCAATTGATGGGAGACTTGTACAAGTACCTGAACTTCCACTGTAAACTGAAGAAAGTTTTGCCTCCTGCAACATGTACAAATTAAACATGTTTTGGTGGATTAGTGAAGAATGACACAGGGTTTAATAACCGATAAATAGACAGCACTAAAGTATATAATTCAAAATAGGCTTGTTTTTAGCATCATAAATTAGTTTAGAGGTAAATTGATCTTAGTTGCCATATGATTGCCATAACACGGATAGGCTAAATCATTTGAACTCATCCTTTCGTGAAAAACATTGTGATAAACCTACATAAAAAGGGGAATGTCTTAAGTTTTACATTACACAACAGAGCTTGAATCAGTCAGCCACAACTTTTCACAATTTCATAGGAACAGATCATTAAGTCAGTGGACTTCCAACTTTTAGTTGTCCTTGTAAGCTGTTGGATGTTGTCAGTTACAAAGGACCTCAGATTACAATGATCTAATCTTGTTGTATTTAAGAGTACTTAATTCCCCCTTTGTGTAGAGACACTTTATCAGAAACTTACAAATGGAAAATAAGAATAGCTGAGCTGAAAGACTCTTGTTATCCCCATGAAAGGAAATTCATGCACAATTAGAGAGACTGATAGTATCATCATCAAGGTAATAGTTAGGGGCCTAACACAACAAAAGCCCCAGCATGGTTGTCCTACAGCTAAGGAGCCTGAGTATAATGGTTACTTTTTGTCTAAAGTTCAAATGAAAGCTTGATAAATGTGAGATATCCAATGTATCATAAGGAAAGCTTTACTCAATAATTACAGTATGCAGAGAAAATGCATTGTTAGATTTCATTACTAAATATTTTAATAACTGCTACGGACCCATGTGGTTACTATTTGATGTAGTTGTTTATTCAGGTGTTACAATGTCGTTAAAGGAGGAAGGAAGCCAACTAGGGCTACATTTGTACATTCTGTGCTACACTACAATATGCCGTTGGCCTCCTCAGTGGCTGTGACTCAATGCATAGAGCGGCTTGTTCACTGACCAGAAGGTCAGGTAAGGTTTGCAATTCCTCACTCCACCATTTCTTGTCCATAGACGAGATGGAACCCAAAATTACACTCGTTACCACTAGAGGGAGAGAAAAAGGGTCATAGGTTTAGGAAAAAAAAGAACTGTGTGAATGTGGAAAGTGTAGAACAGTCCTTTTATCATTTACAGTCAATTCACATGCAACCAAAATCTACAGTTAATTCAGAAAACATCAGTATACACTTCATGCAGGAAACATTTTTAGACAAGAAACTAAAAATGTAGTACTGTAAAATTACCTATGGTTTTTTACATTTAACTATTTATTCTAAATATAATTTAGTTAACTAATTCCTTTTACAGGTAAGCAAACACTGATATTTTTTATTTATTTCTTATTTTCTATTTGCCTCTGCGGTGAGGCTTAAAAAAATACTCCAGTGGGACTCTTAATGCCACTTAGCAACATTTAGAGTACAGGCACGTGCACTTCTTTGGGGTATTTAAAAGTGTGGAATGTTGTTTAGCGAAAATACCACTTTGACCACAGTGGTGCGGGGGCTGGGTGGGTGGACTGGCCCTCTGAAGCTTTTGATCATTTTGTTTTTAGGAGATCAAATCAGTGGACATGGGATCTCTCATTCACTCATCTATGATAAATAGTTTTTCTGTCCACTCAAACTGAGAGACGGTGAATGCAGCAACCTTGCTGCAAGTTTTTCTAGGAAGGAAAAATTGTCACCAGGAAAAGAGGTTTAATGCTCCTGGGACTGGAAAGTAAGGTTTTTTAATTGTGGCTCCGTCCCACTGTGGAACCAGCTCACCCACAGAGAGCTCAACTCTACCACTCTGGTACTCAGCTGAAGACTTTAAGAGGGATACAACGTCTCAATCTCTGAGGAATTTCAGAGAACTTTTTTCCTCTCTTGAGAGCAGGGAGGTAATTTAATTTATAAAAAGAATGGGAGATTATGATGAGGACACTTCTTTCCTTGGACAGACTGGTCCTTACTTCTGGACCACATTCTTCCTCCTCAACACAGTTTTTGTTTCCACTGGATTCAATGGGCTTTACATTGTGTTTGTTGGAGCGTCTCCAAAACACCACTGTCTCATTCCAGACATTAACTTGACTGAGGAGTGGAGAAATGCCATCATTCCTGTTACAGTAGTGGATGGTGAAGAGGTGCAGAGCCAGTGCAGCAGATACAGGCTGGATGTGGTTAGAAATCTCTCTGCTCAGGGACTGATCCCTGGAAGGGATGTCAACCTCACTAACCTGGAGCAGGAGGGATGTTTCAATGGATGGAACTACAGCAAAGAAATCTACCAGTCCAACATAGTCACTGAGGTCAGTACAAATGTGCACAAGATGATCGGTGTTTAAGTTTTCAGGCCACAATTATTTGTTTGTTTCAAAGTATTTATGTCATTTCTGTCTATTCGCAGTGGGATCTTGTTTGTGACAACCAATGGAAAGTTCCTTTTGCTTCCTCCACTCTGTTTGTGGGGTACCTTGTTGGATCATTGATCTCTGGACAACTCTCTGACAAGTATTTCATTTATATTCACTATTTAATTCTACATAGTCAACTCATATATACAGACAGTGTTTTGTGCGTTGTTTGTTCTGTCATGTTGTCCATAAGTCTGTTACTTTAGCTCATCATTCAGGAAACTTTGATGAGAGTTTGTGGGGTTTTTTTTAAGTGTGGATAGCACACTGTAATGAATGTTACTGGAGTGTAGGGCCCAATTAGCTGTCATTAGAGTAACAACAGCCCCATCTACTGTTGAAGTTGACTTCTCCAGGAGAGGATCTGTTTCACCAAGAGGAGCCCTACACTGAAATCATCCCCATTCTTACAGGGATGGAAAAATTCACAGTTTGAACTAAAACTTTTTCTAAATGTTATCTAAAATCCTAAGTTTCAATAGAAGTCCTTACCAGCACTTTACTGGCTTTTTGTAATTCTAATATTTGTTTTCATGTAGAATCCAATAATCCAATTTCTCCCAAATACTAATTGGGAGAAATATTTTCTAAGTTTATTACAGAAGGAAATGAGTTTGATCTGGGTTTAGGTTATTGTAGGGTTTTTGAACCTGATAGGGTTTTGTCAGTGAACTCAGAGTATTAGTTATTTTAAGTCTTCAGGTCCGACAGACTTAAGTGTCGTGTAGCGTGAAGAGACAGCTGTAAAAACTGCACCCACTGGATGGCAGAGGATAAGAGTGAGTGGCTTTGAGCCTTTGGAGCTCTTTGATTATTAAACTATTAAAGAGTATTACTACATGTTGTCATTAGTTCAAGAGAGTGCTGTTTGTCCTAACAGTCCATCTTTGAGGTCTAGCACCAAATTGTCTGTTGTTTGTATAAAGAATGGTGATCCTGTGAGGGCAATGTAAAAGGAAACATTACACAGAACTTGTATTTAGTGGCGAGCGCCATCATTTCTGTTACCCAGAATGTTTCAGAGCAGCATTTGAACTGCACAGCAGATGATGATGGACATAACTGATTTTTACTATGACCATCTTCAAAATCATCATTTAGTGAAGTCAGATTTTGGGAGTATAGAGAAAAAAAAGTGACACCTATCTTGGAAATATGTCTGGAGAGTTCTGTAAGTCCCAGTTGATCGAGGCTCGTGTGACATATGTTGAATAATGTAACAACCTAGATGTAAAAAAATATATATATATAAAAATAGCAGCTTCTCTATAGTAGGTTAGGTTTAGACAAAAAAAAAAAAGATTTAGTTGCTAAATCAACAGAAGCAGCCACTTAGTATCTCTCTTGCTGGTGTTCTACCAGACTTTTACTTCACTTCAGCCAGTGAAACATCAGTGATGGATAAACCCTTTGTTGGTCTGATCATAAGGCCCATCAAGAGGAACAAAGCAAACATGAACATGTCACTGCCTTTGAATCGCAGTGAGTGATACATTTTTTTTCCTTTCAGGTTTGGAAGGAAAAAGGTTGTCTTCATCTCTCTTGGCGCCCAGTCTGTCTCAGTCATGCTTCAGTCCTTTTCTCAGTCATGGAGAATGTTCTGTGTCATGTTCCTCTTTGTTGGAGCCTCACAGATATCCATTTACATTTCTGCATTTGTACTGGGTATGTATTTTAAAATGCTCCTCACTGTCAGTTTATTTTCTGGGCAGAAATTCTTGTCAGCGGAACAAACACAGTCAAATAGATGGATATCATGACTTCTTTCACCATTCTTTGGGTTATAGCAATTATTATTTTAATCTGAAGCTTGTCAATTTTATCTTGGATAGGAACGGAGTTATTAAGCAAGACTATGCGAGTGCTCTTCACAACTCTTGGGGCCTTTCTTTTCTATTGCATCGGGTATATGACTTTACCATGGATTGCATATGGCATCAGAGAATGGAGAACTCTGCTTGCTGTTCTGTCTGCAACTGCTGTGCTCTACATCCCCCTGTGGTGGTAAGTTACACATGATTCTTATTGATATTTTGTGCATGGATATTGTGTGTAACCACGTTTTCGCTGTAAACACAATCATCTGTTCTGCGGACACTTGAAATTCAAATATCTGTGCAGGTTCATCCCAGAATCTCCTCGGTGGTTGATCACTCAGGGAAGAATGAAGGAGGCTGAGGCCATAGTGAGAGACGCTGCAAGGAAAAATAAAATTGAAGCTCCTTCTGTAATTTTTAAGGAATCAGAGGTGACATTCACATTTTATTTTAACAAGAGTTTTTTTCAGACATGGAAATACTTCATGTACTCAGCCTCTGGTGGGGTCACAGTTCACCGCCCTGCCTGTGATCAAACAAGTTCAAAACTACAGTGACATGTTTAGCACTTCTTTGTTATATTACCACATATCAATGCTCTCACAGAGAAAACATCATTCCTGCTTCTTACATTTTTTTTTTTTTAGAAGAGGGAATTGAACGTAAATGTGTCAATTGACAGTTATGGTAAAAAAGGTTTATGTACCTTTTGTGATGACCAGTTGGCCAAAACCTAAATTGAATCTGCGTGTAACATATTTGAGATATTCTTTGTGCAATCCGGAAAACATACCAGCGCAAATTCTCTTGTTTGCTTTGGTTTTAGCTACAGACAATGTCTCTAAGCAGGACATATTCCATGCTTGATGTTCTGAAATCCAGAAACATCAGATGCATCACACTGATGTGTCTCCTTTTATGGTGAGTGGTTGTGTTTTATCTTTGTCCTCCTCAGAATAGTGGTTGTTCACAACTTGAAAACCTTTAATTAGTGAAAATGTGGGTGAATGAGCAACAAGAAACCAGCTGAAAGATTTACAATGAAAACGTGCATGTCATGACATTTATAGATATTTTTCTCTTTTTCAGGATGGCCATAAACATTGGATATTTTGGCTTATCCCTGAACACCTCCAACCTGAGTGGAAATCCTTTCATGAACTGTTTTTTATCAGCTACCTCTGAGGTCCCTGCCTACATTGTTTCCACCTGGCTGCTAAAGAAATGTCCAAGAAGAGTGCTTTTGTCATCATTCCTTGTCATTGGAGGAGGTGTTCTTCTGCTCATCCAGTTCATTCCTGACAGTAAGACTTTTAGCAACCTAACAATATTTTACACTCTACCCGCATACACTACAGCTAAAGCATTGTGTGACAAGTGTTCCCCATAGACAGCGTTTGTCTTTTTGTCCAGAGCCCATTACTATAAAGGTGAGTGGAATTTCAATTGAGGTGCTCACAGCAACAGAAAATTTTACAATTCAATAACATACCGAACAAGAATTATATCCCTCTATCTCTGGATGAGTCACAAGGCACTGTTTATACAGGGACTATTTATTCTTCATTGAGAGAGAAAAAACTGTTACAAAATAATTATTCCTACTATTGGGGTTATCCACATTAATGGAAAAACTGAAGTCACCACTAACAGTAGGTGAAAAAAACAACAACAACCATGCTGTCCTTTCATTGTTTGACTATTTCTTAAGAGGAGTGCATCTTCAGCCTTTGGCCCAGTGTGCTCCTGGTTGAGGCCGGGAGGTTTTCCAAGAAATTTAGCAGGTGTTATTTTTGTAATAGTGAATAAAAAATCTGTCTCTTGGAAGTAAAATGTTTAGGAAACAAATTTCTGAGAAAACATGTTTACTGTTGCCTGTGCAGTTAATTGTGTAATCCAGATCTGAATATTGTCTGCACTCATCAAACATGATTACAAAATCTACAAGTATCACGTTTTCTTGACTGATTGAGTTTGTAAGTGCAGGCCTCTACAGAAGTAAGATACAACATCAGTGCATCATTAGGTTGTTGTCATGAGGCTACATATTAACCAACACCAGTGTCATGCGAACCCTGAGCTCTTAGCTCACGTGAATATTGAGTGTGGGTTTTATGCTCCAAATGCATCGAGTGCTTGATATTTAAAATGTTGCTAAATTTCGAGAACTTTTCCAGAAATCACTCTTAAATCTCCTGTCTCGCATCCTTAGCCCTTCAGTCTGTTGCTCTGGCCCTGGAAATGACCGGGAAGTTTGGTTTCACCATGGCGTTCAGCATTGTCTACATCTACACAGCAGAGATTTACCCCACTGTAATCAGGAATGTTGGCATGGGAATGTGCTCTTCTGCGGCACGTATCGGCAGCATCACAGCTCCTTATATCATCTTTCTAGGTATGAGGAGGTTGACCACCGTATCTCACAAAGATAATGATTTCCTGCATTAAAAAAGTCTATCTGATTAAAGTCAATGGAACATACAAACATATTGAATGTTCATCTAGTTTCAAGTAACATTTCTTCATTTATATTTGAGTTTTTTTTCTTCTTTGTAATTTACAGGTTCTTACAATAAGGTTCTGCCTTATATCCTGATGGGCAGTCTCACCATTGCATCCTCTGTTGTTAACTTCTTCCTTCCGGAGACACTCAATAAAGATCTTCCAGAAACAGTGGAGCAGATGCAAGAATATCTGGGGTGTGTGGGCACTGTAGTTTATCTGTATTTTAGGGCACCATTAGCATATAGTTTTAGATTAGATAAACACACTCAGTCAGTCACACAAGGCCTGATCTCCATTTTTTTTATTCTTTTCTTTTTTTAGTTCCATTGTAACATCTTCATTCACATAAACAAGACAAGTAAAAAATATAAATATACAACCTGCCAAAATGTTTTTGTGGTATCTGTCTTGCTCAGCTGCCATCTTTAAAACATCCCTGTCTTTTGATTACAGGTTGTGTAGTGGACCCAAAAAGAAGAAATATGCTGGAAATGAGGGAAGAGGGAGCTTGTCTATACAACATGAGGCCAAATCTGATGTGCAAGCGTTGACTCCTTAGAGAAAGGATCTGAAAACAAATCCCAAGTAACTACTGTGGGATGTCAAAATCCAAAATTTTATTTTTTGTTTTCTTATTTTTGTTTTGTTTTTTAGAACAATTACTTTTTATTCATTTTATTTGGTGCTTGTAAATTCAAGAACATTTTTTTAGAAATGCTCTTGGATGCAAAAAAAATTGTTCTTTACATTTTTTTTTTTAAATCAAAATTGAAATACATACAAATCTGGATAGTTTAGGTTTTTGTCAGACAGAGCATGTAATTAAAAAAATAAACTCAAGAGCCCTTCTAATGTTCAGGCTGACTTGAATCATTTTGAAAATATATTGGAAAATAATCCATCTCTCTCATATAATAATTTAACAGCCCTTCTGTGGTTTGCTTAGCTTAAATTGAAAACAGATGGGAACAGCTACACAGTCTCTCTCCAACAAAAATGAACTTCCAGCCCTTCTACTGCTCATACACATAACAGGCTTTTTTTTTTTATCAAGTATGTAAAATAGACACAATGACACACCTTCAAGAATGTGAACTTTTATGTAATCATGACACACAAATGCACACTGATGACAATGATTTTGTGGTAAAACCATCACCAGATATAGGAATTAGACCGTCCACCAATGTTGCTATTTGCAAATTGAAGCCATTTATGTAAATGTTGATGTACAACCTTTTTTATTATTATTGGCAAAAACTGCTTAGGACTGCATAAAATCCAAAACGACCTGTTGTACGGTTAGACTTTGATCATGTGACTTTGGTCACGTGTGATCAAAGGTCACACGTGATCAAAGGTCACATGTGGTCGCTTTGGTCACGTGGAGTTCTTATTTTATCTTTTAACCAGCCACAATAAATAGTTGATATATCAGAACGACAGTGTAAATGATAATGACAGGCTTCATTACAGTTTAACCACTTTGGAAATAATTAACTTCCTTAAAAAATGTTCCAATGCATTTCATTTTCTGCAACAAAATAAAATGGCTTTTTTCTGTAATTTAATTGAAAACCTCTACATTTTAAGTCAAACATAGTTCAGAGCATTTTCATTTGGTAGCATGACTAAGTATGGATGTTCCAAGTGTTATTCAACCTTTTTTTTTTTTTTTTTAAATGCACTTTATGTAACTCAGTAACCTCCCAGTCCTGAAGAAGCTGGCATATAAACCAAACTAACAGTCGAGCACAGTCTCTTTTGTTCACTCACTACTGACAGAGAATTTGCTTGTCTTTTATACTCACGGTTTGAAATGTTTAAAGTGTTTTGGTGATAAAAATGGGCAGCACGAAAATTAGAGACTATGACACCATCGCATCTTTTCTTGGATCTTGGGGACCATTTCAACGCAGAATTTTTTTATCACTGGCCATCAGCATCTTGCCAAATGGCTTCATTGGCATCTATATAGTATTTGTGGCTGACACTCCACCTCATGAGTGTTATATCCCTGAAACCTATAGCATCAGTGAAATGTGGAAAAATGTGACGATCCCATTGGAAACAGTTGATGGCATTGCAGTGCGCAGCTCTTGCACGAGGCTAAACATGGAAATTGTCAGGAACTACTCACAAAATGAAATCATTCCAAATGTAGATGTGAATGTGAGTGACATTCCTCTGGAGAGCTGCCTGGATGGGTGGACATATAGCAAAAAAATCTATCAGTCAACCATTGTCACAGAGGTGAGTGAGCAATTATTTCTCAGTGACATGTTAAAAAGTTTTCACAGAGAAATGGTATTACACTGCATTTTTGTGACTACCTGGATTTAGGGAGCTAAACATTAATGCAGCTAGCTAAGACATGCATTATGGCAGCTTACAGTTTTGTAGCTGGTGAAAAAGACAGGCTTAGTTTATTGTTTTATTTGTGCAAAGTCCAAACTAACCAAATAGCCAAAACACCGAAAGTTAGGTGAGTCATACACATACTGATTATCATCTTATGCCAGTATTCTTATGATACTGAATTTAAAAAAGTGTTTCAATCCCCCCCCAAAAAAGTAAAATTAGTAAATACTTTGTTTACATAATGAATGATTTTCCTCTGACTCTAACTGCACTCACTGATTTTACAGTGGGACTTGGTATGTGAGGATGCATACAAAATTCCACTGACCACCTCTATCCATTACATTGGTGTCCTAGTAGGAGCGTTTTTCTCAGGCCAGATGTCTGACAGGTCTGTATTCCATACAACATTTACTCAAATTATTTTTTTTAGCTAAATTATCTAATGTTGCTGATGGGGACATAGAAAAATCATGTTATTCATTCAACTGCTATTGCTACGCAGGTATGGAAGGAAACCAGCCCTCTTTGCTATGATGGCTCTTCAAACTGTGGCAATCACAGCACAGATATTCTCTCCAAACTGGGAAATCTTCAGCTTAATTTTCTTCTTTGCAGGTCTTGGAGGATTCTCCAACTATGTCATTGCATTTGTGCTGGGTAGGTTGTCCAACAAGGATGAAATATTTGATACTGCTTGTTGTCTTTGTGGGTATTTAAGGTTACAATGGTCATCTGAGCAGTTGGTTAAATCAATAAAACTATTTACTGGGTGACCTCACATTTCCAAACATACTGTCTGTTAAAGTAAAATAACTAAGAATCTTTTGCCTTATTCTTGGTTCCTTGTCCCGCACCCAACTGACAAAAAAGCAACCAGAATTTTAACAGATTCTCCTTATATTTCTTACACCTACAGGTACAGAGATTCTCAGCCCAAAAGCCCGAGTGGTTTTCTGCTCCCTGGGGGTTTTTATGGCGTCTGCTGTTGGGTACATGCTAATGCCCGCTGTAGCCTACTTTCTTCGTGAATGGCGGATGCTCCTGATTCCCATGGCAGCCTCTGGCCTGATTTACATCCCACTGTGGTGGTAAGAATATTCATATATTGTATTTGACCTTTCATTCTTAACACAATTACTTGCATTGCTTGTGGTCTCATTTATGTACATAATAATTATTGTATCTCTGCTTTAACTCTCTAGGTTTGTCCCAGAGTCTCCTCGTTGGCTTCTTGCGAAGGGATATGTGAAGGAGGCCGAGACCATACTGAGAGACGCTGCCAAGAAAAATGACATAGAGCCTCCACAGGACGTTTTTACAAAAGCTGAAGTAAGTCGATCAGTAAGTTTATAAATTAAGTGTGATTCATGATGATAATGTTCATATGGCAATTAAGTTATTAACTCATTCATTCACAGTAAACAGTTGACTGTGTGCCTGAGATGTCCTCCAATTGTTTGCAACAAAACTCTATTTAACTCTTAATAGAGTTTTGTTTGTAGTTTTCTTCCTATGATCTCTTTGCTCAGTGTACCATATAGTGTCTCTCTGTGTATTTAAATGAGTTATTAAAGTTTACAATAGCATGTAGCAGAGCTAATGTTTCCTCAACATGGATTGTGGTTTGGATGGTCCACATTTAATTTTTACAACCATTTCCTTTTAATCTTCCCAGGTTGAAGATGCTTTGGCAAAGAAAGATGAGAATTACACCATTCTAGTGATTCTGAGAAGCTGCAATATATTCTCCATTACATTACTGTGTTCACTTTTGTGGTACGTCTGTCATTTCCTCCAATATGACATTAATCTTTGGGCATTAAAATGAAAAAATAAACCTTTGATGCCCAATGAAAATCAGAAGTATTGCTCATACAAGATACTCATGACATTACATTGTCCTGATCTTTCCAGGGTTGTGACTACCATCAGTTACTACGCCTTGATCCTCAACACATCAAACCTGAATGGAGATCCGTACTTAAACTGCTTCCTTTCTGCGTTGACTGAGGTGCCAGCTTACTTGCTTGCCCTGTTAATGCTCCAGTACTGTTCCAGGCACTTCTGCCAGTCGTCTTCACTCTTCCTTGGAGGTGTTATGATCCTCTGTGTTCACCTTATTCCAATCGGTGAGTAACAATTGTGAGTGAAATCAGGTGGACAAACAAGACAAACATTATCATTGAAATGTTGACAAAGAGGTTTTGTCACCAAACAAACTGTGTGGGTTTCCTCCTACAGACCAAAGACATGGACATTTAGGTGAATTGGTGACTTTATAAATTGCTTGTGAGTGTGAATGGTAATTTTACTGTATATGTTGGCCCTGCAATCGACGAGCGACCTGTTGACTGTGTACCCGGCCTTCCACTGGTTCTTGCAGGCCTGACAGATGAAAATGAAATGGAAAAAAAAACACTGCTGACATGAATAATGGGTGGCAGTATGCCAGAATTTATAAAAACATCTCACTAACAGATACAAAAAAACAAAAAAAAAACAACTGGAGGATGTCAGCTAATGTGAACATATCAACATGTTCACGACGACTCCCACTGGCTAGTGGCAATATGGTTGGTTTTGAGAAATTAAAAGAGGAAAAATCAGGAGATAATCAGAGAATTTGAATATCTTTTATCCTTTCTCAAAATGGTCAACTGAAAGAATTCACAAATTTTTCAAGTCATTAACACGCATTACCATCGCTAAAAACATATTAGGTGAAAAAATCCTCTTTTATTAGGCCTTTTCTGTGTTGTTTTAGCTCTAATTAAAGTTATAATTATTGTCTTAGCTTTACCATGGGTGGCTGTTTTACTTGAGATGCTGGGGAAGTTTGGCATCACATCTGCGTTTTGCGTGGTGTATGCCGTCACATCAGAGCTCTTCCCCACCGTTATTAGAAATTCAGCAATGGGCTGTTGCTCCATGGCTGCTCGTGTTGGAACCATCCTCTCCCCCTTTATCCTTTACCTAGGTAAGTACATTTAGTTTTCTGCTCCCAGCTTTTAGCCAATGCTTATACAATTTCTCTCACCCAAATAGATAGCAGATGGTATAGAATTACACTTATTTGTCAGTTCATTGATTAGTCGACTGTCTATATATCAATTGGCAACAATCGGTTAAACTTTTCAGTTATTAACAAGATGCTCTCTGGTTTTAGCTTGTCAAATGTGAATATTTGTGTTTGAATTTGTCGTATATGAATTATTTTAGGATTTTGATAGCATTTTACAAATGATTAATAAAGTAAATCATTTATAGCAAAAGACATAAAGTCAATAATAGTGAGTTCACTTCAGTGACTAATTCCTGGTTGAGATCTTTTGCACTTTAGTTACCCACAAAATAACTAAGTGCTTTATGTCTGTCCACAATGACTGCACAGAAAGCAGGGAGTACCAATGTTGACAGGAGGACGCATCCAGGTGTTGGCCTTTCTCATGGTCCACTTTTTTCTTTCTTCACAGGACAATACGTGAAGTCTCTTCCATACATACTGATGGGCAGTTTGGCCATTTGTGGCGCTTTGTTATGTTTCCTGCTGCCAGAAACGTTTGGGAAGCCTTTACCAGAGACCATATCACAAATGCAGCAGATTTTCAGGTGAGTTTACATACTAAACATACTGCAGGTTTACTGGCTACTGTGATTCACTAAATGCAAAGATGGACGCCAAAAGTTACATTTTTACTTTGACTCAGTGGTCAACTACTGGCAGTTAAATAAAACTTTAAAATGAGACAACCAAGAGTCTTCGGGGATGTGATGTTTTTACATTATATTCCAGATTATTATTAGCTGAGTAGTAGGAGAAATTGATAAAATGCAAATGAATGACATAGATCAATGCAGATTTTCCTGGTTAAATTTAACATACTGAGTTTTTAAAACTTTATTGTTGTTTTTTTTCTTTATGTTGGCAGTGTCGTATGAGTTACGTTGGTACTTGACCCATTCAAGTGCTACATAAACAGTCAAACATAGATTATTTTGACATCATGTGCCAAGGTATTTCATATTGTTGGAGGAAAACACTTTCTTTTCTGTTCTAAATTCATCTCAATGTTCACACAGGGGAAGAGGAAAAACTGCAAAGGAAGGCGAATATAAAGAGAGCACAGATGAATGCCAAGTTAAACAATCCAAGTTTTAAGAGATTGTCATTTTGTTGTATTTATCATTAAGCTGTATTTCTCTATATTATCACAGAAGACTGTTAAGTGAACCCATGATAATAGAAATTTAGAACAAATTACCTGCATTCATTTCTCATTGCTACACAGATGTAGAAAACTAAAAAACTGAATACATCCAAGTCTAATATCATGCAAACATTTCAACTCTGGAGGTAAAACTGTCATCCAAATATCTGTTTTAAGATGTTGTACACCTGCAACTTCACAATAAAAATCTTTTTCTCTCTACTTTCTTGAGACAACAACATTTAGCTGAAATAATCAGAAGTATGATTTTAAAAAAAAACTACGAAAAAAACAAAAACCAAAGTGAAACACCACATCATAATGTAAATCTTATGTAATGACCCCGAAGAAAGAAAGCAGCCCGCTGGGTTTCTCCGGTGTTTGACTGAAATATCAGTCAGAGGAAGATGGGAAGGTTGAACTGATGCTGTCATTTTTACATCAAAATGAGGCAGTTTTCATAAATGCACTTTTCTGTCCTCTGAGCTGTATGGATGTGAATATCAGGGAAAACACCGGCTGCACAGTCTGCAGGAAACGGAACATTGTGTTAAATGGAAAGTCCATTCAGGCGTTTCATTTTCAGTTCACTTTAAACCGACAGGAACCTTTTTATACCATCACTTTTCTATGAAAACAGACTCACAGTAGTCCTGTCGTTGGAAAGAAGGCCCGGTCTCTGGTCGTTGTGTTTTATTAGTCGGTGAACCGCTCTGAGATCAGCTGCTGACGGAGTGAACGGATTCCGCCTGCGGGTTCCTCCGAAGTAAAAGTGAAAGCACACAGAGCTGATCGCTGGACTGCCGTCAGCATCTTTGTCCGCCGTTTGTCCAACCTTTTCCACATTTCACAGCGGATTACCTTTTACTTTTCCCTCCATGCGGATCACACAACGGGATCCTGATCTGAGGTGAGTTTCCTCTTCATTTTAAACCGTGAGCTGTACGTTTTAGGTGTTATAGTCATGATATAAACTCCACCTATTTTTTTGACGATAACCTGGTTGAATGGGGTTTTTGAAAAACGTCGCAGCCCTCATCAATAATCATATTATCAATAATCGTGTCATTGGGTCGTTATTGCATCTATAGGTAGAATACAAAGCTACAGGTTTGATTTATGTGTATAATTTTTGTACACGTAAACATGAATCTTCCTGGTAGACAGGGAAAGGAAGGCATCAGAAGATGAAACGATCCAATCCTGCTCATTTTTCAGTCTCACTGATTCCTTCTGTGTGTGTTTGGAAGTCGGATCAGTCAGCAGAGTCGACTGGCTGGTTTTAAATGTCTGCTCCCAGACCAGCCCTGTACACGGTAACGGTCCATCCCACTCCCCGTTTTTATTCCAGCTGGGCCACACCCGGCCATTAGATGGCGCCAAACGCGCCCTTAGATGACGTCATGCCTCAGCAGTGACGTGGCATTTAATGATTGATCATACCATAAACACGTCCGGTTTACTGCTGTATACATTGAATAGATCAGTATGTTTCTATCAAAGCAGTAAATATAGTGTTGAAGAAGGAAAGGACTGCATTTGGGGTTCTTGTGCTTTCTTTGATTATTTCCATTTGCCACCTCTGTATGCTCATTGTTCACTACATTTCAAAAGGAAATGCATTTATTGTTTTCACTGTAGGCTACTATATGTTGTTGGCATTTGGTATTGGGTTGGTATTATCAAATAATGCTAAAATATGCCAGAGAGTGAAGATTGAAGGTGTCATCTGATAAAATATCAGCATGTTTAAGTGCTTAAACAAGTACAATACGGAAAATGTTATTTAAATACTCACAATTGCTAAAATGATGAACGCGATGACTCGGATTGCTGGAGCTCACTGATGGATTAGTATATTAGTAGAATTTCCTGTTGTACTTTGTCCATGTATGTTTTACTGTGTATGCTATTATTGTGAGTATTTAATGAACTACTGTTGTGTTGTGCCTTTAAAACTATCATCTGTGAAGTAACTAAAATCATCAGATAAATGTGGAGCAAAGTAAAATATCTGCCTCCGTAGGAGTTTATGGCATCGTATGAAATGGAAATACTGAGCAGATGACCACAAATTTGTACAATTAAACACTGATGACAAAGACAAACCTATATCCATTAAAACCCTTTTTATATACAAGCACTTTAATGAGTTAATGTTCTGGCTTCCACCAAGTTTCAAATCAGTATTTTACTTTTAAAGCACATTTTCTTATTGCAGTAAAGTTGTTCATTGTGAAGGCTGAAACTAAGTTGAGAATGTCAAAAATCAGGTTTTTAATATGACCACCAGATGTCAGCTTTGGACAAGATTTAGATACACTGACTAACCATGAGAGCACAAGAGACCTTTACATAACCAACAGGAGCCTCCACATTGTTATGTGGTGCTTGTGCTCTGTCGATGTGTGTGTAAAAGGAAGTACTCAGGCCTCTGTGTTATTGATTCACTAAATACTTGTGTTGTTTTTTTATGTGCTCCCTTCACCCTCTGATTTGAATGTATGAGGGTTCAGCTAGAGAACATCCCGGGATTCATCAGTTTTTATCACAATCCCCCTGCAGAGCTGTTACCTAAAAGGAAATGAAGTTTTGAATCTGAAGTGGTGAAATTTAATGGACTGCACACCCAGGCCAACATTTCAGGCAGCTTTGTACAACCGCATTGCAGGAACCGTTGAGCAGCACATGAAAGTGATGCAGTACTGCAAAAGTCTACCCCGCACATCAAACTGCAGAACTCTTACACACACACACACACACACACAAAAAAAAAAAAAAAAACCTCCAACAAACAATCAAAGATGGCAAGATGAGTTTCACCTGAACTTCAACACAGGGCCTGTTTACCTGCCTGCCTGTTATGGTAAACAATTTTTTGAGTCTTTGGTATGCCTTTGTTTGGTTTCCATGTAATCTGTGTCGCCAACACTGATGAGTGATTATGATCAGTTACTGGAACAGGTAACATATTCCCACAGACAGTCAGGGCTGTGCACACAAGACGCACACATTGTTTTGAACATCACTAAGCTCACCAATAAGCTTCAAGTTGTGAGAAATTAGCTAAGAATGATCCAGCAAATCAGAAAAGAAAAGGAAACGTCCTTCCCCTCAACCCAATGACCCTGTTTAAGACACTTTGACACACTTACAGGAAATTATCCACAGGTACTCAACATTAGAAATTGGTACAACTCGTTGTAGTAGCACTAGTTCTGTGATTGACAGCTTAATTTGCACTATGCAAACCAACATGAGGACAGGAGCCCCACCCTTGAAGCACTCTGAGGAGTTTCAAACAAAGCTGTTTGCAAGTGTGATATGATCTAATTCTGACAGACAAGAGGGAAACTGTTTTCTCTCAGCTTTCCTTCACTCCATTTGGTTCAACCATAAAACAAACAATTCATCCAGTGGCATCGAGCTCAGTCAGTATACTAAAGAAAAAGCATGCATAAGGAAACACAGACAGTTTCAGGTGGTTTATTGTGAACGTTCTGGGATCTCTGGCTGCCACTGAACAGGGTTGTGTCAAAATACTCAGCTGTAGCTCAGCCTGGACGAGTGCAAGAGGGGACACAAAACAATGAAACACAGAAACGATTTCCTAACTTCAGTCCAGTTTCTGAGAAATGCCCCAGCATCCCCAGTCAATAGCATCACCTCATGGACAGATAGGGGAACTGCATGAAGAGGATTTTAAGTCACGTGATTTATCAGAAATCGAGCCTCCAGCCTGTAGTAGGTCACACTGTGTGAACTGAACTGAGCAGAGACAGACTATACAGCCCTCGAATCAGCAGTTTTCTGTAATTGGATCATGTGTTAGCAAAGTTTTATTTCTCTTATCTGAGGGTTACAGAGTTAACAAGTTGGCTCGAAGTGGGGCATGCACACTGAACTCTGACCTAAGGAATTAAATCCTGCATGTATTCCTTTTAGTGTATAATAGAAGTTATGGGTTTAATATCTTGTGGTATTTTCGTGGAACAATTTTGCAGTGAGGCTTTTAATGAAAACTTGGGTTTTCTTAGAAAGCACAAGATTTGATTTTGTCTTTGCTGGTGAGGTGAGGTAAGGTGAGGTAAGGTGAGGACTTGAGCAGGCTACTTGTCAAACAGCATGCATGTCAGATTGTTAAGAAAAAAAGAAGACAGCATATAAGTATAAAAAAAAAAACTGTGGTATGCTTTTGATCAGGACATGCAACCAGCACATTTAATGCTGTTCTCTTCCTGTTTTTTTTTTTTTTTTTTGCTGTTGTTGTAATAACTTTCCACTTCACCTCACCTGTGGCCGCACCCACAGCAGATGGCACAGTAGTACAAAGACATTCCCACTGTAAGGTCACTTTAGGTAAAAGGGAAGCGAGTCTGTCCTAACACTGACAGTAAAAAAAAAAAAAAAAAAAGTCAAGCCTTTGACAGTGCTGTTGTAGATTGCAAGTGTTGGCAGTGTCATACAACACAGACTGAGTGAAAGATGGTAAATAACAGACTCAGCTCATTGTTTAGAATTGCTATAATGATTGCTTGAGGGATGTGTACATTGCTCCCAGGGATCGGTTTTATTTGATAACGTTTACTGTGACACAGAAACGTAGATCGTAATCTATACTGGCTGTAGTTATGTGGAAGCCCTGCTAAACACTGCTGTATGATATTTCAGGAGTAATGAAGAAGAAGCATTCAATTTCCTTTTTAAACATAGCAGAGGAATCTCTGTTGAGCAGCCAAGAACCTGCTTATTTCTTCATTGTTCACTGACTTTCCATATTATAAAGCACGTCAGCCAACCATCTGCATACTTGTTTGTTCTTGTAGTTCTTGGACCATGAAACAGTTCAAAGGCATAGATATTAACACTGAACCTGCTGGGTTGTTTTTTTGTTTTTTGTTTTTAAGGTGTAGGCTGTGTATGATGGCTAACAATACTGCATTACTGTATCAATTGAACAAAGTCAAATGCATTTTTATTTCTGAAAGTGTAAATTTTTGTGACAAAGTTGTTCGGCTGCTGTAGCTGAAAGTCCATCGTCCGTTGGGGGTAAAAAAAAGAAATGTTTAGTGGTGTTTGGGAGAAGAAAAGTTAGAGAAAGGAGGATGTTGGCTTAACCTTAACGAAGTCTCTTCAACACAAACCACGAGGTTTCCTCTAACCTCACCAAAGTTACCATTATGTGTCCCTAAAGCCAAATGGGTTGTGTTGGTGACTGCGCCTAACCAGGCCATAACATCATGAAACAGATTTTATCTCAGTGAAGGCACAATGAACAGTTTGCCTTGCAGAGCAGCTAATGGCCAGCCAGCCTCTATTTATGGACTGATTTAGGCTCAGCACAACTTCCTTCACTGACAACACAAAATAAGATCAGAACAGAAGTAATGGCCAGCGGTACCTCAGCCATAGTTGTTTTGTTTTTTATTTCCAAGTGTAACTGAACTGCCAGTGTTTATTTATTATGAGCTCAGGTATTCACTGAGCAGTCTGCTGGCATCCATGTATTTTGTGCCAGATTAAAATCCTGCTGCCTGGTGAACCCGGTCTTTTTACCTCAGGTGGTAGTATGGGCAGTGTGTCATACCATCAGAGTATGGCATCCATCTTCCTTGTGTGTGTGTGTGTGTGTGTGTGTGTGTGTGGGTGTGTGTGTAAGGCAGAAACAGAGACCAGTAATTCCAGTAAATCTGCCAACTCTCAAACTGTCTTCTTCTTTTTGTTTTTTAAGTTCCCACAGACCATTACCCGTGCCCCCCTCCCACCCCTGCCCAAACACACAAACACACACACACACACACACACACACACACGAAACTAAATGCACAAACCAAGAAAAAAATGCCCACTATACATTTTTGTCCTACAATCAGACACAAACATGACTTTGGGTTTCCAGCAAATCATGTGACTTATTTTCTCTCTTCACTCTCTTTCTCACTGTTTCTCTCTCTCTGTGTCTCTCATCCACACCCACAATACTGTCCCACTTCTGTTCACCCACACAGACGGATGTGCTGTCATATCTTTGGAGTCATAGCCAACAGGCATTTCCTATCCACCACAGTTTAATCACAGGGACCATGAAAGCTTGTATGAGTCTGGTCTCAACCTTAGTTCTGGGCATTTTTCTTTTGTTTTGTTTTGTTATAGGCTATGACTAAATTTAATCTGGAATAATGTGTCATGTTTTCTGAGATCACAGGTTTTGTGTCAAAAGTACATTTGTCTGAGAACTGTAGAACAGTTGAAGCATTAAGCTGCATAAAATAGAAATAAGGAAGTAAAATAGTACCGCAAATGTGCAGCGAAGTAAAACACTTCAATAGTTTGAGGAAAATTGTTTATAGAAAACATAAGGCTCTGATATGGCACTTTTAAAACTTTGACAGGAGAATTAAACATAAAATGGCGTTTTAACAAGCACCAGCATGAACACAGAGCATGAGGGTGGCTTGTTGTCTTATGTGGATGGTATCTCGTTGAATTCTTACTCATTCTTGAACTATGTAGGATGTAACATTTCCATTGGCATGATTTCTGAAATTTACAGAGTGGACCTTTTATGTTTGTGCACTTTTTTCCTTGTATTGCTTTTTATACAAGGTTTTGAGTATTAAACAGGGGACCTAAACTTTCTTAGTTATTTGGTTACTTCATTGGTCCTGATATGGTATGGAGTATCGTATGAAGTTTAACTCATCTGTTACTTCAGATTACACTTGTGTTCCATATCAGGCTTGGATGGAAAAGACTAGCACGCTGACTCATTGTTTTAATGGATCTTAAAGTGATACAATAAAGAAAAAAAGGTTAGCAAAAGTAGCATGTATCGGTATGAGAATGATTTTACTGAACTTTGTTTGTTAACTACTTTTCTTCCCATACTGATAAAGTACCCAAATAAAGAACATAACAGACAGTTATTTATTTCAGTAAATAAACCTGATACTAAGTAAAACCAATAAATAAATGATATCGTCCAGGAGACATAGAATCAGTGAAATCAGGAAAAGGCCAGTTTAAAAATACAGAAGTATAACACAGCTTGTGAATAGGTCTTGATTAGTACCATCAGAGCAAACGCACAGTCACACAGTCTTCCTGAGCGGGCAAAGGTATGCTAAAACATATTAAACGTAATATTTAGAGTGATATGTAGAGACATATGAGACTTTTGCTGCTTAGCTGATTAAAAAATAAATAAATAAAAAGGCAAAATTAGTCTAAAATTTCTGATTGTGGGCTTAGTTTCCACTGCAGTGTCATCAGGTGTACATAAGCATTTCGACCCCAAGCAGAACCTGAGCCAACTGTCCAAAGCAGATTTGAATATCTAAACCATATCAGCAGAAAACACCATTAGCCTTTTACATTTGGAATTTACATTGCAGAGGTGGATTCAGGCCACAGGTTAACCTCTAAATGAACAGGAAGATGCTGTTTATCGATTTGTCCTGCTGTTTCTGTTCCATTCGTCTGAATGGAGCTCAAGAAAGCTTGTTTGTGAAAGAAGAGTTTAAGTCTTTCACTGTCCACCAAGTCTGTATCACCTGATGTTACAATTTACACAGAAATGAGAATATAGTAGGTTTCAGCGACAGGTTTAACGTTACAGTGAGTTTAAACTCTGAGATGTTGTAATTAACACGACCGGTCTAGACAACACACATTTTCTTTTTCTGTCTTCACAAACAGCCTGACGAACCAAACCAGGACCCTGCAATTAAATATTAAACTTAGACCTCAAGAAAACTAATTCATCCAATTTTGATAATCCTGCAGAGACGATATATACCTGGGTATGTATAGGTATAAACTCGGAGTAAATCATGCTATCTTTTGCTTGTAACAACCAAACACAGCTCTAGTGTTTCCAGTAAATCAGCAGACTAATTACCACTATTAGTTTCACTCTCCCTCTGTCGTAGTCACAGAAGCACTAAAATACTCTTTCTCTGCCTCCCTCCCTATCTCTGTCACACACACTTAGAAGCACAAACACAACCATTAGCATCCTGAAATTCAATCTGTCTTGCCAGAAGCCCTCCTTCTCCTTCATAGTTTCAGGCACTCACATGCGACCACAAACCAGAGTGTGATTATCCAACTAAGATTATTATTCTACATCAGCTGATGCCAGTGTACACAGTCATGCTTCCACCTCAATATGTATTGATCAAATAAGTAGCAGGGTACGTACAATAATAAAATAATACCTCTCTCTACACTTTACTACACAGCAGTAAAACTTGTATTGGTTACAATGTCAACAGTATTACTCAAAACTCATTAACACTAAAAACAGAATTTAATCACTCAATTTCAGACAGCTGGTTGCAGTTGGTGAGAAAAGACCTTTAACTGAATGACTTCTGCACTCTACTTCCTGCCTTTGTTTTTGGCTATTTCAGAATGAAACTGTGTTGAAAACATCTGTTTTGAAGCCACAGAGATGGAGAAGTTCCACCAATAAGATTTCTCAGAGTGAACCTGTAGCTCAATTTTTGTTGTTCATTGTGTGTTATGAGCAAATAAATCACATCTCTCTGGATGACATGACCTTGGGAGAAACTCCAACTTGTGACACTTCCAGCAGTCATTGGTCACACCACCATGCTGTGTGATGACTGTAATGAGCTATAATTTCCCTTTGGGATGAGTCAGTATGAAACTAATGCATAACTGCTGAACAATATTTTTTTATTCTGGCAGCTTTTAAATATTCATTAAAGAATTATTTGAGTCATTAAATTGCAAAATAAAAAAATAGGCAGTGAGAGACTGTCATGCTCTTTCTCTCTCATGCATCATGATTTTTACTCCAACTAACACCTACAGACTGTCGTCATTTCAATGCAAAATCTAATGAACAGAAAGATGAACCTTAACTGGCATTACGTTGGCAAATAACATTTTATTGTACTGTAGGCTCAAAAGTGTCCTTGAAATAAAATCACTTTGGCTTTTAATAACTCTGCACATTAAGGTTAATTATTATTCCCTCTGTGTTCCAATGACACTGAAGCTATGCATGACCGTTTACAGTACACATTGGTATGTACTTTATTTGTATGGCAGAAGAGAAAAGCATTCAACGCTTGTAGTACATGATGAACGCAAACCTGAAAATCGACCTGGACCTGAAAATACAGCATCGTTGGGAAGTTTGCTGCCCGTAGTTCATTGTTTGTCTTTATGTTGGCAGAGTTTGATTTCAATTAATTAAACCATCAACACTACATGTTTCTTTGAGATACGGACAGTTATATTATTATTAATATTATTATTATTTTTAAATTATATTTTCCATCTCTTTTTTTTTCTGTAGAATTTACGTGTGTGTTGTTATCTTACTGAGGTAAAATTATTTTCAGCAAAATCCAGCAACAAAGGACAAGTAATTATCATCACTTAACTGAGTGAAATTATCTTATGGGTTATTATATTTTTGCATAAATATTATAACTGATGATATATAAAAAGCTGATTAATTTAAACTACCACATCAACCACATATAATACTTGATAAACTAATCATACTACTACTGTTGATTCTAATTCCTGTTGCAATTTGCAAATTTTTAGCACAGCAGCAGCATCATGAAAATAAACTGGGAGTCAGCATGTTGCCAGTCCTTAAGTAAGATTAACTGCGACTGTGGCCTTGAGATGAAAGACAGATTCCTGCTGTGGAGATGATTGTTTGTTGTGCCATTTGCTGTCACAGACTGTCAAACACAGGGCAAGCTTAAAATATTATACCTGGTAATTAGAGCCTATTGGTATGTTTGATCAGACTGGGATTTTTTTTATTAACATTGTAGTATTTTGCTATCAGTTTTCCCAAACACATATAACTCAGGGAAGGGATTATTTATGGAACACAAAAGATGGGCTGAGTAAGAATTATCTGGAATTTTATGATCACTACAGGAATTACACTAACTGTCTTGGAACGTTTCCCTCGCTGGCAGCTGAAGCTCAGATAATTACAAACAGGCAGCAACAGTCTTTGTTGCCATTGGGTTTCATTACTTAACACAGTAAGAACATCCGTGGGTTGTGTTGGCAGGGCTAGCAGGAGTTACGTTGTTACCATAACACGTGGCAGATTCGGCTTCTCGAAACTATAACTAAAGCTTTTTTCCCCTCATGTTTGGGTCATTTATGTCACTTTTATCTCAACATGGATGTCCAGCATCAGTGACTTATCCAACCTAAGAGTGACTTTAACAACATTAAGCAACAGCTGCTAATATCTGGTTTAAAACATTGACATTTTGAAGTGACACTCACGTCCAGCTATTTGTGTTGCTTTGTTGTTGTTTTTATTTAGTTTTAAGCATAATACTCAATTCTGATGTGGTTATACACAGATGAGAGATTTTCCAAGTAAGGTACTGACCTCCTTTAACCAGGTTTCCCGTAAACTGCCATATGTCATGATGCCAAAACAAATATGTTCACATGACAGATACACACAAGCACACTCACGTAAAATGCATGCACAGGACTATAAAACAGCCAAACTCGTAGAGCAAATACAGTTTCCGCTAATGCATAACAGAAAAGATGATGGATATATCCCAACTGACTGAAAGGTTTGAGCTGAGTGTGTCGTTTTTCCCCTCACACTCATGAAAGGACACAGTTATGTTTTATTTATCACCACAGGACAAGTAAAGCAATCTGTGTTTCATTTTAATTCTATGATACAAATAATTCCAATTTTTGGGGGAGTTTGAATGTAGTTGAGCAAATCAGTTCCTAAACAAAATGCTACACTTAAGCTATGAAATTTAGCAGGAAGAGCCAAGATGTCTTCACTTCATTCATGTGTTTTCAAATTAACTTTCTTGTTTTTTAATGAATTTGTTAATAATTTGTAGTGTTTTAACCAAAGACAATGGTAACCGCTACATTTTTATTTATTTTTCCAGACAGAGCCAGAGCTACAGTTGATGTAATACAACTGTTGACATGTCCACAGTGTGTGGCATGTTTTTATCGTCACTATCCAAACACAGGACTGCCTCACGTTAATACTGAGTCTATCTTTCAACCACACGTGTTTGGTTAAGGTGATGGAAATATTGTTTTGGTCAGAGATAAACAAAAATGTTGCAACTCAAGTAACTCTGATATTTTTCTCTATTAAACCAGAGATATGTTTTTGTAGGAGCTTTTAGCCAAAGCTTAAATATATTGATAGTAGTGACAAAGTTAAAAAAAAATATATATATTATGTATATTGTCAGTTAATGTTTTGCTGAGTTTGCCACTTGTCCTATAGAAATATAATATCGAACTAGAATAGAAAAGGATATATAATTCAGTGTGGATTACAATCACACACATATTGACTGGCATGGCAGTCTTTTACAGAGACTGGAAACAAACTCAGAGGACACCATCTAAAACTCAAGGTTGGTTTTACTCTAAAATTTAACCACAATGACTTTTTCTAAATTTATGTAATTTTGGAACATAAATTTAAAGAATATGGAATTTTGATTGAAGATTCCTCATTACAATGCAAGTGGCATGAAATTAGATGTGTGAATGTGAAAGACTGGCATTAAGTGAGAGCAGTCAGTGTCACCACAGAAAACAGCCAGGGAAATACCAAGTTAGCTTGGTTTTACCTTGCCAGTGGCTGTGGTGTGCATGTATAAGCAAAGCCTCAGGGGAAGTAACTTCACTTCTACAATTCTGTCATTTCACAACTATCAAAACAAAAAGAAAAACAACTTTGACTGCTGCCCCCTATGAAGTGACTCAATGTGTTGCATTTTTTTTTTAAATGAGCACATGTCAAGTAAAAAGTTGCTCTTTGTTGGTGGAAAGCACCAGAGATTTCGCTCTCCCATTCCCCGCTAAAACACACACACACACCTCATACCACACATTCACACACACACACACACACACACACAAATGCACAAATAGCCAAACACAGACAGTTCCCCCTTCCTGCTAATTTCCTTCCACGGTCTTCTCTTGTGGTTCTTACAGGCTGGGTGTGTCTGCAGCCCTCCCATCTATGCATGATAGCAGAAAGGAGATCTTACTAATTGTGGCTTCCACTCTTCACTGAAAAATCTGAGACACCTGTTGATGATAGCAACCAGATTTTTGTTACCTTCTTGTTGGTAGATTGAATGATTTAAGAACCATGTTATCAATAAACCCAACAATCATACTATCAAAGCTGAAGCCTTAAATTTCCCTGTAGGATCAATAAAGTATCTATCTATCTATATTTATGACTGACTTTGGCTGCTTAACTCCAATACTTTCTTTCACTAAAGTCTTAATAAAGATCTACTGTCCTCCTGGTTGGCCAAGTAATATTTTTTTAATGGTCAGTGGACTGTAGGTGCACAAAGAAGGAATTAATTGAATCAATTTGATGTCAGCAGTTTGAATATACACAAAATAAATACTCAGAGCCAAATAAAGAACTTACAAAAACAGATCTTCATTATATATTATTTATAACCTCGGATCATCATTTTTAATTTTGTTGGGCATCCTAAAATTACCAAAGATACTAAACATTTCAGGCTAAATTTGGGAGAAATATTAATAAAGCACCATCTTGGTCTGTTGTTTTCCAGTGGGAACTGGACTATCCCCACCCAGATATAGTTTTCTCTGTACCAGGCTGTGTGCTGTATGTCGGCAGTGTCAGTGTGTTTTTGAAGAAAAATGTCAGTTAAGACGCTTCCTAGGTGGCTCTTTCGTTTTCCTACTTCAGCGACATGCTGGCATGACTGATTGCTCTGCAGCAGCAGATTTATAGCACTCCTTTAAAACAAAGCAGGGAAAAGAAGCACATGCACATTCAGAGAATGTTAATACAGTTAATCCAATCTTAAAATGCCTGTGTCTCTTTTTTGTGCCCTAATTCTGCAAAGAGTCAAACATTGTAGAACCGATGCAGTCACTTTAGCTTGTGTGTTGTGTATAAAATGGGAATATGAAGCTTTTGAATGCTCAGTCTGACTCAGGCCATACCAGAACCTGAATGAAACCATGCTTTCATATGACATCCATTACAGTTACCTTAACTGAAAGTGTACAAAATCCTGTGTGTGTGTGTATACTTAATGTGGTCAATACAGAAATCTCACTTTTGCAATTATACCTCAGATGTTTTAGGTCATGTGGAATTATTTTAACTTGTCTGTATTTGCTTGAAAAGAGTTGAATGAGAAAGCAAACATTTTTAGATAAACAATGACAATGAGTTATTTATAATAAAAAAATAAAAACTGTAACAGTTGGAAGGTAGCACTGACATTGGAAAAGTTGCCAGTATACAATTCACGCTACATGCTCATATTTGGTTTACCTAACTGACATGTCTGCTGAATGAGGGAAAAGTACACAGGCACAGGAAAGCAGAGTTAACCGCTGCACCAACATGCCCAACTTTTTTTTTTTTTTTTAATATTCACTAAACTGCTGCATGGGTCTCAACTTTCCACCAGCAGTTTAATCAAAATATGATCAGATTGTTGTCATATTAGACCAAAGCACCAATTAAGCACACTTAACCAGGAGAGAGGTGTATGAACCCCATAGTGTTAAATTTACTTGTCAAGGAAATCCCAAATATTAATGTTGTTTAGGATATATTTTTAGAATTAACCACACTATTTACTGTGTAATTTAATTTAATGAATTTAATGAATATATGTGTGTGTGTGTGTGTGTATTTACTGGCTCCCTCTAATATTAACATTTAGGTACAGTGGCAGAGGAAAACTATAGTGCAAAACTGATATTTGGGATTGGGATTGGCTCCAGCACCCCCCGCGACCCGGAAACGGAAAAGCGGTAGAAGCTGGATAGATGGATTAAATTGGTGCCTTTATTTTCTTTTTTTGCTCACTGCTGGTAGGAATGATGCGCAACATAGCAGCTAATTGCAAAATGACAAAATCTGCTCTGGAACTTCCACACATACTCGTTTTGGATTTACATCAACACATGACCCTAAATCCAGTGTTTTTTTTTCTTTCAGGTGTTTATTACTTCCTTTAAATTCTTCTAACCTCGTTTTTCTTTCTTTCTTTAACTTAAACAGTGCCTGAATAGCAAGAGGAAAATATATCAATGTTTCTTTTTGTTTACTTACTTTTAAAGAAACTAATCAGAAGAAAACTATCATCCTCAGTGATGACCACAAAATGGAATGAAATTTTGATATATGATAAGAAGGAAATATGCCCGATTCTAAATAATTTTGTTCTTCTCTCTGATAGGTTGATAATCTGCAAAGGATCAAAATTAGGCCGACGTGTCGAACCAAAGAAGAAGGAAGATTATGGTGTGTCAAGGAACAACAAAGATGAAAACAGACTGCGGGAATTGTGAAAATATGCCCTCAGCAATAAAATAACGACCAAATGTATGTACAGTAAAAATTAAGTCTGTAGTCAGTATGCAGTCAACATCTGCTTTTTGATGGTTTGTTTGGCTAAAGTCTAAAGTTTACCAGATTCATTATTGTGTCATATAAAGTTATAATTTTATCTTTTCTGAGATAAATATGTATCAAATGTAATTGTAATACAGCATATGTTCCTTCATCTGATATTTTAACAAGACCTGTTTGTAGTGGGAAAGAAACATGGCGTCATGAACTGAACAAAAAGGGTTATTCATGTTTATGTGTTATCAGATGTTTAACATGGATCTATGTTTGTTTAGTTAATGATTTACTTCTTGTTTTTCAGCAACCTAACAGAAATGTCTTAACAGAGTTCACATATGCTAAGCAGCCATTTTGATTTAGAAAAAATCAACTACCGTTTTACATCAGAGGTTCCCAAATCAAATCATCTGAGATCACACAGGCTCCGTAATAACATATACATTATTAATTATAATAGACACAATGAAAAGTGTTCTTGTTCATGTTGTAATAAAAGCACATATTTCACAGTGACCTTTCTTTTTTGTGCTGATGATTTTTTTCTTGCGATGACTTTAAGACTTTAGGTTCAACTGATTAAAAAGACGAAGGCAGTTTGGCAGGATTATCTCTGCATCAGTCCATCAAACTGGTTCGGCGGCGTGCAGATGCTTACCAGCTGCAGTAGCCCTCACTCCTCTGTTCGTGTTTAAAAGAGTGAATTAAGACTATTCAGGCTTTATTCACTGGTTTTCACAACACACATTAAAGCACACCAACAATCCATGTTTCATAATTATCAAAAATTGAATTTTAAATGTTTCTAAATCCTGGAAGGTATTTGAAATTCATCCAAATTAATCTCGCTTTTGTTTAGTAAAACCAAATTTTGTACAAGTTAATCGTAAAGAAACACTCGACAAAAGTGTGATGCTGTAAATGCTCAATATTTCAAGTGTTCATGATGGAAGTTTATACCATTAATACTATGTTTTAAAAATTCACAGTTTACATTATATCTTACCTTATACAGCTAAAAATGCATTCAGGTCATGTCTTCTGTATTTTATGGGCCTTTCATCACTGTTTTCAGACATACATATTTGAATTTCACTGGTTAGAGACCAATGAATGAATATATACATGTATGTATATATATATATAACAAAATGCCATAATATGAGCTATCTCATGATGTACAGTATCTGTACTTGTTGGTTTGTGGTTGCTGTATGTGTGTCATGAAAATACACAATGCCATGTGGTTATTACATAACATAACAACACTCTCCTCATCTGTTACAAATCTATACAAATCTATTTCACACTGAAAAAATATAGTATAATATAGTTTATTATATCGGCGAGGCCTGCAGCTGCAGAACGCTTCTTTGTGTTTTGTACAAAGGACTGAAACCACCTGCTCAGATTACTTTCACAAGAAACTAGACTTGATTGACAGTTTTAAAGCCATACAGTCAAGTTTATATTAAAAGCACTGAGTTATTGCCCTGACTTACCTTGAAAAATAGATAAAAGTGAGTGAGTTGTGATGAGATTCACACCCCCAACAACATGTGCACATTATTTCAAAGGTACTCAGGCACCGCTGTAGATTGAGGAGCATGGCATTGTCAACTTTAATCTCAGGGCCATAGGCATATTGCAGTGGGTCTAAGGAGGTCTGAGGTGGACCAACATACATGTCACCAGGACTTTTGTTGGACAGGATGTGAGTGTGAGCGTAACCAGTAGTATGGACAGTTAGAGATGACTTAGGCAGCCGTTAGAGGTCAGTATGACTGTGGGGGGCAGAGACAGCTAGGTGTCCTTTCTTGGTCCTGTTGAGGGGAGAATGAAGCTGAGGTTTGCCTTCTCTTTGAAACCTATAATGTTGTTTGTACCAGACCAAACATCCCTTGTGCTGTTTAGCAGGGGCTTGTTTTCCAGCTTCCTCCTGTAGGCAGCTTTTCCCGTCTACGGCCTTAAAACATCCTTGCAGAGTATCATTATCCTCCTGTGAACACCTCCTCGAAGCTGAAATGGTCAGCTTCTCTGTCCACTCTCTGGGATCTGATCCTCTACATTTCATGTTTGCATACAGTGAAAACATTTCTACAAGTTTTACACTCTTTGGTTAAAAGTTGGCTGTGAAGTATGGTTGTGGCAGCAGCTTTACCTAGAAATGTGTGGTTTTCCTTTAAAACACTAGCAACAAACAGCTAATGTTCTTTTTGAAGCATAAATCCTCAGACCTTTTGCCGCCTGTTTTTCTTTTTACTCATGCAGTTATTCAATCAGTCAATCATGTGGTAGACACAGATCAGAGACTTAAATTATACAAATGAAATGGCTAGAGTTAAAAAACAGAAAACTGCCCCCCCTCCCAGCCCCACACACGGGATCAGACTCCAGTAGATCAGCAATGGGATGTGGTAGAAGTGGAGATTGGCAGCATGAATGTGTACCTGAGCAATCTGCAGAAATAATGTGATGTAGTCATGTCAAGGCTATCTTGAGAGCAAAGAGAGCAACTACTCAGCAGTACATTGAGGGTATGTTCTCTCATAACACTGTTAAAGTATGTGGGAATTACAGGGAAACACCAGAGAAGGAGGGAATAAAAAAAAATGTAGTTTGTTAATTTACTTTTGATGGACGGTCTATTTTAAATTGGAAAGAAAGAAAAATTCCTAATTGACCTCAGTGCTATTCTGTAAAAAAACAAAAACAAAAAATCATTGATGATGTGTGGCTTTAAATATACTTTTTAAGGATATGTCTCAGGGTTGTGAAGATCATTTGAGTCCAGCAGCTATCAGTCACATACATAGCCATACTAATTCACTTTTTTTAATACATTTTTTCTTTATTTTATAAAATACACAGACAAAAACAACTATTTACAGAAACTTTTTATATTAAGCAGAAGAGGCGGTAAGATTCTACAATGGAGCTTTTAGGAATAATGATTCATTTAGGAAGATATCGTCTTATGATCCCTTTCACTAAACTGAGTGATGTACATATAACGGAAGACAAGCAAAAAAGTCACCAGATAATTTCTTGAACCATCAAATATGAAGAGCAAAGAAAGATTCTTTGTATTTTGAGGTTACATAAATGTAGGCTTGGATGTATTCACCACTATGATCATGTAAATACACCTTGGCAAAATAGATTTCCCCTCTGATTATAATTCAACATCATGATAAGTCTGAGCACCACAATGACTTGAACCAGCCAAAAACAAAGTGAATGAACAGCCTGTCCGTCAACGGCAGTGCACTTCAGCATCTTCTCTTCATCATTTCACATCAGGGTGGGTAGATGGTGGGCAGAGCACTCCAAACTGGTACTGAATGTCAGGTAAGTGGGCAGACGCAGATTTAGGTGGTGGTGTTTTAGCTTAAAGTATGGGGGCCGTCCGTCAGAGACTGAGGGCGGTAATGTTTGTCCATTCACATGGCGGGATGGAGGTTGGAGGGGGCGGAGGACTCTAGACCGGAACAGCTTTATAAGTCCAAAGTGTTAAAATATTATGCTGTTCCAACCTGAGGTGTTCAGAGGGACCAGAGGTTATTTGGGAGATCTGAGCCCAGAATTGTGTAATGTGGCATTTCTTCTAGTTCATCAACTACAAAACAAAAAGATGAAATCCAAGGTCAGGATGTAACATGCATGGACAGAAGCATTTAATGATGTTTAAGAAAAAAGATTCATACTGATTTGCATTCTACCTTCAGCTGTAGCTAAGACTTTAACACAATCCTTTCCAACACCTAAACAACACCTATGTACTTCTTGTAGGCTGACTGCGTAACACTGACTTATATAAACACATTTACATCTAAATTGCCAGCAAGGATTGAAACTTACAACGAGCAACTGGATTGCCATTATTTTAATGCCACATGAATTTGACATCACACTCCTAGACTATTGTTCTGCTGATTCATGAGGAATTTATCTATTTGACCTATCAGCTAGCAACATTTACCTGAGGAGGAGTCACTCCACATGCTCCCTGGACTGGTGCATGGTTCATTGCTCAGGTACCCCACGCCTTGTAAATTGTTAAGGTACAAGTTTGATTCTTTCTCCAGCTGACTGCAGATCTGAAAGAGCAAAACTGGACTAAGTACAGCTACAATTTGAGCAACTTCAATTTTTCCACATTAGCTTTTAAAATTCAGTCTTATAGTTTTTGGATGAGCCAAACAGGCAGAATAAGACAAACATGGGTATTCCTGTCAATGAAAAATGCATACTATTAAGAGTAAGGGCGAAAGTCAGTGCTTACCTCGATAATGTCCTGGTCATAGTTGTTTTCTAAAAGATTGCATCAAAGGGTGAAGGAAAGAAGAAGGATTGAACATTAGTACAGCACTATATTGTTTTCAACATGTTTAATTTACTTCTTTTCACTTAGACTAATCCTAAAACATTTGATGGCCAGTGTGACGTGTTGTTGTCTTACCAAAGTCATGGTCAGGTGAAACTTCAAATCTAGGGTAGAATTTATTTGTGAGGCATGAAGGCCCAATCTCCACTGACAGCGACCAATCAGGAATTTCAGATGGAGACAATGTGTACTCTGCAAAGGTGGTAAACATGAGCATTAAATACATTTGGTCCAGCTTTCGGTAGCAAAATCCACAGCAGCCTCCACTACAGCCTGAACATTAGGAAATTACAATTCTGTGACGTGTATTCACCAACTAGCTACTCACTAAGTGCTCTGAGTTTTCTCACTCACCTTGCAGCTCTGTGCACACTGTGCTGTCAATCGTGTTTTCCTGAGTGGCCTCATCCAGTAGTGATTCACCCATGGGAGACTGAGTGTCACTGTAGTCTGTGTCCTCCTCCATCTTGACCACTCTCTGCTGAAGGAAATAATAACCAAAATCAGTTAGATTATCTGTATCAGTGTGACTGCAGCATCATTTGAATAAGTGTCAAGGCAGCTACAATGCAATATTGCAACAGTACAATCGTCACAGTATTTACCTTCCTCCTTGATTTCTCTTCTTTTGCTTTGCTTCGTTTATCTGTGCAAATGAAAGAAAAACATTTTTGTCATTTGGCATTTTAAATGGCTCATAGTCTGACTATAGGACAAACATAGAAATAGAAAAAGACAAAAATCTGCAAGCAGCCGATTCTGTGCACTGTTCATTTCCTGTCAGTTTCCTCACCTCGAGATTTTTGTGTAGCCGGCAGCATCCTGAAGACACGCATGGCTTGATGGCCCTTGTTAACACTTTTGTCTTTCACCTCCACAATGTCAGGCAGTGAGTTCATCGCACAGCGGAAGTTGGCCTTCCAGGTTTTCGGGTCACTGTTCTGGCCCTCGACAAATTTTCCTGCAGGATGGCTTTTGTTTAGTTTTGTGCCTACTTCACACAACACAAAGGGATCATTTTGTGCTTTGCTTTGCAGTTGCCATGTGTGTTCATACTTGCTCACCTGTGTGGATGGCCCATTGCTTGAACAGACAAGCGTCCTTATCCATCTCCCAGCCATGTCGAGCGGCGTGCTTCCAGGGAATTGAGAACATCGTCTTATCCTGCAATATATCAAGGCATACTCAGTTGGAATGAGGAAGGCCACACATTGAACATGTGAGTAAATAAAAACATGAGCATAAGCTGTGTAATATTACAAAAAGCAGTGTGTAAAACTTGTTTGTAAACTATTGCTGCTCAGTAAAGGTAAGAAAAACACACACGTTTGCACACCAAACAAGCTTTTGGTTGTTTTTGTGTTTATTTTTTGTTGTTGTTTGTTTGTTTCAACCAATATCTCAAATGTCATGTAGGGTACAGTGATCAACACCAGCTACAGATAACTGATGCCTGATTTCACCTGGTTGTAGTGCCAGAAGGGGTTTGATTTGGCTGCAATTCCCCCCTTTATTTATTTATTTATTTATTTATTTAAGCTTAAATCGCCACAATTTTTTCCAACTGGTGTTTCAAACAAGTTACTTTCAAGGTAACATGCAAATATTATAATAATAAGGACAGCTGAACTTAAAAAGGACACCTGCAGCCAAGCAGAGATCACTTCCCATTGTAAATGTTGGCTGGGTGTTCCCTTCCAACAACAAACACATTTGAAATGTGTGTAATCCTCCTTTTATTTCGATTTACTGAAAGGAAATGCTCCTCAGTTACACTCCCAAACAAATTTCCGCAGGAAGAAACAATCCTCTCACCTTGTCCACCCAAGTCAGACCCGAGATGGAGCTGGACTCGATCATCTTCTCCAGCCACGGCCTCATCCTCATCCTGGACACGGGCATGTTTGCCTAAAATATGTAGAGAGAGCCTTTACATAAGTGAATAATGTTGGGTAATATATCATAGTGGGAGCAAATGTGCTCCAGCATCTGCCCCCGCTCTCTGATTTACTGCCGCCTGTGGGGCCGCGCACACAAGTGAAGTGGGTTCACGACCAGGGCACGTCTTGGCGCACGGGGGAGTTTACGCGTGGGAGTCAACGCGACTTCACAAGGTCACTGCAAAATTAAACTCTGATTTTTCGCTTAAGAAGTAATTACAGTGTGATTTTTTTTTAACATCTTGCAGGCGAAAACCTTCACATAACATTTTTCCTACAACTTAGTTCCATCCATTTGGAGCCGTGCGCGGGGAGAGCGCACACTCCCCCTACACTGCTCCTCACATCACTTATCCCCTTTTTTGATCAACAAAATAAGAAAAAGATGTATAGATCATGATGTTTATACATTGTTGCAAGACTTTAAAAAAAATCTACTGTAAATTAGCAGCTGCCGGTAATAAAACAGTTGAATATTAGTCTTTCCGTGAAAGTAGTCTTAGATTAATTTCAGAGCACTTACAGCTTTTCTTCTTCTGTGATCCGTTAAACGACAAAAATGCAAAAAGTAATCCGAGTGAATTTGTTCCACAGAGACTTCTGATGCTTATGATATCCAACTGGAGGATGAAGTGACAACTCTGTGCAGCCTGTAGAAACTTATATACGATCTGGAGCGGGATTTCCCCAACTGGGCAGGAGGGCAGTCACTGAGCAGCCGCACTGCAAGAAATGTCCACACGAGAAACCAACTGTTTTTCTGCACATTCAAAAAAGGTAGGATTCAGTAGGCCTATATGCTTTGCAAGTTTCTACCACTGCATGTTCATTCATGCCATGTCTTCTGCTATGTGTAGTCTTCATATTGTGAATAGATGCAGGGAAAAAAAAAACAGGACTTTGGTCAACAGCAACATAATAACTTTATTATTTAATCAATATGACAAACACTTTCCAACCAGATTCATCTGCACCCTAAAAAACGGATCTCTCCTCTGCATATTTGCTCATCAGTCACCTCCTGTCCAACAAAACGTGTGATTTGAAGACTCATTAGAGGATCAAATATATTGATTAAGTCAAGACGACTGCTCGACTTCTTTTTCAGTGTTGACACATGCGCTGTTGGTCCCCCTTAGAGCAGCTCTGGAGTTTCCGAGAAATCATGCTGCTAAGAGCAAGAAGGAAGTCAATAACAACACGGACTGATTATGGTTGGTTGCTGCATGTAGACGACACCAACAAACATTCATGAATTACCTGACCCGTGGGCTGATGCACACACACACACTTATATAACTATAACTAACTAACAAACAGCGTGCAGCAGATCTGCAGTGTTCTGCCCACTTTGCAGCTGACTGCTTATTGAAACGTTAAGTCACAAACTGCACATTTTGTCTGACTGTGACATTTTGATATTTATATCAAAATTAGTATAAGAGCAAGCTAAAGAACTGCAGCCTGTGGGGTGACAATATACATGTATTAATATTAATAATCGGCTAATAAGTTGTGCAAAATATATTTTATTAGAATAAAAGAATATGCATGTAAAATCGCCACCCCATACCAGACACACGCGCGCGCGCACAGATACCACACGCACGCATTCCTGCTGAGGATCAGCCCTTTAGTATAAACAACAGTAGGTCAGAGAAGTTGGGCATTTACAAGAAATGCTGCAGTAATTTCAGTGTCCACTGGGGGCGCTGTGCTCCGGGTTTACGGCCTTCTGTCCTGCCGGCTGAATGCTGGCAGTGCGCTCCGCTCCGGGGGCGCAGCGGCTGCATCCGCTGAGTGAGACAGGAGGGGTGGACTGTAACACGCTTCAATGCACACACACACACACACACACACACACACACACACACACAGACAGACAGACAGACAGACAGACAGACAGACAGACAGACAGACAGACAGACAGACAAATAAATAAATAAATGAAACTGCAAGGGAGCGTCTGAAAAAGTCAAGATATGATCTACATTCAGACTTCACTATAATTTATTTCATGCGGCTGTTTCCCCGCTTCTTCTTTGTTTTTTTTTTAAATTGGACAACTTGCTCTGCTTTCTTCATGGGAACGTGTGAAAACCCCGCAGCAGATCTGTAGGAGCCGCCATGTTTGGCCATGTAGGTGCTTCCCGCGTGCTGCGATTGCGCGCCCTCATCATGTGAGGCTCGAGCGCGCGCCTCTCTGGGAGGGAATAACAGGGAGATTTCCTGCGGAGTTTACACCATCGCCATCACGTAGTCGGCGGGATTTCCCAATGAAGGCAGAGATGCGGAGGTACGGGGGAAAATCATCCCGGTTCCCGGCCCATTATGTGGCGATTATGTGGTGATCAGAGTGAGGGAGGGATTTCTAGGAATTCACTGGCTGAGGGAAAACAGGTGTAGCTGTGCTGTTAGGGATCATTTAAGCTGCTGTAATGTGTCTGTAGTGTGTATGTTCAGCACTATTACAAACTGGATTTGTTTAAAAAGGCACATGCGTGTGCTGTACTTCTTAATGTGGCCAGGACTCCTCCAATGTGTCACAAGCAAACTTCCAAGGGATCAATTTATAAATCAGATAGGAGATAATTAAACCCAATCCAGCCAAATCCATGTCCATTTCCTCACCGTTCGTGTTTTCAGGAAAACCACTGGACAGTTTTCGTCTTTCAAACCCTTGAAAATATTAAAATCAAACAGTTACACATTTAAATAAAACTTTATTGAACACATTTATATACACTGATAGTGTTATACATTAATATTTGAAGTCTCTTAGACTTTAAACTCATTATTCTGGCTCCTGCGTCCATACATGTGAAAGAACTCAATGTATTTAGGAGCAAAACCTACAGATAGAGACTCAGGTCATTTTGAGTCTTCAGAGATAATTTGTTCCTCTTTGTGGTTGCTTTACATAGTTTTATTAGTTTGATTTACTCCAGCAGCCCCAGAGCCTGTGACATGAGGCCTCAATCAATTACCCAGCTCTGGCTGTATTCATTATATAACTGCATCTGCAGTATTTTCAAAACCACAGTGATAAAATCCTTTACAATTCTCCTCACACTGTATGCAGTGGAGGTTATTCTGATTATTTAGGCCACCTGCAAGGATAAGACAGTAATTTGAGGCTTTGGCATGGGGCAAGCTGCTTGAGTATCCAATCTTCCTGTGGACCATCTGCTTTGACAGCTCACTGACACTGGATCAAGTCAAAGCCCTCGTTAGTTAGCATTCAATTACACAGCAGCCTCCTGCAAGGTGGGAGAGTTGGGGGGTGGAAGAGAATCTATCTACTTGTCTATCTGTGTCATTCTTTGCCCAGCGGGATAAAGATATCAGAGGAATAACGGCCACATGTGTTACACAATATTTTGGGCACATAGCACTCATGTTGTAGGGCAAATATTTCAGTTTTAGTGGAAGGCCTTCTTATTAACTGTTGAAAGTTTGGGGTTTTTTGTTTTTTTTTTTAATTCAGTTGGGGATAGGGTTTCCCCCATTTCTCCTGAAAGTAATACCAACAGTTTACTAACCTCTGATGTCCATAATTTCAGATTCCCTAAGCATTTGCTTTTCTTTTTTTAATTCATCCAAGTTTCAGTTTCCCTCTCGGTGGGAAGAAAGGGGGGGTGGAAGGAGGATTAAGGAAAGTTAATGAATCGGGTTAAGCTCAGTTCTTCACATAGGGAGGTGAAGGCCAATATAAATAATGGAGGTGGCAGCGCTCTATAAATGCAGCATTCAGCTGAATGAATGACAGGAAAAGCAGAGCATCCTTCACTGCACTAGTTCCTACCAGCACCACTTGCTTCCCTTCCCCTGTCCATCCTTCTGCATCTTTTCTGTCCTTTGCTCCCCCCGATATTCACCGAGGTGTAGCACTGCCCTCCCTGCCACACAAAGGTCATTTCACTGAATAAAGATCAACAAACTAGCTTCCAGGGAGCTTCCATTCATTCATTCATTCAGCTGAAGACATCCAACATTTCCCTCTTGCGGTTTGCAATAAGAAAGTAACACAATTCATCATCCTCTGTAAGCTCAGTGACAGCAGCCTAGTTATTATCTGTGATGTTACAACTTAATGATCATTAGCAAATAATAATCACTGGTGCTTAAAAGAGCTAAATATGCATGATCTTAAGCAAAGGTTGAAAATAAAACTAACTAACAAATCTTAACTAGGAATGTTGCTGAAAATGTATGAACAGGACTTATGAATTATTAATACTGTTGCATCAAAGTGTAAACAGAATTTGTCATATAGAAGATCTGAAGGATTGTGAAGTGATAACAGGAAGGAAAGAAAACTTCTACTAAATATGAAACACTTATCTAAACTTTCTTTCTTGTTAAATAACCACTAATTTGGCTTCAAAAACTGAATTTCTACCAAATCCCCATTTGGTAGAAATGCTAAATACTCCTACACTCCTGATATAATGACATAAGATAAAGGATAGACCTGAGCAAGAACTAAAACGCTCAGATAACTGAAGCAGAGTAGGTAACCTTAGATTATACTGATGTTACATGGTACAAAAGTGTCCTATTTGATTGGTGCATTAACTTGTCTGAGCAGATGTGAAGACATGAGTAATTATAAAGAAGATAGAGGTGACAATGTTAACTTCATGTGAGAGGGTCACTGGGTTACACAAGTGCTGTACTTGAGATGTCTGTAACTTCTCTTTAGTGCTGTAAAAATATCTTAAACATACGAAAAGATAAAAAGATCAGCGGCAGTCAGACAGATATGTGTTTATTTTCTGGGCCATACAAATTCAATCTGTAAATTTCTATTCTTTGACTAGTATGATCATCATATATCTATCAGAATAATCCCCTGGTTTTACTTTCTTTCTTTGTACTGGTTTTAAGTAGACAGTTTCGCAGATCACCTCGTCTTTCAACATTTCTGTTATATGTTTCAGTAATTTGATTGATATACTTTTTGGTTTATTGTTTATCAACTTTAATGTTCTAATTATACAATAAAGTTAGATAACTCCACCCTTTGATATTTTTATGGCCAGTTATTTCCTCTCTGTGGATATCTCAAAACCTATTTGATGTGTTACCATGGAGTCTTGCAGAGATGTACATGGTGCCCAGAGGATAAAGCTAAATACATCTGGTGATTGAGGAGGTTGACATTAAAGAAGCTATTTGTAATTTTTACTATTGCTACAGCCAACTTTAGCATTAACAGCTATTTACTTACCAGGCGAGAAGAAAGATTGTGAATTCAAGATCAAACTTCATTCATGTTCTCAGCAATAACTTTATACAGGGGTGTCATTTCCAATGCTCTGTCAGTGCTTTGCTTTTAAAGACGTTAGCATAAAAACCAGCTGTATGAAAGTACCCGTTGGTTTGTGAATTTTTGTTATGAAGCCTTTAGTTGCAGGAGGGAGGGGCTTTAACCTGCTGTCCTCCTTTTCACTTCTCAGGAAGTTGGCCATGTGTCATACAGACTGTCAATCAAACGGTGGTCACATGCCTGTTTTGCTCTAAATGGCTCTATGATTTAAAAATTGAACATCGTGTATGGACGAAGACTTGAAACGAGACACATAAGGTCAGTAGATAAAGTACAAGTATTAGTTGTTTAGTTGGTTTAAAGTATTTACACATTGGCATCACTTTAAAGACCCGCGGATCCACATCTAATTTACAGGGTACGGTCTGGACTTTATGAAATACCAACTCTCAGAGGCTGAGTTATTACATCTTGTATTTCAAACTTGTGTTATAAAATCAATATAATGATCCCCCAACTCAGGTCTGAAATTTCTGGACGTTGATCACATTGCAAAATAAGTAATGCATTTTCAGTGCCTTTACTCCCCACGTAAAGCTGCTCACATTGACTCTCCTGGTGCTCCTCTGGCAGATCACAGGTAATGTGGCTAACAAACAAGGAGATTAAACAGCGTTTTCAGATTTTATTTTCTAATTCCTCCATCTTCTGTATCTGTTTTCCCATTCTTACTCCATCTATGGACCTCTTGGCTATTTGTCTTAGTGTGTAAGATCACTCTTTGCCTCTTTTCTTGTCTCTTATTAGGATCAATAATAGAACTGGGAGGCGCTGTTGTCACACTTTGAGTCTGTTTCTGTCATCGTGACAAAACTATGGCCATAGAAGACATAGTATTTACAGATGTGTATCTGAAGTCAAAATGATGTTCAAAAATGAGTGTGGTGCACTCCACACTCATTGGAGTGCAAATGTAATGTAACTACAGTTATACCATTGGGACGTGACTTTATACATCATAAATGAACAATGCATGCTTTAATTTTAAAATGCATTAATCTTTCTTCTCATCCTTCCTGTGTTTTCACTCCCTTAACCCCTCTCTCACTTTGTCGGCCTTTCTCAAGGTTACTTTAGTTCACTGGGAGTGTCATATTGTACCATGTGACTGTGATGCGAAGTTACTCTGTGTCAAAGCTGCGCTCAGCTGCAGGGACGTGGCTGCGTGGCGTGATTTACCAAAGGTCCACCTTAAACAAATCATCATTTAAAGAAAGAGACAGGACAACAAAGTAAATAACCAGTGACTGCTTTACTTTCTATCTGCCCTTATTTTCTATATAACATTCATCTGATAAATGCATTTGAAATATTCAGATTTGGAAGACTAGACCTCAGAGAAAGAACCATATGTGATAAATATCAGCATTAAAAGAAGATTTAGATTGTAGGTTGGCAGCCAG